>JARHVA010002169.1:0-1200000 GCA_037957365.1 Torreya grandis | reverse complement strand
CAAGAATGTAAAGTGATACAATGAAAACATGCTAGTAGTTGATCAAAATAAGTGAAACTTTTGCTTCAAACTAACTAGAAAAAAAAAAGGAAGTACATAAAAATGTAAGTCAAATTTCAAAATTAGTGTATAAAGGATAGGATAAAACTACAAGGGAGGGTGATATCAAATATGATATTAGTGTTAATAAATAATCCATGTAAATTTATGATAGGTCTAACACAAGTAAATATAGTGGTAAAACCCAAGAGGTGGGAGGATAAACCCAAGAGGGGAAGATAGTAAAAAGTAAGCTATGAAAGAGACTGGCATGCATTAATAGCTAATTAAACCCAAGGAGATATGCATTAAAATATTGAAAAAGTAAAGATAACAAGGAATCTAAAATGATGCAAGGGCCGAATACAACTAAGAGGTGTAAGAAATAAAAGTGATGAAAAAGTAATGATACCAAGGAATCTCAAAATATGCAATGGCCGAATAAAATAAATAGGTGAAATATCCAAAAATTAAAGACACTAAGGAATATGAAAATAAGTAATCGCTGAATAAAACCAAGAGGTGTATGATGATAAAATTCCAATAAATTAAATGCATATAAGTAAATATCATGGTACAAGAAATTAAATGATGAGAAACATGTAATGTTAAAGATGGTAATGTAAAATCAAAACACGTGATAAATGTCAAATGAAAAATATGATATAATCAATAATAGCTCATAAATAGGTTGTAATGTGTGTACATAAACCATCAAAAACATCATAAATCTCTCAATGTAACTGATATCTAGCTTTATCCATGGCCTCTTCTACTCTCTCAAATATTTGTGCAAGGACTTCCTTGAAAATGGCCTTGATGGAGAAAGTATATGTACTAGAATGAGGAAGAGACTAATCCTCAAAATACAAGTGATTCAAATAGGTAAGTATATATTTTGGTTGTATATTTGGTTCTAGTGGTGGGGGGATGATACTTTGTTATGTTGGGGATGTCATGTGAATTTTGTGTGGAGCTTGAGGTTTGGGCCTCAAAAACTAGAAAAAAATGCTACTAAAGAGCTCTACATTTATCCGTTGAATGGGTAGAACACTCGTGTCAAAGACTATACAACTCCCAATTTTGGGATGTATGTTGGAGTCACATTTGTAGGAGGAATATCAAGATAAAGAGGAAATTTAATGTCCTAGAGATGAAGTACATCAAATTACTATCAAAGAGCTTGATAATGAGTCAAATAAAGAGCACTTGTTTGGTGGAAATAACAAAATTTTGTAGGAGGAGATGAACCTGGTGGTCAAATATTTATGGTAGGAGTTATCCCTTATGACTTACATTACTTTTAATGTCTCTTATATGCTCTACAATCATGATTTGAATATCCAGAGTCTTATGAAAATTACAAAACTAGGTTGTTGTCTCTTTTGGTGAGATCTTTCACTCTGGTGGGTAGATTAGCTTAGACGACATCTCAAGAGGAAGCAAACTCAATGGATCAAAGAATCTATTGAAATGGTACAATCCAATGTAGGAAATATCATGAATCATGATAGAAAGATAATAAAAAATAAAAAAGACATCAAGCATGTATGAATTGGAAAATGGATCCATGACATATCAAGAGAAGCCAAGATAGTGTTAGTAACTCAAGATGCACATGTAGGGATGTCAAAAGAAGGATAAAGATACATTTCTTCATATGTCACACTAAAAATGACATTTAAAGTAAATAAATCATCATCCTCTATCAAATTAAGAAAGGTTAACATGTTAATACTAGAGTTGAAAGACACTTGATCGTAAGTTTTATTAAGAGAGGATTGGTAATGCAAGACTTTTACATTCTTTTCTTGGGTATGGAAAGAAATTAAGGCTCATCTAATTTTGTAGACACTATTTATAAATTATATAGCAGCTTAGTCTTGTACACTTGGAAAATACATATCACAAATGTACCTTCAGCTTCTAGACAATTCCTTCTACAAAAAAACTTGCATAAAATATCTCTATATGCATATTGCTTATCTCTTAGTCTAAACAATGTTATTATGATCACTCAGACCCTATATCATGCATGAAATGTTAGAAACTTGCTTATATTGTGTCTATGTAAGTTTTGGATATGTGCCTATTTTCTAGCTACCTAGACACTTGCATCCTAATAAGATGCTTACATCGACATAAGTTTCCTACACCAACGCAAGTGTCTAATACCCTAAAGTCATCCAAATTTGTAAATGAAATGTGTCCATATGGTCAACCTAAGGGATTCAATGTGAGATATTCTCCAAAATTATTGGAATAAATTCAATATCAATCCTCATTCAATCGACACCTAGCACAAACCAAACAACTCACAAGGCAATTTATAAAAGGCATTAAATCAAGCACTCAAGTAAGCAAAGCTTCCCCATTTTCTCCCATTTCCATATCATTCATAAAGACAACACATCTATAGGTTTGAAGTAATAAAGGCTCATCCCATGAGCCACATTTTCCAAGTTATAAGCTAGGTCACTCTATGTACTTGCTTATCACACATTTCATGATATACACACAAGCCAACACATAGGGGAGAACTAAATAATTCTAAGGTCTTCTTCAGAGTATTGGCTATTTAGGTAGTGCTCATTAATAAAAGGTTCTTTATGGTAGCTTGACACCATGTTTCACTAACCCATTTTTCCCATAGCCAATATGAAGATGAAAAAGTAGGGTTTTATCATTTGATAAGGAGTGACAATCCATGACCTAGATCTGAATGCACTAGAGCAAAGGTGACATAAAATCAATAAACATCTAGATGGTTTCATCTAATTTCAACAAGTATTCTAAACTAAACACTTGCATCTAAGTCAAATAGAAGCATTGATGCAACTATCCCAGGTCAACACAAGTGTACATAGCTACAGAGGTATAATTTATATAATTAGGTGACTAATCCAAAATTAAGATCTAGTCTCCTTTCTTCCTTTTCTAGATCTAGATTTGTATTAGCATCATAACTAACTATATTATTTTCATGTGAACATAAACTATATGAATGCAAATCTTTCTAAGTATTAGGGTTTTCAGTCAGTTAGGGTTTAAAATTGTTATTCTTTTTCATTCCATGCTTATATTATTTTACATGCAACCTAGGAATAGCCATAGATTAGGAGGTGTTCCTATCAAAAAAATTGAGCTTCCTCTTATACCACATAAGATGTCTCAAACTAATAATGGGCCTAATATTTTGGTCCATAATGATATAAATGTTGATAATGAAAAACATATTGATGAGGTTATAATAAAAGAAGATTGTGATAATGAAATCCATGTGTCTGATGAAACTAATGAACATGATCAAATAGATATCAAGCAAGTGCATGTAATTACATTATTTCATGAACATATTCATCAAAATAAAAACTATATCAGTAACTAATAAATTAAAATTCATATATGCTCAAACACGTTCATTTATTGATCATGCTATTAGAGCTATACATCATCCCCATATACCAATAACCCTCCCCTTGAGCACATTACTGCTACATACTTCTAATAGGGGCATGAAATATATCAACCTTTATTATGTAAAACTACTATCACCACATCTTACATGAGAAACCTTAATGCTTCAACCAAGTTTCCTATTTCAATGCCTATATCTACCCAACCTATGGGTGCACCTCCTTTGGTGAATTCTCAAATATCCAACCTAAAAGACCAAGAGGTGCAAGCTCTTATCCAAACTATAAAACTTTTATAAATTAGGGTTAAAAATATTAAACAAAATTCTATGAAATCACCTTATGTTATTTATTCATAAGAGGTTTTGCATATTCTTCTTGCACTAGAGATATCTTTACACCCCTTTCTAACTAGTTTTGTTGCACCTAAGATCACATTTTATGATGGCAAAGGTGATCCTGAATAACATCTACATTCTATTTAGGTAAAAACCTTGATTATGCCTCCAATGATAAACTTTTGACCAAGTTATTTCCAAGGATCTTAAAAGACTATGCTTTAAAGTGGTTTTATTATTTACCAACTCAATTAGTAAACACATTCAAACCCCTTGTAGATCAGTTTTTGGCACACTTCTTTATTAACATTACTGAAAAGGTTTCCTATGCTCGAATTGCAAAAACCAAATAGGAAAATAATGAAACTATCAATGAATATGTCTTGAGGTATAAGATAATGTTAACTAAAATTACCAATCCTATGATAGATAAAAATCTTTGAGACATTATCAAGCAAAGTTTTCTTTTTCCTTTACATAAGTTTATTATTTTCAAAATATTCAAATCTTTTATTGACTTATGCCACATTATTCATGATAGTGAAATGAAACTTATCTCATTGAGAAAACTTAGGTATGTAACAAACATACTGACTACATCTACATCCAATACCAAGTTTACTATCAAACCAAGTTATAAGGTCAAACTTCCTTACCGTGAAAAGGAAATAACCACCATGGTTAATGTAGCATAATAGCAACCCAATTAGATTGTGTCATCTAATGCACCACATAGATAATTTAAATGATTACCTAAGCCTCCCACATATATAATCCTACAACTTGTAGAGTTTCACCTCATATCTCTCCCTCATCTTATAAAGGTTGATATGAGTATACCTCTACCTAAAGAGTATGATGTGAATGTTTATTGTCACTATCACCAAGGCCCTGGGCATTCTACAAACAAATGATTTACCTTGAAGTATAAGATCCAAGACCTCATTAATGACTAAAATATTACATTTGATGATCCTCTAAAGAAATCAAGTTCATAACATGGTGATCACTAGAAGCAAAAAATATTTAATAATCATTTGCAATACCATTCTCAGAAGTGCAAATGGCATATAATGCACATCCTCCTCCATCACATTGTGGGCACCCATTATATGGGATTTGTGGTAATTATACATGGCATACACCTCTTATGGTTTAGAGACCCTCTATTACTTTTGATGATAGTGAGATTAGAGATGCTGACTCAAATCTTCATTCCTTATTCATTCGAGCATACCTTGATCACTAGACTATACACAGTGTTACGATTTATAATTATGCAAGCAAGAACATTTATACCATGACATTAATTATGTATTTGGGTTATAAAAATCATGATTTACATCCTTTAACCAGATTAGTTAGAGTATTTGATGGGACCTCACAACAATTTCTTGGTGAGATTGACTTACCTTTATAGGTAGGTCTTGCACATGTGGTTACTGCCTTCTCAGTTATACTTACCATGGGTGTTTTTGATATTTTATTAGGATGACATTGGATATATACACTTTGATTATTATATTTTATAGTAAATGGGTGTGTTAAATACATTCATTCTAATTGGGTAATTATAGTTTCTAGAATTCCATATGTGCATCTTTTTGAGTAATAAAAATTTATACCCAGGCAATTAATTATCAAACCTAATAAGGTTAATATTCCATAAAAGGGTAAATAATGGGAAATACCCTTTAAGTGGAAGATATTGCTTGAGAGACCATTGCATCAGAGATCCACAGTGGGTTCCATGGAATCCTCATCTACTACATACCATATTCATATATCCAGAACACTTACACATGTTCTTCTTAATGTTATTTCAAAGAAATTGTAGAGCACTCAATGATGGGTTATGTGAACCCCCATTCCTTATATTGTTTCTTCATGTCCTATTGTATATCTAATTTTTACTCCTTGGAGGTTTTTCAAGCCCTCCTAACTAGATGATAGCATGGAATCACTTTGAGGCTGTGTGTGGCCTAATTAGTGAAGTGAATCTTTAGATTGGGATAGCTCCTTTGATGCTTCAACCAAAATTATAGATAACTTACTAAATTTGAAAGTAAAATGGATATAATAGAGCTAAAACTAATAAGAAAACATGGGGTGATGCACCAAATATAGTGTCCTCTACTTTCCAAATTTTTCACTATGAAATCACACATTTACAATCTAATTTTTACAACTTCAAATCAAATCATATCACATAAGTGTTTCTATATAAAGGATATGAAAATTACAATATCTAAGGTGATTATTCAAGAGGCCTAAGAACATACACTAATGACATTTCAACACTTAAACTCAGGAAACAATGTACTATACTTCATATGACTTTTGCAAAGAAGACTAACTCACATAGAGGCATGAAATAAAAAGACAAATGCAAGGAAGTAATATCACTATCACAAAACACTCATTAAAAAATCATTACAAATAATTGTATGAAAGATTAGGATAGTATAATTTATCTTGAATTGATTTCAAAATAAATTACAAGTCTTAAAATTAGCAGGGTTTCACCATAAACAGTATGAGGATACCACAAATGCCTTTCAAGGCTTCATTTATAGAAGAATTGAAATAAGAGAGAAGGATATGATAATATGATAACTCATGAACTATTATTCATTAATCATTTAGTTATAAAATATAAATAAAGTGACACCAAGCTTGTTAGGAACATGTTTCCATCTTGTTTCTTAGCCTTATAGGACATGTGTTGATTAAACTCTTCATAAAGAGTGGTGTAGGAGGCCATATTGGTAGTTTTGATGATTTCTTCAGCATAACTCCTCCTCATGGAGTTACATATCTACTTATTTAAGGAAATTACAATTTATTCAATTGAAATTTATTACACTTGAATATCCTCTATGCCAACCCTTGTCTCTTACAATGTTTCTTCTTCCCTGTGAGATTTGCACTTGAACTTCACGACTTCTTCTTATACTATCTCTTTGTTATCAAGGTATGACTTCCCAAATAAGGTCTAATTTTGTGTTATGAAAGGTCTCCACAATATCTTCTTACTTCAAGAAAGATATTATACCAAGTCATGGAACTTTTGTTCAATCAATGCAATCCATCTTGTAGTTGTAGTATTCAATATTATGTGACAAGAAGGAAGCAAAGAACCTTCACAACATAAAACCTCCAAGTAGTCCTAAGAGTTAATAATGATCTTATCATGTTTCATGACTTCTAAATCCTACATAGATACCATTAGAGACTTACTAAGGTGCTTCAAACACTTCTTGATCCCTAAAACCTTGCAACCAGTTTGCAACCTTACTTTCTTGAGCCATATTGATCATCCTTATTTATTAAGGCTTATTGACCACTTACAGCCTATCCCATCATTATGGAAGCTTCTCAAATGACCTAGAAAGTATCATGACACCTCTATTTTGGCTTAAAGATCTTATGTAAATGATTAGGAGGGAGTATTTAGTTGAAAACCTTGCATATAATCTAGCCTAAAAAAAATCTTCTTAGGCCATTATTTGTACATCCTTAGCTCACATGTTCTAGCATTTTACTCTATAAAATGCTTAGGAGAGGATTAGTGGTCATCCAAGTGATTTAGAATCCATTTTAGACCCTTTGAGATCTGATCTCCTTCATCGGGTCTCTAGAGAGGTTTTAGCAAGATTTTAAGATCTTAGTTTGTTAGGGATTGTTCATAAAGAATAGATCCCCAATATTTAAACCAATGCCACTATAATTTCATAGGGGAATCTTACTAACATCTCCAATAGTCACTTTGCCCCATGAAATTTCTCCTCCAAGTTCTCATGTGAAGAAACTAGACTTCTCTAACAAAATAGACTTGTAAGAAATCTCGAGGAGGTTAACTTGATAGGATATTTTATGAAAATGATTATTTTGAGTTTTGAAAACCTTAGTGGGGTCTGTACCACCTTTCCTATAAGACATGAGTTAGCCTATTATTAGGGTTTATGGGTAGTCCTATGTGACTAACCCTAGCAGACCTTATTGAGCACTTTCTCTCTTTCTTAGTGAATTCAAACTTCATGGGATCTTCTTCCCACATCCCATTCACTTCAATCTTTAAAACACCTCAAAACTTGTAGACTTCTTTACTTTTTACCACATGCTTGTAGGTGTGCATTAGGTCTCTTGATTGAAATTTTGAGAGTGGGTCTTCATCAATTGGCTTATTTTTAATTTTGGTGGTCTTGACAAGTATTAGAGAGATCCTTCATACTATTTTTGACCCTATACAACCCTCCTAACACTCCATTTGACACCACAAGTGTGCTTTCTCTAACTCAGCCCTCTGTTAGGCCTATAGGTGTATATCTAGGTTTCTTAAGTGTTAGGCCTTGAAGTTGAACTCTTTCTTTGTTGATTTAGTCTTATTGATGGTTTTATTAAGTATGAACACCTTGATCACACTCTTTTTTACCTCAAAAACCTTCTATCACCTCAACCAATGATTACAAGTATGCCTTTTTCTCCCATCTGCTTGTGACAACCCTCTAGGTGGTCATTAGACAAAGTTTTTTTTCTCTTATTTTGCCTTGTAAACCTAATTGTTCAATAATGTAACTATATAAAAAGTGACCTATTTTTTTAATATCCTCTGTATGTCTCCAATGGATTCAGAAGCCTTGGATGCTCATTTGAAACCTGCACAGTCCTTGACTTAGTCTCATATAGTACCCTTATTAGGTATCCTTTTCCTCCATTTGAATGTATTCAAATACATACATATTTGTCCTCAATAGAATATATTAATGAATGTGTGATCTAAATTTTTAAGGCACATTATTAAGTCATCTATATGGATGATAAACCAATTCCATATTGATTTCTCCAAGATGACACTCAAGATTCTCATGACTCTCTTAGGTCTTCAATGGGCGTAGGTCATTATTCAATAAATTAAATGAATGTGTTAAGGTTTATTATCAATAAATAATACTTAAAAAATATTTCATGCCCTCTGCAATCTTCTTTAACTCTCACAACTCAAGTCTCATGCATGCACCTACCCTTTTCCAGTTCATTTCCTATACACAGACCTGCAACCATGGGGTACATCACATGAGGGTAAGTAAGTTGAGGTTTGATCCTTCATATATTTTTATAATGATTTTATAACCATTTTATAACCTTTAAATAGTGACCTTGAAGTTCATCAAGACACTATGGGTGTTGTTCTCCTATAAAAGCATAGATTGTGATTGCTTGCATTCTTAGTATGCACCTATATTCCATCCCTTCACTATTGGTCTAATAAATTTGGATCTCAAGGCTTATAGATATTTTTTTAAATTAATTATAACATTATATCATGTCTTTAATAGGCCATATATACTTCCATTACAACCATTTAGGTGTCAATGTTGACCTATAGGTCTATAGACTTGTAGGTTTACAAAACTTTTTTTGGACTTGGATTTGATGAGAAACACTAGAACCATTGACTCCTAGGGTTTTAAACCTATAATACCTCTATGATAATGATATTTAAGACCATTTTTAAATATTAACATCTATTTAAGAGTCTATGGTAATGAATAATCACCCATATTTGTCAATTCATATGTCCCTCATATGGATGCATAAGTATCTAATTTTCTTAAAGTTAATTTATTAAATTATACTTTGAATAGGTTTGATGTGTCTTGATTAATTTGGATTAGTTATTAACAACTTATTTTCATTAATTTCATGTGCTAAAACACTCCACAACTCCTTCAAACTGTGACTGTCATGTCTGGTCTAGCAAATCAAGACTATTTGGTGTTAATCTAAACATGAACCTCAAGAACATTGAGGATATATACCATTGTAAAATTCAAATATTTCTCAAGTGACACTTTAAAATCAATCTCATGCATTCATTAAACCTTAAAACTCTTTACTAATATGAAATTAACCCTATGGGGTTTGAAGTCATCATTTTACACCTTAACTCCTTAGCGATTGTTCATAAAGCTAAGGAGATTAACCAAACAACTAATGCCAAAAATGTAAGGGAATTAGGGCCTCCATCTCTAAATAAGAGATTATAAACTAACTCTCTCTCTCCTCTAAGTACTGATACAAAATTGACCTTTTTGAGATTGCCAAGCATACCTGCAAACCCAATGGAGAAATGGATAGGTTCTTTGTCCTTTCTAGATCTGCAACTCCTTCATTTCAGTGGATTTTGATCTAAAGAGACTAGGAAGATCCTTAGAGGATTTTTTACATTTTCCTTCGATGGAAAACCTCTACAAAATACCTCCATGACCTTGTTTTCTTCAACAATCTACCTATTCTACCTTTTAAAGCTGTTGGAGATGTTGAACCAGATAATCATAAATATTTCCCTTACCTGTATAGAGGTGAAACAACGTGCCAAAATGTTTCTAATATTATTTCACCCTAAAACCTTCTTATTATCTCATATTTAAACTTTATAAAATGATGTTTTGGTGGTTATAAAAAGGTTCTAACGTTGGAAAAGTAATGTTAAGACATTTTGGAGAAGATGTATGGTCAAGTACATATTTCATGACATTACATAAGTTTCCAATGACTTAGAAGATCCCTATCCAATTATATAAAACTTCACATTTAATCCTTTCCTAGTAAGTCTCATATTACATTGGAGTATATAAAGATTAAGACAAGATAATTACCTTAATATTTCCAAAACCACCTTAATTTCTCCAAATTTCTTGAAAATGCAATGTAATCAACATACTATTTCTACTTCTTGGCATATTTGTTTGGTTTGGCATACATTTCTCCTTGGGAAATCACCATCCTTCTTTGGTCATGGCTTAAGATTAATCATGACTTCACACACAAGCCTTAACTTTGTCAAACTTACCTTAATCTATGCTAAACATGTGAATAAGATTACATTGAATGACCATTGATGACAAGACAAAGTGACTTGACCCTATTTTCTACTAGACCATCCTAAAAGGCTTTCTAAACTACCAAGGATGACATAATACCTATTATATTCAAACCAACCATGACCAATACAAGACCTTTATGATGGTCGTCAACAACTTTAAGATTATGTACATCAAAGTTTTGAATGATACTCATCAATGTTGGCCAATTTTAACTAACATATTCGGTGACCTCTTAGGATTTCATGTTTGCCATGCACCTAGACTAATGGCCTTGACAATCCATTGGGCTATGGGTTCATGAATGCTAATTAACTTAGATACAAACTGAAACTTGATCTTGTAAATATTCCTTAAAATAATTGAAACTAAACTAACTCAATACACACACCACACACATATGTGTCATAAGACACTTGGAGGAAGGATAACAATAGAAATCAAACAAACAACTTGTGCTCTAAGTATTTATGGAAAACAAAGACCTTATCTACTATATGGAAAACTAAAAATTTGACCTTAGTAGAATTGTTTCAAATATATCCCATTGACTAGGATACTCAACTCTTCTCCATCATTTTTTTCAAGTTAAAAGGCATTATGTTCTTTGCAACCAATGACAATATAGGGCCCACTCCATAATGTGTCAAACTTGGTATGCTCACCAAGTTTATCCCTATCTTCATCCCACTTCAATACAAGATCTCTTTCTTGATATGATCTTTAAATAACCCTTCTATCAAAGGTCTTCTTCACTTTGGCTTGGTGGCATTCCATGGTATGCATAACATGATTTCTTTTCTCATCTAAGGCCATTAACTCTATCAACATTCTTTCCATAGGATCACTCTCCATCATCCCAAGTTGATGAGATAAATCAAAGGCTATTAGTTCAATATAAATGGGTATCTTGGCCTCTCTCCCATAGACAATCATGTAGGGTGAGTTTCCAACAACCTTCTTGGGGGTGATTCTATCAACCCATAGAGTTATCTTCAACTTGGTATGCCAAACTCTTTGATTATCTTCTATTGTTCTCTTAATGATTTTGATCAATTTATTATTGGTTAACTCATCTAGATTATTCCTTTGAGGGTAGTAATTGTAATAATAACTTAGAGATATGCCATGATTGAGATCCCACTCAATTATTCTTGTACCACTAAATGCCAATGCTTTATAACAAAATATTGTTGAAGGAACTCAAAATCTGGTCACTAGGTCTTCATAGAAGCCAAGAACTAAATTTTTATTAACCTCCTTGAGAGATATTTCTTCAACCCACCTTGTGAAATAATCAGTGGTTGTAATCACCTATATATGGCTATCACTTGAATGTGGATTTATTGTGCCAATGAAATCAAGACCCCATTGCATGAATCGATGATCCACTTGAACAAGATTGAGAGGAAGGGCTGAAAGCCTTTGTTTACCTATGAAAAATTCACACTTTTGACACCTCCTTAAGATTCCTAAAATAATTCAGGCCAATATTACCCAGCCTTAATTACTTTTGTTATTGTGGTCTTAGGTGCAAAGTGACCTCCGACTAGTCCATCATGAAATTATAATAACAAATTATCGATCCGATCAGTTTAAACACACCTAAATAACATCCCACTAAGATCCCTTATAAATAGGACTCCATCCATAATAATATAGGGGATGGACTAAAATCTAAATTATCTTCTATTTTCTCTATCCAAACCTATAAGACACTCACCTATTTAAATAAATCTTACCATATCTTGCATCCAACTTGGAGGGAGTGAAGGTAGAGTTGTATTAGGATCATCTTGTAGTACTAAAATAACCTCTTCTTATTCTTGAATATTTTATTTGAAGTTTTCATATATCCCTCTTCCTCTTACTAACTTAGTAGCCTTGATCACCACATCATACTCCATGACCTTGTTTATCCATCCAACCCTTTTCTCATTCAAATCCTTGTTCAAAAGGAAGCCTCTTATGCTTGGATGAGTAACCATGACATGAATTTTTTTATTAATAAAAAAAAATCCTAAACTTATTAAAGCTCCTTATGATTTCCAACACTTGCTTCTTAATGAAGTTGTATCTCTCTTCATAATCTTCTAACCCTTAACTAAAGAAGGCAATAGGTTGATCTAGACCTTTACAATTCTATTGCTTTAGCATAGATGAGATGGTTTCTATGTTATCAAAATCACACAAGAATAAATCCTTTGAGAAATTAGTATTTATCAATGTTGGTGCTTATGCAATGGCTTACTTAATAACTTTAAAACTATTTTTTCCTTCTTTGGTCTAAGTGAAGACTTAGTGCTTCTTCAACATGGCTATAATAGGCTTCACAAGGTTGGAAAAAATAGTTATGAACCTTATCACAAAGTTAATTTTCCCAAGAAAGTTTTCTAAACCTTTCTTATGCTTGGATAAAGATAAAGCCAATATGGCACTCACCCTTTCGGGATCTATAACAAGCCCATATTTGGAGATAATATGGCCTAATAACTGACCTTCATAAATTATAAAAACATAATTCTTGGGGTTTATAGAGATTTCATATCGCCTACATCTTTCAAAAATTAATCTAATATGAACTAGATGATCACTAGAATTCTTTGAGAAAACCGTTATGTCATCAAGATAGATTAGCATCATTTCATTGATCAAGCCTTGAAAATCCATATCCATGGCTCTTTGGAATGTAGCCCCTATATTGGATATCCCAAATAGCATTATTTTATAGGCATATGTACCCCATTTAGTATTAAAAAGTGGCTTATATTGATCTTATTCCTTCACTAAGACTTGGTTGTAACTTGAGTAGCCATCCAAGAGAGAAATGTTGAGAAAATGTAACCACTTAAAGAATTTTCTCCATGGAGGGTAAGGGATAGTGATCTTTCAATGAAACCCTATTAAAATCTCTAAAATCCACACATAATATAATCTCTCCACTCTTATTTCTCATAGAAACTAGGTTATCAACCCATGAAGAGTGCTTAATTGGGAATATGATTATTGATTCTATCAACTTGGTTAGCTCTTTTCTCATTAACATCTCAACTTTAGGAATAATAGGCCTCTATCTTTATCTTATAGGCTTAGCATTTGGATCAAGTTATATGTGATTTTTGGATAATTTAGGATCAAACCCCTTAAGATCACTATATTCCCAAGCAAAGACATCAAAAAATTCTCTACATAACTCAATAAATGCAACTCTCTCAACTGAAGTACATACATTTCCAAGCTTAAGAATCTTATCTTTGAAGATAGCCACTCTCTCATGATGTTCTTCTTTGGTAGACATGTTCACTTTTTCCTTTCTCATTTGATCACTCTCATTGAATATGTTATCAAAAGTCACCAACCCTTTGGGAAACTTATTAGACCTCAATTGTACAATTTGATATCCATATTGGTGCTGCAATTTAGATTAGTTTTTATAAAAAAACTTAGTTTCTTATTGAATAAATAATGTTATTTTTTTGTCACACTCAAAAAATTTCCAATTGACATCATTATCTAATAGTGATGGCCTTACCACCACCTTGATATGTGGTTGAGTTTTTGAGTTCTTTACATCATTAGGAATGTCAAATTGAGATCCCATTAAAGCTAACCTATCAGCATGTTGATTCTCCTCTCTTGAAACTGATTGGATGTTGAAAGCCTTAAAATCCTCAATAATGTCCAATACCCTATTCTTTTAGGACTTCAACAATGGATTCTTAGCAGCACTTTTACCTTTTACTTGGTGGACTACTAGTTCACTATCTCAAAAAACTTATAATTGATTCACTCTTTTCTTTCTTCCCATTGAATCCCATGTATAAGAGCCTCATACTTAGATAAATTACAAGTACAAAAAAACTAAAATCTAATTGTAGAATAATATTTCTCATTAGAAGGATAAATTAGCATTATACCTACCCCTACTCCATTCTTACTTCTTGAACCATCAAAGAATAAATTTCATAGGCTATCATTATCTTCACTTGACTTAGAGAGAGCTGATATGGTTGTATCTTCTTCATGCAAATAATAGACACCTAGACTAGCTTATTCAACCCCTTTATATGTATCATATTCATGGTTTACTACTCCCCACTCATCAAAGAAAAGATTTGATGTGTCTTTAAGAGTGCAACCGGTTCTTGATCATTGGGATGATTCTCTTCATCAATGATGGTGAAACTAACATTTGAAATTTTTGGTTTGTATGGCTCAAGATGAAACTCATACATAGTTTAAAATTTTATTGTAACCTTAGTGTCATATCTAGTTTTGAAATCCATGTATGACCAATCAAATGAAAAGTAACCCCCAATCTTGGTGGTGACGTCTCTTGATAAGCAAATAGCAAATTAGGGTGGAAAATCCACTACAATAACATCTTAATCAATAGATAAATTAGGACAAGCATGGAGAGTAAGGCTCAAACCTTTGATCACACACACGGTATTAGTAGTTGAACCATCCAATTGTAAGACATCTTTGGTATTAGACTCATACTTTAGACCTAACTTATTAGCTATTTGTTTAGGCATCACAGAGTTATTTGCCACACTATCTATCATGAAATTATGTACTAGGTAATCTCCAATAATCACTAAAACATAAAAAGGAGGTGGTTTACCATCTTTGCTTAGCTTCCCACTAGTAGGTGTATGAGTGTTTGTGAAAATTGAACTCTATCTTCTTGTTGATGTTTTTGAAAGGTTGAGCTTTAACAACTCCTCTTGAAGTATCTTCCTTTGTCTAAGGAGAGCTAATGCATACCACATAGGAATACTCACATTCAATCTCTTCATTTGGTCCATAATGTTGATGCAAGAGTTTCTAACCCTTGGTTATCATCTAGGAGCTGTCACACTATTTTGAGCTTGCATAGTTTGGGGTATAAAATCACCCTTCACATTTTGATTTTTTTGAGTTTTTTGGGATTTAGTAACTACATTGACATCTTTTATTTCTTGATACATATAAATCATAGTGGTTACATCTTTACCCATATCTTTAGTATCATCAATTGATCTCCTTTTAGACCTTGTATTGGTTGTTATAGAAGTATCACCAACCTTACTTGTGGTTCCCAACTGATTGACTACACACCAATCTCCCTATTACCAATTTACCAATGTAGCATATGATTTGACTTGCTCTTCATTTTTCATTACCTAGTTTTAAACTTCAACTTGTGTCATAGAAGTAATAGTTCTATTTTGTGTTATACAAGCTTAATTAAACACCTCATTCTGATTAGAAGACTAATTATGAGGTTGATTCCATTGAGAATATCAATCATGCTCTTGTACCAAGTTGTTTTTAGTAGGTACTATAGCTTTATAACTGGAGGCAACATTGGGATTGTAGTTATTATATGGTCTAACATTAGTAATCTGCCCTTGTCCTTGAGAATTGCCTTGGAAAGGTGGCCTATTATAATGATAAGATTGATTATATTGATATGGATCTTGATAAGTTCCATGAAATTTATTTTTTACCTCTAATTCATTTTTATAACCTTTTTATTAGACTCTTGAGTAATCATTCAACATCATTTTACTTGTTTGGTTGACTAGGAGCGCCAAATCATGACCAATTAATGTAGGAATAAGAGAAATAGCAGGAGTATGGGATGTATATCAATAATAAATGGCATGGGAGGTATTAATGATATCTTTCCATCTTGTATGAGGTTATTTTTAGCTTTAATGGTAAGGTCATAGGCTTATGGTAAAGTCTCTCCTCCCATGGATTGTATCATAATAGCTATGTCATTATTCAATACCTCAAGATAGTAGAGGAAAGCATAATTTTGGGTAGGTGTCAAAATAATTGGGATCCTATCCCATGTTTTTTGGAACCTAGAATTGAAATATTGCATAAATTCTTGTGGATTTCTTTGGCTAGTAGTCAATTGTTTAACTAGTGACAAATGATCACTCTTGTTTTCAAACCTCTTACTCAACTTATATATTGATTGGTCCCATGAATCAATGGAATTAGGAGCTAATGTCCTATACCAATCCAATTATTTTCCTTTGAATGAGATTATCAATAACCTAAAGTCAACATTCTCTTGAGGTATATTGTGACTACTACATACATTAGGCATATCTGTAATGTGTTCAATGGGAGTAATCATGATTTTTCCACTAAAGTATGGGACACTCTTGAGGGATGCCATAGGGATATCATCATATCTTTCAAGGTTTATAGGATATCCACCATTGAAAGTAACAAAGGGTAGGTTTCTATCCATCTTACTAGCTTTAGGAGAGCTTGGAGTGTAATGAAAATGGAGCTTATTTCTAGGAGTCTTGGTATAAGGGTAGAATAAATAAGTCTCTTTATCTTGATTGAAAATGAATGTAATTCAAAAAAATCAAAAGGAATACCTTTGGCCCTTGACCATGAAGTCACCATTGGCATGAAAATTGGATTTCTAGTCTACAACCAAGAGCTAAAAACTTGCTATAGTTGTCAAATGTTGCATGAAGGAGGATATTACAACTATAATTTTGTCAAAACAAGCATCAATCTTAGATAATCTTGTTGAAATTCAGTCCCACTCATTGTGATATAACTATTATCTATCAAATGTTCACCCCTAAGAAGGTTTTTCAAGCCTTCCTAACTATATGATAGCATGGAATCACTCCTAAGTTGTGGGTGGCCTAATTAGTGAAGTGAATCTCTAGATTGGACTAGATCCCTTGAAGTTTTACCCAAAAATATAATTAACCTACTATAGTTACAAATAAAAGGGATAGAAGAGATCTAAAATTAATAATAAAACATGGAGGTGATGCACCAAATATAGTGTCCTAATTTTCAATGTTTGCCCTATGAAATGATAAGTTTACAATCTGATTTTTATAGCTTCAAAATTGTCCTACCACATAAGTGTTTCTATATGAAGGATATAGCTATTACAATAGCTAAGGTTATTATTCAAGAGGCCTAAGAGTATATTCTGATGACATTTTAATGCTTAAACTTATAAAACCATTTACTACACTTTATATGACCTATGGAAAGAAGACTAACTTATATAGAGGCATGAAAGAGAAAGACAAATGCAAAAAAGTAATATCACTATCACAAAACATTCATCAACAATTCATTCAAAATCATTGTATGCAAGATGAAGATATTATAATTCATCTTGAACTGATTTGAAAGGCAATTACAAGTCTTAAAATTGGTAGGGCTTTACCATAAACAATTTGAGGATACCACACAATGCCTTTTAAGGCTTCATTTATAGAAGAATTGAAAGAAGAGAGAAGGGTAGGACAAGATGAGAAATCATAAATTATTCTTCATCTAATGGGTTAAAAAATATAAATAAAGTGACACCAAGCTTGTTAATAATGTGTTTTCATATTGTTTCTTAGCCTTCTAGGACATGTGTTGATGAAATTCTTCATGAAGAGTGGTGTAAGAGGCCATCTTGGTAGTTTTGATGCCTTCTTGAGTATAAATCCTCCTCATAGAGTTACATATCTACTTCTTTAGGGTAGTTACAAGTTAGTAAATTGAAATTTGGCACACTTGAATATCCTCTACACTAACCCTTGTCTCTTTCAATTCTTCTTATTCCTTGTGATATTTTCACTTGAACTTCATGACTTCTTCTTATACTCTCTCTTTGCTATCAAGGTATGAACTCCCAAGGAAGGTTTGGTTTTATGCCATGAAAGGTCTCCACTATATCTTGTTTCTTCAAGGAAGATATTATACCAGGTCATGGAGCTTTTTTTGAATCAGTGGAGGCTATCTTGCAATTGTATTCTTCACTCTTGTGTGATAAGAAGGAAACAAAAAACCTTCACAACATAGAACCTCCAAGTAGTCCTAAGAGTTAAGAATGTTCTTCTCCTATTACAAGACTTACAAATCTTGCATAGATACCATTATAGACTTACCAAGGTGCTTGGAACACTTTTTGATCTATGAAACCTTGCAACTAGTCTACAACCTTACCTTATTGATCCAAATTTATCATCCTTCTTCATTTAGGCTTATTTGACCACTTGTAGCCTATACCATCACTATGGAAGCTTCTCAAATGACCTAAAAAGGATCATAACACCTCTATTTTGGCTTAAAGAACATCTATAAATGATTAGGAGGGATTGTTTACCTTAAAACCTTACATATAAGCTCAAAAAAAGAGATTTTTAGGCCATTCTCTATGAATTCTTAGCTCACATGTGTCAACCTTCTGTAGACATATAATTCTAGCCACAACTAGCTTTCAAACAAATTTTAGATTGATTCCTACCAACCATTGAAAATTAAGCCTAAGAATCATTGAACATCCCAATTGTGTTCGTGCATCATTCATTAATGCTTATAACTATGTTGAGGTATCCCTATTTGGGTATTCTACTACACACAATAATAACTTCTCACAGATTCATCTTTAATCACCTTATGACCTAACAACTAGAAATTTTGCCTATGGACCCATTAAGTGGGGCACTTGATCAAATCTTATTAAGAGCTAAAATGTAAATCAAATTGAATTAAATAATTAAACAAAATTAGTTGAAATATCCATTTAAAATTAATAAATATCTAAAAATGGAAATTTTTAAAATCAAAATATAAAGTCTTTTCATCATTGCCTTTATGAGTTATCAAGATCTTCTAAAATATCCCAAAATATCTAATTTGAGAGCCATGCATAGTAATTAAAAATCATAATTAAATAATTTTTAACTCAACTAGATTTAGTCTCAACTCACCTAGGGTTATTTTGAACCCATTCCATGTTTGAACTCAACCTTAACTCACCTTGGGTGAGAGTTAACTTTTAAGGCTATAAATACAAGGCCATACCCATTAATGTTTAAGCTCTTTTGGTGTAATTTTATTATACCTAAATATCTTCAAATCTTTGATAGTGTAGTGTCATAATGCTAATTTTAATAGAGATAATCCTTGAAATTAATGTTACCATGCCCAAATCATAAGCCAACTAGCCAAGCCAAGGTGCCAAGGAAAAATGAAACCAACAAAGCTTCATTAATAAAGATTTCTTGATGCTCCAGTTGAGCAAGCCACTTCAACAAACCATTTGAATATCTAAAGAAGGTAAAAGATTATTTTCTTTTATGTTCTAGTTATATTTTTATATGAATGTTTGTTACATATGTTATCCCTAGTGTCTAGGCTAGAGGTGTTATAATTTTAGTGTGTTATTTTGATTTATTTTATTAGATTAACACAAGACTAACCTACCCTCTACATATTCCTTTTTCATACCTTATATTTTATCATATGCCTAAGAGAGGCATAGAGATCATTTAAGAGATTTAGAATCCATTTCAATCCATTTTAGGCCCTTTAAGATTTTATCTCCTCCATCGAGTCTTTAGAGAGCTTTTAGTAGGGTTTTAATGTCTTAGTTTGTTAGGGATTATTCATAAATAATAGATCCTTGATCTTTAAACCAATACCACTAGACTTGATTAGGGTAAGCTTACTAATATATCCAATAGTCACTTTTACCCATTCAACTTATCCTCCAAGTTATCATGTGAATAAACCAGTCTTCTTAGACAAAACAAGCTCGTAAAAAAGGTCGAGGTTAATTTGACAAGATAGGTTATAAAAATGCTTATTTTGAGTTGTGAACACCTTAATGGGGTTTTTATAACCTATCCTAACCTATGTAAGTGGTCTCCTAAGGAACATAACCTCTCTAACCCATTGGGACCTAAATTAGCCTATTATTAGGGTTTGTGGGCAGTCACATGTGACTAACCCTAGTAAACCTTATTGATCACTTTCTATGGACAAGGAATACATAGAGCGGAGGTTAGTCTTGTGTTGGTTCCAGAATTAAAACTCAAAACAACACACTAAAATCCTAACACCTCTAGCCTAGACATTAGAGAGACCTTAGGTAACAAGCAAGCATATGAAAATATAAAAAAAGACACTCTTTTACCTTCCTTAGAGCTCCAAATGGCTTTTTTAATGGCTTCCTCAACTTGTGCATCGAGAAGTTTTTGATAATAAAGCTTGTTTGGATCCTTCTCTCCTCCGAACCTTGGCTTTGATTGCTTGGCTTAAGATTTGAGCATGGTAATAGTACTTACAAAGCATTTAGTCATTATAACACTACATCAAAATATCTTGTTGAAGATATTTGAGCATAATAACTTTGCACTAAAATGGCTTAAAAACCAATAGTCATGGCCTTGTATTTATAGCCTCAAGAATTAACTCTCACCCAAGGTGATTTAAGATTGAATTTAGGCTTGGAATGGGTTAAAACTAACCATAGATGAGTTAAAACTAACTCCATTTGAGTTAATAATTGTCATGTAATTATTATTTTCAATTACTAGGCATGGATCTCAAATTAGATATTTTGGAAGAGATTGAAAACTCATAAAGGCAATGATGAAAGGCTTGGATATTTTAATTTTTAGAATTTCCATTTTGAGATATTAATTAATTACAAATGGATAATTCAACTAAGCATTTAATATTGTTTAATTATTTAATTCAGTCTGATTAGTCTTTTAGCTATTTTAAGATTTGATCAAGTACCCCACTTAATGGGTCCATAGGCCAAATTGATAGTTGTGATGTTGCAAGGTGATTATGGATGAATTCATGAGAGTTTATTATTGAATATTATATAATATCCCACTTAGGGATGTCTCAACATGATTCTGAGCATTGATGAATGATGTGTGAGAAAATTTGGGACATTCAGTGATTCATAAGATTAATGTGCAATGGTTGGTAAGAATCAATTTGCAGTCTAGTCAGAAGCCAATTGTGGCCAATTTTAGGTGTCTACGATTTGACCATGTTTGGTAAGGTTTTTTAAGCTATATGCACAATAATGTCTTCTCAAAGAATGAAAAGGTCTTGTATGCCTAATACTTTAATTTCAATGAATGAGCTTTGGATGCCCCCTTAAGGGAGCGATCAATAAGGAAGGTCAATGATTGATCCCTCAAAATAAGGAAATGATGGGACTAAAAAGATAAAATGGGAAGGAAAAGATTGATTTTCCCATATGCAGTTATAATCAATGGCAAAGTGAGCTACCCTGGTTGGGTAGATAACTAGGATGATTTGCTCACAGGTGGTTATAATCATCGACATAGTGGGATAAAAAAGATAATGATTTTCCCATCAACATTTATAATCATTGAAAAAAAGATAAGGGTGATAAAATAATGATTGCCCAAAGGCTGTTATAATCATTTAAATGGAAAATAATGATTTATCCATAGGTGGTTATA
This sequence comes from Torreya grandis, assembly GCA_037957365.1. Classification (NCBI taxonomy): domain Eukaryota; kingdom Viridiplantae; phylum Streptophyta; class Pinopsida; order Cupressales; family Taxaceae; genus Torreya; species Torreya grandis. Next base: position 1,178,047 of record JARHVA010002169.1, on the reverse strand, counting down.
ATCATTGGATGGATAAAAATATGCCCCAAGGGGGGATAGAGATAATGGTTTGCCTAGAGGTGGTTATAAGCATTAACACAATGAAAACGTGCCCTAGTTGGGCTGAAAAAAATAATGATTTTCCCAAATGTAGTTATAATCATTAACCTATAGATAGATCAAAACACAATGATTTACCCATAGACTATTATAATCATTGGCTTTGGGGATGAAACGATACACAATGATTTTGCCTAAAAGTGGTTATAATCATTGGAAGAATGATGTGAGTAATATGGAAAATTGGAATAGGGGGCTTACATTTCAAATTCATAATCATAGAGTAAGAGTAATCCAATGCAAGGGGAAAAAATGAATTTAGGCAACCTGCTAATATGGAAATACATATCCCAACTAGCAAGGTTTAAAATGATTTCATGATTTAATTACTCTATTTGTGGGAAATGATTTGGATTGATAAGGAATTTTTTAGGTGCTAGGGAGAAGTAATTAATCCACATTACTTTTAAGATTTACCCAATTGATTTTTGATGTAGCATGTGATAGTATGCATCATGATATAAAACACCATGAAAATATAACCAAAAATGCATAAAGACTGACACACTATCAAATAAACAATCAAAAATAATGCATCCATGATAAAATCCATGATGACAATATTGATGTATGAATATGGATAAACTTAAGTATAATGTGCAAGGATTCATCTAATGAATGCAAACATACTAAGTCAAGGCACAACAAAGAAATCAAACAAATAATCAAACAAACAAATAAACATGAAGATAAAATGTGAAGAAAAGGAAAAAAAATAGAACAAAATGAAAGACACACAACCAATGGTTAATCACAATGTTAGTGTAAATAACATAATGACAAAAACAAAATAATGGATAATTCCCCTAAGCTATAGGAGATAATGAAACAAATAAAATGGGGGAATAGAATAAAAGGAAAGGTAGCTGAGCTGACTCCAGATGTACTAGGCAAGTGGACATTGCCTACATAGTTTCATGGATGCAATGTTTGACTTAAACTTTAGGGAAAATGTAATTCTCCTAGGATATGGGATAGAAAAAAATGATGAGGAAAAAAATTTGATTGATGTAGTAGAGGAATATGTGAATGATCTCACAAAATGGTGAGTGTGTTGGATGTTAAGCTAGTAAGAATGGGGAAACTAAATAATAAGTGGTTTCTTATGAATTAGCTAGGGGTCCTAGAATCCTTAAGGCAAATAGGTGATTGATTTGGTGATTTTTAAGATTTGCTAGATCTGTTTATAAATGCTTTTATATTTTTCTATACATCTAAACTCAATGGAGAATGATGAGGTATGAAATGGTATAACTCATAAAATAGTGAGAGCGTTCAACCTTGGAAAAGGATCATAAAATGGTGAGAGCATGGAAAAGGGTGTTTAAGGTGAACTCAACATGAATCGAGTGTTTCCTACATAGTCCCATTAAGACCTCAAGTCACTGTAGTTTTGCCTTATAGTGGAGGAATTCGACTAGGTAGCAACAAGTTATCCAAAATAGGCAAAGAAGATAAATGGCATAGTACAACATAGGAATGGTAAGGTGGGACTTCAAGGCATGATAAAGGTGTTGTTCCTAATTTTCCCATAGGTAGTTATAATTAGGAAACAATGACATAGAATAATGATACTAATTTTACCAAAGGCGGTTATAATTAGTAGCACGATGTGAGACACTGATTTGCTAAAGGTGGTTATAATTAGTAGCATGATATGAGACACTAATTTTTCCAAAGGCAATTATAATTAGGAATACTTGGTATGAAATAAAATAAGAAATAAAGGATGAAATTGCCAAACCACTATCAAACTAGTCCAAAATACTACCTCTATCTATAATACAAAATCAATTTTTGAAACTTGATCTGAATGCCTTCTGTTGAAAGTACCCAAAGAATCAATGGGATGGACCCAAGGTCAAAGGGGTTAGGTAGGGAGGGTAAAAACAACTTTGGTTGATAAGAAAGGTATGGTAGAATAAGATAAGGTATGGTACAAATAAGGATGTTGATATTATGGTACAATGAAAATGGGTCTCGTAGATAATGCATCAGGTCTCTCAAGTGAAGTAATGCTCGAGGTGTATAATGTTCATCAACTTATCAAGTTCATCCCCATCTAGTGTAGCAAGCCTTTATGCTCTGAAGCCATAATTTAAAATAATGATATAGGGGCATATATTATTGGGTTTGAACTTACCCTTGTGATTCTTATCAATCATGGTATTATGTTATCTTTCTCTGAGAACAAGATCCCCAAGCTCAAACTCTCTATGTTTGACCCACTAGTTATAGTGGCCACAGAGCCATTTTTGGTATGCTTAAAGGCTATTGACATCAACCATGCATTTCTCATCAAGTATCTCTAGCTCTTATAGGCAATCTACTCTATAATATTCATCATCTAGGACATGCTTCAATGAGATGTGCAAAGAAGGTAACTCGACTTCAATAGGAAGAATGGCCTCAGTGCCATAAACTAGGGAATATGGAGTGGCTCCTATTGAGGTACAATAATTAGTGTAGTATACTCAGAGGGCATGGAATATTTAAAGGTACCAATCATGTTTAGAATCATTGACAATCTTTTTAAGGATGTTGATAATGGTTTTATTAGATACTTATGCTTGGTCATTACCTTGTGGGTAATATGTAGTAGAAAAATGTTAAGTAATATTATACTCAGCACACAAAATTTTGACATCCTTATTTTTAAATGATCTACCATGATTAGATATAATGTTGGATGGGATACCATAGTGATAGATGAGATGGTTAAAATGAACATGGAAATATATTTTCCAGACATATAAGTGAGGGATATATCTTCAACCCACTTAATGTAATATCTGGTAGTGATAAGGATGTGCTTATGGCCATCAGAGGAGGTTGGGTTAATCTTCCCAATGAGATTGAGGCCCCATGTAGAAAATGACCATGGAGTAAGCATTGGTTTCAGTGTTTTGTCTAGGGCATGAATTAGACTGGTGTGTTGTTAAAATTTGTCAAACCTTTTAACATACACAGTTGCATTCACATCCATAGTTGGACAATAATAACCAGTATGTATGACATTTTTGGATAGGAAAACCCCACTTTTGTGGGCTCCACATACTCCTTCATGAACTTCCCATAACACTAATGTTGATTCTATTGATTTTAAATAATGAAGCAGATTTCTATCAAAAAATGATGGTAAAGGGTTGGTCCAAATAAGGTATAGCATGAGGCTTGGTGGGTAAAGGCCTTTTGTTGTTTGCATGATAGGTCTAGTGGAATATTATGGTCATGTAATTAGGTAAATAAGTCTAAATACCATATAGAGTTGGGACAAATAATATCATAAATTAATGTAATAGTTGAAGGTTCATGAGCTGGCACTATAAGATTTTCAATGAAGAATTGATATTCTTTTGCCTTGTTTGGATGACAAATCAAAGAGCCAATGGTGGCCATGGTATTTTTTATTATGTTACTATCGCTTGGTATATGTTCAAACTGTATGTTGGCAATCTAATGTTTGAAAGTGTCGGTCATGGCCTTGTACGAGACCAACTTGTCATCTTTGGTTTAAAAGTGGTTTGTAACCTAATTGATGATTAACTAAGAATCACCATATACCTTTAGATATTTAATATTCTATTGTAATGCCTAAAAAAGCCCTACAATGAGTGTTTCATATTCATCTATGTTGTTAGTACAAGAATAGCTAATATAGAATGATTTAGGGATAAGATCCCTGTGTGGTGTAATAAATGATAAGCCTACCCTTGATCCATGTGTTGTGAATGATCCATCAAAATATAGATTATGGTACTGATCCTCAAGAGATGTTCCAATGATGGTCATTTAAAAGTTCTGTATCTACCATGGGAGATTTAACAAACTAATATACAAGAACTTGTCCCTTGATAGCCTTCTAGTTGATGTATTATATCTCAAACTCACTCAAAAGCATAATCCATTTAGCCATACGGCCTTGTAAATTTATTTTAGATAGTAGATACTTGAGCAGATCTACATAGGAAATAACTATGGTCTTATTGTTTAGAATGTAGTGCCACAATTTTTAAGCTATAAAGACCATAACTAAATAGGCTTTTTCAATGGGCATATAATTGCACTCATAACTGACCAGTGTACAAATTAGATAGTACACATCATGTTCTTTTCCATTATTGTCATGTTGAGATAGACGTGCCCCCAGGGATTTCTCTATGGAAAACACATATAGTAGGAACGGCTTTCTTAGCATTGGTGGTAACAAAACAAGTGGATTCATAAGATAGTCCCTTAGGTGATAAAAAAGCTTTCTAAAATTTTTCATCCCAATGAAATGTGACACCCTTCTTCATCAAGTGTGTAAATAGATGGCATTTGTCATCTAATTAACAAATTAAGCATCTGATAGACTGAATCTTGCCCTACAAACTATGGAGTTGCTTCAAATGGGAAGGTGGTGGCATCTCTGTAAAGGCTTGCACTTTCGCAGGGTCAACTTTAATGCTTATGCAAGAGATGGTGAATCCTATAAATTGACTAAAAGTAACACCAAAAATGCACTTCTTAGGATTGAGTATGACTTTGTATTTATGAAGCCTCTCAAATATTCTCTGTAGTGTGACTAGATGATCAGCCCTGATCTTTGATTTTCCCAATGTCATCAATGTAGTCTTAAATAATATCATGAATAATATCATAAAATATGATGGTTATGTCTCTTTGGTATGTGGCCCTAGCATTCTTGAGACCAAATGGAATAACTTGATAATAAAACTTTCCTCAAGGAGTGGTGAATGTTGTCTCATGTTAATATTTTAGCACAATCTAGATTTGGTTGTATCCTGAAAATCCATCCATAAGTGAAATAATTTTGTACCCCATTATGAATTCAACTATCATGTTAATGTTTGGTAGAAGAAAGTCATCCTTGGGGCAGGCCGTGTTTATATCTCTAAAATCAATGTAGATTTTGATTCTTTCTGGATTATTACTGACTAACACAATATTCAAGATCCATTATAAGTAGTTGATTGATCGAATACATCTTGCTTCTAAGATTTTTTCCAACTCTTTCTTTACTAATACAACAATGCAAGGGTGCATCTTTTATAATTTCTATTTAATAGGTTTGGCATCAGGATATACAACAAGGTAGTGTACAACCAAAGCAGGATCCAAACTTGGCATGTCTGAATAGGCCCAAGCAAAAATGTCAACAAATTCCCTTAAAAGGGTTGTAAATATTTCATGTTCTTCCTCAATGAGGGATGCACCTAGTTTGATCCATTTCAGGTCATCTAGAGTCTTGATGTTGACTTTTGTAGTGTCTTCTATGAGGAGAGTCAATCCATCTTCCAGAATAGTTGGTAATGATTTGAACTAGATTTTCAATTTCTCCTAGACAAGATGAATCAAAATCTTCCAATGGTAGGTATGGTCATGTTACAAACACTATTGAAAACTCTTGGATGATTCGTTCAAAGACATGTTGCTCTATAAAATTGAACTCAGACCCAAAAACAAGTTCATTATTGGTAGTCTCCTGGGCTTTATTAGGGGAAAGGTGAAAACCCTCATCTAATGGCACCTGAAAAAGGTTTTCACCAAAAGACCAGCATTTCTCTTTACTTTTACCCTAGTCTAAATACGCCTCAAAGAGGTTTTCACTTTGGGACCTCAATGTTTTATTTAACTGATTGTGGCTAAGGGTGTTCACCCATTCTCCAAAATGGGCTGCAGGATCGAATTGAATAGAGAAACCTTGTTTTTGATCTCTCAATAGAATATAGTCTCTTAGGCTTAGAAAATTACAAAAAGCCTCGTCATTCTCAAACTCATCTATAGGCACTTTGGATTCTTTTTGGCCCTAAGTTATAATTTAAGGGTGATAAAGAGGAAGTGGATTATGTCACTTAACTAGGGTAATGGTACAAATGGCATGGGTATCAAATAGATTGGTATTAGCAAGGTCTTCATAAATATTATGATCAAACTCTACTTCATTGTTGGCATCATTATCACTAGTCATTGGCATTGAAACACAAATAAGATATGTGGGGTCACCCTCGGGTGGTTTAAATTTGAGACCACAGGTTCTTTTATACCGAATTATAGAAATTGGCTCAAGAGTTCCTTGTTGATTTGGTCCAAGGACTCCTCCTTCATAGGCTTGATACTCCATGATCCTATTAGGGATAGGATATTTGGAATTTTTGTAACAATTAGCCAATTTTTCATTGTACAACCAAGATTCATTATTTGCAAGTGGATCATATTCTTGGCCAGTGGTAGGTGTGAAAATTATAGGAGTAGGACTATGAAGTTCTCCCTTTACCTTTTGTTTCCAATCCATGCAAGGTCACTTGGATTTAGGTCTTCCATATGACTTAGGGTTCTATAGAAGCTTAGTAATGTGAAATGTGTCATGGGTTAAATATTCTCCTGGCCCATTGGTTGAGATGGTAAAGTGATTAGATAATTCAAGAGGTGGCATATGGGAGGATGAATCAAGCATGCCTAGGTTAATGTAATTAGCCTCTAGTAATTTAACAAGTATTTCTTTTCTTTTGTCCTTTTTGGGAACTAGATATATACCAAATTGGTATTTATAGCTTTTGTACTAGGCCTCCAAATGTTTACAATGTTCATAAAGTTGTAAATATTTATTGATGGTGACCTCCATGCCAAAATAAGAGAACTTGAGACATTGGTGTAATGTCGAAGGGATTGCACAAATTTCATGTATCCAAGGCCTACCTAAAATCAAATTGTATGACAAATCTAGGTCTAACACATGGCATAATGTATCATGGGTCAAGGGCCCAATGATAACTGGCAAGTTGATGTTGCCTTATGATTCCCACTCTTCATTATCATAGGCCTTGATAATGATCATCTCTAAATAGAGATCAGTTATTATGTATCTAAGATGCTTGATGAGCTTCAAAGACATAATATTCAGGCCTAATCCATTGCCTATGAGGACACATTTCACTTTATGTTGTGTTATAACAACTTACTAGTACAATAAATTGTTGTGGAGAGGGCCAAGGGATGACATATGTCTTTGCTAAAAGGTTAATTATTGGCCTGGACTAGTTGTCTAATCAAAGCTTGGAATTTGTCTAAGCTTATGTCATTTGGAACTTGAGATTGGCTTAGGAGCTCTGTTAGGATGTTTTTTTGAATCATATACATATGTAAAAAATCCAAAATAAAAATTTGTGTGGGCATCTTCTGAAGTTGTTCCATAATATAAACATATTTTCTTTTACAGTGGTATATGGCTTATTCCTAGCCAATATGATGGGTTTGGTGCTAGATGGTTATGGGCCAAGTATGGTAATATTTGACTGCCAAGTTGTGATTGCACAATCAAGATTAGGTACATGACCATAGTTGTTAGAAAATGATGATGGTGAGGGGCCAGATAGAATAAGTCTTGGTTGTCAGTGCACTTATATGTGGTCATGAGGTAATGATGAGTTATCGATATAAGCACCAAAAAGAGTAATCTTTGCTTATTGGTGTGATTATATGCAGTCTTAGGCTAAGGAAATATCATTTGCATAGGTTGGTTAGTTGGAGTTGTTTATCAATGGTCATAAATTATTAGTATGTGGTTTGGGATTGATAGTGATGGTAGAAACATGACCTCCTACAATATGACCTACAAGTTTGTTGTAGTCATGTAAAACTGTGTAGAAAGTCTATTGGGTATTGGAATCATTTTGGCCTTGGTTCTTTCTAATTGTTTGGTGTTGTTTTTGTTGCTACTGGAATTAATGGTGTTGTCATGGTTGTTGATACGGTTGTTTTTGTTATTGTTTTGGCCTTTGTTGTTGTTGTTGTTGTTGGTTGTTATTATTATGTTGTCAAAAAGGGTTCTGGTAGATAACCAGGTTTTGATTGGATGTAGAAGCTCTATTATCTAATGTAATCTCCTCATTTTCTAACATATTTTCAATGAAATGTTTGATTTGCACATAACTACATAGATTATGTCCATGGACCCGATGGTATTCATAGAACTAATTTTCTCAATACCAATATGGATAAGGAATACCCTTAGGATAGTGATTTGGAATGGGATAACTAATCAGATTAGCTATGGCTAGCTTACAAAATATGGCTTAAATAGGTTCTCCAAGGTCACTAAAGATGCAATGAGTAGGCACATTTCTCTTTAGAGTAGGGTCTTGTAAAGGTAATGGTTATTATGTTTATTGAGTTAGTCTAGCCTACTATGAAGGCTGCACTTGTCGAATGGGTTATTGGTGAGGAGTAAGATGCATTTATAGCATAGGCTAAGTAGATGGTGTTTACACCCTTTGGACGTGACATGACTTGATTACTCTATTTCTAACAACACTCTTGTTGCAATTAAATTGCTTGTATTTTTCATAATTACTGCCCAGGGTTGGTGCCAATGCTTGTGCTTGGACTTAGTTTTAGTTCTAATTTTTGCCATTTCCTTGGTTTTGGTTATGATTTTGGTGTGACAAGGTTAACATGATAATCCCTTTATTAATAAGGGCCTTTTCAATCAATAAGCCTTTATCGTTGATCTATTTAAAAGTGTGTACACACTGAAGCTCTAGATAATAAGATATCTCACTGTGCAAATTCTTGGTAAACATAGTAGATAGTTGTTTGTATGGTAAGTTAAGGTTGAAATGGATAGTAAATTCTCACCATCACTTTAAATAACTTGAAAATGTTTCATCAGATTTCTACTTGGCCTAAGTCAAATCTAAAAATGAAATCTCATGTTTGCGATTATAAGAGAAATGTTGCATAGACTTATCTGAGATGTCATCAAAATCAAATACATAATTCTTTGGCAATTTCAAAAACCATTCCAAATCATGTCTTGCTAAACTTTGAGAAAATAAAAGTAGGAGTTATATGTCACTATAAGCCACTAACTGACAAACAACAAAGAATTCTATTAAGTAGGCTTTAGGGTCTCCTTTACCCTTGTATTTGTCAAACATTGATGGTTCGTACCCTAGAGTAAATGGTATTTGCAAATACTCCATGTTGAATGGGTAAGAACATAAGTCATCTAATTTAAACTTCTTAGTCTATTTCCCTATTTGGATGGTGGTAATTACATCCTTCATCTGTTGTAGTTTTTATGCCAAGAAGCTAAATGGAACATTGGCCTGAGGTGGAGGTTGAGTGATCAAAAGTAGGTTAATTTGACAAGGGTATAATGGATGCATGGTTTGTTGGGGAATATTGGTTTAATTGGGGAACTAATAAGGAATCTGCATTCATGGGTTAAGATGTCATTGCTGAAATTGCATGCATTATGGTATAATATTCTAGGTTAGATTTGATATATAGGCTTGGTTTTGAGGGAATTATGGCAAGGATGGAAGGATACATCTTTGAGTAAACTATTGTACCTATTTTGGTTGAGTAGGGACTTGTTATTGACTAGTCAAACCTATCTAAATAATGGGAACTTGTGAACCAAGGCCCTATGTTTGGAGCAAAAGGTGATTGTTGCCTAATAGGTATTTTTAGGATAGTAGTACCTCATTATTGTGTGAACACTTGTTCTAAAGTAGATGCTTGTAAAGTGCTAGGAATTTATCATTAACCAATATACATATGTTGTTTATTAGACAATGTTTATGATTGTAAAGGTATGTTTGTCACTACCTGATGAGGTAGAACATTGGTTACCCCCTATTGAGGTGGTGGAATGTCTGCCTCTATAGCATTGGTATATTAGACTGTGCCTATTGTTGTGGCATGTTATTCATCACCTATTATGGTGGAGTAACATTCATCATGTTTTGTTGAGGCAAGGCACTAGTTTGAGCTTGATTACTTAATCCTTGTGATTTCATGCTTGAAGAAGTAGTTAGATGAGGATTAGAGGTAGCTTATTGTGGCTTGGACATAGGAGTTCCTTCCCCTATTATTGTGAACCACTCATGGTGTTTACGAAAGGCACTTGTTATGGACTAGTTGTTGATGTATTTAAACCACTTTGGCCTAGATTGGATGACACTTGCATATTATCCACTATGTTTGGCACATTTGTCTGCATAAAAGTAGTAGACACTTTTTCAATAGTTGGGGCATTGAACATGTCCCCACAAAAATTAATTTGTGTGAATGGGTCTATACCCAAATTTTCTTGGTATATCAACTCTATTAATACTCCCATTGAAAGAATTAACTCGATGAGAGGAGTGTTTGACATGGCCATGTTATTAAAACTATGCACTAAGTTCAAATATGTTTGATATGTTATCTGCATTTCTATAAAATGGCCCTTCATGAGGGCCTTTCCTATGACAAGCATATGTGGATCCTTAGATGACATCAGCACAAGCACTTGAGGATTGATACAAGAAGCTTGTTCAATGGTTTGGTTACAAGGTATAATTAAAGGCACTCTAACTAGATTAGGCAAATTTTCATGGGGTAAGTCTGCTAGAAACTTAGCCCCTACCTTTATATCTCTAATTGAAATTTCCTCCTTATTTGTAAATAAGTGATGATCAAATAAATAGGGATCATATATCGATGGCATCATGATGTAATACGGTTGTTTTTAAACTTGTTCTTCAATTGATTGTATGCTAGCAAGGTATTGCATGGTTTACTCTTGGTCCTACTCCAAGTATGGAAGTGTGTTAACCAAATAGTGGGCTAAATGATCTTGGCTTTGTTCCCCAGATTGAGTATTTTAAGGAGGATAAATATCCATCTCACAAACTACATCATCACCATAGGGGTTTTCAACAAAGTCATCTTGTGTGACGACATTATCATACCCAAGATTTTACATGTCTCCACTATGATTATAATGAGACATATCCAAATCAATGATGAATGTTTCATGAAAAAGGCCTAGATTTCTATAAACTTTGAAAAACAATGTCTAAAAAGATAAATGATTTGAACGTGGTCTAACTTGTTCTAAAAGTGGAGTTGTATCTCCAAAAATTCTATGCTAAAATTTGGTCTAAAATAATCTAATGTCAAATGTCTTAAATAAATGGTTAAGTGGATGAAATAAAACCAAAATACCAAACTTAGGTGCAAAGTGTTTCAAAAAAGTCTAAACTAGGTCTAAAGAAACAAAATTTTCAAGGTCTTTTTGGAAAACAAGGCACAAAAATCTAGGCTCAAAATAGTATTGTTAGGTCTTTTGAAAAAGGCACAAAAGATAGACTTTAAATAAAATGAGGTCTAAAATGCAAGAGAGTTAATCTAACAAATTTGAAACACTTTGGCATAAACTAGGCATTCAGTTTCAAACACAAACTTTGTCATTTGTCATAAGACATGAAACTCTAGGCATATGGAGATAAACTATTTCCCTAAATCTAGGCACAAAAATAATTTTCAAATTGAATAAAGAATTAACCTAAGTTACACAACCCAAAAGTGAAAGATCGATGTCTAGGCCAAATTTACATGAGGCATATGTAAAAATTAATCAATGCTTAGATATGAACTTGTCAAGGCTAATTACAAACTCAACTTAGAAGACTAGGCTTCTTTAAAATAGAGAACAAGCTAAACAAGAATAGATGGCATGATGGTACTAGGTATAGATCCAAAACGCACATGTGATTTTGGTTTAAAAATTAGAACTTTGAACATAAGGCAACAAGTCTTTGAAATAATTCGAGCAACGTAATGATGTTATCATGCTCTAAATATATGATAAATGGTTTGTTTCAAGACTCAAAGGCACAAGATTTGAAACTGACTCACAAGCCAAAATACACAAAAATAAAGACAAGTGGAAGGACTTTAGGGTCAGTTTCGGGTCACCCAAATCATATGGAATTTTGGGGAGGGCCTCAACGACTTTCCTTCCATGCTTTTGGAATAAAGTGATAAAGGCAAAGAGGGAACATTTTTTATCACTCAAGTTCCCTAAAGGGGATGAGGGGAGAGCATTCACGCATCACTCATTTTACTAAAAAAACATTCTAAATAAAAAAGCATAAAAATGAAACTCTTAGGAGTATTTAACTAATGTGAAAGTATATTTTTTGCACCAAAATGAAGTATTTTTTGAAATTTAAGCCCCTTGAAATTTATTATTAAAAATTTTGAAAAATGAAAAATGATTAAGCAAAATGATTATTAAAACACCAATTTGAAATGTGAAATTTGCAACTTATAATGTTTTAAATGTCTTCCTTTTGGAATTTGGGTCCTGAAAAACATGTTAGTGTGTCCTTATGCTTAGGAGTAAATCATGAGTGAATAAATGACTTCCCAAATCTTGCTCTTGGGTTTCTAATTTTTTACACAGAGTACAAAACCATAGAAACAGAGAGTAATACCATGACTCCCTATAAAATTTAAACTATTATAGCAATATTTCATGAAAAAAAAAGTATTAGTGCAATATTGCTAGTCTAGGCACAGTAATGCAAAAATAAAAGCAATACCACTAGTCTCAGAGTCATGATATCACAACTCAACTTATAACATCAAATGGTTAATGGGTAGACTATGGTAGTTTAAGCAATATCATAGAAGTTTTTATAATATCAAAAAAAAATTAGTGATATCATGACTTGTAAAGTTATGATATTACAATATTATGACTGCAAAGTCATGATATTGTCAATGTTGTAAGTCTTCCCTGTGAGTAAAAATAGTTAGCAAAAACCATTGTTATTAAGCACAAAATTGTGAAAGTTAGCACAAAAATGCATAAAATATAAAAAAACCATGACTACAGGATTAGTGATATCATGCAATATCATGATTCAAAAGAGTAATATCACATTGACATAGGGCAACTTCATGACTCCCAAAAAAACATCCTTTAGCCTTCAATTTTCACCTATTTTGATCAGCAAGCTTGAACTTTTACATGAAAATTATTAGTAGAATGCTCTAAAAGGAATTTGGATCACCTTCATGGGTGCGGGTCCTATCAAGTGTGATAACATGTGGACAATGAATACGTAGAGGGGAGTTTAGTCTTGTGTTAGTTCAAGAAATAAAACTCAAAACAACATGCTAAAATCCTAATACCTCTATCCTAGACACTAGGGAGAGCTTAGATAACAATAAAACATATGAAAACACAACTAAAACATAAAATAATACATGCTTTCACATTCCTTGGAGCTCCAAATGGCTTTTTGAATGGCTTACTTAGGTTTTGCATCAAGAAGTCTTTGACAATGAAGCTTGCTTGGCTCCTTCTCTCCTTGACACCTTGGCTTTGATTTTTTGGATTAATATTTGAGCATGTTAACTCTAATTTCAAGGAATTTAGTCATTATAACACTACATAAAAATATCTTTTTGAAGATATTTGAGCTTAATAACTTTGTAGCAAAATAACTTAGAAACCAATAGGCATGGCCTTGTATTTATAGCCTCAAGAATTAACTCTCACCCAAGGTGAGTTAAGGTTGAGTTTAGGATTGGAATGGGTTAAAACTAACACTAGGTGAGTTAAAAATAAATATAATTGAGTTAATATTTGTCATGTAATTATGATTTCCAATTACTAGGCATGACTCTCAAAGTAGATATTTTGGGATATTTTGGAAGAGCTTGACAACTCATAAAGGCAATGATGAAAGGTTTAGATATTTTGATTTTTAAAATTTACATTTTTAGATATTCATTAATTGTAAATGGATAATTAAACTAAGAATTTATTATTTTTTAATTAGTTAATTCAATTGATTATCCATTTATCTCTTTCAATATTTGATCAAGTGCCCCACTTAAAGGGTCCATAGGCCAAATTGACAGTTGTGATGTTGCAAGGTGATTAGGGATGAATCTATGAGAGGTTATTTTTACATATGATATAATACCCAATTTATGTATGTATCATCATAATTATAAACATTTATTAATGATGTTTGAAAAAATTTGGGACGTTCAGTGATTCTTATGCTTAATGTGCAATGGTTAGTAGGAATCAATCTGAAGTCTAGTTGGAAGCTAGTTGTGATCGATTTTAGGTGTCTACACTTTATATCCTTATAATTAAAATAAAAATTCATAAGATATTATTCCAACATCCCATTCACCTCTTAATACTCTTAAATATTTAAAACACCTCAAAATTTTCAAGCTTCTTTACTTTTTACACATAGGCATGTAGGTGTGTCTTATGTATATTGATTGTAATTTTGAGAGTGGATATTATTCAAATGGATTATTTGGAATTTTTTTGGTCTTAAAAATTATTTAAGAGATCCTTAATATTAATATTGACCCTATAAAAACCTCTTAACACTCCATTTGACACCACAAGTGTGCTTTCTCTAACTTTACCCCTCTAATAGGCATGTAGGTGTATTTTTGGGTTTCTTAAGTGTTAGGCCTTGAAGTTGAACTCCTTCTTAGTTTATTTGATCTTATTTATGGTTATAGTAAGTATTAACACCTTTATAAAACTCTTTTTTACCTCAATAACCTTCTATCACCTCAACCAATAATCACAAATATGCCTTTTCCTCTTATCTGCCTATTACAGGTTTATAGGTGGTTATTAGGCCTAAAACATTTTTTTTCTCTTATTTTGCCTTAGAAACATAATTGGTCAAAAATGGAACTATATAAAAGTTGACATATTTTTTTAATATCCTCTCTATACATCTAATGTATTCAAAATACATTGGATGCTCATTTGAAATCTTCACAATCCTCTTCTTAGTCTCACATAGTCCCCTTCTTAGGTATCATTTTCCTCCATCTGAATGCATGCAACTACATACATATTCCTCATAAATGGAATATAATAATGAGTATGTGAGATAAATTCTGATATCATTAACATTATTAATCCATTTATATGTATAAGAAACCAATTCCATATTGATTTCTCCAAGATGACACTCAAGATTCTAATGACTCTCTTAGGTATTCAGTGGGCCTAAGTCATTCTTCAATAAAATAAATTGATATGTTATGATATATTATCAATAAATAATCCTTAAAAAAAATTAACCCCTATTCCATGACCTCTTCACTCTTTTTTAAATCTCACAACTCAAGTCTCATGCACGCACCTGCCATTTTCTAGTTCATTTCCTATACACATGCTTGCAACCATAGGGTGGATCACATGAGGCTAGGCAAGCTAAGGTTTGATCCTTCATATATGTTTATAATTATTTTATAACCCTTTTATATCCTTTATATATTGACCTTAAATTTCACCAAGACACTATGGGTGTTGTTCTCCTATAGAATCATAGACTTTACTTGCTTACATGCCTAGTATGCACCTAGATTCCATCCTTTCACTATTGGTCTGATAAATTTGGATCTAAAGGATTTTATATATTTTTTAAAATTAATTATAAAATTATATCATGTCTATAATAGGCCATATATACTTCCATTACAAACATTTAGGTACCAATGTTGACCTATAGGTCTGTAGACTTGTAGGTTCACAAAACTTCTTTTGGACTTGGCTTTCATGAGAAACACTATAACCATTATCTCTTAGGGTTTGACACTTATAATAACTCCATAATAATGATATTAAATACCATGTGTAGATATTACTATCTATTCAAGAGTCTCTGGCAATGAATAAGAACCCATACTTAACAAAGGTTATCTCAACCATGTCTGTCAGTTCATACAACCCACCTATGCATGCATAAGTATCTACTTTTATTGAATTTAATTTATTAAATTGTGATTTTAATAATTTTAAAGGGTATTTAGGAAATTATATCAACTATTAAAAACTTCCTTTCATTCATTATATGCACCAAAACACTTCACATCTCCTTCAAACTATGATTGTCATGTCTAGTTTGGCAAATCAAGACTATTTGGTGTTAATCTAAACATGGAAATCATGAGCCTTGAGGAGATATAATGTTTTATAGGTAAAATATTTCTCAAGAGACACTTTAAATTCATTTTCATGCATTCATTAAACCTCATAATGTTTTACTAGGAAAAAATTGACCCTGTAGTGTTTGGAATCATCTTTTCACCTTAACTCCTTACCAATTGTTCATAAAGCTAAGGAGATTAACCAAAAAACTAATGCCACAAAATGGAATTAAATTAGTGTATCCATATTTTTCTAAGATATTATAATCCAAATCTCACTCTCTTTGAAGTATTGATACAAAACTGGTGAACTTTTTGAGCTTGCCAAGCAAACCTACAAACCCAATGGAGAAATGGATAGGTTTTTTGCACTTTTTAGATCTAAAACTCCTTAATTTCCATGTATTTGGGTCTAAAGAGACTAGGAAGATCCTTGTATGAGTGTTTTCATTTCCCTTCAATGTAAAACATCTACAAATTACCTCTATGAGCTTGTTTTCTTCAACAATCTGTTTATTCTGCCTTCTAAAACTTGATGGAGATGATGAACCAAACAATAATGAAACTTTAATTTAACTCTAAAAAGGTGAAACAACATGCCAAAATGTTTCCCATCTTATTTTACCCTAAAACCTTCTCATTATCTCATATTTTAATGTTATAAAATGATGTTTTGGTAGTTACAAAGAGGTTCCAACATTGGCAAAGTAGTGTTAAGACATTTTGGAGAAGATATATGATCAATTACATATGTCCTAACATTACACAAGTGTTAAATGACTTAGAAAACCCCTATCCAATTATATAAACCTTTACATTTAATCATTTCCTATTAAGTCTCATATTACATTGGAGTACATCACAAGACTAAGATAAGAGAATTACCCTAATGTTTCCAAAACTACCTTAATTTCTCCAAATTTCTTGAAAATACAATGTAATCAACTTACTAGTTCTACTTCTTGGCCTATTTTCTTGGTTTGGCACACGTTCCTCCTTAAGGAATCACCATTCTTCTTTAGTCATGGCTTAATATTGATCTTGACTTCACACAAAAACCTTAACTTTGTCAAACTTACCTTAATCTATGCTAAAAACATGAAGAATACTACATTGAATGATCATTGATGACAAGACAAAGTGACTTGACCTTGTTGTCAACCAGACCGTCCTAGAAGGCTTTATAAACTACCAAGGATGACATAATACCTATCATCTTTAGGCCAATTATGACTGATACAAGACCTTTATGATGGTTATCAACAAAGTTAATATCATGTACATAAATTTTTTGAATGATACTCATAAATGGTGGCCAAATTTGGCTAGCATGACCACAGAGTCCTATTATACATACATAAAGTATTATAGATTTTACAATGATAGATATTGCACTTATATATGTTCCTTGGCAGTACCACCAGTTTATTCCACTAGGTTCCTAGTGGGTAGATACCCATGATCATATATTGGATGAGATCATAATATAGTTATTTCTTCAGTATATTTCAAAAATACCAAAATAAAATCAAATATTTAAAAAAATGCTCAAAATTTACATGTTCTATTAGCTCCTTAGCATCTATGCTTTTAGTTCAATGTTAGTGGATAACATATCATTTCTTTCTCTATACACATGTTTTACACATCCTTTAAGTGTGATATAGGCATACACATATACATGATCTATGCACTTTCAAATGTTGGGCCTCCCCTCCACTCATGCCATATGGATAATGGGGGCATACACTTCTTTGATCATGAGACATTTAGGGTCATTTTATGGTCACTTTACATTATCATGTTTGAGCTTATGTACTTACACATGACTTTATCCATTTTTATGTCTTTCACAGTGTAATTAATATGTTATGTACTTAACATTTTTTGCTAACATGTATATCTAGGGACTAGTATTATATGTTTATGTTGGTTGCTTATACTTTTCCTTTATGCATTTCCTTGAGTATCTCGATCTGCTTGTTTGAGCATTTGATTATGCTCCTTTTGTTTGCAACCATCATGCCTTTATTTGCCTCTTTGACATTTGAATATGTCATCCCTTATTGTATGTTGATATTTGAATATGTCATTATTGATTTTGTGGGCATTTGACTAAGTCATGTCCCTTCGTTTGTGCAGCATTTAAACATGCCCCTTATTTGAGGTCACCTTGAACCATTGTATATTGATTTGCTTTTGAATTCTCTTGTGTGTGTGTTTGATTATTTTTTGATCTTGTATTATTATTATTTATACATTTTTTAGACTTACATCATGCATCTTGAGACTTGGTGTGATCACATTCTTCGTGTTTCAATGACATATCTACCTAGACATATTCCTTCTATATGTTAAATGGTTCATACACAAATTATACAATTATATTATCATTTTGAGGTAATGTGACTACCAGTTGCTACTTCCCCTCACCTCAAAATGGGTGGGATATTAGTGGGGGCATGTTTTGGAAACATGTTTTCCACACATACACCAATTTTTAGTTTCAGATATATAGTGAGGGCATGTTATGGAAACAAGTTCTCCACACTTACACTAGCTTTCAATTATAGATTATAGTAGGCACATGTTTTGGAAGAATGTTATCCACACTTACATAGTTTTTAAATTGACCAAATTACATAGTTATATAATTCAAAAACATATTTGTGGTAGAATTTTATACATTGGTACCATTATTATACATAGTTTCAGGATGAGACATATCTACGATGCATATGTTATGTAATGTGCACATAAAATTACAAAATCATATAAATTTTAGATTTCAAAAACTTCTATGGACTGTCATCACCCACCAGGTTGGGTTTTTATGAACTATATTATGTCTATCTATTGTATTAGTTGATTCACTTTTGGTATGGTTGAGGTGATTAAATCACTCAATCTTGACAAGTTTATAGGTTGGAATTAATTACATCATCCAACCTCACTATATTTATATTGTGAGTTTACTTTCTTCACTCACACTCACTAGGTTATAAGTATGATTGGGTTGCAAGGTTGAGCTAATCTCAATTGTTGGATGGCAACTCACCTTTTCTCCAAAGTTGGTGGCATGTGTCCTCCAATTTTTATATATGTTCCTAGATTTATGCACTTTTTATATTTTATATTTGTCATAATCACAACTCTAATGATTCATAATGATACATCTTTTCAAATCAAATTTCTAAAAGGAAAGGTGATTGCATCGATACATAGGTGTACTCCTAAACCTTTCTCTATTTCAATTTCAATCATTTCAAATGCTTTTGATTTTAGATTATATGCACTGACTATATAATGTAACATGATTTTGGTTGTAGTTCAATCACAAGAAAAGCACTCAAATTGGGCTAAAGTAAAGGCAATGTGTGTTATACACACCATATACATATTTCTTTTTTTTTAACTAGCAATGGCATTACTAGATTAAAGGAGAGGCAAATGTAGACACTTTTTTTGAAATATACAGCACCTTAGTATTGTACACCTTCAAAATATATATCCTAGATGTACCTTTAGTTTCAAGAGTTTTCTTGCTATTAAAAGGCTCACATACACTAAATCTATAATGAAATTACTTCAACAATAAAGTAGAATAGCAGAAATAGATCCAAATATGACAGAAATATATCAAAATATATGATAATAGACAAGCCACTTCAAGGGGGCAACCTCCACAAGCTTCAATAAGAGCATAATTCATAATATGATGATAAACAACTACCCACTACCTCCTATATATAGTCTATTTAGGCCATGGCTACTCCATAAGCCAACCTACTAACCCAATGAATGCATAGAGAAATGTGATATAGCATTAACTAGGAATAAGTAAGCCACAAGTCAGCTATTCCTATCCTAATACATGCGATAGATTTGGGGCATAGCATGCCCTTCCCCTTCAAACCAATGTTGTACTCAATATTGAACAACTCTGGATGTTATTGCATAAAATCTTCACCTTCCCAAGTTGCATCTTCATTGCTCAGGTTCTTCTACTTGATTAGATATTCCCTAATCTCTCTGGTTCTCAACCTCTTAGTACGTGTTTGGAGGATCTTCTCTAGTTCCAAAATGACTCATCCTTTTTCATCTAGTTCTGGGAGCTCTATTTGGGCTAAAACTTTATGTCCAATGACCTTCTTCAAATAGGAAACATGAAATACTGGGTGTATGCGAGATAAATGAGGTAACTCAAGCTTGTAAGCCACACTTCCAATTTTTTGTAGAACCTGATAAGGGCCATAATACTTAAGAGAAAGTTTGTTGTCCTTTTTCTATTACTTCAAGGACATCTACTTGTAATGCTACAAACATACAAATACCTAGTCACCCACCTCAAAATTTTGCTCACTACGGTGTTGATCTACTTGTTGCTTCATCTAATTTTGTTCCAAGGCTAAATTCTCTCTCAAACTAGCCAACACCTCTTGTTGATGTTGAATGTGCTCCTCCACATCTCGAACCTTGGTTTGCACCTTTAATGAAGAAGTGATGGAAGGTGGATGGTAACCATATAGTGATAGAAATGGAGACATTTTAGAAGATGTATGGAAAGATGTGTTATACCACCATTCTGAAAGTGGTAGCCATTTAACCCAGCGTTCTTATTTATCTAATACAAAACAACAAAGATACCCCTCTAAACATTTGTTAACCACTTCTATTTATCTATCATATTGGGGGTGGTAAGATGAGCTATGAGCTAGCTGAGTACCCAAATAGGAAAATAGTTCAGTCTAGAAATTACTAGTGAGAATAGGATTGTGATAACTTACATATATTTTTGGGGTTCCATGTAATTTTAGAACTGCTTCCAAAAAAAGAGTTACTACTGTACTTGCTGAAAATGGGTGTGAGAGAGCACAAAAATGGGCATATTTTGTAAGCATGTCCACAATGATAAAGATATCACTCTTACCTTCAGAACAAGGCAACCCTGTGATGAAATCCATGGAAACATTCTCCCACCTTTGACTAGGAATTGCTAACGATTTTAACAGACCTGGGGTCTTAACTATCTCACCTTTATTCTATTAGCCTATCAAGCATTATGCCACACAATTTTGTACATCTCCCTTGAGTCCTTCCCAAAATAATTCTTTCTTAATTACGTGATAAGTTTTCAATAACCCTAAGTGTCCTCCAATTGGAGATACATGTAACTCTATAAAAATCATATGCTTAAGCTCTAAATTTTTGTAGAAGTATAACCTACCCTTATACCATAAGACATTACCTTTCCATTCAAATTTGTCAGAGGATAAAGTACCTTGCTAGAGATTCTAAATCAGAACCTATGTATCCTTGTCTTGCTCCCATTCTAACCTGGATTCATCCACCCAATCTGCTTGCAACATGGACATTGCACAAAGTAATGCTTTTATGGATGTATCCCATCTGGATAGTGCATATGCTACTACATTATCTTTACCCTTCTTGTAGATTATTTCAAAATTATAACCCAACATTTTGGTTACCCACTTTTATTGTTCCTCAGATGATAATCTTTGCTCCAAAAAGTATTTGAGACTATCATGATCCATTTTCACCTTAAAGTGTCTACCCATCAGATAGTGCCTCCATTATTTTACTGCATGAAGAATAGCCATCATTTCTTTCTCATAGATAGGTTTTTGTAGATTCTTACCTTTGAATTGATGACTCTCAAATGCAACGGGTCTTTCTTCCTACATTAGTACCGCTCCCAACTCAGATCTAGAAGCATCACATTCAATAATGAATGTCTTTGAGAAGTCTAGAGTAACCAAAACTGGAGTGGTGCACATAGCTACTTTTAGTTTCTCAAATGCTTTGGTGGTGGCATCATTCCAATGGAAGGCATCCTTCTTTAGCAATGCAGTGAGTGGAGTCACTATGCTGCCATAACCTTTCACAAATATTTAGTAGTAACCTATTAGTCCTAAGAACCCTCAGAGGTTTTTTAGAGTCTTTGGTGTGGGCCATTCTAGCATAAATTTGATCTTCTGGGGATCAACTTTGGCACCTTCATGGAAAACAATGTGACCTAGTTACTCTACCTCTTGTACTCCAAAAGCACATTTGGATGGCTTTGCATAAAGCTAATGCTTCTCCAAAACTATCAACACCTGTTTCACATGTTGTAGATGTGCTTCCCATGTTTGACAATAAATCAATATGTCATCAAATAAAACCAGCACAAACTTCCTTTAAAAAGGCCTAAAAATAGTGTTCATCAAGCTCTAAAAAGTAGATGGTGCATTTGTAAGACCAAAATACATTACCAAAAACTCATAATGGGCCTCATGTGTTCTAAAATCAGTTTTATGAACATCTTCATCCTTGATTCTAATTTGATGGTACCCCGAGCAAAGATCCAATTTTGTGAAATAATTAGTACCATACAACTCATCAAGTAAATCATCGATTACTAGAATAAGAAACTTATCTTTGATGGTGTACTTGTTGAGTTCCCTATAATCTGGGCACATCCTCCATGTGTCATCCTTCTTCTTCACCATGACCACTGGTGATGAATATGCACTTTGGTTGTACTGGATAATCCTTGCCTCCAGCATCTCATTGACCATCTTTTCAATTTCACTCTTTTGTGCATATGGATATCTATATGGTCTGGCATTTGGTGGTTAACTCCCTAGAAGTAGTTGAATGGCATGATCATGTTCTCTTTTTGGTGGTAGTCCTTTTGGAATGGCCCCAAAAATAGATGGGTGGTCATCAAGAATCATCTGTAGATCAGGATGTGGGTTGAAATTCTATGGAACATAATCGTGCAATAATTCCCTCTACCCCCTTTTATAGCATCTTGGTCATCTGATGTGAACTAATCAAATGTGGATATTTTACCTCTAATCCACGTAGTTCAATTTTCCTACCTTCAGAATGAAAGTGCATGAATAGTTTCTAGAAGTTCATCTCAATGGTACCCAAGGTTGTGAGCCATTGGACTCCAAAAAAAATGTATGTGCTACCTATGGGAATATAAAACATAGGAGAATCAAGATTGTACTCACCCATATCAAGCTTAATACTATGGTATTTTCCTGAATAATTAATTATGCCACCATCTACAATCATGACCTAAATTCTTGGTGCTAGGTAGATGAAACAATTCAATCGAGTGGCCAACTTATGGTTGATGAAGTTATGTGTGCTCCCCGAATCAATCAACATTGTCACCTTCTATTTCTTGAGGAAACCCACCAACTTAAGAGTTTATGGAGTGCTAATACTTGCAAGTGCATGATAAGAGATTATAGGTTGGGAATATTTAGGTACCTCCTCTATCTCTTCCTCATCATCATTAGAGGCATCATCTTCTTCTTCATCTTCATTAGATCCTTCAATGTAGAATAACTTCTTCTCAACACATCTATGTCCCTTGCTCCACTTGCTATCACAACTGAAACATAATCCTTTTACACACTTCTCTTTAATTTACTGAGGGGTCAATCTGGTAGGTGGAGGAAATGTTGGTGTTGATAGGATACAATCTTTGAAGTGAGTGAATGGTTACTTCTTGTTGGCTATGAATTTTTCCTTAGTTCTATGTGTCATGATAATAGAATCAAAAATCTTAAGTGGATTAAACATGTGTACCTCATGTTGAAGGTGGTCTTTGAGTCCACCCAAAAATAGGTCATTCAGGTTCTCCTCAAAAATTGTCTCCACACATAAGGATAGGTTCTAAAAATGATGAATATAATCCTTGATGGAGCCAATCCATCACAATTTTGCTAGTTGGTTGAATTAATTCTCTATCACACTATTGCCATAGTGTAATTGTAGTTCTTCTGTAAAAAATGACCAGGTGACACTGAGAGTCATCTTTTTCTTTTGAGCACACAACCATCGATACCAAATGAATTGATCACGTTCAAGATACAAGGATGCCATGGTAACCTTCTATCCACCTGGGATCTGACGTAGATTAAAAAAATTATCCATTTGGTTGATCCAATTGAGTGGATATTTTCCATCAAATTTCGCATATCCACCTTTGGTAACAGGTTCCTTTGTGGTAATGTAGTTGGATTTGAAGTAGATTAGTTGGGAGAACCACCCTAGTGGGGTTGTCTAATAGTGATAGATGGATGATTTGATTTATTATTTTTCAAAGCCATCATGATATCTACCAAACTATCTTGTATGGATTTCATATTAGATTGTATGCCTTGCACCTCACTTTGAATGCCTTGCACACTATAATCAAGCTGGATCACTTTGTGATCTATGTCAGAGAACCCTGGTATAAAGGATCTAGTACATCCCTATTCTGAATCCATCTCTTCCTTGTTAGGATTTTTACCTAGATTTTTAGCACCCTTTCCTTGGCCCCGAGTTTATGGACCTGCCATAAAAGGGTTTTATGATGTCGACCCTAATTGGTACTTTTAACCCAACTTTGGCCAAGTGATTTTGGACTTATGTCAGCCTCAAATCAAAACATACAAAGAACATACCCTATCCAAATTTTTCTAATATTTCCTAAAATGTAAATAACTCAAAAAAATTCTTTGAATTGTGCACTATAGGGCTATTTTATGAAAAACCTTAAAATGGAGATAACTTTTTTAAAATAGATCCAAATGAGATGAAATTTTAATGGAATCTTAATTTAATTAATTCTCACCTCCAGTTAAAAAATTTTAGAGAAATTTGTAACCAGTTTTTAGATATATCTAAATTTAAAAAATCAAGGTTTCACCCACAAGATTGCTCAAATCGTAGCTCTGATACCACTTGTAATGAAATTTCTTCAAAAATAAATTAGTATAGCAAAAATAGATCCAAATATGACAGAAATGTATCATAATATATGATAATAGACAAGCCACTTCGAAGGGGCAACCTCCACAAGCTTCAATAAGAGCAAAATTCACAATATGATGATAAACAATTACCCATGACCTCCTATATATAGTCTATTTAGGCCATGGTTACTCTATAGGCTGACCTACTAACCAAATTAATGCATAAAAAAATGTGATATAGCATCAAATGGGAATAAGTAAGCCAAAAGTCAGCTATACCTATCCTAATACATGCGATAGGTTAGGGGCGTAGCAAAATCTCAGTGCATATTATTTATCTCTTAGTCTGACCAATGTTATTCTGATGACTCAAACCTTTTATTATGCTCATAATATTATAAATAATCTTATCTCTACAAGTTTTGGATATGTGCCTATTTTCTAGCTACTTGAACACTTGCATCCTAGTCAAACACCTACGTCAATGCAAGTATCTTAGCCCAAAGTAAGTGTCCAGTGCCCTAAAGTCATCCAAATTTTTAAATGAAATATATCCCTATAGTCTCCATCCTAATTTTTTTAATGTGAGATATTTTCCAAAAATATTGGTAAAATATAGGATCAATCATCATTAATTCAACATCTAGCATAGACTAACACAAACCAAACAACTCACAAGACAATTTAAGAAAGGCATTCAATCAAACACTCAAGTAAGATAGCTTCTATATTTTATCTTATTTATATATTAGTCATAAGGACAACACATCTATAGGTCTGAATATTAAAGGAGCATCCCATGAGCCACATTTTCCAAGTTACAAGCTATGTCACTCTATGTACTTGCTTATCACACATTACATGATACACACACAAGATAATATGTAGGAGAAAACTACATAAGTCTAAAGCCCTCTTTGGAGTATTGAATATGTAGGCAATGCTCATTTATAGATGTGTCATTGGAGTAGCTCAACACCATGTGCCCATTAACCCATTTTTCCCATAACCAATATGATGATTAAGAGCTAGGGTTTTATCATTTGATAAGGAGTGATAGTCCACGACCCAAATCTGAATACATCAAAACAAAGGCAACACAGAACCCAAAAGCTTCTAGGTGGGTACATCTAGTTTAAATAGGTATTCTATACTAAAAACCTACATCCAAGTCAGATAGAAATATTGACACAACCATCCCATGTCGATTCAAGTGTCTATGACTACAAAGGTATATTTTTTAGAATCAGACGACTGATCTAGAATTTAGATATAGTCTACTTTCTTCTTTTTTATATACAAATCTATATTAACATTAGAAATAGCTAGGTATCTTGTTTTTATTTTCATTACAATATCTAGCATAGTTGTACTTTATATTTTTAGGATATCTCAAAATAATAAATTCAATATACATTTATCTGAGTTTGTAAATTAATTGGCCTACTTTAGATATAGTGTACCATCCTTATGAAATAGGCTATCTCTACCCTTTTAACCCTAGATTCCCCCAATATATATTTTAGGGTTAAATAAATATATAAACATCATCATAATCAGAAGTGGTAAGATTCATATTGAGGGATTCAACCATAATATCACTAGGAGGAGTGATAGTAGGACATTTCTTTAGAATGATGACTATTGTAGGTAACTCATTAGTTGGCTTCTTGTGAGAATGGGGACACAAGGTAGGATTCTAGGTTGATTTCATTAGACTCAACATCATTTGAGTCAAGGAGGTTTGGTGGGATATTTCCCACAAGCTTAGGGTGATTACTATAATCTCTCATGAGTTGATGAGATGGTTCAAACGTTGGTATTATCAGGATGGGATACCACACAAAGATTTAAGGGAAAGTATTTTATAGACATAGTGTGCTTGGAATTATTCAAAATTCTAAGGGTTATTATCACCTTAATTCATATATATAGATCTCATGTACGAAAATTAATACATTGACATGTAGAAGAAGTTATGGCCCTCATCCAATGAGTCCATGGGTGGCCAATCAAGATGTTATAGGAAAGGGGGAAAATTATAAGATCATAACCTTCACCCCTACTATCTAAGGAGGTACTATTATAAGAATCCAAATGCAACCTAAGGTGGGAAATTTATCTTTGATCATGTACTTGACATGTGCTACATTTGGAATTAATATGGTTGGTATAATATCCAAGGGATTTAATGACTTTAAAAGAGGCAACACAAGTATTTAAGAACCTTCATCTATGAGGGATGTTTTACTTGGGTATCATTGACAAGCAAAATTAAACCCAATGCAACCAATGATTATGTATAACTTCACCAATCAATGATGATGATGGGGCATCCACTTGGTTTAACAATCCTACTACATTCACTAATTATCAACCTAGGATGTCTATTTGGCAAGATGTTGACAATGTATATGAAAGACTAGTTTATTTCAAAGGTTGAGAGGCTATATGTTGAGTATAGGGTAACACACTTACAAAAGGGAAATGACAGGAAAGTAAATCAAACTTGTAGGAAATGAAATGGCACACTTATAAGAAAGGTAAACTACATGAAATAAATATAAATAATCTTGGAAGCTTCCCACACTTTCTTGATTAAAATTGCATACTTAAATATACTTATATAATAATCCACACATGAAATTAAATAACAAAAATTGTAATTGTTTTACAAAAAATAAAATATACATTCACACAATGCAGAATAAAATTAGATTAATGAATGGAGATCTTCACTACAACTTTGTGTGAGTAGGCCCTACCTCGGTTGGATTTGAGATTCGATCCCTTCATTTATTAAGATAGATTTAAATTAAAATAGTTATCATTAATTTAGCTATAGTATTGAAGGAATTGCTATAAGTTTGATCTGAATTAAAACTTAACACAATAAATTATAACATTTTCATCTATTATAAATTCTAGCTTATTCTATCTCCTATAGCCTGCAACTCTCTCTTAAATAGAGAAGGGATCACTTTATTTGTAGATACTGATGTCTAGATGTTACAACCATAAATCTATGGTTATTCCTAGAATACAAAATTTTTGAATAGTTATGCTAAATTGGCATAAATAATATAAGGCGTAAAATATGAAGGAAATATAAATGCAACGATCAAATGAAAATGAAGTAGTTGTAACATCCTCCAGTCTATCAAAATATTTTCAAACTTTATCTAAGTTAGTTATAAGTGTTTAGATGATGACATCTGGTCATAACTATCACATTGACCTATAACATTTGTTATGGGGTGGCACAACAGTTGTTATCAGCTACTTCTGAGGGCCACAACTTTTGCATACATACTCAAAACTAGGTGCCATTTGTTTTAAAAGTGTATGAATTTTCAATAGTAATACAAATATGCAATAAAATTTAATTTTATGGGTGTCCTTGATTCCATTTGTTTTTGTTCCAAAACTGGACCATTTTAGCCTAAAAATGCATGTAGTTGCTTACTACAAGGTAGCAGCAAACATAATGCATATATTTTCCTTGATAATTGGAGTTGTGAAAACCTTACAAGAAGTACATTATGAATTATTCACTTTCCATTAGTAATATAATAAACATTCAAGCCATTAAATCATACCAATTTATATAAATATAGTTAGTTTTAATTAAAACAATGTGCATATACATTATTCACATAGTATGTGCATATATCCTCATAATTTGACCCAATAATGTGTGGATAGAAACATAAGGAGAAGCATTTTTTTAGGAAAACTAAGTAGCTAGGAGAAGGATAATTTTGGGCCTCATCAATCATTAATTCAAATGTTAATGAAGACATGAGGGTCTTCTACGTGGAGAATGATCTCATTTGGGTATCATAGAGATGAGTGAAAAATTAAGAGATAAATATGTAACCATTGTGTGATCAACATGGATATACATATTTTTTCATCACTAAAAAATGCTTGCTTTAGACCCAGGGAAGGTATTTTTTTACCACATGGTGGTGGTTAAGGGATTTTTATGACAAATAAGAGTTGTATTAAACATTCACGATGTCTAGTAAACATCCACATATGCTCAAGATAAGGAGTTTGAAAAGGGAATCTAGGAAAATATTTTATGGGATACCACTCATCAAAATTAGTATGAGTTAAATATGAATTTAATGAAGAAATAAACCCATCAATATGATTATACCTAACTATAGAATTTGGACCTAATTTTTATGAATTTGGAGCATTTTTTTTACAAGATCAACATGGCTTATATAGTTTATTCAATGACAGGCAAGGGAATTGATTGTGTTGAGTCAGCCTCTTTTTCAATAGGTTAGATTGGCTCTACCAATTTAGTTGGTAGCATGAAGAATGGAATCATCACCATTGATTCAATTGGTTTTCTAGAAAAAAATTCAACTAAATCAACATGGTCAATTTTTTTGGATTTTCTAATTTTAGGGGTTCAAAATAACTAAGACTAAGATTGGACCTATAAGATAGGCTTGATTAGTTTTTTGAGTCATGGGAGTTGTTTTTGTTTTATCTAAAATTGTATTAATGCAATAATAACGCTATAATTAGATAAAAACTAGTTGAATAAAATGTAACTATAGATTGGTATAATATACCTAAAATATAATTTGACAACTATGATTCAACATGCAAATTTGATAAGTCATAATAAAAAATACAAAAGGATAGAGAATGACTTAGCTTAGTTATCACACTTTCACAATCTTTACATCCTTATTTTCTGATCTAATGATGTGTGAGCTGACTGTATTTTCTTCATTTTTGAAACAAATGGTTATTTATGTTCTAGGACAAAAATGACTCAAAGTAGATAGTATTAACTATCTATCCTAACCTCTATGGATCGATCTTGACCCCATGAGTGTAAGTCTATAACTTGATTTCTATTTTTGTGATGGGTTAGAATTGACTCAAAGTGGACAATATCAACTAAAAATCATGACCTTTGTGGGTTGATCTTAACCCTGTGACCAATAGGACATTTATTCTTTATGTGATGCTTCATCTGCATTAGTAATGTCCTTTTTTGCCCTTGTATCATTTTTAAAATATGTTCATGTATCTAAAATATCAAACCCTAGTTTCCTACGCAAACACTTGAGATACTGAATGGGGGAGAATTAGGTGAAAGGGATTGAGTTGGACTAACCTTAGTCAATTCCTATTGAAATAAAAAGTACTGCACTACACTACCAACACTCTGAAGAGGGATCAAACTCAAATGTATTTACCCCTCTTACGTGAGTGTGAAAAATGATGAAGGTAAATATAAGTGTTATTTTTTATAGCTTACCCTTGGAACAAGCATGCAAAATGAAACAATACTTTAGATGTAGCTCTAGTGATTCAAGGTAAGCAATATGTAAAAAATTAATAGTCTTTATAACGTAAGGATGCATCTCCTAAATGTCTCTTAGTAACTCTCTCTCTCTCTCTCTCTCTCTCTCTCTCTCTCTCTCTCTCTCTCTCTCTCTCTCTCTCTCTCTCTCTCTCTCTCATATATATGACTCTTTTAGAATTTAAATTAAAGAACTAGTGGCACACAAAACTGACCCAAAATACAATCAAAAGGACAAGAATTAATAAAGATAAAGAGAAATGTGTCCAAGTAAGATTCAAAAGATCAAAGGTCAAGATCAACTAGAATGGGTCAATATTGACATTCGATCTTGACCCTACAAGTTCATCATGTTATGGGATAAGCATAACCTCCATATGGTAAAAAGGGTAAGAGATATGTGTTTTTAAAATGTGACTTAAGTAATATGTATGGAAAAATGGACCCGCAAATTCATATAAAATCACAAATTAAAAGGGAAAACATGAAAATACATACACCACTAATTACTTAATTTTTATCTAAGACCTATTTAAGCAAAGTGGCTAAAATACATTGTAATACAAGGCTTGTGACAAATATGGGTGTCTTCATTTGTTCATCCTTTAATCTAAACTTTTAGTGTAAATATAAATATTGGATATAAGGTAAAAAAAGAATGCAAACTTGTGCAAATCCTCACTATGTAGACTTAGTCTTTGTCACAATGATCCAAAGTGTTCCTGTAAAAAGAAGACATATGTGATTAGATAAATTACTATCTAAGTGAAACAAAAGATATAATCATAAATGAAATATCGAAAATACTATTCGAGGAACAACTACACCTATATGAATGCCATGTGACATTGATCATGGAGTCTGCATTTATCATGGAGAAATAGAAAAGGATTGACCCAATCACTGTGGAAAAGAAGGACTTGTAATGCCCTTTCAATTCCTAGATATGGAAATGGATAAGCTTCCAAGTGGTCAATGTACTAATTACAACCATTAAGGGATGCATAAACCTCATTTTTGTTGACTCAAGTAACCATGTTGTGGGAGAAATTTTTCTTCTATTAAAACATTGAAGAATTGAGCATGATTAAGCCCTAATTTGAATTTAACCTATATAGAAAATAGAACCCATTTAGGGACACAAAAATCTCTATTTATATTATTGGTATTTGTAACCCCGACATGAAAGAGGGCCAGAATTCATAATGGATTCATAGGCTATAGTGTTATAGGTTGTTGAATCTTCAAATTATGCATTATGTACTTTAATTGAATCAACCACTACTTATGGCTTTATAGATTCAATTATCACTTTGTTCTTTAGTTCTTGTATGCATGATCAAAAGAGAATGCATAACATTCATGCCCCTACCATGATTGTGGATAACAAGTAGTGATGAAAGTATGCCATGAATCTATATCATGCCCCTACATCATTGTCACTTATATGGGATATTATGCATCCATATGTTAAATATATAAATTATAATTGTACGTAGATGTGAATTTTATAGTTGTCTGTGAGGCTTGTGTGCATATGTCCATGCATATATACCCAAAATGTATGAATCTGTAATATGCTCCTATAATGTGAGATGCATACCCATAATCTGTACCAATAACTAAATTTTTGAACCGTATTGAATTTCACTATGTATTATGTATCATCTAAAATCTATAATTTATTTGTGTAAATTAAGATGCATATGCATGGTTGATTTAACTTTTAAGGGATTTATGGAATGTAAAACCCTGATTTATTAAAGTGTTAGAATATTAAATCAGGGAATAAATATAACAATAAATACAACCACTAATTTTTGAAGTAATTAATTTATTTGAGTATTTTATAAATAGAAATGACCTAGAAAATGAAGTATTTAACTTCAAACTGAATAAGATAGATGATTAACATGCTGAAACTTGGTAATGAGTTATGCAGAGTGTCGCGAGCATGAATCTAGAGTCATAAACCCTCCTAAATAGAAATGTAGTCTTCTAGACAATAGTGCACCATGGTAATGTCCTCAAGAGTATGGTAGTGTCCTCTTGTAATAGGGGTAATAAAATTATGGGTATACCTTTGGTTGGACTTGAGATACATGTGTTTGTGTGGTTGAATGTTGGTTTGTTGCCTATAACTTACTTTAACTTATTTATATGCAGAACCCTAGGCCTCCATATTTGTTATGGTATTTTAAAAGCACAAGTAGAAAAGAGTGGCATTAGTAGGGTAGTCTATACATGACCTCAACACCCCATGTGTTGAATGTTGCCTACATACCAATACTTCGAGGAGGGATCAAGCCCAATGTAGTTCTCTTGCCTAAGTGTTTGGTGTAAGTGCAAGTAAACATTAGTATAAGTGTCAGTTTGAATGCTTTGAGTGTGACTTGAGAGTTAAAATCTAGGAATTCTAAGCTCTAGGCTATTTTATATGTTTGTATGTAGAAGTAGGGATTAATAGGGATCAATAACGTTGATTTGTATAACTATTTTTGAGTTTATTTGAGAGTATTTGCATCTAATTTCCTTTTAGTTGATAAGTGAATGAAAGTATTACATATACAACATTCTAGTGTTTTTCAAGATGTGAAATAGGTCTAGTCCAACCCTTAATTGCATTGGGATATGTAAATATACATGTTGGATGGGTAAAGAGCAAAGGGACACTAATGCAGTCCTCAAGTCACTAACATAGTGAGCTAGTGTCCAAAGGATCGTGCTTCTATCCAGGTGGCAGAATCTAGTCAATAGAGAGCCTAGGTTCTTAGGGGGTGGTTTAGTGATACTTTTGGTAAGTCTAAGAGTGGGTTAGACCCATATGAAATCTAGAATAGGATAAAAAGAGACCCTAAGATAGGTTCAAGGCTAAGCTTAGTTAATGTGGTCTCAAATGACACTCATTGCACTAAAATGACATTTTAGATGATTGCAATAGCATATGCCCCAAAAGATAGTATTAATATGTCAATATATGAACCTTTGAGGCTACACTGTATGAAAATGAATAATGAAATATCAAAATTATGTTAGTTTCTTATAATTAGAAATTTTGTAATTTTTGCCTTGTATGCCCCCTTTTCGAGGTGAGAGATGAGATTAATGAATCAATTGGATCAAAAAATATGGCAAGTTAGATAAGTTAGATTAGTTATAATGGTTATAATATAAAGTATTAGAAATTAGAATGTTATCATTAGATAAATCATGTTATTTGGATTATAGTTTAAATAATAGAATGAAAAATAGTTGAACTCGATTGATAATATGATTACCAAAGGCAATGGCATTTGGATGGTGATTTGTATCATTGACCAATATATAAAATTAGTGAGGTTAACCAAATTATGTTAAAGTGTGGGATAATGTGTCACATGTGTCTTGATGTAATTTATGGGATGTGTTTTTGATTAATAAAGCTCAAGATATCACTTTCATAAATTTTACTCAATGATCGAATTAATGACACAATAGGCAAAGTAAATAGTATTATATAAAGACAACTCATATAAATAGTAGGGTGACAAAGGTTTTTTTAATTTCATTTTCACCATCACATTATCTAAATTAAGCTCTAAGCTACCAATATGCCCAACCAACAAGTTACATTATCATTATGATTTGAGCACTTACAAACTACTTTACAAACACAAATGATAGATGATCTAGAACATATCAAAATTAAAAAAAATTTAATAGTAAATAGTATTATTTTTTATCATTTTTTATGAAGTTTTTATTTTCGGATATTTGTGTTGTTTTGGTATTTTTAGACATCAAAATTATAAAATTGATGATTTTGACCACTTGAGTCAGGACCGTCCCATTTGTAACATGCTTGTATTGCATAGGACATTATTATCCTAAATGGGATGTTCTTGTCTGAGATATTCAACCATTTTGTTCGATGTTGTCCCTTTTGTTGCTAATAATTTATGTTGAATATTTTTTATGTATATTGCATTTATTTTAGATTTGAGAATGATATTATTGTGCTTGTGCATTCTATTTTTGTAATGTGATCTACATGCACTAGAGTTCCAATGTGGACTAAATATGAGAACATTGATAGATATTAGGTTAGATGATATGATTGGTAGATACTATAGGAGGTGGTTTAGCATATGTCAGCTAATTAGGCCAAGTTCCATGTAATATGAACTTGATGACAACATTGGTTGAAAGATGGAACCTTGATACTTGTATTTTTTGGTTGCTGATGAGAGAATGGTTGTTACTAGAGGATGTGTTGCATATATTACACTTACCATTTTTTAGATTCAAGGTTGTTGTGATAGATGTAGAGGGTTTAACATACATGTATTGAGCCCATAGATATATCACAAGTAGATGGTAAGGTGTTAATCAGGGTGGTATAATCACACTTGAGTAAATTGTACATTCAAATGTTTCACCGTTGTGGAAATATATGTGTTGTATACTTTTACATGCGTACTAGATGATGGAGGAGCTGTGGTGATATCGTATCATAAGTATGATTGTTTATATGTTTATTTTGATTTAACACTTAAACGTAATAAATAACTAAATTATTGAATGATTACTTAGAATACATAATATATAGAATCTTAACATAACATATAGAAACTAAAATGAGCTATAAATATTAAATTTTAATAAAATATGCAAACATAGCTCAAATATAACTTATGTTGACTATGTAGGCTGACTGTTGATATGAAACTAGGTGGAAGGGTCTTTTAACTGTGTTATATCCAAAAATAGAATTTTATAATACACTAGTACATGGCCACGCTAGGGTGGACAGGGGTGCATTACAACCATGTCTATTGACTACAATTGTATCTATGTTGATTATGTAGCTAATTTTTGTGTATGATCACTTGTATAGTGGTTTATTGATAACTTATAAGTGTCTATTTGTCACACAAAAATGCCTACAATAATAAAACCCTAGTTCTTTCAATTAAACCAAATAAACAACACAAGCAAATGAGGAATTAGACAAGGGGAATAACTGAGCTATCCTTAGAAAACCCTACAAACTCTGAGTGCTACCTACATAGCCCAAAAGGGCTTCAGGTTGATGTAATTCTCCCTTCTAGAGTAAGTGTGTGAACCTTGATACTTGCACTATATGGATGCAATTATTAAATTTACTTGAATTATTAATAATGAATGTTCTTCACTGTAAATAAAATAGTTTCAGACTTGGCCTATGACTCTTAAAATAAATCATAACTTGAATTGGAAAGATTAGTGTTATTTTGCTCAATGTGTGGTAGAATTGCCAAGTGATTGTAACGTAGTTGCATTGAGTGGCCTTGATTTGTTTATATAGTGGTAGATTTGAAATAGTTCCATTAACAAACTTTTTTAAAAGTGTGGGAGGGGTGACATAAAGCTTCTCAATTTTGAAAAGTTACCATTAGAATGTGGGAGACAAGGCCGCACTAGTATATAAGGCTAAGATGTGACCCTGCTCGACCTATTATGGTCTTATCCTAAAAGGATAATGACTATTGGAACTTGGTTGATAAGAATATGTAAGAAAAATTAGAATGTTTTAATGATGTTTTTAGAAATTGCAATGCAGTAAGTAGAATAGTGAGGCTCTCATAGAGATTACAAGTTATTGGAGTGATGAATAGATCAAGTAAGGTGAGGATGTCGAGATTTAGCATTGTCAAACACAATGATTAAATTTGAGTGTCTAAAATGATATGTGCACTCTATTGAGGAGAATCATAATATATATTCTTGTGGTTGTAGTATGTTAGGACACTTATATCAAGACTTGTATAGATTTCCCTTATAGGCTCATGTTGATGGGCTTGGAGCAGCCACACTATTACATGTATGGACATATAAGCATATCATTGTGGTGTATCTATATGGTGGCCCTCGTCGAAACTGGGCTCATACAAATGTCTTTGCATATTAGTGGGTGTTACCATAATAGAGGAGTTTGAGTACTATGGAGTATGGAGTCATTTTGGATAGATTGAGTCCAATGATGCTTCAGTGAAAACCATATATGGTATTTGGGAGATGGCAAAGGATGTCAACTATTTGTGTCATATATGAGTTAATGTATGGCTACAAGATTTATTCCCTATGTATTTCAGATATTTCATTATGAGTGGGTTACTCAATAATTTGGGTTGATTTAGGATGTGCCTATAGTGCCTTACCCATAGACACAGAGCAGTAAAACTACTATTTGAGTAGGGGTGAGATTGGGGCCTAGAGGTAGTAACATGGATACTCCACCAATGAGGAAGTGAGATCTTTTAGTTCCTTTTGTAGCAAGTGATGATGTAGGATGCCCAATGGCCTACACACATTGGTGGACTATTGCTCGATGGGCTATTATTTCCAATTGTAATGGGTGATCCTAGTGTTTTTCCCCCACATAAAGTGAAGGGGATGGAGATGTAGAAGGTGGAGATGGAGTAAGATAACCACCTACACCATAAATTATACCACAACAAATTGATATAAATGCCCTTATTATTATATTTATTGATATTATGGTATATAAGTGTGAGTATTTACATGATTATTTATATTTGGTGTTAGTTGATATTATTCAAAGTTGGTTTCTAATGTGTTCATATAATTTAGTATTGCAGGTGATAAATATTAGTCGATGATAGTAAATGAGGCTATCTGTATTTGACATAAAATGTGCCATATGGAATAGTGGCTACTGGCTTAATGGAGTGAGTTGATGAGATTGTTGGCAAACATGCACATTTATTTAATCCTTGTGTGATTATTTTTGTTATGTATATAATAGTTTTTGGAGACCATGATGACTTATAGGTAGATCTCGATAGATGACTATACCCTACTCATGATTCTAATTTATTGAGGGATTTAATTAAGTGATTTTGTATATTGTAGTCCAAGCACACATGTGTTATGGTTTGAATCTTGATACTTGATAGTCATATCAGATGACATTGAACATGGTCACAATAATGTGGGGAAACAGGATGAGATAAAGCCTCGATGTCAAAGGTTATAGGGTTAGTTAGTACTGATATCTCAAATGATGAGGATGCCCATCATTAATTGATATATGAGTATGAGATATTTTTACATGTGTTAGTCTTGTGTAAATGAGTGTGTTATATACTTTAAATAATGTATTTATGAGTTTCATACTTTAATTATTTTTAATAGAATATTGTAAAAATATAAATTTAAGAAGTATTTATAATGTTATTTCTATATTAGCATTCGTGATTGTTAGTATTGCATATGTGATAATGTTACTCAAAACTGGTTTCAAAATTATTTGGAAAAAGAAATTCACTATAATCTAGTTGGTGAATCTATTTTTCAATAATTTGAAATGGTTTTGCTTTTGTTTTTTGTAATAGTCTATTGATTTTTACTTTTGATTGTTCCATAGGTACTTGATTTACTTTTTGATTTCATATTTGCTTAAGAGAATATATAGGTACACTTGTAACATGTTGTTTTTTAACATTGATGACTAAGCCTTTTTAGTGTCACCTCTATTGAGAGCTTGAGTGACAAGTGGTTTCCATGTAGGAATATCTTGGGATAATTCGATCATGGTAGAATGTGAACTAGAAGGACTTATTATAGTGGTTTATTTCTATAAAGATTGATGATTGTTCATTCCTTAGTAGGAATATTTTCGGATGTCTCAGTATTCTTATAATAAATACTATAATAAGTAGGAGAGGAAGACCTTATTGTCTTGTTCTTAAATGTAATAACTCGTCTATGAGTAAGATGTGTAACCTTTTGTCATAAAGTATAACAATCATTATCATGATGTCCATTAACACCATGGTAGGTGCTAAAAGGTTGGTCCTTTATCTTCTCAAACCTGTGAGGTGTATGATGGTATTTTGAAGGAGGAATAATCATGTATTTATCAATAATGAATGTAAGATACAAGTGGTAAATCTCTAAGGTGATCAAAATTAAGTGGTTATCTCTTGGAAAAAGTAGATGCCTTTACTATAACTGGTATTTTATAAATTTATTCCTTTCTTTTGTGTAAAATATTTAATAATGGTTCCCTAGTGTGAACTTTTATCATGGGAGAAATAATAGGTATTGTCTTATTAACTTTGTTAGTAGAAACCTCTTTTGTCGATTCTTTCTCTTTGTAGAATTATTTGCCAATACTCTTGCATTTTAGAGAATATGAATTGGATTCAACCTTTTGAGTATTAATTTTTTTCTTTGGTGAAGGTGGATTAAATTTACTTGTATTATTACCATCTAAATCACATGCATACCAATGCACATCCATATATACTTTTGTGAAAGAAGTGTAAGGATTGTGTAATGCTCTTTTTTTAAGTGGAAAAAGAAAACCCTTACTAAATATGAATTGAGTTTCCAAATAAGGTTTGATATGTCAAAGAGTGTAAATCATTCTTAACTTGCATAAAGTTATCTCCAATAACTTCATCATGACCTTGTGTTAATCTTTGTAAGTATTCCAATATTAGTTTAGGTATTTCATACTTATGATAGTCTGATAAGAACATGTCTTATAACCTCTTGAAGGTAAGTAAAGAACAATTAGGAAGACTATAAAACCAATCTCAAGAATCTTATGTTAGACTTCTATGGAAATAGTTTAATAATATGCATGCATCCTTGGACTAATGGCCAAAAGAGCATATATATTGTGTTAAATGGTTATCAAGGTCTCCACGACCATTAAATAAAGGAAACATAGGCATGGAAAACTCTTTTGGATATATATGTTTGAATACAATTCATGTAATAGTTTGGTATTTAATTATATTATCTTGAATATTAGCACAACATGATCAAAGTTTAAAATTAAAAGCTAATGTTTGATTTTTAAGGTCTCCTATAACATGCATCATGGACACAATATGGCTAGTACGAATAATTGTAGTTTGGAAAACTGTACTCATAAGTTGTAATTTACCATCTACTTAAAACATGGGTATGATAGAATCATTGTTACTATCATTTAATTATAAGACAACATCATTACATAATTTTTAAACATTACATATTGGATCATTCATATCACATGAATTTTATAAAGAAGAAATTACATCGTTTTGAATGTCTCTAAGACTTGCATGTAAAATTTGACTATCACATTATATTTTAGAAGGAAATAAATAAATATTATGTTCATGTGCATCTATTTGTGTTTCAAGAGAGAGAGGGTATAATACATGTTGTTTCTATAGATATAAAAGGAGATTCACATTCTACGTTTGTAGCATTTACATTGTCTAGAGAGATAAAAGGAGAATCACATTCTAGGTTTGTGTCATTTTCATTGTCTAGAGAGAGAAAAGGAGAATCACATTCTAATTTTTTAATATTTACATTATCTATATAATGAGAAGTGTCGATGCACTATTAATTAATCATATGTTTTTGTATCTTATAACTCTTAATGTAATGAAGTGTAATAGCATACTATAAAGATAAGAGAGGTGTATTTTCAAATAAGGAGTATTGAGATTGTAACTCACACAACATGGGAGGAATAGGAATATTGAATTATTATTATGTTGTTTTTATTCTAATGTATGATTAAGAGAAGATTCTAAATATGAACTAAATATGTTAGGAATTAGCTTTTACATAGTGTAAGTTTTGGTATTTACTGAGAGGTAAATAACATTTTGTTTGAGTTACCATAAATTAATTAATACTTATGATTATATTATTGTAATGTTGTTGTAACAATAATTATGTGAACAGGTTTGGTTTTACATAGGTGAGATATTGGTGGGAATTAGAATCACCAATAATAGGGAATAGTGACCTATATATATGTAATGTGTTTGTATGATTTAATATAGAGCATATTATTATTTATGTGATTAAATTATTTCCTATGCTCTCTATGTTTTGCAACATCAATTGCATTATTGCATGTGTTAACTTCTTTGTATTGTCTCCTTAAATACCCAACAGTGGTATCAGAGCAGGATAGGTGAAAGGCTATTTGTAAGGATTATGATGGTTGGGCTATCATAAATAGCTCTAATGTAAAGTATAAGTGTGGTGTGCAATACATAATCAAACCATAAATCTACCACATCCTACCAAATGTCAATCATAGTGTATGTGTAAGATTATACTTGACTTACTAGCTCGATATTCACTTGTACGAAATTGTTGAGTAGCTATCTTCGTGTACTATATAAAATATGACTATTCATGTTATTATTTTATGAAATTTACTTTATGTCATAGCTTGACCTATATTGTTGTACAATTCTTCTCAATTCTATGTATAAAAGTCACCATTCATACCTAACATCATATAGTCCTGTGCCATCCACATACTGGTAGTTGTCTCACCTCAAAGGATTTGGTACATACGTGTTCCTTGGTCTTCTTGTTTCTGGATCAATAGTAAAATTATTATTAAAGTCATGATATGTAATTCTTGGTTTCTTTATGCCTTTGTATTATGTCTACCCCCACTTGTATCGATTGCAAGCTCGCTAGCTCCTCATTTGCATCACATACCTTAGTCATGCATTCAATGGAATAAGTAGTTATCAAAAGGTTACAAAATTTAAAGATTGATGTGGATAAATTCTTCATTGCATCACCTATTACATACTACCTATCTACATCCATTCATCAAGCATCTTCTGTGCATGAGTTATTTTCAACATCACTATTTGAAAGAAATAATCTATCTATTTCAACATTTCAAAAAGATAATATGCATTCCTAGCTCTGTTATTCATGATGTGTGTTATATCATAATAGTACGCATTATAATAGTGATGTGTGATATATTTGTTAGCATAAAGGATAAACAAGTTTGATTGTGGTGTTGTAACACTTGGCATTCTCATAATGGAAAAGCTTATCTTCAATCTCGGCTTCATTGGTGTCTGTTATACTTGCAATCTACGAGGGTCCAATGGTTGATGCAATCTAATAAATGAGATATTCTCTATAGGTATCCCATTTCATTCATGATATTATTTACTTAGTCTCAGTATATATTTAGAAAAGTCATGGTTCATGTCATTTATTTTTTAAATGCCATTTTTATATAGTCAAAGTATTTTTTTGCTGGTCATAATTGGTTTTTGTCTTATCATAAGATACAATGAAGTAAAGAGATTTTTATTATTATGAGTTTATTTATTGGATTTTATAAAAATCCTTATTGTTTAGTAATTGGTATATTGTCAATAAAATCATGTTAAGAGTCATTTTATGTCAAAATTTTAAAAATGTCAATAATAGAATCATTAGGTCCATGTCATTGGTTCTTAAGTTTATTATATGTCAAACGTTGAAATATAAAAATTGTTATTTTTGTAACTAGACACATTTTTGGGCAACCCCAATGTCCTGAGTCGAATGTCAAAAGTGTCAATTTTATGAGGGGATCTCTCCTCAAAAAAATAAATCTAAGCTTCACGACATCATCAGCTAAGTAAAAAGATTTACACACTAGAGGTTGGAGAATACACAAAGGTTTGAGGTCTTTCAATGACCTCTCATCAGTTACCAATGATGGGGCCGTACCAATGTTTTGGTGACATATATAGTATGATGTGATTTTTCATTTCTACTATGTGTTTTTCAAAATAAGAACAGAATAATATGCATGTTTCAGATATGTAATTTATGTGCAAATTTCAAACATGATTATTTGATGTGAAGACATTGTGAAAGGACAAAAACACCAACGTAAGTCAATTCATGGATCTTGAAAGTGTTTTTGGTAGAGATCTAGAAAACCACAAAAGGTGAATAGTGTTTTTGTAATAGTTAGGAGAGCAGCTATTATAAAGATCTCGTGACTACCTTACTTCTTCATGGAGATGACCCCTAGTGATATGTCCATTATAGTCATGTAAAATAAATACAGGATGCATTCCTTTGCATATAGTGGTCATATATAACAAGATTGCATCAGTAGTTTGTAGACCTAAGAGTATGTAGTGGCATATAATTCTATTCATGCCAATTATTGGAGATAGATGGTGTTCTTGTTCATGTCAAGGTTTTTGGTAAACCTATAAAACCATGGGAAGAGTGAATCTCTCTTTATATCAAGGTCATGAACCAAATAGGGCATGTTACAAGGGGTGAGCATACTACAAATAAGAGTGTGAATATTTTTGCACCATGTAAAAACTATAGGGGGAATGTTAAGAATTAGCTTTTACATAGTGTAAGTTTTGGTATTTACTGAGAGGTAAATAGCATGTCGATTGAGTTATCATAAAGTAATTAATACTTATGGTTATATTATTTTAATGTTATTGTAACAAAAATTATGTTAATAGGTTTGGTTTTACATAGGTGAGATATTGGTAGGATATTAGAATCCCCAATAATAGGGAATAGTTCCCTATATATGTGTAATGTGTTCGTATGATTTAATATAGAGCATATTATTATTTGTGTGATTAAATTATTTCTTATGCTCTCTGTGTTCTGCAACATCAATTGCTTTATTGTATGTGTTAAATTTTTTGTATTGGATCCTTAAATACCCGATAGGTTCTTTTGTGTTCCCACTGTTCTAATGTATTATTAAGAGAAGATTCTAAATATGAATCAGGGGAGCTAAGCTCCTCTTTTTCAAAAGTACTATATTCTTCCCCCTTAATATATGCTTCTTTTCAATTTTAATTATAATCATTGCCTTTAAAATCATATTCTT
Organism: Torreya grandis; assembly: GCA_037957365.1. NCBI lineage: Eukaryota > Viridiplantae > Streptophyta > Pinopsida > Cupressales > Taxaceae > Torreya > Torreya grandis. The sequence continues at coordinate 1,135,392 of JARHVA010002169.1, read as the reverse complement.
AATATAAATCATTATCATTTTTAATCATATAATAATTATCATTAGGCCATTCACTAGAGAAATCATTGGGTATAACATTGATAAAAAATAGAACATCCAAAGGATGAGGGCTATTAAGGTTTCTAGTAGAGGTAGACATTTTGAAGTTACTAAAGTGTAAGAGGGAAAGAAATAAATAAATAAGAGTTATTCCTAAAACAGACTCCCACATATAAACCCTAAATAAAAAATTATAAGCAATGTTTGAATAAAATATATGGGTCAACCAATATGTTTTATCCTAAATAAGATTAATGCAATAATAATCCTTAAATTAGATAGATACTAGTAGAATAAAAGGTAACTATAGATTGGTAGGATATACACAAAATATAGTTTGACAATGAAAATTCAACATGCAAATTCAACAATTCAATAAAAAAAATATAAAGTTACACCTTGATCTATATAGGTTTGTTTTCAGATATTATGATGTGTAAGGTGGATATATTATATTCATTTTTTAAACTAATCGTTATTTATATTTTGGGACATAACTGATTAGAAGTAGACAATATAAAATATTGATCTTGACCTCTATGGGTCATTCTTAACCCTATGAGTGCATGTTTTTTAAATCAATTATTGTTTTTGTGTTGGTTTAGAACTAACTGGAAGTGGACAATATCAACTACCAATCCTGAGCTCTATGGGTCGATATTGACCCTATGATAGTAAGACTCTGATTATTTACATGATGTTTCTCTTACATTAGTAATGTCATGTTATATACTTGTATCATTTTCAACATGTGTGCATGCATTTGTAATATCAAACCCTAGTTTCCTATACAAATACTTGAGACATCAAATGGGTGGGAGGGGGAATCAAAAAAATGGGATTGAGTTGGACTGAACTTGGTCAATCTTAATTGAAAGACCAAGCACTAAACTATAGTTCTAATGTTCTGAAGAGGTCTCAAACTCAAATATAGTTATCACACTTACGTGTGTGTGTGAAATGATGAATGCAAATCTAGATGTTTTTTCTCCTAGTTTACCCTTGGCACAATCATGCAAAATATAAAAATACTTTAGATGTAGCTCTAATGATTCAATGTAAGTAATATGTAAATTTTTAATAGCTCTTAAAATGTAATAATGCCTATCTTAAATGTCTCCTAGAAACTTTGTATATATATGACACTTTTAGAATTTGAATTGAAGACTTGGTGGTACACAAAACAAACCAAAAAGAAAATCAAAAGGACCAAAAGTAATGACTAGAAAGGGAAACATATATAAATGGGATTCAAAATATCAAGGGTTAGGATTGACTGAAGGGTCAAGATGGATGGTTGATCTTGACCCTACTATTCGATCCTATTCTAGATAAGCATAACCTCAAAATTGAAAAAGGGGTTAGAGGTCTTTGTTTTTAAAATGTGACTCAAGTAAAGTGTATGATAAAATGGGACCACAAAGTCATAGAAAACCACAAATTATAGTAAAAAACATAGAAATCCATGCACCACAAAGTACTTAATTCTTAGTTAAGACCTCTATAAGCAAAGTGGCTAAAAGACATTGTAAAATAGGGCTTGAAAAAAAGTTAGGTGTCTATAGTTTCAAGCTGATTTGGAGCTTTAGGGGTAGTATAAACATGAGCTTTAATACAGTTCTTTTTTAAATCAAGGTAACTGAGTTCCTTGATTGAGAGGAAGAGGTAGGGTTAATCATGGTATGCATTACATTAGCAATTGAAGTTGAACTCAGGGGATTTTGGGGTTGAAAAGTGTTGTTTCTTGGTTGTTGAGGGGGGTTATTAGTGTTTTGAGAATGATGAGGAAGATGATTTAGGTAAATTTCAAGGTAATTGTTATCTTTTTTGAGCACATTATGCTTGAATTTTCTTTTGTGTTCTTTATCAACCTTTTTGAATACTTGATAATGTTCTCTTATCATAGCATCATGGTCAAAGTTACAACCAAGGAAGAATTCATATGCGAAAGAGTGAATAGAAATGACAATTGTCATGAGGATGACCCCAATTAGTGTGAAACCAAAAAAATAAATTGGGTCATACCATTGGGGTTTAGGTCAGCTATTATTGAAATCTTTAGGTAAATGTCTATGAAGGTGCTTCTTAAATTCTATGAGGTCAATAGGTTGATTATGATTGTAATTTTGGTGTTTAACCCTACATTTAGAATGTGGGGGAATAGGGTTAATAATATATAATTAGTTATAACACAAGGATGATAAACTAATCTATAGTAGGTCAATTAAATAAAAAACTTAGATAAACAATATTCCAAATTTATACAACTAAGATTGCTAAAAATTGTAAGGTATAACTATTGAAAGATATTGTAATAGATAATAAATCGTGGTACTTGGTTAGTTTACTATATACATGTAGATCTAGACTATAAATAGGTATAAAGCATGTAGTATCATTATTCTAGATCAATCATCACAATCTAGAAATTGCACTATTATGGTCATAGACATTTCCATCAATGCTAGTGTCTAACTATGAAACAAGTGTCTAGTACAGAATAATGACTGAATCTAGGTATGACTAAATTTATTCTTACAAGGTTTCTATCACATTTATTTTTACAACCTTAGATTTGGGATATAAGCTATTTTTCTTCATAAATTAATCGAACCCTCGCTCTTCACCCCTATTCACCCTTGGAATGAGTTTATTGAAAAAATGGGTTAGTGGGATCATGGTGTTGAGATGCCCTAGAGAACCCCTATCAATGGGCATTGCCTACATAGCTAATACTCCAAGGAGAGCCTCAAAATTATGTAGTTCTCCCCTATGTGTGATAAAATATGTGCACAAGGATGTAATATATCACACAAAGATGCATGCATTGATCTAGATTGTAATTTGAAAAATGTTGCTCATAGGGTACTCTTTGAATGTTGTTATGTGATATAATCACTCTTATGTTTGATATGAAAATAAGTATGAATAGGATAGAATATAGTGCTTGTGTAGTTGGTTGATTTATATTTAACAAGTGTTTACTTGATATTTTATAGATGATGAATGAGAAGGCTTAGACTGTATTTATACCACACCTTTTGAAATTATCTCACAGTAGAGTTCAATAAGATAATTAGGTTGACCTATGGGTTTTGATCATTTTGTAATTTAGATGAATTTAGGATCCTTGGCACTAGATAAGGATTGGACACTATCATCATTGGTAGTGTCCCTCTATGGTGGTCAATGTCTAGAGAGATAAAAAAATAGGTACGAATCTAAAATTGATTTTAAAGGATGTTTATCAAGTTTTAAGCTTTATGTGTAGTATAGGGGACTTGGGTAATAAAAATGATATGGATTAGAATAAGAGATAAGAATTTAGGCATAATGAAATGGCAAATTCAAGTTTTTGGCAGTAGGGATGTCTAAAATTGAAGGGTAAATCCCTAATTGATATTTGTCAAATATACAAGATTGAGATGCTATAAATATTCAGTTTTAGTATCTACATTTACCCTCCTTAATCTAGTAATGCATAAGGATAAAATTACTAGGTTTAAGGAAATAATGTGTTCCTAAGTATGTACAACACATCTTGAATTTTATTGAACCCACTTTGATTTCTTTCCTATTGTATGATCTGTAACCAAAAACATGTTACAATATAAATCAATGCAAATAATCTAAAATTTGAAACAATTGAAATGCTTGAAAATAAAAATCAAGGAACGAGTACACCTATATGTCAATGCAACAATGTTACCTCTTGAAGCTTTAACTTGGTAAATATTCTTCCTTATGAAGCATTAGATATAGATAAGGTTTAGACTTAAATCTTGGAGATTTGAAGAGGGAGTTTGGAAGGTATTATGCCTTGAATTTGGTGTAAGGATGAGTTATGACATAACCATTGAGATCATTATATCTCAATCACACAACTCAAGTGTGGATAAATATAATTTAGTGAGGGTGAGTGGTTTAATCAACTCATCCTATAAATCTAGTGAGATTGTATAATTTAATCACTCCAATGTATGAACCTAGTGAGGCTGAATGTTTTAATAACTCCAACCTATAAAATGAATCTATTGTTGTAATAGAAAAGGCTCAATAACAATACATCAGGTGTAATCGGTGCATCCTTATGAGTATTAAAATTGGTAAATTTTGTAATTTTTGGTTCAATATCATGGCATATACACCTCTAACATGTCTAAACTTTGTTTCAAATCTATGTAAAATCAATGCAATATACAGAATTTTGACCTAAATTTATATCTAATTCATGGAACTAAATTGGAATTTGTGTGTGGAAGTCATGTTATTATGACATGCACCCATTTAAATCTTGACATACTAAGTGTATAAGTGTGGAGGTTATGTAATTATGACATGCCCCCATTACAATCTAAAAACTATGAAAATGTATAAGTGTGGAAGTCATGTCTTTGTGGCATGACCCTAATACAATCTGGAAAACTTTGAAAATGTGGAGGTCATGCCTTCTAAGATATGCCCCAATGGAAATGGCCCCCCTTTTGAGGTGAGGGATATATAAACTACCAGATTCCTTACCTCAAAAAGATAAGGTAGTTATATAACTATTGTATGAAATATATAGGGATAACATGTTGAAGTAGATATACCAATTATACTTGCAGTATGTGATCACATCAAGTCTTAAGATGAATGATATAGATAATGGCAATGTCTAAAGGGTAACAATATAAAATTAGTAAGCAATCAAGTACACACACAAGAACACTCAATGTAATGCAAAGGGATGGTCCAATGAGACCTCATACAAGGTGCATGTTCAAATATCACATAACTGAAATGAATTAAATATTTAAATTTCGAATCAAAATACGATGGCACATGGGCCAATAGGGAAGGAACATATTTAAATGTTTCATAAGCAAAGCAATAACAAGAAATGTAATACACTTAAAGAAGTGACAATGTAAATAAATGAAGTATAAGTAACCAACATAAACATATTGTACTAGTCCCTACATATATGTGTTAGCAAAAAAATGTTACGTAATATAGCATATCAAGTATACTGTGAAAGATATAAGCATGGATATAGACACATGTTAGTAGTATAAGATAAAGCATGATAATGTGGAAAGGATCATAATGGATATGTAACTTGTATCGATCATAATCAAAAAAGCAGATGCCTCTAATGTTGATCCATAAACTAGATGGATATTCCATAATAAGTTTCACCAACATAGACTCTTTCAAGTCAAGGTATTTCCCTCAAGTTTTATACCATATAAAAACACCTAAAATATTATTTTAATATGTATTTCAGTTCTTAAAACTATCATATACGACATATAAAATAATATCTCAACACTTTAAACATGCTACTACTCCATACATGACTACAATCAACATGCTTACTATGACAACCCCTCAAGTTGTACTTAGAATAATGCAGTAATTTTATTTTATTTTTAAAGACTAATTACTTAACATTCATTTCACCTAAACATACTAATAAATAACCAAACAACTCAGAACATAAGTACTTCTAAAAGAAAATATCAAAAACAATATATATCTTATTACCACTCCAAGGAAAGTAAATACATTAGAACACAACTATGGCTGGTCCCATAATACAACAATTGTTGTTCAAGTATAAACCAATGAAATATAATTACATTTCCATGAACTACATACCAAGCCCTCTAAAGCTTGTGTCGTACCAACTCATGTATCTTTCACCAACTCAAGTGAAGTCTACAGGTAAGTAATACTATTGTGGGGAGGGAGAGCATCATCTGAACACTTTTTCACACCAACTACAAACCAACAATCCCTCGTACAATTCCTTATTAGGGAATGACCCTCCCTTCATGGATAGGTAAATAGAATGGTGTGAGAATTTAGAGAACAAGATAGTATTCAAGTGTGTATGATTTTTAAAACTAAACATATAATGTATCATAGAAAATTCATTATATTACAAGATATTGTACTAACATGTAAATCAAACATACCAAAAGATAATGTCTCACTATACAGTATTTATCTATAAGACTCATACTAATTACATCCTCCTAGTAATAATATCACATCACATGTCATACATAGGAGTAAGCAAAGTATTCATCTATTCCACCAATGCATAAATGAATCATACATTATTATTTAAATCGTATAGGAAATAAAACCAATAGTTAATACCACTCGAGTATGTTTTATATTCCTAATAAACTGCAGATTTCTAACTACTATAATAAGATCCATATGAGTACACTTTATGATATCTCATAATATCATAGTCTAATGTTATAAGACATAACTATTATATTTTTCATAATTAGTCATACTAAGTAATCATAAATACATAGAATCATGCACTTTTAATCAAGCAAGAACATATAATAAAGAAAGTCATACAAACACATAAAAGTTTAACCTAACATTCATTTATACTCTCAAGGTTGCATGCATGCATACATGATATCCTACTAACTTCTAAAAAATCATATTATTCAAGAATAACCAACACATACATTTAATCAATCAATGTAGGTGAGAGTCTAGACATACAACTATAGTATGTACCATCTGAGCATATATATTTAAGCTAAAGTATTTTATGTTATCCCATACTATCATAGCTCATTGTGCATAAATCACCCTACTCAACATGAAAAAACAATCATAAACTATAATTATTAAACAAATAAATACGGGATTATGCCATTTAGGTATACCCTAGATTATATTGCACAATAATAATCAAACTAAAACATATCTCTAGGCACACATCATGATGTACTATTTTATGCTAAAACAATCTAATTGTTTTTACATATAAATACTTTCATAATATGTATTATACAAATGTTTTCACCAATTTTTTTTTTTTTTGTGTCATAAATTTACACAATCTAGGTTCATGTATATAATTATGTAGGCTAGATTAAACACATACAATCTTTCATAATAGCTACCAACACGCATTAGCCATCAAAAACATGAATGAACCTTGTTTATTGATTTATTTCATAACCAATATCTATGACAAGATAGTAAATCTACCAAATGGATATTATGCAAGTCACATTATAAGTTATTTGACAAATCTTAGATCAAGCATTGATAATCTACTTCTAGATATACCAATAATTTGCTTAATACCCAAACAACTAGGTTAAGTATTTTTAATACAACAAAGTGTAGGATCCAAGTTGCAATTTTTAAGACATGTTGCTAAGTTATTAAACATGTTATTCATAGTGTTATCCTTCAATCATTTTTCCATAAATAAACTTAAAGTATTTTCGTAAAAACTTCTTGTGATAAAAATACTATATGTATGAGTATTCATTTGGTTTTATAAACACTAACTCAAGATTATATATATATATATATATATATATATATATATATATATATTGACGCCACCCAACTCCTATGATGCTAGTAAAATAAAGTTCCAATCAAAATTTTATTTGGCAATAAAGATGAGACATATTTCTTCTCCAGAATAATATATGGTCTCAAATTTAATAGCCACTTTAAAAATACTCAATGCTTTATATAAACACTACTTTAGAGATTCAACATTTATAATATAAGAATCTCATGATAATCACGCTCACTATTTAAAATGCAACTCTAACTGGTAATGTAACTCCATTCAATCCATGATACGAAAATCCAAGGTAAAAATAAAGTTCAAACCAACATTTGATCTTGCATTAAAGATAATTCATAATTTATTTTTATTAAAAAGATTCAACAATTTCATTCACATATTTAAGCAACAACTTCATATATAGTGAATTCACTTTAATTGCATAGTGAATTCACTTAAAACTCAATGAATTTAAATATATATAACATGTTTGCCTCTTTATCTACAACATTATTTAATATATAAACAACAATTCATTTTAACTCAATATTCAATCAAATACATTTGAAATTTAATATACTCAGCGCGCTACTTTATATTTATATTTTATACAATGTTTTCTTTTATACTTGGTGTTTTATTAAAAATACTCAGCGCTCTAGTTTAATAACTCAGCATTATATTGAACATACTCAATTTATTTTTCAATATATGACAACTAATTAAAATTTTATACCCGATGTTTAAGTTTTCATTTGGGATTTCTAATTAAGAATATTTAGCATATTAATAAATACATAGCCTTTTATATTATTAAGACTCAATGTTTCTTCTTATAAACTCAACAGTTTCAAAATAAGGCTCAGTGTATCACTTTCCATGCATTATGCTTCAATTCAACACTTCACTAAAAGACTTTTAATTTTATCCAAATGACGTTGGGTTTCACTTTATTTAAAGAGTGTTTGTTAAAACTGACTTGGCGTTATAATTCACTACTCAATGATATAATTCATTTGACTTGTATTTTACTTCAATGTTCAGCCCTTCAGTATATATACGCGATGATTTTAATTAAAAACTCAACAGTCTTAATAAAATACACAATAATTTAACAAAATGACAAGGCATTTTACCTAAGACACTTGGCATTTGATATTAGACAATCAATCCAAAACTATTATTAAAATGTTGTTCATATAAAATGATACACAATCACCATAAATCAAAATGTGGTCACAGTAAAATAAGGTGTAACCATAGTAAAATAAGATACAGTCATTTTCAAATGAGATTTAGGTCGAAAATGAAATTCCCATCAAAGGTTCTACCAATGTTGTGTCTGGGGGTGGATGATGCTATTCAAAAGAGGCTATTCAGATAATAGTAAAAATGGTAGCTAGAAAAGAGTGAGATGCATTTGGGTAAGTCGAAATGACCTATTTTCAACACCTATAATGTTGGTAGTCATACGTTATAGAGTTGGGGTAAACGGGGAGAAAGCTTTGGAAGCTTTTATATTGATTACTAGCCATAATCTAGGAAGACCGCATGAGGTCTTCAGAATAAAGTATAGAATGGAAAATGGGGAACCGGTTCCTGAAAGGGTAACTAACAAGATATAAGAGAATACTAAGATAATAATAGAGTATTTTATTATAGAAGATCTCTCAAATTTAGACATATCATCTATAGGCATAACAATTTTGGTGGTACAGTAAGACCTTTCGATGTGGATGTCTTTGACTCTATTGAAGATTATGTTAAATTAATGAAAGGGATCGACATAACATAGAGAAAGAGGTAGTACACAGTCACAATATAATATGCTACCTCCTTAATATATTTTATGTTTTCAAATATTATAGTGTAAATATAAGAGGTCATCCCAAAAGATTGAAACATAATTCATTAGAGAGAAACATAGACCTGGATAAATTTAAAACAGAACCAACCTGGTAGGTTTTCTTGAAAAAAAATATGACTGGCTTTTCATGCTTTCTCTCCAACTCTACAAATCATCCTGCATGTTCCTTCTCTCTCTATTTCATTGTCTGTGTATCTCCAACGCTCCCATCTTTCTAAATTTATAAAATTATCATTTCCTTCATTATGTTGCATCCATTTACTTTGCATACTCTTACTTTTCATGCATGGCATATTTTCTCCCTTCTTAATTAAAATTGCCTCACCTCTAAGACTGAAGTTATATTTTAATTAAACCTGTACTCTTCCTTACATCATCATCATCATATATATATATATATATATATATATATATATATATATATATATTAAAGCATTTAATTTTTTCAATAAATAATTTTACGCCACATTCCCAAGTTATTTCAATATAATGCTATGTTTGATAACTAAAGCATTTATTTTTAGTTTCATATATGTTAATCAAAACTTGTTTAGATCAACCTAATTTCAAGGTTAGCATTCTAGGATAACTCAAGCTCTTTAAAAATAATGGTAATTATTTATTTATCTAATTGTTTCCAATAATAAGATAATATATAAGTAATTACTATTACATGTAATAATTAAATATCTATTTTCTAATTTATTCTAAAAAATCAAGACAATTAAAGGAAAATAATTTAACGTATATCAAAAATTAAATTTACATACTAATTTAATGACAAACATGATTTCTCTAACCATGTACTGACATTTAAAACATGTTAAGCATAAAACATTTAAATCTATTATACGTGTGTGTAGGGTCACTAGCAATTTCTTTGTTATCATCCAATCGTCTCATTTAGCCCATCCTCTCTGATCATGCTCTCCCTTGTCATATATTGAGGGTAGGATCAATCCTGCATCTACCTCATAACAAATAAGTAGTTAGTCTGAGTCATCATAAATATCAATCAATGGTGCAAAACTAACAAACATACATCCTCAATGTACATAATAATAAAATATAATTATCACATTATGTATACTAATAAAAACTATCATTGTCCCATACTAGTATATGTCATAAAGCTCAAGTCTAAGCAATGATAATCAGATAATAACAATATTAATCTATGGATTTAAAGATTATTAATTATAAGGTGAAATCAGGATGTGACATCCTCCTTCCTACAATTGGTCATCGCTTCAATGATTTTTATTTAAATAAAAGTTTTGATTAACAAATAGAGTATCTAGTATCAAATCATGCTAACAAATGCAAAATTTTACCTGAAGAACTCACATTAGTTCTCTTAATTAGCATTATTCTTAGCATATTTGTCCCACAAGACCCTGCTCTATAACTTTTCCTATTATGTAAACAAGTTTTACGAATGTCACTTACACTAATTGGTTCTATCATAACTACATCGAGGTTTAGAACTGGCAAGACAAACCCACAATAACTAGGTAAAAGTCTTACTAACTTTTTAAAAACATATGAGATCATCACAAAAGCAAAACAAATGACTAGGTAGAGTTCTAGAAAACCTTCTAACCCTTACACACATTTCTCTAACCTAGAAAGTGTATTTCTCATATCAGATAAAAGTATTTAAGAACCTAGAAAGAATGATGTGTTTATGTTAATACTATCACTACATCACGTAGCTTTAGATAAATATAACATGTCAATTTTGTCACTACTCAATCAGAACTTTTGACAAGTATAATGATGAATAGAAACTGGTAATAATGTATATAAAATCATGGAATACTCATCCTCATTGAATATCCATCCACAGTATACATGCATATGGCTATACAACTTAATTTGGCAAGTTACGCCTATCAAATCTTATATTTGACAAGTCCATCTGTCGGATCCAACTTAGTACCAACAATCTAAGTCAATGTGAGGCTAAGTAGGATATCGTCCTATTGCTTAGAACTCACGTTCCTATTTCACCACTCTTCCCTCAAGTCTCCACAACTTGATAATCTCCAAAATATGTACATGGTTTAATGAAAGACAAATCTCTACTAAAAAATCATAGAAAGCAATACTACATGTTAAACAATTTCAGACGTACTAACATACATACAAGAAAAATCTTATAATTATTCTGTAATTGCATTAAGTTGTTACTAATTAAACACAATTAGTATCATATTCTACAACTTAACTTATAATATTATATTCATATTAAAGAGGAAATAATATCCCAATTATCATAATATATAAAGGCCAAGTCATCCTTACAACCTTTATAAATGAGACAATGTCTCCTTGCTTGCACGACTAGAACACAATAAACTAAAAAATTTATCTCGATCCTTTTAGACTATTAAGATGTTCTGCACATCTCATACCTTACTTGTTGCAAAAATAAATACACAAATAACTCTTCAAAACAACATGCTTTAAAAAGAGATTAATACCAGTCTAAACAAAGGTATAAAACAAAATAAAAATTATAATCACTTAGAATTATATAAATTCAATGTTAGCCATTCCTTGTGGTCAAATTTATAAGTTTTGATAAAATAGTGACTCTAAAAGGTCACAAGTGGATAGTAGAGAACTAACATGTCATAAACAAAATTCATACATACCCTCATATGGTAAAAGGAAAAATTGCAACTCCAAGTTGCCAAATCGCTATTCACTTACCAAACTTGTAAGGGTAGTATCATAACCTACCTCCACAATTAGAAGGAAAATACTAACCTCAAAAATGCATCAATCTATCCAATCACAACTTCTCTCAACAAGAAGTAGAAAACACTATCCCATGAACTCAAGGGAATAAAATTAAAACAATAATTAGAAATAAGTTATCGCTTAAGGAAACTCTAAATCAACATCTTAAAAATATGAATCTTTTCAGTAGCTAAAATTGATGTAAGAGGAGAGTGAAAACATAACAACTCACCTCTAAGCTAAATAAGAGAGATAACACTTATTTTTCAAGTTTATATAAATATAAGGATGTTAATTCATAGAGCAAACTTTTAACAAAAAAAAAAATTAACCATGACATCTACACTCAACTACAAGAAAATTTTCACCACACTAAGTGGTGACAAATTAGAATGGTTTTATAAGATTCTCACTCCTAAGATCTATGTAAGCCAGACACAAAACTAATTAATAAATACTTACGTGAGAAGCACTCCATGATTTTTAAAGACTCACAAAACATAAACACAAATGGTGAAGGTGATTTGATTACCAAGAAAGATGTAATCATACCTGAGGTGTTCAATCTAAAGATTGAAAATATGGTAGGAAAATCTTATTCACAACTAATAAACTAAGCTATGCACATACCTACCTAACACCTTATATAACCATCATCAATTAGGCACTCGATAAACCAACCCTTTTAACAACTCTAAGGGGTGTACAAATGCTCTTAGGGTTCAAAATCAATGTACCACATACACATTCACATTTTTCCTCTTTTTTAAACAAAAAGGTATGACAATTTTAATGGACTCATTAGGTCCTAGAGTTCAAACCATAACTCTGATACCACATGTGACAACCCCTCAAGTTGTACTTAGAATAATGCAGTAATTTTTTTAAAAAAATTAATTACTTAAAATTCATTCCACTAAAACATACTAACAAATAACCAAACAACTCAGAACATAAATACTTCTAAAAGTAAATACTAAAAATAATATATATCTTATTACCACTCCAAGGAAATTGAATATATTAAGACACAGCTACAACTGGTCCCATAATATAGCAACTAATGTTCAAGTATAAACCAATGAAATATAATTACATTTTCATTAGTCCCTTAGTCTTAATATAAGAAATAGATATCAATCCCTCCAAATATCATGCCATACCAACTCATGTATCTCTGACCAACTCAAGTGTAGTCTCCAAGTAAGTAATACTACTATGGGAAGGGAGGGCATCATCCGAACACTTTTCCACACCAACCATAGACCAATGATCCCCTACACAATTCTCTATCAGGGAATGACCCTTCCTTCACAGATAGATAGATAGAATGGTGCAGAAATCTAGAGAATAAACTAATACTCAAGTGTGTATGATTTTTAAAACTAAATATGTAGTGTATCATAGAAAATCTATTCTATTGTAAGATATCACACTGGCATGTATATCAAACATACCAGAAGATAATGTCTCACTATATAGTATTTATCCACAAGACTCATACTAATTACATCCTTCTAACAATAATACCACATCACATGCCATACATAAGAGTAATCAAAGTATTCATTTATTCCATTAGCACATGGATGAATTATACATTATTATTTTACTCATAGAGGAAATAAAGCTTACAATTCATACCACCCGAGTATGTTTCATATTTCAAATAAACTGTACATTCATAACTACCACAATAATATCCATATGATTACACTTCATGATATCTTATAATATCATAGTCTAGTGTTTTAAGATACAACTACTAGATTTATCACAATTAATCATATTAAGTAGTCATAAATACAAATAATTATATGTTTTTAATCAAGAAAGAACATATAATAAAACAAATCATACAAACACATAAAATTCTAATCTAACATTTATTTACACTCTCAAAGTTGTATGCATGCATATATGATATCCTACTAACTTCTAAAAAAATATATTATTCAAGAATAACCAACACATACATATAATCAGCCAACATAGGTGAGAGTCTAAATATACAACTAAAGTATGTATCATCTGGGTATATATATTTAAGTTGAAGTATTTTATGATATCACATACTATCATAACTCATTGTGTATAAAGCACCGTACTCAATATGAACAAACAATCTTATATTATAATTATTAAACAAACAAATACGAGATTATACCACTCAAGTATATATCCTTAAGATTATATTACATAATAATAATCAGACTAAAAATATCTCTAAGCACATATCATGATACACTATTTTATGCTATAATAGTCTAATTATTTTTACATATAAATACTTTCACAATATGTATTGTACAAATATTTTCACCAAATTTTTTTTATGTGTCACAACTCTACACAATCTAGGTTCATGCATTGAATTATGTAAGCTAGATTAAACACATACAATCTTTAGTAATAACTACCAACACGCATTAACCATCAAAAATATGAATGAACCTCATTTATTGATTTATTTCACAACTAATATCTATAACAAGATAATAAATCTATTGTGCATATGTGTAGGATCATTAGTAATTTATTTGTCATCACCTAATCATCCCATCTAGCCCATGCTCTTTGATGATGCTTTTCCTCATCATATTCTGAGGGTAAGATCAATCATGCATCTACTTCACAATAAATAGGTAGTTATTTTGAGTTATCATAAATATCAACCAATAATGCAAAATTAATAAATATACATCCTCAATGTATAAAGTAATAAAATTCAATTGTCACATTATATATACTAATCAACAATATCATTGTCCCATACCAATATATGTCATAAAACTCAAGTCAAAATAATGATAATCATATAATAACCATATTAATTCATGGATTTAAAAGTTATTAATTATAAAGTGAAATAAGGATGTGACACTTACATAGAGGTGTAATGCCAAATGTGAAGTTCTTTAATCACAGGGCTGAATTTTGATTTCTCTTAAATGGTTATGTATTAGCCTAGATGCAAGGAATGAAAATATGCAAGAAAAGGAAACAAACATAATAAATACAAAAAGATATACATAATATATACCCTATAAAAACTCAATGTGAGAAAATTTTAGCAAGAGTGCAGCCATTCTTCCTCATCTCCATTATGTTCTATAGTTTACAAGTTTTTCTTCCTCTTGGAATTACATGAAAAATTACTTCATACACTCATAATGATCTCCACAATACTCATTTGAATATTTACTTCTAAAGAAAGGAATAACTACTAAACTCAGCCTTTTTTAGCTATGTAGTCTTTAAAACAATCACGTACAACCAAGCAACAATGAGAAAAGAATGGACCCAAACTTGCACATACACAATGTGAATCCAAGTAAAATACATCCAATTGCACTACATATTATTTTTGATATGTCTTTGCTCCTTCTCTTCTATTATACCCTTGAATTAATGCTATAGGTTCATATTTATATACAAGAATACCTCTTAAATGCATTCAATAAGTTGAAGAGTTAGAAACTAAAGTAATACACCTCATGTCTTTTCATCTTTTTGTGCATCTATCTCTTATAATCTGTGTTCTAAAACCTGTATTTAAACTCTCATATGCTTGGAATACACCCATCACCTGAAATGAACCAATAAGAAGCTAAAACATCAAAAACACTTCAAATTTATGTAGTCTCAACTAGATCTGGAGTACAATACTCTAAGCTTCAGAGTTGAACAGTTGGCCTCCCAAGAGATCTTGAAGCTTAGAGTATGCCAACTTAAAATAGTCATAAATTTTGCATACAACTTCAAAATGACGTGCAATTTTTTTTTAAATTGTCTAATTTTTTTAGGGAAATTCAAATATGTAATTAAAAATTACTTTTAAAACTAAACATATATTGTTTTATCCTATACAATATAAACTAGTGAATTTGAAGTCTCAACATTTCACAAATTACACATATTTAACAACTAGTTGTTATACTAATTAAGCTAGATGACAAACATGATAAAATTTCTAATAAAATGAATTATATGATGTGATTAGAGGAAAGGTCCACCATTTCAAAATACATATATCATGTGTCTGGATATGCATGTATCATACTCAAAGATGTGTGAAACATTTGTATATAATGTCTGACAGTGATGTAGCTGTCTAATATGGAATAATAGTTGGATCTAAATGAGACCAAATTCATTGTTATAGATTTTATATTTCATTTATTCTAATGTACTAAAATTTGGGATACTAATTGTCAATCTTCACTGATTAAGCAAACACTAAATATTCACCCATCTTCAACCTTGGAATAAATTTGTTAAAAAATAGGTTAGTGGGCTCATAGTGTCAAGCTGCCTCAAAGACCCCTCTATCAATAAGTGCTACCTACATAGACAATACTCTAAGGAGGGCTTTAGACTTATTTAATTCTCCCTTATATGTGGGAAAGTATGTGCATAAGGGTGAAATATATTATATGAAGATGCATGCAGTGATCTAGCTTATAATTTGACAAACATCATGTACAAGTTGCTCTTTGAATGCTTTAGATGTATGATATGACTACTCCTTTGGTTGATATGAAAATAAAGATGAATAGGTCATAATAGAGTGATTATTTATTTGGTTGATTTAAATTTAATAAGTGTTTTTTTGGTATTTTCTAGATGATAAATGAAAAGGCTTAGACTTGTATTTATACCACATCTTTTGAAAATATCTCATGATAGGGTTCAACAAGATAATTAGACCAATCCATTGGTTTCAATCATTTTTTAAATTAGATAAATTTTTGCTACTAGACACTAGGTAAGGATTTGGATACTATCATCGATAGTAGTGTCCCTCTGTGGTCGATAGTGTCTAGAGGGCTAAAAAACATGTATGGATATGAAACTAACAGTGAAAGATGTTTATCAAATTGTAAGCTTTATGTGTAGTATTGGGGACTTGGGTCATCAGAATGATATGGATTAGACTAATAGATGGTTATTTAGGCACAATGAGATGGTAATATGAGCCTTTCAACAATAAGGAGGTTGAGAACTAAAAGGTAAAGCCCTGATTAATATTTGCCAAATTTATAAGACTAAGGTGCTATAAATATCAAGTTTTAGTATCTATAGTTGGAAGGAGGAGGAGGTTGGAGAGGATTTCCCACTATAGATGGAGAAAGGGTCACTTTATGGGAACCTTCTTGAATGATTACATGAATATTCCTTTTAGAGTTGTGACTATGATCATAAGTATCATATACACCATCATTTGTGGTGTGTTTATATTTAGGGCTCATAAGCATTTGAGATACTTGTTTAGTTTAAGGAAGCTCAAAATTTCTTTCAAGATGGTCATGTCATTTAGCTTGATCTGAGGCTTCATCCAATGACTTGAGAGAAAGATCTAAAGGTGTATTGCAACTTTGAGTTTAAATCAGTTGTAAAAAGTTTGAAGAGGTTATCCTTAGTCATGTTATACTTTACTTTTTTGGCTAGTGATTTCTAACTCTTAATATAATCTTAGGTAAACTCATGATCCACTTTTTTCTAATTTATAAAGATGGCAAAGTTATTTTCATCAAAGTCACAATATTAGAATTCTTGGATCAATACATTTAATAAGTATTCTAAGCTGGTTATATAGTTAGATTTAAGTTGATTGTGCCATTCTAAAGCATCATTTGTTAGGGATTTGTTAAGTAGTTTAGTAACTGTTGAGTTTGATCTAATCTTATAGATGTTACCAAAGGCTTTTAGATGTAAAGTGGGATCAATGGACTCATTATAAGAAATCATATGAGTAATTACACCTATGAACATCCAATTCATATCACTATCATGCTGAAATTATCAAATCTAAGCAATATTCAATGATAATGCATAATCTGAGTCAAAATAACTAAAATGTGCTAAATGGTTTGAACTTATCACATACAAGTGTTGATTTAACTAATGTATCCCTGAATGGGTCAATGCATTTTATGTGATTATTATCTTTTTTTAAATCACTTCAAGTCAAATTTTGACCATGCAAAATAATGATCTAGACCATTGAATTCTTCTAATTCAGAAGTAAACATCATGTGTATGTGTTATTTCACATCTACAATGCTCTAAATGGCGAATTATAATGTACGCAACTGACACCTTATTTTAATTATACTCTAATAAAATTATGACTTAGTAAATTGACATTTTGACTAGTTTGATTAAATGAACAACCAATTTCTAAAGAATTGTAGAAAATTAATTAAACCCACTTAAGCAAATCAAATCAAATTAGGGGCTTCAGTGAAAAATCTATGGAAGTTATTAAAAATCAATTAATTGGAAATTCATTTTTCAATTATGCATCACTCTATTACATCATCATTGGGGTGACATCCATAAGTCATTAATGGAACAAATATTATGTTTAAGCCCTCCCATGCTTCATTAATGCCCCATTCTTCTAAATATTAATGGGGCTATTTATGGTTTAAGCCTCCAAAATTAAATTGATTCATGGCCACACATCTTGATCTCAATATGGACGATCATGGTTGATTTTGATCATTTCTAAAAAACTATAAATAAGAGGGCTAAGGACACCATTTTTAAGTTTCATTCATGCAAACTTATTATGCAGAAATTGCAATAGACAAACTTCACCTATTTGCACATATTGATCAAATTCATTAGCCTAAGCCATTGGTGCACTAGAAAATGATAGAGGATTATGTTACTCTTTATTAACAAAGACTTGGAGCAACAAATCCAGTGAAAATCATGCTTATTGGTCGCTCTTAGAAGGAGGAAAGCTCTTTGGAAGGTTTGATGGTCTATGCCTTTCTTATATAGCTCTTATATTTCCTTAACAAAACCCCTTGAAAGAATATTCTTAGCACATTATGTCATTTATGCTTATTTGGGTTTTTATCTACTAATACAAGGACTAAATTCCTTTGTAATCTTACTTTATAACACCAATGTTAATGTTTGTGATTTAAGGGGCTAAAGGCTCATTTTGGAGTTGTTGGATGAATTTATTGTGGATAGGAGGTTTGAGAATGGGATTCCTCTAGGGGACACTTTGTTTAGGCATTCCCCATTACACCTACTCAAAATTAGATTGCATTTTTAGGAGTTCATTTTTCATTTGCATGAATTGTTAAGATGTGGTTATTTGCATGCTAACCATTCAATTGATAACATGTAACATTTCTTGTGTTGTGTTAGGGGTGTTTTATGTTGAAGTAGAAGCTTGGGTAACATCTTTAGAAATTGGGAAGTATAAAAAGCATCATTAGTATGAGAACATTGGGTAGTATCACCAAAACTAAGACCAATCATGCTTGTAGCTAAAGTAGGCATGATGGATGTAGAAAGGAGAGGGCAAATCAAGAATTTAATTGGCCCAAGTTAGGTAGTAAAGCTATGAGGTGGAGAAGATGTCTCCGTAAAAGGATACAGTATGATATCACATATGACTATAGGATCCTTGTCTGTGCTCAGGTGGATTTGGAAAAAAATACATTTCCATGGTGTAGTCAAGGACATCTTCCTCTTCACCCTCAAAATTTTGGTTTCAAAGGTTTTGTTTTACTTAAATTTCATGGTATTGTATGACTCATAGCATTTAGTTTTATTTGAAGTCATGTTACAACATTTATAATGATGATATTGAGAGATATCAAAGTTGAAAGTGGTAGATCATTGAGAATCCTTATGGGTATTGGTTAATTCCATAACAATAAGACTTTTGGTATCTAACACCTAAAAATATTAGACAATTTTGTTTTGGGATTGCTATAATTATTGCATTTTAAAAAACTAGAGAATATTTGGCAAACAAAGTGTGTTTGAATTTTTTTGAAAACTGAGAGGACAATGCTAAGAAGCAAGAAAAAAATGTGAATATGATCTAACCAACAATGGGATAAGTGTAACAACCCCACTGGGTTAGACATAGAAATATATCATTTTTTTTAATTTAACACATATACCAAATATACATTACACCATGAGAATCTATAGAGACCATAAGAAATACATAGTGATAATAACAACAAACATAATATATCACATAATATTGATCTGTAATATCATGAGAGTACACATCATAAAGTAAATACAAAAAGTAATTACATTAACTTCGCTACATTTGAAACAAGTCTACAACCATCGATGTTGATTTACAATAACAAATAATTATAAATCTTCATGACAATACTTAATGCTAAACACAATACAATACAATGCATATATAGATATATGGCTCCCCAAAGCATGAGTTCCATAGAATATCCAATATCTATGGCAATCTCAAGTGTCGTCTCAATAGTAATACTATTTTGGAGAGGGAGAGCATCATCCGAGCACTTTAATACACCAACCATAGACTAATTATCCCCCACACAATCTCTCATTAGAGAATGGCCCTCCCTTCATGGATGAGTACATAGTGATGGTGTAGGATTCTAGAGAGACTAACAAGTACCCATGTGTTGTATGATTCTAAACTAAACATGTAGTGTATCATAAAAAACTTAATCTATTGCAAGATATCGCACATACATGTAATCATACTCATGAAATTATAATGTCTCACTAAACATACTTTGTCTTAAATTTTTACAAATGATAAATAATTATCTAGATCTATCAAATTCATACACACCATTTGATCAAACTACCTTTATCTATCATTGTAAGACTAGTAAGCCAATAAAATATGTCTCTCCTTACTCTGAATCAATAATGCAAATTGGTCAAATACAACTTAACCACAAGATTCATTTAATTTACATCCTATTCACATATACAATCAAACCAAATGTTAAACATAAGAGTAACTAAAGCATATATTTAATCTGTCAAATATATAAATGAATCTTATATTATTTCTATCCCATACTAAAAATAATGAATGTAGTCTTTACCACTCAAGTAAAATATATATAATCATAGATTTCAACAACCACAATTTGTTTCCAAACATACCACATCTGTGATAATCCATATTATTATAGTCTACTATTCTAAGACATAACTAATAATTTTCTCAAAATCAGTCATATAAAATAATCTTAATACATGAAAATATAAGCGTTATAAAAGTAACTATATATAAAAATCAAGTCATTGTTCTCACGAAACATAATAACATACCAACACAACATTTGTTAAACTTTCAAAGTTTACATACACGCATACACAAGTCTTATCAACTGAACAACACACACCATCCATAGTAACAACTAATATGTTTATAGTAAAATAATCAAATGTAGATATAAGTTTAGGCATAATAATAACAATATGTAACGCCTAGGTACAACATATTTTTATACTGTAGTACCTTCTGATATCCCATACTATCATAGGCTCTAAACTACATAACAACACATCATCCAAACTTATGATTTTCAAGACTCAACCAATCCATACAGATAATAACAAGTAAACTATAAATAATTATACCACCTGAGTATACCCTAAATTAAACTGCATACGAGCATACCAAAGTATCATAACATATAAATATGCATCATGATGCACCATTATACACTAATCATAGCTAAACATTTATACATAATAATATACTCATACTATGTAATGCATACAAGCATTCCATACTGAATACATATGATTAAAAGTCATTCATATTATTAGTAGTGAGTCAGATAATTCATAAATCCATTATAATTTTTTATTCTAATGACTCATTGCTTTAAAGAAATTGTTCAAAGGGTTATAGTCCCTGATTCTTATGTAACTTAATGAATTATTCAAATCATCTATTAAACTGTAGGTATGATCATATATACAATTATTTGTACATCATAATATGCTTCATATGTAAGTGTTCTAATGCTATGCAATTATTAAACCACAGTTTAGTATTTTTAAACAAAACTATTTAGCCTAAAAAATAAGCTAATGAAATAGTCATAAATACATGGAAAACACATATTTGTTTTTAATAGCTAAAACATCCAAAATTTTATTTTTTTTGAAACATAAAAAGTCTTGTCTAACATTGGTATAACATTTAGAGGTTCATAAGCAAACATTCGCTAAGCATTTTTTTATTCAGTTGATACTCCACCTGAGAACTAAAACCGCAAGACTATGCCCCTATATTTTAAATATGCTAATAGGTACATTCACCCTAAAATTATTGTATTTATCAACCTTTAGCTTACTCTAATGTTATTTTTACAACACATACTTCTAACTCTCAAATTATATTATGATAAAGCTACCCGTATCTATCACGATAAACACTAGATGAGTTTTCTACTCACTGCATGTCATATTTAAACTTGTTAAATGATTCTCGATATATTAATCTTAGATAACACCTCTAGTTAGACTTATCCTCAAAGATAATCTTATGAGTTTATTCCATCATCTACATAATGAAAAGGAACTAACCCCTGTGCTAGATGAATTAGAAACTACCAAAAGAGTTCCTATAATTTAATTTAAATGTTTATGGTGAAAGAATAATTCTTGCTATATTCTATGTTTCTCAATCATCCCAATTATAGAACATATTATTATTTGGGAAAAAGGGATTATTTTTGTCAAGCATATCCTTATCAACAACTGGTGAAATGTAACCAAGAATTGATATCCCGAATCAAAAGTAAAGACAACCACACATGTTCTTAGTGTTTTATCTCTCAGACACTATGATGTGTAATTTATATTATAAATCTCTCTTTATATATATATATATATATATATATATATATATATATATATATATATATATATATATATATATATATATATATATAATTTTAACATGTCCATGCCATGTATTAATTCTGAAGGAAATATATCATTCAAGATGAAGCTTTCCCTAATATGAAGATGTCACACTTTCATCAATTATTAACAACTAGACTCTTTTTCTTATAAAGTCATGAATGTGAAACAACTAACATATATTTCATCATATGACCAAAATTCTTATTAATATTTAGTAGTGAAATTATGATAATTAAAACATAGGTAGGGGACTCACCATGTGGCGACGCCCAACCATATATGATGACCTTGATTCAGGTTTGTAGACAAAAATTTTGGCTTTGGCAAAACATTAAAATGCATGTCATATCCTACATAAAGAGGTGCCATCATACATAATACTACCATGTCTAAGTATTAAGAACTAGTTAATAATTTACAGTGACTTCTATCAAACATTCTTGCCTTTGTTATTTTCTAGTGACGTCAATCACTGTGAATTAAATGTTTATTTACAGCTAGGCAATAAAGTAAGGTGATTTCATCTATCAAAAACCATCGACCCCTCCCTTAGCCATAACCAGAAAAGGAATATACATTGACACTAATTCTAGGTTCATGATTCAAAAGCATGAATTAGATATGTAGAAAAATTGATCTAAATCGACTATTTAATTTTTGACTATGAATTACTGCTTAAAATGGATCTGCAGTCCACTCCCTAAATTGTGTCAATGCCTTTGTTATTACAACACTATAAAAATATAAAATAGTCTTGAATTAATTTTTCTGATAGACCGATGCCTACGCCATATATCAAAATTATTCTAAAATAGCTTGACGCCCAAGCTTATTGTGGAAAACAGACTCCAAATTAAATAGAAAAGCAACCAATCAAAAATTTAACCCTATAGTTGTTATTAACTTTATTATTGATGCCCAATCAATCTCGGCATGTCTGTAAACATAGCTATGTAAATACGTGTTGATATCAATATTTCATTTATTAACAACTTATTAATTCGTTAATTAAACTTTGGGCAATCTAAAATTTGAACTTAATTTGAATTGATATTGGATTTGGGTAAATCTAAATTTATACTATGCTCATGTAATATTCATATACAACTATAAATAATTGAAACTCATTATTTATATATAACATTGTTCATTGTATCAAATTTGAAAACACTATTACACGAATCGTTATATATTATTATATATATAACATACATTCATTATAGTTATGTTATTCTATTTTTATTATACTATTTTAGAATAAAAAATTGCTTTTACTAGATGTATAGGTAGAAACTCTATTATATAGAACATATCTCTAATATCACTTTTTCTCTTAATCTATTTCACTGATAATCGTGCCTCATTTTTCTTTATCACCGCGCTTCATCTCGTCTTCTTTCTCTCCAATGCATAGACTATGCAAATTCTATTTCATTCTTTCTCTTAAATAGAAAATAAATGCTAAACTATTTTTCCATATTTTTATTTTTGTTTTGTTAATTATAAAATCGCTAATTTTTTTTTTTATAGATTTTAATTTTTTTCTCTTCTTTCCTAATTTCAATGTTTTTTCCCTGTTTTAAAAAATTCTTTTTTAATATTTTAATATGAAATTCTAATTTCATATTAAACTAATTTAAATTTTTTTTACACTTTAATAATTTAATGGTAAAATCATAAATAATAACTCGTACTTAATTTTATCTTTATTAAATTTATCTCTACATGTATTAATGACACATTAGGCTAAGCACACAAAAAAGATTATTTTTATAACTTACCTAATTAGACAATCACATAAAATAATAATTTAAACAAACACCAAAAATAATCATTTTTAAATACATTTTTATAATGATTAACCATTGTGTGTGTGTGTGTAGGGTTTTGTCAACTTTTTATAGACCTTCAACGTCTCCATCTACACCACCCTCTCCAATAATGCTCTCCCTCCAGTATGTTTAAGGGATGAACTCTTTTGTGTCCACCTCACAACATACAGATAATTAGATCATATCATATGATAATCATAAAGTAACAATATATAACTAAAATAATACATTAATATGCTTAAAATATAAATATATATATATAAACCAGTTCATAATAAGCAATCATATATTATCATCTAACTAAGCAACATTCTATTATTCTAAAATAACATAAATCTCAAGCTTAATAAAAAATATAACTAAATTTTAATTTATTAACTGCAGATATCCGTAAATAATCTAGCAAGTTTGTTTGATGAGAAATCAAGATGTAACATCCTTTCCCCCTAAAGCTAGTCATCATCCTCGATGACTCTTATTTATACATAAGCTCTAAATTAAAAGATTATTTAGCAAAACAATAACATAGTATGCAATATCAAACTAAGCAAATAAATAAAAAATTACATGCACATAGTTCCTTCGATTGCATTATTTTTAAGTACTCATCCCACAAGACCTTACTCAATGGCATCTCTCTATTAAGTAAACATGGTTACGAGCATTACTTCATTTGATTGGTTCTTTCATGACCACCATGAGGTCTAAAACTATCAAGACAAGCCTATATACTATAGGACTGACCACTTATGTTACCTTGAAAGGTCCCACATATTGTAGTGAAAGTTTATTGACTTTTTAAAACATATAAGATCATCATACAAGTCAAAGTAAATGATCAAGGAGAGTTTCAAAAAATCTTCCAACCCTTAACACATCTCTCTATTCTAGAGAGTGTTTTTCTCATCCCAAAGAAAAGTAATTAGGGAACCTAGAAAGATTAATGTGTATAAGTTAATCATATTGCTACTCCATGTAGCTCTTGAGAAGTCTAACATGTCAATATTGTCACTACTCCACAGAGTTCTTGATAAGTATGATGATGAATAAAAACTGAAAATACTATATTTTCAATGTATACAAAATCATGGAATACCCATCCATAATATGCATGCATATGGCCATACGATTGAATTTGACAAGTTTCATCTGTCAAATCTTGGAATTGACAAGTCCATTTATCAAATCTAATTCAGTAACAATTGAGTCAATGTGAGGCTAAGTAGGATATCATCTTATCACTTAGAACTCACTTTCTCAATTCACCACTCTTTTTTTAGGTCTCCACGGCCTAATAATCTTAAAATGTGCACAAGGTTTCAAAGAATCATAATTTTATGCTATCAGATCATTGAAAACAAAGCTATATGCTAAATGATTCTAGATGAATCATCATACATACAAGAGAAATCATACAATCAATCCATAATTGTATTAAGTTACTACTAGCCACATAACTAGTATCATATTTCACAGCTTAACCTATTCTATTATGATTATGATTAAGAGAAAATAATGTTATAATTAACATAACATACATAGGCCAAGAATCATACCATTCTTTCAGTCTTACAAAGGAATAAATGAAACAATATCTCCTTACTTTATTAACTAGCACATAACAAGTTAAAAGTTTATTCTAACCCCTAGATTGACAAAATATTTTGCACCTCCTATACCCTACTCGCTTTTGGTGAAAGGTATAAAAATATCTTTTCATAACAATATGCATTAAGTAAAAAAGATCAATATCAATCTATTCAAGAGTGAAGAACAACATACTAATTATAATCATCTTATATAAGATTATATATATATATATATATCAAAGTTTTCCACCTTACGTGGTCTAAAATCATAAGTTAGATAAAGTAGTGTCTCTAAAGAGTCATAATTGAAAAATAGATAACTATTATTTCAAAAACTCTTAATTTCCCTCCTAAGGTAAAAAGAAAATAACGCTACTCAATGTTGCCCAAACACTACCTATTTACCCAATCTTGTAAGTATGGTTTCTCAATCTATTTTCAAAATTGGGAGAGAGGTATGCCAACCATAAAGATGTGTCCATCCATCCAATCTTAAAAATTCTCTTACAAAGAGTAGAAAATATTCTCTCACAAATTTCAAGGGAGTACAATCAAACATCATTCAGAAACAATTCTCATTTAAGAGAATACTAAATCATCATCATAATAATGTCAAAAGAGAATGAGATAATAAAAAAAATCACCTCTAAGTTAATTAAGAGAGATGACACTTCTTCTTAAACCACATATTTTAATAGTGTAATTTTCATAAACAAACTGTTAACACAAAGGAATTATTGAGCAACACAACACTCTACTAAAAAGAATTTCACCATTCCAGGTGGTACTAAAATAAAATTGTTCCTACGAGATTTTCCACTCCTAAGATTTATGAATAGACATAAAACTAAAACACATAAATTTAAATGAGAAGCATCCCAAGCTTATCAAACACTCACAAAACTCAAAGACAGAGATGACTTGATAATCAAGAAAGACATAATCATACCCAAGGTGTTTGATATAAGTGATCAAACTATGGTAGAAATCTTTTGTTCATAGCTCATGAACTACATTATATACCCATCTACCCAAGCTTTAAATACAACCATCACCATTGGGACACTCAATAAACCAATCCCCTAAACAACTCAAAGGGTTATGAGTTCTCTTAAAGGTACACACTCAATGTTCCACACACACATTATCTAAATGTCATAAAACTAACAATAATCACCAAGCCATACCAGAGAATCTAACAAGTCTAAAACTCCAATCATGATGTAACATGGTTCTTGTACTGAGGCGCCGCAAATCCAAATACTAGTGTAATACTTTATGTCACTAGGTTCATACTGGTGAACAAAAAGACATGAAAGTGCTAATGAACTCATTAGGTCCTAGAGTTCAAGCCACAACTTTCATACCATAGATAACAACCTTGCTGGATTAAACATAGAAATAAATGATTCTTTTTTTAATTTAACACATATACCAAATATAGATTACACCATGAGAATCTATAGAGACCATAAAAAATACACAAGATAATAACAATAAATATAATACATCACATAATACTAATCTCTAATATCATGATAATACATATCATAATGTGAATACAGAAAGTAATTACATTAACTTAGCTATATCTAAAATAAGTCTACAACCATCATTGTTGATTTACAATAATGAGTAATTAAAACTCTTCATGATAATACTTAATGATAAACACAATACAATATAATGTACATATAGATGCATGGTTTTCTAGAGCATGATTTCTCTGGACTCTTTAGTATTTATGGCAATCTCAAGTGTCATCTTAATAGTAGTATTATTATGGGGAAGGATAGCATCATCTAAGCACTTTTCCACACCAACCACGGACTAATGATCCCCTACACAATCTCTCATCAAGGAATGACCCTCCCTTTATGGATGAGTAGATAGTGACGATGCAAAAATCCAAAGAGACTAACAAGTACTCGTGTGTTGTATGATTTTAAACTAAACATGTAGTGTATCATAAAAAACTTGATCTATGATAAGATATCACACATGCATATAAATCATGCTCATGAAATGAGAATGTTTTACTAAACATACTTTAGCTCAAAGTTTTACAAATGATAAATAATAATGATTTAGATCTATCAAATTCATACACATCACTTGATCAGACTATTTTTATTTGTCATTGTGAGACTAATAATCTAATGAAATCCATCTCACTGCTTATTATGAATCAATAATGTAGATTGATCAAATACAACTCAACCATAAGATTCATCTAATTTACATCCTATTTACACATACAATCAAACTAGATGCTAAACATATGAGTAACCAAAGCATATATGTATTCTGTCAAATGTATGAATGAATCTTACATTATTTTTATCCCATAATAGAAATAATGATTACAATCTATTCCACCCATATAAAATATACGTAACAATAGATTTTAACAACCACAATTTATTTCCAAACATACTACACGTATGATAATCCATATTAACATAGTCTAGTATTCTAAAATATAACTAGTAGTTTTTCTAAAATCAGTCATATAAAGTAACCTTGATACATAGAAACATAAGCATTATACAAGTAACTATATATAAAAAATAAGTCTTCATTACCACATAACACAATAACATATCAAAAAAAAATTCTAAACTTTCAAAGTTTGCATGCACATATACACAAATCTTACCAACGGAACAACACATGTTATCAATAGCAACAACCAACATGTATACAGTAAAATAGTCAAATTTAGATATGAGTTTAGGCATAATAATAACAGTATGTACCACCTAGATACAAAATAATTTTATATTGTAGTACCTTATGATATCCCATACTATCATAGGTTCTCAACTACATAACAACATATAATCCAAACTTATGATTTTCAAGACTCAATCGATCCATGTAAATAATAACAAGCAAACAATAAAGAATTATACCACCCAAGTATACCCTAAATTAAACTTCATATGAGCATACCAAAGTATCACAATATATAAACCTGCATCACAATGCACCATTATGCACTAATTATAGCTAAATATTTATACATAATAACACACTCATAGTATGTAATGCATACAAGTAATCCAAAATAAATACATATGACTAACAGTCATTCATGCTATCAGTAGTGAGTTGGATAATTCATAAATCTATTATGACTTTTCATTATAATGACTCATTGCTTCTAGGAGATTGTTCAAATGGTTATAATTTCTAATTCTTATATAACTCAATGACTTATTCAAATCATCTATTGAACTACAAGTATAATCCCTATATACGATATATACGATCATTTATACATCACAATATGCTTTGTACGTAGGTGCACTAATGTTATGTAATTACTAAACCACGGTTTAGCATTTTAAAGAAAAACTACTAAGCCTTGAAAATAATCTAATGAAATAGTCATAAATACATGGAAAACAAATATCTATTTTTAACAATTAGAACATCTAGAACTTCATTTTTCTTGAAACATAAAAAGTCATGTCTAGCATTGGTATAACATTTAGAGGTTCATAAGCAAGAATTCGCTAATAATTTTTTTATTTTGTTGATACTCCACCTGAGGACTAAAACTGCAAGAATATACCTCCATGTTTTAAATATGAGAAAAAGTACATTTACCCTATAATTTCTACATTTAGTAATCTGTAGCTTACTCTAACGTTATTTTTATAACACATACTTCTAACTCTCAAATTATATTATGATAAGCTACCTATACCTATCGCGATAAACACTAGATGGGTTTTCTACCCTCTGCATATCTTATTTAAATTTTTTAAAGGATTCTCAATATATTTGTCTTTAATAACACCTTGGTTAAACTTATCCCCAAAGAAAATCTTATAACTTTATTCCATCATTTACACAATGAAAAGGAACTAACACCCATGCTAGATGAATTAGAACTACCAAAAGAGTTCCTATATTTTAATTTAAATGTTTGCGATGAAAGAATAATTTTTGTTATATTCTATGTTTCACAATCATTCCAATTATAAAACATATTATTATTTGGGATAAAGGGATTGTTTTTGTCGAGCATATACTAATGAACTACTAGTGAAATGCAGCCAATAATCGATATCCCGAATCAAAAGTAAAGACAACCACACATATTCTTAGTGTGTATCTCATACACTACGATATATATATATATATATACACACATATTCTTAGTGTGTATCTCATACACTACGATATATATATATATATATATATATATATATATATATATATATATATATATATATATATATATATATATATATATATATAATTTTAACATGACCATGCCACATATTAATTCTGAATGAATTATATACAACCTTCATTCAAGATGAGTCTTTCCTTAATATGAGGATGCCACACTTTCATCAATTATTAACAACTAGACTCCTTTTCTTATAAAGTCATGAATGTGAAACAACTAGCATATATTTCAGCATACAACCAAAATTCTTATTAATATTCAGTAGTGAAATTATGATAATCAAAACATAGGTAGGGGACTCAACATGTGGTGATGCCTAGCCATATATGATGACCTTGATTAGGGTTTGTAGATAGAAAGTTTGGCTTTGGTGAAACATCAAAATGCATGTCAGATCCTATATAAAGTAGTGCCATCATACATACTACTATTGCTTCCAAGTATTAAGAACGAGTTAATAATTTGTAGCGACTTCTATCAAACATTCTTATCTTTTTTATTTTTTCAATGATGCCAATCATAGTAAATTGAATGTTTGTTTACAGTTGGGTAGTAACGTAAGTTAATTTCATCTATTAAAGACCATCGACCCTTCCCTTAGCCATAACCAGACAAGGAATATACATTGACACTAATTCTGGGTTCGTGATTCAAAAGCATGAATTAGATCTATAGAAAATTTGATCTAAATTGAATATTTAATTTTTGACTATAAATTACTGCTTGAAATGGATCTGCAGTCCACTCCCTAAATTTGGTCAACACCTTTGTTATTACAACATTATAAAAATATAAAACAGTCTGGAATTAATTTTTTTGATAGACTGATGTCGATGTCATATATCAAAATTATTCTAAAATAGCTCAACGCCCAAGCTAATTGTGGAAACCAAAGACACTAAATTAAATAGAAAAGCAACCAATCAACAATTTAACCCTGTAGCTATCATTAAGTATATTATCGATGCCCCACTAATCATAGCATGTTTGTAAACATAACTATGTATATACTTGTTGATATCAATATTTTATTTATTAACAACTTATTAATTCATTAGCTAAACTTTGTGCAATCCGATATTCAAACTTAATTTGTATTGATATTTAGTTGGGGTAAATCTAAATTTAAACTATGCTCATCTAATATTCATATACAACTTTAAATCATTGAAACTCATTATTTATATATAACATTGTTCAATGCATCAAATTCAAAGACACTATTATACAAATTGATATATATATATATATATATATATATATATATATATATATATATATATATATATATATATATATATATATATAACATACATTCATTATAGTTTCGCTATTCTATTTCATTATACTATTTTGGAATCAAAATTTGTTATTACCAGTTTTATAGGCAAAAACTCTGTTATATAGAACATACCTCTAATATCGCTTTTTCCCTTAATTTGTTTCACTGACAGTCGTGCCTCATTTTTCCTTATCATCACGCTTCATCTCGTCTTCTTTCTCTTCAATGCATAGACTATGCAAATTCTTTTTCATTCTTTCTCTTAAATAAAAAATAGGTGCTAATTTCTTTTTTCAAATTTTTGTTTTTGTTTTATCTTTTTATTTTGCTAATTTTAAGACCGTTAATTCTTTCTTTTTTTTTTAGATTTTAATTTATTTATCTGTTTTTTTCCTAATTTCATTGTTTTTCTCTGTTTTTTTAAACAATTTATTTTTAATATTTTAATATAAAATTTCAATTTCATATTAAATTAATTTAACATTTATTTGTAGTTTAGCAGTTTAATGGTAAACTTGTAATTAATAACTCATATTTAATTTTACCTTTATTAAATTTGTCTCTACATGTATTAATGACACATTAAGCTAAGCACACAAAGGAATTTATTTTTTATAATTTACCTACTCGGGCAATCACAAAAAATGACAATTTAAATAAACACTAAAAGCAATAATTTTTAAATGTATTTTTATAATGACTAACTATTGTGTGTGTGTGCAGGGTTTTGTCAACTTTTTATAGACCTTCAACGTCTCCATCTACACCACCCTCTCTGATGATGCTTTCCCTCTGATATATTTGATAGATAAATTATCCCATGTTTACATCACAACACACAAGTAATTAGACAATATCACATGATAATCATTAAGCAACAATATATAAATGAAACAATACATTAATATGTTTAAAATGTAAACGCATACATAAACCAATTCATAATAAGCAATCATGTATTATCATATAACTAAACAACATTCTATTATCCTAAAATAGCATAAATCTCAAACTTAATTAGAAATATAACCAAATTTGAATTTGTTAACTACAGATATCCATGGATAATCTAACAAGTTTGTATGACAAAGAATCAGGATGTAACAATAAAATTAACGTCAAGTTCACCATAATATATGTTGGAAAAATCTGGTTAACAATATAAATATCCTCTAACATAGGAAAGAGAGAAGACCATACTAAGACCAACTCCACACAAGAATTTGCACTGCAAAGTGAGGAAGAGGCTATAAGTAAGTGCTCTTTATAAGGGGGAATAAAGGATATAATAAGGAAACAACATGTAAGGAGTTGATGAACAATGGGTGAGCAAGATCCAATATGATAGAATCTATACTATCAAGATATAAATGCCAAAAAACTATAAGTATTGTGGTTGCATACAAATGGATTAAAAACTAATCTAAGCATAGATAAATGAAATCTAACTATGGTTGTATATATAGGTCTAAATAACCTACATGAGGACAATCTAGGCAAAGAGAGAAGCAACAAAAAATATATTACTCTAACAATATGTAGAATATATTTATTAATTTAGGTAAATAAGGGAAAGAGATTTGGGATAGGGGCACTTACATTGAGTAAACTTGTTAGCACGTCAATTTGTTCATTGGCTCTAGTGGCACTTTTCTAGAGATGTTATAGGTGAAGACCTCGAATGGCAAGGATGAAGACTTATTTTTCCTTAATTGGGGAACCCAAAGACTAAGGGCCATTTACTTGGTTCAACTTCCTTATATTAAGCTTTGAAGACCTTGAGCAAGACTATAACTCCACAAGAATAAGTTCACAACTCCCAATTCATCTTATATACTCAGAGCAAACTTTTCATGTGTAAGCAAAGCAAATGAGTGTTGTTATCCTATAAAAATGACATTTAGGACTATAAATGTTGGTCAAACTCCTAAAAGTGATCTAGCTTAAATGTCAATGGAATCGATTCAAATTGATTTCATGTAATGAACCAAAGATGCCACAATATTGGTTCAATCATACTGGTCTAATATAAACAAATAAATAATTAAATTGACCATCATCAATTTAGTCAGAAGTAAGGAAAAAACTAATTCAAGAAGGTTGATTTAGTAGGAAAAGGGAATAGATGGAGAAAAAACTAGATCAACCATGTTGTTTGGTAGGAAATACAAGGAATGATGTACAAAACTAGATCTATCAGGATCGATTTAAGTGGGAAAAGTCAAGATACTAAGCAAAATAAGAGGAATGAAAGGTATAAAGACTCAGATAAAGGTGAGTATAGCAAAAGGCATGATGGTGATGACATGTATGTATGATAGGATAATATGCACATCATCATGAACTGACCCCACCCCTTTCCTGGTGCACCCCTTAAGACATGCACTCTAAGAGATTCCTGTACCAATCAGTCTTTGTAAAAGATTTTTCTAGCAAGTGAAAAATATAGGTATATACAGAGAATATGCCCAAACACATGGTGAAACTCCTCTTTGCTAACGATCTAATTATAATTGCATAAACAACCCTAGACTTGAGAGACCTCTTACATACCCAAGAGTGTTTATGTAAAGAGGTAGGGATGCATGTTAACATTGGTAAAACTAAAATACCAGTCTTCTCTCTAAAATGAAAAAGAGTAAATTCAACTCCAAGTTTGAAGGGGATTTGCTTGAAGTGGTATTGAAATATAAGTATCTTGGTTTAGACTTTCACAACATACTCATTTAGGACAAATGTATAATGAAAAAAATACAAGGTGGATAGATTACTCTATACACACTACACAATAGGTGCATGAATGCATCACTATGGGATCGATCGACCATTAGGGTATTATTTGGGTTACTTCCACCCTAGTGGTCTTATACGGGTGTGAAATATGGGCAATAAAACTTCATGTTTGAAATAGAGATAAACAAAAAGGATCTAGAAGCACTTAATTACATATAACTTCAAATTTAAGGTTTTAGTTCTATACAAACTATACCTTTCAGAAACAAACACTTTCCCTTTAGAAGCAACAACTATGATATGGTTATTAAGACACTTAAAAAATAGAAATATAGAGAATGGCATGTGGCTTAAAGTAGCAAAGGAAGTAGAGTCATATAGGAGAAAGAGCATTTGGATGAAACAAAACCATAAATGGAGGAACATATGAGATATTGACATAAAGAATGTCTCAATGTTAACAAATAAATAAAAAGTTATGTGAATGAAAATTTTAGAATAGTCATATAGAGAATAAAAACAAGCGAGAAGATAACATTATCTTACATAAATCAACTTGACTAAAATATGAAAAAATATATTCAAACTGAAATCAAATAGTGTGAAAGATGCCCATAACTCAAAGAAAAAGTAATTCCCATAGAGTAAGGTACGAGACATTTAGATGGGTGGTCCTTAAGGAAGGATGAGAACAAATGATATGTTTATTTTACACCAAAGAAATAGTGTAAACAAAGAAATAC
Source organism: Torreya grandis (assembly GCA_037957365.1). Classification (NCBI taxonomy): domain Eukaryota; kingdom Viridiplantae; phylum Streptophyta; class Pinopsida; order Cupressales; family Taxaceae; genus Torreya; species Torreya grandis. The sequence continues at coordinate 1,100,303 of JARHVA010002169.1, read as the reverse complement.
TTCACCACAGAATACCTAACCTACAAAAATATGTGTCAAATTATACATAAACTTTAAAAATAAATACTACAATAAAGTTATTTGAAGAAACAAGAATAAAATTCAAGTGATCTTTTATGGAAGAAACTATGTCTGGGTTTGAAGATCAACGTGTTTCAGATCCACTACTATGATCCTTCATCAAAAAAAAAATTCCTGATGAAGGATCATAGTAGTAGATCGAAACGCATTGATCTTCAAAACAAGACATTGTTTCTTCTAGAAAAAATTACTTGTATTTTATGGACTGTAGAAACATAAAATCTTTGAGAATAAAATTATTAAAGTAAATAACCCAAATCAATATAAAAAGGAACTGTTGTCACCAAATATTGCACCTTAGAGATGGTTGTTCAAGCCTACTCTAAGATTTGGGCAACATTGGATTACCTCTAGGCCTATGGGTTGCCTATAGCAGAAGTAAACCTCTAGGTTTAAGGGCGAGCTTCCTAGATTTCTCTTTACTTGCTTATCACCTACACTAATTATTTGCTTGGGTGAAAAGGGATAGAAGTAAGATGAAAATTAAGCTATTCTAAAGAGGTGATACAACAAAAATATCTACACTAGACTACCATACACTTGCACTAAGAAACATGATTCACAACACTAGCCTCAAAATCCTAAATTACTGTAACATTAATATTTCAAACATATAGGTGATATGCATGGAACTACTCAAGGTGAGTGGACCAAAGGTCAGATTTTAGACACTAAGGCTCCTCCTTACACTTAAAGATGGACCATTGCACTTGACAACACTTCATGTGACTTGTTAGAGTGGAAACTACTTGCATCAAACATGGGAGAGTTGAGAGAAAGCAAGGATAGATACCAATCACTTGACCTTCACTATACACCACTTCAAAGACTTAGACAAGATAGCTTGTGAACTCAAAACTAGATTGCAAACTTTATTTTAAAGGCAAAATATAGTATCAAACCAATAGGGCTTCGCCATACCAGGTGTGGATTAGAATACAAAAGCCAAAATGGATTGCATTTATAAAATGTGTGAGAAGAGATATAAGAAGTGGAGCTCAAGGGTCACAAGAACAAGTGTCAAGTGATGAGGACTAGTTACATTGCAGGAGAATGGAGTGTGAAACAGACCATGAAGGTCTTCTAGGAAAAGTGTCCATATGAACTATGACAAACTCTCCAAAATTGGCGTAGAGACCTTTAATTGCCTTCATCATGAAACATATCTTGAACACTTAAAACTAGAATAACGAGAGTTGACACATGTGCATTATCTTAGGGGAATTGGAAGCAAACTATGACAGTCATTAGAAGTTCCTCTCACTACTAGCCATCTTAAGGACACTTGTACTCACCATCTACAGTCATTCATTGGCCTTCTAGATCCCATTCACATTTATCATCCAAATGGCCTTCAGTTGCTCAACCAAATCTATGGAAGAGGTGTTAGGACACCTGTCTAGAGACCCTTTGCCTTCCACTCCATGAATTAGGCCTTAAAAAGATCCATAATTAGACTTCTCATCTTCTCACTTGGGAGTCACTTTGTTTTTTCACTATCTGTCCAAGACTACTTGTGATGAATGGTGCAACAGAGATGTTTCTATGTTTTTTTAAGGTGAGAAATGGATATGGAGAGTTGGATTAAGTCTCCATGGACCTCTCCTAATGGCTCTTGCTTGTTCATTCTACTATGTACCTGCAAAACACACAAAAACTAACAAAAAACCTAGTTTCAGACTTGTGTGTACAAGTAGGGTACATACCAGTTGGATGTCATGGAGCTTGAGAGAGTCCTCCATAAGTCCAAAACCATTTCTAGGCCATCCTACTCGTCCTGAATGCATATCAATTGATATTTCCATCATTGGGTCTTAGATAGGGTTTTAGGAGGGTTTTTAGTGGTTTAGATTGTTCGTAATTGTTCATAAAAAATAAACGTTGAAACTTCCAACAAATCCCATTGAGTTTGATCTCAGGACCCTACTTAAATATCCCCAACTTCTTGGGTCACCATGAAATCAATTTGTACAAATGTGAGTGCTTGAAGATGGCCTATCGAGCTTTTGAGTGCATTATGTGTACCCTTGTGATGGAAATGGGTCAAAATGACCAATTTGTGTTGCTCCTCTGCAAACCAATGGTTCTAGCTCAGCCTAAACTTCCTCTTGAAGGACATCAATGTAATTGTAGGGTTCATATGGCCTTAGAAGTGGATTTAGACCCCTATAGGGCTTAGGCCTAGTTCTAGGCCTAATAGGCCTAACTGTGTTTTAATTGCCCATGACCACCCTATGTGATTTTCAGTACATGTAGGGGACTATTCATGTTTAGACACCTCTACTTCAACTCATTACCTCATTATATGGTGCTCCAAGACCCCTCATGTCATGTTTTTACCATATACACACCAAACCTGCATCTTTGTCTTTGCTACGAGTGCCCTCTATTTGAGACAAAATAGAGGGCATCTCTCTTATTTGCTCTGCCAAAGTGAAGTTATGGAGGGCTATAATAGGTCTTGATAACCTGTACCAAATATGATAGCTAAATTACCTTTTTAAAGCCCTTAAACTCCCAAATCCCTCAAGACTGACTCATGAGACTTGACTATGCAGGAACTTTGAACCAGACTATAGGTTGAAGTTTGAAACTCAGCCCCTATCATGTTTCCTTGATTTGAGCATCACATGAGATGGATATCAACATTGTGAGAGTGGTCTCACTCATATTCATCCATTTAACATCTTTGTCAACTCTCCAAGCTCACACCTTTCAATAGCCTGCAATAGTCTAAGACTGTGTTGATTATGATACCTGTAGGGAGAGTTCAAAGGATTGTCTGTAGATGTTCATTTGTCCCTGATCACTTCATTACTTCCTATTGATACTTATGAGATCATTGGATCACTTTCACTATAAGTGAACATCTAGACTTGCCGACCATACTTCTTGTTTAACACCATCAATATTGTGTGTCTACAGTCAGGGTATAGATACTTCATTTGAGAAACCATGGGGTCTTCCTGTAGGTGATGACCTATGTCAAAACATTGTTCTCCAACTTCTTTGACTGCTATTGAGGTCCTAATGTCATCTCTTATTCAAATGGAGTCACCTTGTATGCTTCCATTGTGTCATGTTGCATTGTAAGACCATTTGAGCTTAAAATATTGTAGCTTACTAAAGGTTTTCAGTGTGAATTTGCTTGAACAAGGGGTTTTCTTACCTCACCTTCTCTTGATCAAATAACCTTCCCTTGTGCTCATATGTCTTCTCTAAGGTCTAGGCTATAGGAAAGAGAACATTTTGACTAACATAGACCTCAAACTCCTCATCATAAGGTGGCACTTATTATGGGCAAATCCTTGATTCATAGAAATTAAGGTAATATGTTTCTCTTGCAATTTTCTTAGCCTATGAATATGGTTCTAGGTCTATATGCATATGCCAATCTCACCATTGTCACTCTGATGTTTTCTATGCTCTTATACCTCAATGGTGTCTCACATGAGCTCAAACACTTGTATTTCAACATTCCCCTATCCTCTATTGATTGCACTCAGACCATTGATGGAGATCCCTGTAGGTGCTACCTCAGGGTATAAGACAGCATGTGGTGAAGTGGTTCTACAACCAATCTTAAACCTCTTTGAATAGTTCAAACTGATTGTTCACACTTTGAGAGTGTCCTCAACACCTTGAAGTCTTATTATCCCAACACCATGACTGTTCAAAGCTCCTTTTCACTCCCCTGTAGGTGACAATCATAAAGAAAACTAAATGTGTTTATGTATTGGTCTCGTCACTCCATATAGAACAATCTTGAAACCAAACCTTCAAGGATAACTGATCACCATGCAATGTGAGAATGGCAACAACATTCCATATTTGTTCTGAAGCCACTACAGGAAGGTAAGCTTTGCAAGAGTGAAAACATTATTTGCAAATTGTCAATGGAGTCCTCCTAACAAGATGAGAGTGATCATGCCAACTCCTTCACACCACACATGCAAACTAGACAAAGAACCATGTGAGAAGGGTGGTCATGCCCTTCCAGAACACATGCAACACTTGGTTTGTAAAGATCAATGCAAACAAAGAAGAAACCTGAAGGCTATGGGGATAAGCAGGTAAAAAAGAGGAGCAAACCTTCTTAGCAATGGTTCATAGAGGACAAGCAACCAAACTTGCAACTCTTGCCATGAATTTGAAGTACACAAAGAGTAGTATCATCACTCAAAAGCAATTGATCCAACTCATCTCTTCTTGTCTGTACAATGCAAAGATCGGTTGACCATTTCTTCATGTCTAGGAGAGCGATAGGAAGATAAAATGGTTTTTTGCCATTTTCAAGTTTGTCAAAGTTGTCCAAGCATGGAATTGAGTTGAGGGGACCTAAAGAGTCATTTTAGAAGTCTTCACACATGCCCAAACTTTTGTATATGCTGTACAACAACTGAAAACTGCCTAAACTACCTGATCTTGTTTTTAACGTTGCACCCACAATTGTCAGTCCAAGACTACCATCTCTGACATAAATATGATATGTAAGACATTAGATATGCTTTTGAAACATTTGCCCTCTTAAAAAAACCCGTACAAACCCAATAAATAACCCAAAAATGATCTTAAAATGACATAAAACAAACTATACAACTATAACAAAACTAAAGCACAATATTAACTTTATTAAAACCATGATATATTTTTTACATCTTAAAAGACTCCTATAACAAATTTAACTATATAAAGAGTTGGCCTAATTTAACTTATGATCAAATTAATCAAGAGGGACAACCTTCTTTTTAAAAAAATAACCCATCCCTCAATTAATACAAGTCACTTTGTAGTCCCATAAACCGTTGGGTGTTGGAAACGTAAATTTTGGGAAAGTAATTAAAACCATTCAATTCAGTTCATTACAGTCAAAAGTGAGATATTACATACGGCGAGGATTTAGTTCTACCATGATATCGCATGACCATTGTTAATAGCCAGAATATAGTTTTTCATTTTTTTTATTTCATTTCGGTATAACGAGTGAATTAAAAGTAGCAGAGTATGTGTGATATAATTTTGAGAATGTGGTGATACGCAGAGCCATGGCGCCTCTGGTGTCCACATTCTACTCATACAAATGCTCTCTGCACCATTCGTTTCCATCTTCTCCTTTTTACATCAAGTGTGCTTATGCAATAAACTTAACTCGAAACAGAAAAAAATTAACATCACCTAAGTACAAAAGGAGAGATACTGTATTATTGACAGTGGCAGCAGGGATTGTAGGAGCAGGAGCAGGGGCAGGGGCACACAGTAATAATAACAATTCTAATAATGTGAGAGGATCAAACTTGGATCAAATTCAAAGGGATGGAGAACCTCCCACCTTTGTTTCCGCACCAGGTCGTCGAATTGTAGCAGGTGGGTTTTCCGCTTCAAAATTTACATAATATTTTGTTTTTGGTATAATCAGATTTTAAACAGAATAACAGTGCATATTTGGCATTGTGGCTTGTCAGGAAATCCTTATGGGCCGTAGTAATTTTGCTAGCAATAAATAAGTTGACATTCTGTAAAATTTCTCTGTAAGTTTAGCCCTTATGTCAAAAATTTTAAGGACCAGTTCGAGAATGTCTTTCAGCTTGGGACAATTTTTTTTATGGCTTGACCTTAAAAAGGCAAACGCGTTTGAGCTAAACACATTTTTCTGTGATTATCTATTTTTAAAACGTTTGGTGTTTTCCCAAATCATCATAATGTAATATCATTTTTTTTGGTATCATCTGAATTAATTTGAGACTATCTTCATGACCTAGATGCAACGAGTGCCAAGTTGACCATTCATACCTAGATTTCTCAGAAATATTAACCAATCTTTTAATCTAAAAGTTGATCCCCAAAATTAGATGTATTTGTACTACTAATAAAATCAGTGATCTCCGAAACTACGAAAAAATCAAACACATGAAAAAAGAACCTTGGTGTTAACCCCAAACTAGAATTAGAACATCTCACCTACCCGCACCAGGTAACTAGTCTCAAAAAGAAAATCCCGATTGCAAAAGTAAGGACCAAATCTCAAACTATAAAATGAAATTGGTAGGGGGACCCTCCCAAAGACACCCTGTGAAACAAAGAATCGGCAAGGTCCGTAATTAAAGTGAAGTAGAAGATGAAATAAAATGTCTTCTAACCTGTCTATAATGATATTAGACATATTTACACAGATTTGCAATCATAGCCTATTACACAAAATCTAAGTCAAGATAATCAAACAAAGCTTGCTAAAACTAAAAAGTCGTGGAAACAATCTTTTAAACAACTAAACACTCTTTGACAGGTGCTACAGGCCACTTTGGCGTAAAGGAGTTTTAAAGTCAATCTTATCTTATTATATATATTAGGAAATTATTCCCCAAAATGATCTGTATCAATAATTTATGTTCTTGATTTGTTTGTCTGATTATTTAAACTGGGCTTCATATTGGAGGTCCTGCCCATCAATCAGCAATAAAGCAGACTTACAGTGAAAGGAAGGAGGACTGATGAAAACTAACTTGACAAGCATCTCTTTCTGTCGCCTATCATTTTGCCAGCGATCAAAGATTGCCAATAAATTTCCACACTGACACCAAACTACAAAATTCATACATATTCAGAACATACTAGTAGACACATATAGGAGGACTGTAACTACTGCTACAGACAACAGCTATACAGGTGAAATACCTAAAAAGCCATGTCTTTAAGCCACCAATCGTTCCCGAGCTAAACCACCTGGTTGTCATTGTCATCACTGGATGGAAAACTGAGAGGCTTCAGATTATCGGGGATATGAATCCCTGCATTCTCCTCCAAGAATCCTAACCAGTCCATCCAAAATATCAAAATTACCTTCCAAGACTTCTCAAGATGTGGAGACACTATTTTTTAAAGCAGTGACTAAAAGTTCAAGGTCCTTGACAGTAAAATGGAGAAGGGAAGAGGAAACCGATGCAAAAAGCTCTCAAACCTTTGCCAAGAGTGAACATTGTGCTTAGTGCGAGGGTTACGAGTGTCAGGGATTTTATCAATTTTAGCTGCCATGTTAGTTTTTTTCATCGGCATCAGTATAGGATGAAGCAAATGGCACGAAACCCACATAGGTTCTCTGTAACCGCCTTAGGGCTCATGTGTCTTCCTCAGAATGATTTTGATTGAACATCTGCCATTCTAGAACATATCTTCATCCTTGTCCGGTGAATTACAATCACTCTCATCACCTTCCATGGCAAAAACAACAGAAAATTGAGAGAAAAAGGAGCTCTGCAAACCATTCCCCAAGTACCCAGAGATGAGAAGAGCCCCAAAGCATGGATAGGCAGCAGAACAAAATTTCTTAAAGCTCAAACCACCCAGACTCTAAATTAGAAGACTATCAGAATCATCATGGTTGAAGTCACTTCAAACAAAGCAGATTTTTCTGCAGTAATATGGAAGGAAAACATTCCAACAACTACTGATAACTTTTTTACCTACTGAGAGCATTGGTGTCTAATCCCCTTCCATGCCTCGCCATGATTTCATGCCATACGAGCAAGATTTCCAAGCATAGTTCAATTATGCATGTGAAGCTACTTGAGTGGGCAATAAAAATGACAGTCCTAAAAATTATCACCGCTAAATAATCAATGTTTAGTCATGACAGTCATGGAAGGCTCAATCACTCCCAGAAAGTTTTAGAGTCCAATTTACTGCTCCATTAAAGTTAAATCTGAGCTTTGGATGCGGAGGCAAATTCTATTTAACTTTGGGTCTTAGGGCCCCATTTCCACCTTTCCCTTTAGCAGGGGAAACCTGTTATTTTTTTCAAATATGTAAATATAATATTTATATTTCTTCCAGTCTGTCCACCTTTTAGAAGGTGACTGAACACCAATCTTACAAAGATGCACATCCAAAAAGAAGGTTTGAAAGAGTATGGGCTGCTATCATAGAGCCTAATAGACACACTTCCTTTGGATTATTCTTCACCAAGGTCTACCAATTGGCACCTGTTTGGTGCGCCTAGGTGTGGCACATCCTGTTTGTTTTGTTTGCCACCGCCCAAAATCCTTAAAGCATGTTTTTTGGTTCTGTAAACGTTCCCAGTCAGCTTGGCAGTGGATTGACACCCTCTTCCAACCCTTCTGTCCAAAAATGTTTACTTAGATGATGGTGCTTTTAGGGGACTCGGCCATGATTCCTGCAAAATACACACAAGTTTGGCATATTTTTATTATGAGATTCTCTTTCAGTTATGGAAGGACAGAAATGATGCAACATTTTATCATGCTATTTTAGATGAATATTTTTCTTTTACTAACAGGGTCCATGTCATCTCTACTGTCATGCTTTAGGTTCAAGTTTGAGCAGAAAAGGTTGGTCTAGAGGTGGGACTCTGTTGGATCGTTGGGGTAGTGCTTCATGTGTAGTTAACCAAGTTCCTTGTCACTAGTCACCCCCACAGGGTTGTGGGTTTGGACAGCATGGGAGAAACCAATCTTGTAGTAGGCACCGCAGTGGCTCCCCATGGTGGTGTTTTCCATCCTCGGCTAGTAGCTTTCAAGCTGGTGGTGGCAGTGGTGGCGGCCCTATTGGATGAATGGCGCCTTAGCAAGGGAAATTCCCTTGCTTGGCACTTACAATTTCGCCCAATAGGCAAGATAATGCAAAGGATAAAGAAAAAGAAAAGGAGGTTGATGGTTGGGATCCTGTTCCTGATTTTGTAGATCCTCTTGTTGGAAGTGGCTGGGGGCACTAGGGTGATAAACTAGATGATCCTTTGCCTCTGCCATCATATCGTTGCTTCCACTACTTCGTGGTTTATTGTGGTCTGCTGGCTTTTGCTTAGTGGTTTGTGGTCTGCTGGCTTTTGTTGGTTGTTTTTCACCTTTTTTTGGTTAAAAAGTATTTCTCATATTTATAAGTTGTATATGTAGTCCTTCTTGGCTTCGGTCGGTCTGATATTTCGGAGTGTGATACTATCCACTCACAATTTTTGTATGACTAGCTATTGTAACACATTGTGTTATTAATATATGGAAAATATTTTCAATCAAAAAAATATTTATATTTCATATTTTACAAAAAAAAATTGCTAACAATACCATACCTTTTAAAAAATTTCAGTCCTTAAATTCTTTTCTGGTCAGATGATTGCTTCAATTTCTCTATGCAGAGTTGCATCAAACTAGGGGCTTTAATACACTCATCTCTATGGTTTATGTTTGCTTTTCACATTTGATTGCAGCTTGAAACTCTTCATGGAGTCATCTTACATGCATGCCCAATATAAGATCTTTATTCTAGATTTACTTGACAGCATAGTTACCAGATTCGGCCGCATCTGGTTGAAATCCGGAACGTTCCGCATTTTTGCGGGCTTCCGGATTAAAAAAATCGGTTCGCCATATTTTTTAACATTAAAACTGTACGGACAGGGAGAAACAATGGAAGTCAACAAAAAAAATTTATAAAATGTAAATCTAGTCCGAACCCAACAGTATAGAAATAAAATAAACATTTAAGTATAAGTTTACATTTATAAAATAAACTAGATGTCCATATATAAATGTAAACTTATACTTTAAGTTATATTTTAGTTATATACTTTCAGGGTGTTTGAGAGGGGTTTCGGACTGCTAGGAGCTATAATGCAAATTCTAGGTTTTGGAGGATCCTATCATATTTCAGAGTTAGTCAGATTCCGGGGTTTCAGGGTTTCAAACTTAGCTATATTTCAGGGTTTCAAGATTTCAGAGTGGCTCCCATTTTGCTTGCTCGTGAGTGGTCTCAACACTGCGGGAGAGTGGCCGAGTGGTTTAAAGTGGCACAAGAAGACATTGTTAGCATGGATCCCCATTTATGGTGGCAGACGTATGGTTCTTCTACCCCAGAGTTACAAAAGCTTGCCGTGTGTGTCCACAGTCAATGTGCCAGTGCTTCTGCATGCGAAAGAAATTGGAGCACACATGATTTGATTCATACTAATAAGAGAAATCGACTAGGAGCCAAAAAGTTGTCAGATCTTGTGTTTGTTCATAGCAATTTAAGATGACAATCTTGCGAAAGAAGATGACAATCTTCATCTTGGAGAACCATCCTTTGAAGGAGTTGAGGAAAATATTGATAGTGTTGATGAGCTGGATGGAGGATTCGCTGATGGTGCTAATGCTAGTGCTAGTTTTGATTTTGAAGCTGGGTTTGATGTTGCAAATGTTTGAAACTTAAGTTCTATATCAATTTTGAGCTTAGGCTCTAAACTATGAATATTTTGCTATCTTTTAATGTATTTCAAGTTTGAAATTCTTATGCATTTCTCATTTTTGCAAGTGTTAAATTAATGTTCATTCCTTAGTAGATTGAAATATTTTGCATATATATATATATATATATATATATATATATATATATATATCTATAATTTTATTTTTTGAACCGGATTTTACCTGATTTTTTCAAAAATTTTGCATTCCGCATTTTTTCTGTCTTCCGAACGCATTCGGATTTCCGAACCTGGTAACTATGCTTGACAGTGGAATGCCTAGATGTGTCATAAATTACATAATGCTACCAAAACTTTGCTCAAAGCTTGCACCCTACGGACTGAGATTGTAATGTCCCCAAATTGGGAGAAGCAAAGCAATAATGGGATTTGATACAAACCCCAGTCAAAAAATCTGAAAATAAGATAATAGACTAGCCACTCTATGTCTATCAAATAAGCGATCACATCTAACCCAAATGAACCAAATGCTAAACGCCACTAGGGCAGAATTTAATCCCAATTATAGCCACTAATATCCCTTTTGAGAACTAAAAACACATTCCAAAAGATGATGCAAATTGCTATAATGAATACCTGGAATAGAAGAGCACCTTAGTTGAAAGTAAATTTCCGAAAATCAACGATCCAAAGCCTTCCTTCCACTCGCCAACCCTGCTGGAAAATTCTCTGAAAATAGCTTGCAATGTTATGTGTAACCAACGATTAATCCCAGCCAAGTAATCTGAAAATTAACCCCCAAACTGGTCACTAAACAAGAGAAAATCAAATCGCTAATTCCAAAAAGCAAGCTGGAATTTTACCAAATAAATTCACTCTATATATTGACTTTCAATGATTATTGAGGTTCAAACCTTCAACCAACAAACTGGAAAAATATCATAAAATATTACAAATATTAAGGGTAATATTTGTTCCACGATTTAAGGTCAACAAGCACCCCAAACCCTCGTAACTCCCCTTTCAAATGAGTCGCCCCACTTCTGATTTTTATTGCAATAAATTCCAGAATTTATATCTTTTTTTGCTCACCAAAATGACCTTCAAACAATTGTGTTATAATTCCCCAAAAAATCAGAATTAATATTATAAATGTACCTTGTAAAATCGGAGTCTAAAACCATCCAAAGATGCCCAAATCATCCTCCAATTGATTCGCCCTACCTCAGAAAAATATAAAAAATAAATCAAATTATTTACAGTTACCAAAAATCTTCAAAATGGCCTCCAAAAGGCTTCTAGGGCAAGTCGCCCAAGCTGGGAAAATAGCATAAAATATTTGCAATATTTTATAGTTCGCAAACACTCCAAATCAGCCCTAAAATCCTCAAGATCAGCCCTCCAGTCAAATCGCCAGAGCTGAAAAATTAAGTAGAATACTATGCAACCTTTGTTGACTTCAACGAACCCTTCCAAATAGCTCGCCCAACTCTCTAGGCAAGTCGTCACACCCTGGACTGGTCTTCAATGCCATGTACAAGCTCCCAAATGTAATTCACCACTCTCCAAGCCCTGCAAAATCACCAAAACCAGCTTCCAAAGATGCCCAAAACCTCCTCCAATTGATTCGCCCTACCTCAGAAAAATATAAAAAATAAATCAGATTATTTACAATTACCAAAAATCTTCAAAATGGCCTCCAAAAGGCTTCTAGGGCAAGTCGCCCAAGCTGGGAAAATAGCATAAAATATTTGCAATATTTTATAGTTCGCGAACACTCCAAATCAGTCCTAAAATCCTCAAGATCAGCCCTCCAGTCAAATCGCCAGAGCTGAAAAATTAAGTAGAATACTATGCAACCTTTGTTGACTTCAACGAACCCTTCCAAATAGCTCGCCCAACTCTCTAGGCAAGTCGTCACACCCTGGACTGGTCTTCAATGCCATGTACAAGCTCCCAAAAGTAATTCACCACTCTCCAAGCTCTGTAAAATCACCAAAACCAGCTTCCAATAGGGTTTGCAATATTTCTTCAATATATGTGGTGTTCAAAAATACTTTTAAAAATCCACTTGCATGTAAACATGCAATTTTAAAGCTCAATTATAGCTGTTGAATAGAGCTGCCCAAGTAGTAGGAATGGAGGTTTTCATCCTCAAACCCTTGACATTTCTTGAAGTTTTTTGTCCTCAAGATGTGGTAATCAAGCTGATATAATTGATCAAAGTTTCCAATTCAATATTCAACATAAGCATTCACAAGATTCCTCCATTGCTTTTATATTCAATCTCCAAGGGTGGCGCCCAAGTTGGAGGGTCGTAACCTTTTAAAACATAAGCACTCACTCTTTTAAAACTCCCTTTTTGAGGGTTAAGGCTTCCATAACCTCAACTTAAGTGAACATAAGATTAAAAGTACCTTTTTGCAAACTCAATTGAAAATTATAATATTTTAAGTACTTTTTATTCTTTTTGCTCATAGAATAGCCCCCCTCCACGTTCCCTTTTTCTTTCCTACCCTTAGCTTTGTGGGAACAACCAAGTTAAGGACCCAAAAGCAAGCTATGCCAAAAAGGGGGACATTACAGTCCTCCCCACCCAAAATTGCTTGTTGTCAAGCAATTACAAAAGCCATGGGGCTGTCACCACATTCTTCATAATGCATCTTCTCACTGAAATGACTTCCCACTGAAAAGAACCATCAATTTGAACTTCCCATTTGCTAAACACATACCTTTTTCGCTGTCCCCATAGGTTCAAGATGTCATAATCATTTCCCAAGAATTCTTCATAACCCGAAAGAACTAAGACATGCCATGCTTGATTGCTTTTGATATAGTATTTCAAGGTGAATAATGTGCCTCCATAAAAAGTATTCACAATTCTGTAATTAATCTCTAAGACCTCATCATACAACATACCTTGAATGATAATAGGTACAACCTTTCTTGGGTGTCTTCTACCATTCCCTTTATGCATAGGAAAAATGTAAAATTGATCAAAGGAAAGCCTACGCTAGCTCTCAACATAGAGTTGTACCTTCCAAGTTTGATTAAACCAAAAGTATTCTTTCTTAAGTACATTTCCAGAATACAACCTTGGCTGGAATTTACCAATAAAATCAAAATTTTGTCCTCCTATATACTGCTGTACTTGTCCCTCAAAATCAGATTTTACTACGTGACAATTTTCAGAATGTATCTTGGTAGCAAATTTCCCCAATATGGGCTGTAATGTTGTAATGTCCCTTCCAAGGGATATTAGGAAAATAAAAGACATGCTCAATCCCTTCAATATTTAGATGTTAATTTCCAGATTTTCTACAAACCCTAGCAATCTGAAAATTGATAAAATACTTCTGTAAAAGATTTGAAATCAGCTCCAAATAATTATTCAAGACTCCAAAGAAATAGCAGAATTTATATAAATATTTAATGGCCAAATAATCAACTAAAAGTCTGATTTTTGGGTATACAAGTGGCTGAAAACATCAGATAAAATAGCAAAAATTATGGTGTGGCTGTTCCACACCCCCAAAAGCCTTAGAAGGACCCCAAAGTGGGTCGCCCACCTCCAAGACTAGTTCACTACTCCTGTAGACCTGCACAACCCCTAACCAAGGTGATTCGTTGCTTTAAACAGCTCTTGCAAACACGTGTCCAGCTCCACCTCTTGACTGATCTTGGTGTTAAAGACACCCTTCTGAACTTGTTTCTGCCCAATGCAATTCCTAGATGAAGCTGTCCTAGATCTGAATCTTGGGTTTTCGTCATCGATTCAACTCTCTTAAAAGAGTTTTCGTCCTTCACAAGTAAGTCTTTGCTTTTTGTGCTTAAACTCAAGAAAATCGATATCAAAATACCTTCAAATGAAATACAAATCCCCTTTATATATCCACTTTTTAGTTATGAAGGAAGAGTTAGTGGATTATAAGGATAAATTGCTTTTAAAATCACTTAAGGGCTAAATAAGCCCATGACCCTTAAAAAGGTCCCAACTTAAGTGAAAAGCAAATTAGTCTATTATTACTTTATTTTAAGTATTTAAAAATACTTTTTATTTTAGTAATAATATTATTTAATTTCAAAATGGGGACTGTTGACCAAATTTTACCTCAATACAATTTGTTCAACCATTTTCATGGAGAGCCGAACATCAGTTGCAAAAACAGGGCATTTCAGAGGTCCAAAATTGCAAGTCAAGGAGGCTAAAGTGTTTTGGCTCCATTATGGTGTATGTTGGGTTCTCCACAGGTTAAGTCTTGGCCCTTCGTAAACCCGAATCACATTATCAAGACCAAGTCAGGTTCTCTGAACGACTCAACTTGTTAAAATTTATTGAGAAGTAATCCGAGTTTACGAACTCGAATTACTCCTTCCAATGCTTTGCGGGTTTCCAATGATGCATGACTTCGGGTTTTCCAAGGAGCAACTCATATGACTTTTACAAACAAAAGCAATCGGAAAACCCGAAATGGTCTTGATAATGTTCCCCCCCCAAGTGTCCCTTTGGACTTTTTCAAGGGCATTTTGTTTGCCCAAGTGTCCCTTCGAACTTTTTCGAAGGGCACTTTTCTTCCCAAGTGACCCTTCAAAAAAGTTTCGAAGGGCACTTTTTAGCCCAAGTGTCCCTTCGGAATTTTCCGAAGGGCACTTTTCTTCCCAAGTGACCTTTTGGACTTCTCCGAAGGGCACTTTGTCTTTGGAAATGCCCTTTGAAAAAATTTCGAAAGGACCCTGTGTCTTCCCCAAGTGTCCTTTCGGAAAAGTTCCTGAAGGAACTAACCGTTGCCTTTCGGGCAAAATCCCCGAAAGAATTCTTTCGAATTTGTCCGAAGGAATTCTTTCGGGGATTTTGCCCGAAAGGCAACGGTTAGTTCCTTCAGGAACTTTTCCGGAAGGACACTTGGGAACTTTGAAAAAATTGCTCGAAACATAAACCCAATGGATCCCCATAACGTGCCGCAGGACGTCAAATTTAATACAACCAACTAACCGTTGGGGTGCAAGACGACGTGCCGCAGGATGTCAAATTCAGAGTGGCCAACTAGTCGTTGGGATTCAAAGGCATGATGTGCCGCAAGATGTCAAATTTAGGGTGGCCAACTAGCCGTTGAGATTCAAAGATGACGTGTCGCAAGACGTCAAATTCATGCCTAAAGTCTTCAAGCAAGAAGTAAAGCCATTCAGAGAACTCGACAGGGTCTTAAGCAAGGGTAGTGCAAATCGGGTTTCCCAAAGAGCTTTACTTATGACTTTTACAAGTAAAAGCAATCGAAAATCCCAAAAAGGAAGAGACAATGCATTGTGGGTTTTCAAAAGAGATTTGCTTATGACTTTTACAAGTAAAAGCAATCGAAAAGCCCGAAGAAGCAAGTAGAAGTAAAGTCACTTGGAAAACCCGAATGGGTCTGCAGTGCAAAACGCGGGAGCTCTCAGGAAGAATCTAAGGTTCGCAACAGCGATCCAAGCCATTTCTTGTGGAGGGTCATCTCACCATTGATTTTGTAGCGATCTTGGTCATTTCAAGTGGGCGAATCAAAGAGGACAAACTCCAACTGAATGAGAGAACGTTCAACTGGAATTAGTTTCACTAGGATGGCGACTGCAAACCGTTTTGGAGGCTTCTATTTTGATGTCGTGGAGCTCTCTCTTCTCCCTCTTTTGCTATAAATAAGACCCATGGGCTCTTGTTTTGATCATCCATGGATAGTATGACGAATCCCTGCTGGAATGTTTTGCCATTTTCTTGCCTTTAAGCAAAGAAGCATAAGTCTGTTTTCTTTCTAAGTTCTAGACATTTGTCTGGGCATGCAAGAGACACAGAGTGATAGTAAGTGATGCTTTATCCATCTGTTCTCTGTCCTTCATGTTTTTTGAGCAAATAGTTGATCCAACAGGGCATGTAGAGTGCATTCTAGCTGTATGAGATTTTGCACATGTGAGGTTGTTTTTTCTAGTTATTTACCTTGTGTGATCTCATTCATTTTGTCTCTACATTGAAATACTTATGTTAGAATCTTCTAAAGCTTGAGTTATAGACTATATTCTGCTGTATTGTGCATGAGTATAGGGCATACATGTGGATACTAATTCTTGGTGTATCACCATCTTAGACTAGGCTTTTTATTTATGCAAACTTTCGACTCTTTTCACTCATACAAACTGGTTTAATAATCTTATTGCACAAAAGCTAATACAAGAAGCTAGGCCTTTCAACCTAGAGGTTCATTTCCACTTATAGGCACACCTACATGCCTGGAAATGTCCCAACATTGCCCAAATTTGGAGGAGACTTGAACAGCTCTCTTTTAGGGTGCAAGATTTGGAGACAACAGGGACATTACAAATGTGCCATAAAAATGCCAGTTTTTCCCTCTTTCATGTGGCTGAACTTGTTTTATTAATTCAGAAAATTTAAAACAACAAAATTCAGACTTCTTACCATTTTTCCTCACTCTTTCTCTTGGCTGCCATGTGCAAAATAAATTGTTTTTGATGCCCTTAAGGATCCATAGGTGAGCCCAACTATGCTTATCCTTCTTTTGCAAGTAGAATGACCTTCCTTTCTTGTCATTTGGACCCTTTGGACAGCTGCTAGTCACTTTCATTCCGTCAAAATTCGGGGGGTGGCCTCTTTTTCTTAAAACATCACTACTTCCCCTTTTGCAAGAAGGAATAGGGTGCTGCCCCAAGCATATTTTGGGTTGCCCTTGGCAATCCATTCTCTCCTCATCCCTCTTAAAGTAAGTACAACAAAAATTGGAATTTGTAATGCTTACCAAATGGCTTATAGAAGGCCCCAATTTGGAATGAAAGGGCTGTGTTTTATGTTTAGGGACAACCTTCTTTTCCACTTTTCTCATTCTCATGGGACATCATCCCAACATATTATTTGCCTTAAAAGAAGGGGCCTCTCCATCATTCAAACCATGCAAAACAACCTCCTTACCTGCTATCTTGAATTTAAGCTCCATGGTTTGGTAGTTTTGTGTATACTCACCAAGTGAGTGCAACCATTGAATACCAAGGACCATATTGTTCTCCCCCATGCCCACCGCATAAAAATCATCCTCGTCCACATATTTTTTCAACGTGAGACTAAGCTTTGAAATCTTTGTTGTACAAGGGATGGTGAATCCATTTGCTACTGTGACTCTAAAACCCTTGAACTCCACGGATTGTAGTCCACATGACGTTACCAATCCTCTGTCAATAAAATTGTGAGTTGCCCCATTATCAATAAGTATGGTAATAGGTGTACCCTTCAATGATCCCTTAACTCTACAGGGATAATATCTAGGAGCCCCTGAAAGTGATGCCAAGGTGCCACTCAACTCGTTTTCTCCCTCTATCTCCAAATTGTTCTCCTCATAGTTGGCTGTCCCAACTTCCTCCTCATTTTCCTCTTTGGAAAGCTCCTCGATGTAGTGAACTTGTCCCTTGCCATGACAATTGTGGCCTTTCTCCCAAGGGTCCTTGCATGTGAAGCAAAGGCCTTTTCTTCTTAACTCATTTCTCACATCAAAGCTACTACGTGGTAGCTCCTTTTGTTGCCCCAAACCCTATTGGTTTGGTCTAATCAAGGGACCCACATGATTGGCCTTAGGTGGCCTTGCAAAGCTACTCTTGGGCTGCCCCAAACCACCTCTCTGCTGCCTAGTAGGTGGGAAAAAAGTACTCTTTGGCTGTCCCAAAGGTGGAATCTGCCCCTTGGAGTAGAAGACTCCAAATCATAGGCTTTTTGAATGGCCTCTCTTAGTGAAGGTGGGTCAAAAGCCTTGACTAATCCCCTTAGGGAGTCAACCAAGCCCTCTGTGAATAGCACCACCAATTTTCTATCTGAAATATCAGTCACCATGACTGAAAGTCTCTGAAACTCTATGACGTAATCATCTATTGAGGCCCTTTGGCTCAATTGAGCTAAATCATGGAAATGAAGCTCCAAATCTGCTTTATTGAACCTCTCAATCAACCTCTTGCTGAACTATGTGCTGAGGCCCCTATGTGATCAAACTATGATACCACCAATCGTGCGCTGCTCCCTTTGAATGTAAAGTGGCGAACTGAATGGTCTCTCCCTCTGCCATAGGTCGAAGTGAAAAGAAGGTACCCAACTTTTGAATCCATGCCTTCATTGAGCTCCTCTATGACCCATCAAATGTGGAGAGAGATAACTTCCCCAACGCATGCTGAAGATCTCCCTGGCTGCCCCTCTGCCTCTGACCGATCCTGGGCCCAATCTGTCCCCGTTTTCAAGCTAAAAACTCGAAAAAAGTCATAGCCTCCCTAACTGTCGCGGACAAGGTGACATACTCATCCATCTCTCTCTGACTCCTCGCGTGGGTTGAGTAGCTCCTCCCTCGCTATTGCGGGCTCCTCCCTCTGAACAAATGTATACTGTGTGGGCCCACGTGTGGATGTCTCTTTCCCCGAAGGGGGTGTATGTGCATCTAGCCTGCTCTCTGAGGTACTGCTATCTCCATTGAGTGGCTTCTAGTCACCCATCTCATTGAGGGAACGAAGAAACCCCTCCATCACTACTGTCATCCTCTATTGAGTTTGAGAATGCTTCTCAAACCTTTTATCAACCAACTTGTCTCTCCTCTCACCCTCTGTCTCCTGGTGTCCCATGTCACTCATAGCTTGATCTTGGTCAAACGAACCAACTAGGGGAAGCCTTGCTTCCCTCCTGCTACTCCTCAAGTAATATTTAATCTCTTTGTTTCTACTCATGTATCAAACCCTTCACCCCACATAATAGCCAAGATATGGCTCTAATACCATTGTAATGTCCCCAAATTGGGACAAGAAAGCAATAATGGGATTGGATACAAACCCCAATCAAAAAATCTAAAAATAAGATAATATGCTAGCCACTCTATGTCTCTCAAATCACCTCACTCAAGTGGACCAAATGCTAAACGCCACTAGGGCATAATTTAATCCCCAATTACAGCTACTAATATCCCCTCTAAGAACTAAAAAAACACTCCAAAAGATGATGCAAACTGCTGTAATGAATCCCTGGAATAGAAGAGCACCTTAGCTGAAAGTAAATTTTCAAAAATCAACAATTTAAAATCTTCCTTCCACTTGCCAACCTTGTTGTAAAATTCTCTGAAAATAGCTTGTAATATTATGTATAACCAACGATTAATCCGAACCAAGTAATCTAAAAATTAACCCCCAAATTGGTCACTAAACAAGATAAAATCAAATTGCTAATCCCAAAAAACAAGTTAGAATTTTACCACATAAATTCACTCTATAATTTTACTGACATTCAATGATTATTGAGGTTCAAATCCTTGACCAACAAGCTGAAAAAATATTAGAAAATATTATAAATATTAATAATATTTGTTCCATGATTTAGGGTCAACAAGCACCCCAAACCCTCACAACTCCCCTTCCAAATGAGTCACCCCACTTCCCAAAATTAGATAAAACACAATCTCTTCAAGACTTGTTTTGGACTTTCACCAAGCCTAGTAAATTATTTATGCTCATTTTTTAGGTAGCATAAACCTTTAAGATGTATGTTCAATGGTATTGAATACAATATTGGTATCATTCTTGGGTTGAAAACTATTTTCATTGTTCCTAGACTATGAAATTTTATTGTTTATAATTTTTGAGGCATTTGGAGCCACAATACTTGATACATATTTAAGCATGTTTGTATCTAAAAATTTGATCTCAAAAGTTCCTTTCATACTAGAAAAATTCTTTAAAAAAATGATAAACATTAAAGACCACGTTGTGTCTTATATTGCAATAAATTCCAGAATTTATATCTTATTTTACTCACCATAATGATCTTCAAATCCTTGTGATTTAATTCCCCAAAAAGTCAGAATTAGTATTATAAATGTACCTTGTCAAATTGGAGTCTAGAAACCCTCTGAAGTGCCCAAAACCTCCTCCAATTGATTCGCCCTACCTCAGAAAAATATAGAAAATAAATCAAATTATTTTCACTTACCAAAAATCTTCAAAATGGCCTGCAAAAGGCTACTAGGGCAAGTTGCCCAAGCTGGAAAAATAGTATAAAATATTTGCAATATTTTATACTTCGTGAACACTCCAAATCAGCCCTGAAATCCTCAAGATAAGCTCCTCCAGTTAAATCACCACATCTAAAAATTTAATTAGAATATTATGCAACCTTTGTTGACTTCAATGAATCCTTCCAAATAGCTCGCCCAACTCTCTAGGTAAGTCGCCACACCCTGGAATGCCACATACAAGCTCCCAAGGTAATTCGCCACTCTTCAAGCCCTGTAAAATCATGAAAACCAGCTTTCGATAGAGTTTGCAATATTTTCTCAATATAGGTGGTGACCAAAAACACCTTTGTAGATCCACTTGCACGTAAACATGTAATTTTGAAGTTCAATTACAATCCTTGAATAGAGCTGTCCAAGTAGTAGGAATGAAGATTTTTGTCTCCATACCCTTGACACTTTTTGAAGGTTTTCGTCCTCAAGATGTGGCAATCAAGTTTGACATACTTGATCAAAGTTTCCAATTCAATATTTAGCATAAGTATTCACAAGATTTTTCCATTGCTTTTATATTCAACCTCCAAGGGTGGCACCCAAGTTGGAGGGTTGTAACCCTTTAAAACATAAGCACTCACTCTTTTAAAACTCTCTTTTTTAGGGTTAAGGCTCTCATAACCTCAATTTAAGTGAACATAAGATTAAAAGTACTTTTTTGCAAACTCAAATGAAAATTAGAATATTTTAAGTACTTTTTATCCTTTTTGCTCATAGAATAGCCCTCCTCCATGTTCCCTTTTTCTTTCTTTCCCTTAGCTTTGTGGGAACAACCAAGCCAAGGACCCAAAAACAAGCTATGCCAAAAAGGGGGACATTACAAAGATTTCCCTCTAATTTCATCTAGTCATGGAAAAAGCATGTCAGATTTAGTTGACAATAGTCTTTGAGACGACTGTAATTTGGCATCCTGTAATTTTCATTTGGTATTGGTCTTTTTTGAAATGAAGTTTATGGAGTGGTGTGGGAGGGCACTAAAGAACATTCCTCTAGTTCAGAGTCTTTCTATGCTACTTGGCTAGAAATTCCTATGGCAGCATTTTTCAAATTTCTTAGCATAATCAACTGACCATGTATCCAAATTGAGATTATGCATCAAAATGATTCATTTTGCTTTTGAAAGTGTCGGCATGTAGATTTCTAGAGTTGTTATCAGCCCATAAGTCTGCATCCCTGGGGCCTGGCCCTTTGTAGAAACCCTTGTTCTCACTTTCTCTGTAACTAGTTTTTTTCTTGTTTTTCGGACGTTTTTGGTTTTTTTGTATTTTGCATGAACAAATAACAGTGGCAATTTTTAAAGAATTGCTGAATAAATTTAAATAAAATAATACAACACCGAAAATGATAGAATCTATTGAATCTAAAGATGCCAATCAATTTATTGATCTTCTATGACAATTACAGACAAGATCTGGTAATATGCTAATAAAAAAAGCAACAATATTTTGATGAAAACTTGGTTATTGCAACAAGCTGAAAGAGTACATGAAATGGTACGACTTCATCATTAATCTACTTCTCCCTTCGTCTGATGCTTGGAAAGTGATCCCAAGGTGTAGGTGCCACAAAAGATGGAGACAGAAGATCAAAGAAGTAGGCGATTTGCCCAAAATAAAAATGTACGACCCTTCTTGAAGGTACAACCCTGCTGTAGGAAAGTACAGCTCTATGATAGCAGCAAACAAATAAAGTACAGCCTCTATTTGATGTGTCAGGATCTCAGGAAATAGGCGCCTCAAAAGAAGAATCTTTTCCGAATGAATTCCAAATTGAAAACCCTGGATGATGCAATCTCTGATGAAGTTCTGTGATAACCTCTAACTGAAGCTACTTCTCTGAAAGCAATAAATCAGCTAGTATTTCACAGCTTCTGAACTGCAACACTAAAGATGGCTCGTTCTCCAATGCCAAACGAAAACTGGAACCCTTGGCTCTGTTCTCAGAAGGACTTAGCAAAAATTCGATTTCAAAACATAATGAGCTCCCATCCCAATGAAAACCCTTATATCCATCCAAAGTTCGATTTTCCTCAATCAGGCTTCATTTAAATTAATTCGAACTTTTTCCCTTTTAATTTCAATAGTCTTCAACGCACTTTTAATTATAAAGTATAATTAAAAAGTGGCCCCTTCTCACTTTCTTTGTAACTACTTGTTTTTTTCTTGTTTTTCGGACGTTTTTGGTTTTTTTGTGTTTTGCATGAACAAATGACAGTGGCGATTTTTGAAGAATTGCTGAATAAATTTAAATAAAATAATGCAACACCAAAAATGATAGAATCTACTGAATCTAATGATGCCAATCAATTTATTGATTTTCTATGACAATTACAGACAAGATCTGGTAATATGCTAATAAAAAAAGCAACAATATTTTGATGAAAACCTGGTTATTGCAGCAACTGAAAGAGTACATGAAATGGTACGGCTTCATCATTAATCTACTTCTCCCTCCGTCTGATGCTTGAAAAGTGATCCCAAGGTGTAAGCAACACAAAAGATGGAGACATAAGATCAAAGAAGTAGGCGATTTGCCCAAAATGAAAATGTAAGACCCTTCTTGAAGGTACAACCCTGCTGTAGGAAAGTACAGCTCTATGACAGCAGCAAACAAATAAAGTACAGCCTCTATTTGATGTGTCAGGTTCTCAAAAAATAGGCGCCTCAAAAGAAGAATCTTTTCCGAATGAATTCCAAACTGAAAACCCTGGATGATGCAATCTCTGATGAAGTTCTGTGATAACCTCTGACTGAAGCTACCTCTCTGAAAGCAATAAATCAGTTGGTATTTCACAGCGTCTGAACTGCAACACTGAAGATGGCTCGTTCTCCAATGCCAAACGAAAACTGGAACCCTTGGCTCTATTCTCAGAAGGACTTAGCAAAAATTCGATTTCAAAACATAATGAGCTCCCATCCCAGTGAAAACCCTTATATCCATCCAAAGTTCGATTTTCCTCAATTAGGCTTCATTTAAATTAATTCGAACTTTTCCCCTTTTAATTTCAATAGTCTTCAACGCACTTCTAATTATAAAGTATATTTAAAAAGTGGCCCCTCTCAATGCTGGTCAACCCCTTCAATGTCACTTAAGTTATAATATTAAATAATATTATAACTTTATATCATAAGCTCCCGATAATTAATATTTAATTTGACAATTAAAATATTAATATCTCTTTCAAAAAATGTCCGATTCACGAACCGTCTGAAGCTGGTAAATAAGTGATTGATTCCGCACATGACCAAACCATACTGCTAAAAATAGCAGGGGTGCTCCGCTGAGTGACTATTACTGCTAACAAATAGCAGGTCAGGCAAATGGTGTTCAAATGACCCCGAATGAAAGCCAACTGGTAATGTCTGATGACCGAAGCCAAGCCAAGCTCCAATCAAGACCCTCTATCCATCCTATCAGCCTACGAGGGTCGCATAATAGGCTAATCATAAGCTCTGAGAGATGTCAACTGGAAGGGGACATGACAGTCCGCCCCTCCTGAAATTGCTTGTCCCCAAGCAATCTCAACTCCGAATGCTGCAGAATATCCTCGCTCTCCCACGTAGCATCCTCCACTGGCAAGTCTCTCCATTTCACCAAATATTCCCTTATAGTCCTCTTACGCAATTGTCTCTCTCTGTACTCTAGGATAGACTCAGGTACTAAAATCAACTTTCCCTCATCATCTAAGGGAGGTAAAACTGCTGAAAGTACCACACGGT
The DNA here is from genome assembly GCA_037957365.1 of Torreya grandis. NCBI lineage: Eukaryota > Viridiplantae > Streptophyta > Pinopsida > Cupressales > Taxaceae > Torreya > Torreya grandis. Next base: position 1,076,253 of record JARHVA010002169.1, on the reverse strand, counting down.
GTCCCAACGCCTTTTTGAGATGTGACACATGAAAAACATTGTGGACCTTGCTATCCGCCGGAAGTTCTAGCTCATAAGCCACCTCTCCAACACGCCTCAGGATCCTGAAAGGACCATAATAACGTGGCTTAAGCTTCTCTTAACCACTCTTCCTAAGAGTAGATTGCCGGTAGGGCTGCAGCATGAGGTAAACCATGTCTCCCACCTCAAAAGACCTCTCTGTCCTCTTCTGATCTGCGTACTGCTTCTGCTGATTCTGTGCCTTGGCAATATTTTCCTTGAGAGCCCTCATAATGTCCTGACTCTCCTGCAATAAATCTCCAGTGCTTGGCACTCTACTGTCACTCAGTAGCAAATCCAAAAAGCTAGGCGCCTCATAACTGTACAACGCCATGAAAGGGGACATCTGAATGGTCATGTGGAAGGTAGTATTGTAACAATACTCGCACAGATATATCCATTTGACCCACGCCTTCTGCTGCCCTGCAGTATAATTCCTGAGGTATCCTTCCACCCATTTATTCACTATCTCCGTCTGACCATCGGTCTGCGGGTGGTAATTGGTGCTCGGTGTAAGCTCGGTCCCACAAAGTCTGAACACCTCCTGCCAGAAGTGACTCAGGCACCGACTATCCCTGTCGCTCACTATGCTCCGAGGCACCCCATGTAATCTGAAAACCTCGCGGAAGAAGACTTTTGCTACTTGTGTAGCTGTGTAAGTGGTGGTGATTGGAAAGAAGTGGGCATACTTCGTCAGCCGATCCACAACTACATATATACAATCCCGTCCTTGGGCTTTGGCAAGCCTATGATAAAGTCCATCGACAGGCATTCCCACTTCCTATCAGGAATCGGAAGTGGCTGCAACAATCCTGCCGGATATGTGTTCTCCTGCTTGTTTTGCTGACAAACAGGGCACTCACGCACATACTGAAGAACATTTGCCTTAAGTCCTTTCCATGTAAACCTCTCCCGTATCTGTCTGTATGTCTTAAAAAACCCGGGATGTCCTGCTGTGGGCACATCATGAAAGGCTCGCATAATAATGTTCTTCATCTCAGATCCTGGAATCAAGAAAATCTTGTTCTTGTAAATGATCAAGTCATCCACAAGCCTGTACCTGGTATCAACCATCAACCCCTCAACAATACTGGATGCCCAATTATCCTTGGCATACTCTGCCACAATCAAATGCCTCCAATCCTCTGCAATGTGAACCATAGAGCTCAGATAAGGCCTGCGTGAGAGAGCGTCAGCCACTACATTTTGGGTGCCCTTGATGTAGGAGATATCGAAGTCATATGCCTGTAACTTACTCACCCACTTCTGCTGACGAATATTCAAGTCTCGCTGCCCCAGGAAATGCCTCAAATTGTTGTGGTCAGTTTTAATGCAAAACTTACTGTCCACGAGATACTGCCTATATTTGGCCAAGGCATGCATTATGGCCAACATCTCCTTATCATAAATACTGTAGAGCCTCTCTGGCCCTTTGAGTTTTCGGCTCTCATAAACAATAGGGTGCTTGTCCTGCATAAGCACCGCTCCAATGCCCTCACCAGAAGCATCACACTGAAGCTCAAAGGGCTTTGAAAAATCTGGTAGTGCCAACACTGGACACGTAGTCATCAGCGCCTTGAACCTCACAAAACACTCCTGTGCCTCAGGAGTCCAACAGAATGCACCTTTTTTTAACAAATCCGTCATAGGTGCTGCATGTCGTGAATAACCATTCACAAATCTGCAATAAAAACCACACAAGCCAAGAAATCCTCGCAGTTGTGTAAGGTTTGCCGGTGTAGGCCAGTCTACGATAGCACGGATCTTCTCAGGATCCATCCGCACTCCCTCTGCACTGATGATATGGCCTAAGTAGAGCAACTCAGTCATTCCCAAACCACACTTGGACTCCTTGGCGTACAAGGACTCTCTCTCCAAAATGCTGAGCGCTGCATCCAAATGAGCCAAATGCTCCTGCCAAGTCCTGCTGTAGATCAGAATGTCATCGAAGAAGACAAGTACATATCTCCTCAACTGTGAGTGGAAGACCCTGTTCATGGTGGATTGAAATGTCACTGGAGCATTGGTTAGGCCAAATGGCATAACCACAAAATCAAAGTGTCCATAGTGACAACAAAATGCGGTCTTCTCAACGTCCTGCTCATGAACTCTAATCTGATGATATCCCGATCTCAAGTCTATCTTCGAGAAGTAATAGGCACCATGGAGCTCATCAATAAGCTCATCTATATGGGGTATGGGGTACCTGTTTTTGATAGTCCTCTTATTCAGGACTCTGTAGTCTATGCACATGCAAAGGGTGCCATCCTTCTTCTTCACTAAGACAACTGAAGAAGCGAATGGTGATTTGCTCGATCGAATGTGACCCATAACAAGCAACTCCTTGATCGTCTTCTCTATCTCATCCTTAAGCCGCTTAGGATGCCTGAATGGAGTAATCATGACGGGCTTAGCACCCTCCTCAAGCTCTATAATGTGCTCAATACCCCTGTCTGGAGGTCTCCCTGGTGGAATATCACTGAAAACCTTCTTATGCTTAACTCTCAACTGCTGAATGTCAGGATGATACTCGGCCTTATGCTGACCCTCATGAATAGGTGTCAACGTGAACTCGGCAGCCCACTCTACCATGTCATGTCGCATGAGTCTCTCCATCCGATGGAAGGAAATAGTCTTGGCATTACTGTCCCGAATGGCCTTCAATATATGTGTCTTCCCGTCCACATCAAACCGAATCTCCATGTCTTTGAGACAAAGAGTGACTTCCTCAAGGGAATGAAGCCACTTCATGCCCAAGACTAAATCGATATCTCCCATCTTCACCACGTAATAATCAGCGTTGAATTCATAGTTATTCAAGCGCAAGGGGAGATCCTTAATCATGCGGTCACACTTGAGAGTGTAACCATCAACAACCTTAACCCGAATGCCCTCAAACTCTTTGGTTATAAGCCCACGCCTCTCCACAAATTTGGCATCAATAAAATTATGGGTGGCACCTGTGTCTAAAAGGGTGATAACCTTTTGACCAGCTAAAACTCCACGAAGTCTGAAAGATCCCTCCTGCTATAAGCTAGACAATCGTGCTTCCTGGAGCTGGATCTCTGACTCTGCCTCCACCTTAGGCTCTGTAGCCTCTGACTCTGACTCCTCTGAACTCTCCTGCTGTCCGGAATTTTCAGAATCCGAATCCTCGTAGAAGGCCCACATAACTCTATTTGCCTTACCCTTAGGCCGCAAAGGACAATCATGGTTAGCATCATAGGGACCCTTGTAGTAGAAACATAATTTTTTCTTCCTCAAATCATTTAATGTTTCCTTGTCAAAAGGTGCTGCAGTTTTATCTTTAGAATCATTTTAAAAATCAGTCCTCTCTGATTTTTTATAAAATGGTTTGTTATCCTTACTAGAAGATGCTCCTTTGGACTGAAATTTGTTTGTTGGGACTGCATGTTCCATACGTCTTGCCTTTTTCATAGCTTCCTGTAAAGAAATAGGATCAAATGCCTTTATCCAACCTCTCAGTGGTTCGGATAGGCCCTCAATGAAAAGAACTATCAATCTACGCTCTGAAATGTTTGGCACCATGACTGCCAACCGCTGAAATTCACCAATGAAATACTCCAAGTTGCCTGTTTGTTTCAGCTGTGCTAAGTCCCGGAAGTAAACCTCTGGATCTTTCTTGTCAAATCTTTCAACCAACCTATCCACGAAGTCTTGGTACTCTGTCACCTGATTATGCTGAAGTGTTACTATACCATGGTACCACCAATCATGTGCTACTCCCTCCAAATGCAAAGTGGCGTATTTGATAGCTTCAATCTCTGTCATTGGCCTCAGTGCCAAAAATGTGTCAAGCTTATGAATCCAAGCTTGAGCTGTCATCTTACCACTACCATCAAAAGTAGTCAAAGAAAGCTTGCCTGTAGCCTTCTTCAACTCACTATTTTGACCTCTAGGCCTCCTATCCTGTCTAAGTGACCTGTAATGCTCTCTCCTCTAATTTACAAAGCGTTCAAAGGTCATCCTGTCCCGAACCTGAGGAGCTAATAATTCCCACTCATCATTTGCAGCCATGAGTGCATTTGCAAATATGGGGTCTCCTGCCGCCTCCTCTGCCAGAGCTTCTTCTGGTTCCTCCAGAACAAATGTAGGGCGTGTAGGCCTATCAACTGTTCTGGAATGGGTCCGCTATGGTCTCTGATTAACTGTAGCACTCCTGTTATCTCCTTGTTTCCCATTCTGTTTAACAGGTGGGTTCATCCTTTCTACCATAGTAGTGAGTGCCTGTAATCCCTGCGCCATCTGCTGCTGTCCTGTAACCATAGCACGGAAGAAATCTCTGGTATCTTGATCATCATTATTCCTGTTGTCTCTGGGTGGGCTACCCTCACGCCTGTCACCCATGAGGACCGGCTGTGGTTTTAAACCCTGTTCACCTTCAAGTAAGGCTCTCCTGCGTGTATAATACCTGTGTGAACCAACCTCCTCTAGCGGCATGTAATAACTAAACTCTCAGGATGGCAGGATTTAGCTCTGATACCACTGTAGAAACCCCTGTTCTCACTTTCTCTGTAACTAGTTTTTTTTCTTGTTTTTCGAACGTTTTTGATTTTTTTGTGTTTTGCATGAACAAATGTCAGTGGCGATTTTTGAAGAATTGCTGAATAAATTTAAATAAAATAATGCAACACCGAAAATGATAGAATCTACTGAATCTAATGATGCCAATCAATTTATTGATCTTCTATGACAATTACAGACAAGATCTGGTAATATGCTAATAAAAAAAGAAACAATATTTTGATGAAAACCTGGTTATTGCAGCAAGCTGAAAGAGTACATGAAATGGTATGGCTTCATCATTAATCTACTTCTCCCTCCGTCTGATGCTTGGAAAGTGATCCCAAGGTGTAGGCGCCACAAAGGATGGAGACAAAAGATCAAAGTAGGCGATTTGCCCAAAATGAAAATGTACGACCCTTCTTGAAGGTACAGCCCTGCTGTAGGAAAGTACAGCTCTATGACAACAGCAAACAAATAAAGTACAGCCTCTATTTGATGTGTTAGGGCCTCAGGAAATAGGTGCCTCAAAAGAAGAATCTTTTTCGAATGAATTCCAAACTGAAAACCCTGGATGATGCAATTTTTGATGAAGTTTTGTGATAACCTCTGACTGAAGCTACCTCTCTGAAAGCAATAAATCCGCTGGTATTTCACAGCCTCGGAATTGCAACACTGAAGATGGCTCGTTCTCCAATGCCAAACGAAAATTGGAACCCTTGGCTCTGTTCTCAGAAGGACTTAGCAAAAATTCGATTTCAAAACATAATGAGCTCCCATCCCAATGAAAACCCTTATATCCATCCAAAGTTCGATTTTCCTCAATTAGGCTTCATTTAAATTAATTCGAACTTTTCCCCTTTTAATTTCAATAGTCTTCAACGCACTTTTAATTATAAAGTATAATTAAAAAGAGGCCCCTCTCAATGCTGGTCAACCCCTTCAATATCACTTAAGTTATAATATTAAATAATATTATAACTTTATATTATAAGCTCCCGATAATTAATATTTAATTTGACAATTAAAATATTAATATCTCCTTCAAAAAATGTCCGATTCACGAATCGTCTGAAGTTGGTAAATAAGTGATTGATTCCGCACATGACCAAACCATACTGCTAAAAATAGCAGGGGTGCTCCGCTGAGTGACTATTACTGCTAAAAATAGCAGGTCAGGCAAATGGTGTCCGAATGACCCCGAACGAAAGCCAACTGGTAATGTCTGACGACTGAAGCCAAGCCAAGCTCCAATCAAGACCCTCTATCCATCCTATCAGCCTACGAGGGTCGCATAATAGGCTAATAATAAGCTCTGAGAGATGTCACCTGGAAGGGGACATGACACCCTCACCCTAATAGCTCTTATTTATTCAAAATTTTAAAAGCAAATTTAGTGTAAAGCATATCCAAGCAGACATAAGATAAACATATATTGTTTTAATAGTATAGTTCCCCCAAGATGGAAGAAAAAAGATGAGGAAATGATGAACAATAGATAGAATAGATGATTTGATCTGATGTTGATGAATGTCAAAGAAGGATGATATGATGTGATGAGGTCAAAGATGACCGAAATAAGTTGATTTGATAATAGATGATTTTGCAAGGGGATAATAGATGATTTTTCAAGGGGATAAGTTGCCAACGTAGCACGACATTGTATATAAGCCTTAAGCACTTGATTTTTAATATAGCACACTACAATATGCACCTTGATATAAAACACTTTGATGACTTAGCTGCAATGTGCAGAAGGAGAATCTGAAAGTACACAAATTTCTTTAAGGAGAATAAATGATTTGAGCACCGGAGTTTGGGTATTTCCTTGAGATTTGAGCATCCATCCTCATCTTGATTATTTCTATTTGTAATTAGTACATGCATGTCTTAGGCCAATCTAAAATTTAAATTAAAATGCATAATGTGGAATGCTAGATGCATCAAACTTTGGGTATGGTTCCTTGCATCAACTGGTCCAGAAACTCCACATTCAGGTTTGATGAAGCTTTAACTGTTAGTTATTGCATCAATCCCAGATTTTTATGATGACATATGTAGGCAGTCTTTGAACGTAGAACAATATCTTGACACTGAATATATCTATTTTGCACAATCTGTTCATAGGAAATAAGCATCTATTCTTGCTAGCAACTTTATGAGTTCCAGGCCTTGATTATGTTCTAATTCTTTGGTAATTTTGCCTTTCCTTAAAATGTATATCTGCAGCAACTAACATTTTTAACAAAAAAATCTAACTCTATTTATTTCATGGCATATTGTTTTAGTTGGAGACTTGCATGGTGATCTTGTAAAAGCAAGGCAAGCTTTGAGGATTGCTGGTGTGTTGAGCTCTGACGGCCATGATTGCTGGGCAGGTGGGAATACGGTAAGTTTAGTGTGTATAACAAAAATAGAATACTTTAATAAACTTTATTCTTCTGGAGGTTTAGCACATGGATGAAATTTTAGGTGGAAATCAGTGCTGCTTAGATTCGACCTTCTCAAGGTGATCCACACCATGGAGCTGAGGATGGCAGCACAGAGAACAACCCAATAAGTTAGCTTGGAAATTACCAAGTTATAGGACATGCATTAGAAAACAATAACTACAGTAAACTATTACACAATCTAATTCATGAGATTAGCAGAATAATGCTACTTCTATTCAATGAGAAAGAGTAGTGTATAGTACACATGTTTACAATGTGCAGCAAGGCTGAGAATGAGTATTCCTGAGATCAGATAGAAGGAAACACTTCCTAACTGATTTTCCTAGATCGGAATGTGAACAGATGACCATTCAATTATGCCTTCTTCCATTGCTATCGAATGACTTAAAAGAGGATGGCTACAAAACAGTTAATTTCTGCAATGAATGATGATTCTCCTTCCTTTATATGTGATGATTCGCCTCCCTGGTGTGTGGTATGCTGAAATGGTGCAAGCCCTGCAAGTGCTATGCACAAAGTTTGAGTGTTGTGTGATAAGCCCCTTGGTGCTGTGCAAGTGTGCAAGGGTGTGCAGATGGCACGATCTATCAGGGAGGTGCGCAGGCTACATGAGTGTGCATCAGGTTATTAGGAGAAGAGTGTGAACAGTGTGGCTGAACTCGGAATTGAGAATTTTTAATATGAAGTTTATCCACGTTATTGGAAGCTGGTTTATTGCAATTATTTTAACTTCTGTTTTGAAAACTAATACTTACTATATTTGGACCTTGGCCATCCAAACATATTGCATGCTCAAATAACCTTTTTAGTTCGGTTGTTTGTAGCTAGCATAATAACTTGAGAAGCTCGGCAGTGGAAATATTGATTTTTATTGAATTGCATGATTTCATTGAGTAAGAAAATATTGATGTGATTTTACAAAAAAGCTGGCCACAAGATGGCAAAATGCAAGCCTACTCGCCATGCAAACTCCAAATTGATGACCAAAATAAAATCGACAAGAGTTAAAGTACAAAAAGGACTAAGCAAGGAGCACTCAAACAGTTGTGCATTAGCTGCCATAAATCAAGATATTTTTTTGGAGGCGGGGGTTTCATTTCTATCACCTTTTGGTGGTTTCTCACAGTTGCCATCGTATTTCTTATCATTGCGAGCATTCCAACGATTGAATTGTCCTTGGTAATAATCTTTCTTCTAGTTTTATTTTCTTGTGTAGGAGATGATAGGAAGAGTGTGTAGGAGATGATAGGAAGAGCACGCGTTCGCTTGTGATTCTTGGTCAGTTAGAATGATCTCTAACTCTGGTGGCTTTTGTCAACCTTGTTAGCATGGTTAAAGTAAGATATGGATTTATTGTGCAAAGTATTGGTAAATTATCTTTATTGCCAATCAGGTATCTTAGGTACGTTGATATCCATGACTACTTTCTTTGCTTGCTTATGCATCTATTATGGAGAATTGTCAATAATATGATAAGAATTTAGTATATGTGACAATAACAGTCAATGCATATTTACAAGCACAACTTGTTTTTTCCTCTCTTTCTGTAAAAAGCTCAAGAGCTGTTTGTTGGGTTGTAGTTAAGCAATAGGTTGCTGTGCTTCCCATGGTGAGCGGCAGGTTTAAAATGAGGCAGGCGTCTCCCTTATGTGAGAGGCCATAAATGGAGGGAGATTGACTCTTTGAACAAACATGCCCTTATTTACTTATCACGAAGATGTACGTATGCATGTAAATCAAGAGTTTTTCCCAGGAGAGTATGTATGTTTGTATGTAGATCAAAAGCTTTCTTGGGAGCTCAACATTACAAGTGAAATCCTTTGTAGCAGCCCCTTTGGTGGATTTGAGCATTCCATTCCATAGAGTTTGGGGGTTTGGGATATCTTCAAAAGATATGCATAATGGATGCATATTTTTGTACAATTATGTTTTTTGATTGGTAAACCCTAGGCGAAGTTATGGGTTGGGCTGCCTTTAATATGGTGTGGGGTAAGCTTGGAGTGTGGACACATTCTTAAGATTTTTAAACATGGGTCACACTCGAATGTACCCCATAATTATTATATCACAAACTTATCACATGTTCTTTAAAGTTATGGGCTACCTTATTGCAGTGGGGGGATTTGAATTGGGGTCATGCTCTTATTGGTGCCTTGGGGTTTAGCATTTGATTCCAACTTTGATTTATTGAGGAGAATGTTGGGCCTTACACAAGCAAACACCACTTGATTCTCCCGTGCAGCAGTCTTTCCTTGTTGGATGCACTACGGATTGCTACTTGAGAAACAGTGCAATTTTATTAAACATTGTTTGTTATCCCATTAATACTCTCTTAGAAGTGTGCAAACTATGTGTCCCACACACAAGGGATTAAGTCCCACACGCCTAAAAAAGTGGAAATAGTTGCATAAATTAGTCTCCAATGTCCAATTTGAATGCCACAAACTACATTCAACCATAAGTGAAGCCGACCAAAAGATGCCCGAAAGCTATCTTCTTGACTCTCGATGCACATAAACTGCATAAATATTTGCAATGCTTTTGGAGTCCCTTCAAATTTCCTCGGGAATATAAATGACTTCCTTCTTGGCCACAAACATTAAGGTCACATGTGCCAAAGAGAAAAAAATATTCGAGGCTAGCTATTTAGTATTTATCATGCCAACAACAGTTGGGATGAATTTAAGCCGACGACCCCTGCAAAAGGTGATCTCTCTTAGATTCTTGCATGATGAACAACATAGTGACAGCGCGTGCCTATTACTCTATAAAAAAGTCCATCATCCCTAAGAGGGAAAGTTCATTGTTCATGCTACGATAGAAACTAAGTGACAAAGGATACAACTTTTTCAAGTTGGTGCATGGCAGAACTTTCCATCCTAGAGAAGTTCTCTGCTCTTGATGTGATGTGGCCAAGAAAATAAACCAATGAAGAAGAAAATGATATAGGTTCAACAAGCGGCTGTAAAATGGGATAACCAATGGCTGATGAGAATTTTCTAATGTTTGTTGAGCCATAGTGCAATGACTTGAGTTACATCAAAGGTAAGGTTGTTGGGATCCTTTGGTAGAGAAAATAAATAAATAAATAAATTATATTAATGTCCACAAATGACCAAAAGTAGGTCAATGGGACTTGAAAATACATCCAATTACAATAGAAAGTGCTAGGATAAAAGGGCCCTAGGATAAAATACGAAGGTATCCTATCTCTTTAAAGACCTTCTCAAAATGGGCCAGTAAGAAAGGCTTTTCCATAGAGAGGATTTACTAACAAAAGATCATAGTTTCTTCCTGAATCTTAAGATAAACAATGTCCATATAGGAAGGTGTCCTATCTCTTTAAGGACCTTCTCAGCATGGGATAGTAAGAAAAGGATATCCATAGGTGGTGTTTTAGATGGGGCAAGTCATATACTTGCCTTTTACCTAGATGTGTGATTCCGATGGCAGATTAAACGTATATGTTTTATGCACCACTATAATTCAAAGTGCATTTGTGCTAGAAGAAGCAACTAATTTTTCCTTTGCTCCCCTTGCTGGTCAAGGGATGGTAGCCCATTTATTGTTTGAGGAGCTAAGCCCCTTGCGCTTACCCTTTGCTGCTGTAGGGTGTTGTAGGGGGGCAATGTACCTCGCAGGGTACAGGGCAGCTCTCAACCCAAACATTCATGGAGGTAACAAAGACAGATTTCAGCACTATTGCCAATGTCCTGACTAGCATCAAAACTTCTATCCCTATGTAATCTCATGATAAACAATTGAATTTTATTGCACCACAAGATTAGTGACTGATCAACTTTTTGTAGATGCTCAACTTGTAAGTGCTCAACATGTATCAGATGGAATGAAGTTTGTTGCAATTTGGGAAACGATCTATATTCTCTGTATAATTTATAGACCCGCCACAAGTGCACAAGACAACATAGAATAGAAATCAACATATGGAGATCAACTCTTAATGCTACGCAGCTTGGTCGTGCACCTTCACGCTTGCGGTCCTCTGGTACAAGGATTCCTGCTTATCCCTTGAGGAACACGATTATCCTCATGACATGCACCTTTACATTGTAGTTCATGGATCCTCCTAGAGCCATGGTGTTTGCAGACTTCTCAATTTTCTCATCACATCTGGCTTGTCTTAATGCTTATATGAGACAGAGCACAGATCTTTATACCAAGCTGTAACATTATGTATTCTACTCTTCTACAAAACTTTTATTTGGGCCTAGCTCCTTCGGTCCTGATCAATAGATGTGTGGCTTCTGAGTCTCAACTTGATTCACATCATAGTTGAAAATGATGCAGTCAAATAAGGTCCTCAACGTAATTTTAAATGATGTTTTCTCACATAGGACTAGCCTCACTCATTCCATTATGGAACTAGCTGATAACCCAAGTAGGTTCATAAAACTGCAAGGGGTTGAAGAAAGCACTTTTGCAGTTTGTTTATCAGAACATGGACGTAAAGGAGGAGGTGGCACTAGACAGGAAAGGGACTAGTGGATAGAGTTTCAGTAGCCATGGCAAATATATGCTTGGCAGGTTGAGAGTGAGGGGAGGCAGAAAATTCTGCAGGTGGTGGAAGAAAAACAACTTGAGTGGACTATTACTCTACCGATGACTACCTGTTAAACTTGTGATGAGTCTCCAAGGAGGCGGTTGTGAGAGATTGTATTGAAGGAAGAGTAAAGCTCATCATGGCGTTGTGTGTGAAAATATGATAGGGGAATGACATGTCTCGGTCATAGTAGATTCTAATTAGGAGATTAAAGTTGTTTGTGAATTTATGCTTAAACTGATTTCCTATAATTTGAAAGAGGATTGCATTTGTTTGTGTTTTCATTTCTGTCTACATTGGCTTTTGTTAATCGTGGTGTAGCTTGCTAGAGGGAGATAAGTAGAAGCCTACATACGTTGCATGTGTTGAGCTGAATTGTGTTAAATATGACTTGAGGTCTGCTTGAATGAGGATAGACATGATTTGGTAAATGATCAATGACTCACATGTGAGTTTTTGTCTCCTCTTCGTCTAAGAGTAGTTGTGTTAGGCATGTCTTGGGGTTGATTTTTGAGGCTGTGATCATGAGCTCTTTGCAACTTCGATTGGTATTCAAGGCAATGAGGGGGTATTGAATAGACTTTACCTACCTCTGAATAGCGTTTAGTATGACCCAGGTTAAAGTGAGCGATATCTTTTCTCCAATTTTCCCTTACATTTTATAGGTAGCTTGACTATTAGTAAAATAGTAACGGGTTTGTATTAGAGTAGCTCTCTTTTCTACCTCACTCGTCTCCATCATCGAGGGTGTTTTCTTTCCTTATGTTTTTTATTGACACTTATCTTCTGGATTTCTTGCAATGGAGATAGGTAGGATAGACTAGGAGGTTTTTAGTGATTCTCTTCTGTAGTTTTAATTTCTGTCATCAAGCTTAGGTTTTTCTTATTTAGCTTTAGGTCCCTAGTCTTCTTATATTCTCCCCCTTTTCTTTTTAGTTGGCTTTCTCTTCCTTAGGATCCAAGGGAGCTAGTGACGCCCTTAAGGTGAATTAAAAGAGCTGCTCTTAGCGTTTGAGCAATTGATTGTAACTTTGTTGGACCAGGACAACACTTCACCAAATATTTGTTCAATTGAACCTGATTCACTTGAATAGGTTTAACTGCATTATTTTATTAGGTCTCATTTTATTGTTATTGTTCATTGAGGACTCAAGAAATTGTTGAGCCATGAGCAAGGCCATATGGGTGATGGATATTATGTAAGAGGTTTTAAAACGGTGATTTTCTTTTATAGTTCTAATTTCTGTCATCTAGCTTAGGTTTTTTTCGTTTAGCTTTAGGTCCCCAATGTTCTTATAGTCTCTTTCTTTTTGTTTTAGTTAGTATTCTCTTCCTTAGGATCCAAGGGAGCATCATGATGCTCTTAAGGTGTATTCAAAGAGTTGCTCTTAGTGTTCGAGCAACTAATTGTGACTTTATTGCCTTATTCACTTGAAGTGGTCAGCTGCATTATTTTATTAGACCTCATTTTATTGTCATTGTTCACACGAGGACTTGACACTGATGAGACATGAACAAGGTCATATGGTCAATGTATATTTTGAGTGGTCACATTGTGTAAGAGGTTTTAAAACTAAGGGACTGAGGATTTGTGTTTTTTAAACCATACATTGTGTTGGCAGGTGTTTGGCCACAAGCATGGGAAGGGGCTTCAAGAACCCTCCCATTTTAATGCCTTATCCATTGGGTACAAGTTACCTATGTCTGCTCAGGACTTACTAACAAACTAGGAATGAAATCCTATTCTAAAGAGGATTTTGGAAAATAAAACAAAATGCTGAGTGAAAACAAAAATGAATTAAAAACAACTTTGCTTTTGGAGACAAAACATTTATCAGATGTATTAAAACCGAGGAGCTAATGGAAACATTTGCTAAAACAATCTATTAACAAAAATAACAAAGTTGGATTTAATGGCTTTGGGATTTACCATGATAAATGAAAACAATTTCTGACATTTTAAGTTAATGGATCTTGAAGCCATTAAATCCAACATTTTTCATCATGAAAATCTACATAATCTTAAAAATAACAAAGGTTCAGATTTATTATGATCCTGTGCTAGATTAAAATTGATTAGCTTAGCACTATGAACAACAAAAGCCCCCAAAAATCAACTTTATTAACCGAAGAGATTGATCCATATTAATTTGCACAAAAAGCAAAGGCTCAATTGTAAAGAAGAAATAAAGCCACAAAATGAGAAATTTGAGTTCAATTCTCAACTATGGAAACACTAAAATACCAATGGCATATATCTTATGCTAATAATCAAGAATAACAAAAAATGCTCAAAGGAATGTAATATCTTTTACTCACTACACAGAAGCAACAAAGGCCCAAGTCTATGCCAATAAGCAAGAGATACATAAAGAAACAATTACCAAATATTGAAGAGTAATGAAGCTCCTTTGCATGAAAATCTGAATGAACTTCGGTCTTTTTTCACAAAATAGTCTCTTATAAATTTTGTATTTTACATCACATTCTATTATATCTTCTATATCCATATCTGAATGGAATTACATATTTATAGGGAATTTGAACCAAACGGTTCCAACTATATCTCTTCAACTTCCACTTACTTTCTTAGTTATTTTGTCTTTTTGTGTTACGAAAGTGCAACAACTTAATTAAATTTTTGTCACCAACATGCCTTCATAAATTTTGGGCTGCCCATTTTTAATCTTAAAATGGAACATTTTAGTGGCATTTACTTATGCAAACTCCGTAAATTTTCTTGCTAATTTGTTGTGACCCAAAGGGAGAAAACCCTAACTTTTGAATGGGATGGATGGTGTGTTGTGACCAAGAGGGAGAAAACCCTGATTTATGAATGGGATGGGTGGTGTGTTGTGTGTCTTGTGACCAAGAGGGAGAAAGTCCTGATTTATGAATGGGATGGATGATGTGTTGTGACCAAAAGGGAGAAAGCCTCAAATAAAGAACCTCGTGAAATAAATTTGCTAGGGGGATGTCAAGTGAATCCACATTATGTTTGAGAACCTATCCTAAAGCCCCTCACAACTTGCTGTTTTGCTAGTGCATAATTATTAATATTTGAATAGCTCGCCTAACATTTGATACGAAAAATAAAATATAGGTGGAAGGAGGAGAGAAGACTCAGACAACAAGCTAATCTGGAACATTATAAAGATAATTGGCATAGGTGACACAGGGTTGAGATTCAATGTCCAGTGGGAGAGTTTTGCTCGGGAGGAGGGTACACCAAGAATTCTTGGCAGATTAATGGGGTCGTCAAGGAGCTCATGTCACCTAAATGCAATAAATTCATGTTTCTTGTATCTAAGGAGGTTGTGATAATCGCTACATATAGAAGATGTGGATGAAAGATCATGGGCTTCTGATGTAGAGATGTACATTCTTTGTTGTGCTAATGATTCATGGAGCAAGAACCATGGGGTTGAAATGAAATAGGATGACGAAACTTGTGGGGAAAGGGGTCAAGGGCTTCCTCCCAAAGGACTCAAGATAAAAACTCATGCTTTGTCACGATGATGGGAAGGGAATTGTAGCTTGGCATGAGCTAGGAATGGCAGGTGGCATAATCATTGTCACATCATACATCAAAATGGATCGTTGTGTGGATTGAAGTGATGCAAGGGAGGGGGGAAGAGGAATGAGAAGAAATACAAAGAGTGAGTCAAAAGAACATGATCATCAATGGGGGCTAATGGGAGACGTGAAAATCATGAATGTGGGGGTTGAGAGATATGTTGACAAGAAGTAAGTAAATTTGTTGGAATCAGGGAAACATTGTATCTGTTGAAAGCAAGTATACTTTCTGGGGCGGGGGATGGAGGCGGAGGGGGCAGTCTGTATCACATTGGAATTTATTGTTATATTAATCACCATTTGAGACTTAATCGTGGCCTATCTGACCAAGATAACATCTACATGCATATTAAAAGGAATGGCTGCCCTGTTCATCATTTATAAAACATAATAGCATTCTTCTAATTTATGGAATTTGACCTCCCTTGATACATATAAATGTAGTTTTTGTTGTCTCAAATGCAAAATTTCGCTGTGGGGAGTCATTCTTTCTGAAATGGCTCTACCATTTACACTTTCTTACTTATGGCTTGGGGGATACTTCGATTATATTTGTTATGCTTGAGGAATATTTATAATATACGAGAAGCATTGCGATCATTTCAGTATTTTTGAGTGAATACATGATTTATTTATTCAGTATAATGTGGCAGACATTGTTATTCTATTCTGTTATTTATTATGGAAATGTTTGTTTTCCGCTTGAAACAATCAAACATTATAGAAAATCTACTTTTCGCATGCCATTAGAAATGGATCTGTATTAATGCTTTACTTTTTATTCCTTTATGTATTGCTGATTGCAGGTCCTGGTCCAACTAGGTGATGTATTGGATCGAGGAGAAAATGAAATAGCTATTATGTCACTATTACGATCTTTAAGCATGCAAGCTGAAATCTATGGTGGGGCTGTCTTTCAGGTTTCAAATTCAGTCTCTATTTCTGTCATCTAAAAATTAGCCAAATATTTTGTTTAGAAAAAGTGAATTGTTAAATATGTTTGTTCCTTTTAGGTCCACATGTTTATTTTTTTCGATGCATAGATGTTTGTAAGTAATAAAACAATTATGTCTTTTGTATTGGCCTTTACGGTTTACTGGTTATTGCAGTTATGAACTCCAAACCTTGACCTCCTAACCAGACATGATGTGATGTTTATTACATGCTACTTAACTTTGAAATAAATTTCATTTCATAAATGTTACTTTGCATATTTTGAGCATTATATTCTAACACCTGCCTTAACACCAAAATGCAACTTTAGATTATTGCTGATACACCTGGGTTATGGGTAACCAGCCTTATTGCTCTTCACTTTTCTAGGCAAATGACCTAGATACACAGTGTCCTTAAAGCAAATACTTGTTCACTGATTATCCACTCCAGAATATCTGGAACTTTGTACGTGTGCTCTATCAGGCTGCTAATCCGTGTAAAGGGAGAGCTTTAAAAATGTAGAATTCTGCTGATGCCTTTGAGTTTTAGAATTTTGCCTAAAATTCCCTTATGCAGCCACCCTTTCAGTTCTGCCTGTCTAGAGGCTCTTCCAGCAATTTAGCAAATCAAAACATCTTTAGTATCACCTTCATCACTGATGGTAACATTCTCACTTTTCCTACAATTTGAACACCTTGCAGATACAGAGACTTTTCCTCTTGATTTTCCAGCTAAAAGTTTGAGTTTCGCATTTTGAAGGGTTTTATTCTCATTACCGTTGTTGTTGTTATTATTATATGTCAAAATGCAACATGGCATAATCCCCTGTTATGTGACCGCCAACATTCCAATGCAAATAGCCGGTACTTCTAATTTTAATGAAATTACCAAGGAATAACTTTATAGACATAGGTCTTAACATAATATTTTTCATTAATTGATCTGAGAGAATTTGCATATCTCCTCTTTAAATTTTGTTTTTTGAAACCTTTTTTATAAAGTTTAATATATTAAATATTTCCTTCATGCCCGCTCCCAAAATAAATTTTCTCCTCATATCTTCTAAGCATCTTATAACTCCACATCATTTAATAAATATTACCTTTATAAATAAATCCTCATTGTAAAATTCATTTATATACCTCTAAATTAATTTCTTCTGATAGGAATCTACTGTGTGGGGATGGGGGAGGTCATTAATCGTTCATACAGCGGACTCATAAACACGGGTATGAAATTTGTGGATAGGAAATTGACTGACACAATTACTTACAAGTATGTTCTTCAATCTTCAACAATCTTCATTTATCTAATTTCCTTGCTCACTGCTGTTTCGAATACAGTCTGTTCCCTTTTAAACTGCATTATGATCACCATTGAATATTGATCCAGCTCAGGCCACTCACAAGTATCACATGTGTTTAGCAATTTTCAACATTTGTTTATGATTTTTAGCTGTCCTGTTATGGATGGCCATGACTTATAACTATCACGATATCTATTTAGAAAACACTGAAAGAAATTTATGACTTAAGGAGTACACTCCAGGAAGGCAGAAATATAAAGCTACTTTCATCTTCAGTATAAACAGCCACCTTTTATGCTAGAAACCAGAATACTGATCTTCAGGCCTTGGATGCACACTAAAAACACTGCTATTGACATGAGAGCCTGAATAAAACAACAAGCTGAATCCATAACTCAATAATAGAATGTTTCTTAACAGAAATAAGGAAACCGCATGCTTAAAACTTGAAAAAAAGAATGATAGAAACCTTTAACCTCACATGCAGAGCCTCCCTCAAACAAGAAGTCTCTTTCAAACAAGCACAACATCACATGTATAGCTTCTTGGCAGTTTGAGATGCTTTAAATTGATGAAAACTATTACCTATCTCAGAATGCCAATGTTTGGTCTAGGATTACCTATGGAGATGCAATCCAAAATCTGAGTGTGTGTAAAATATCTGACAACTTTCACAATGGTTATTGCCTTTTGATTACAAGCTTGCAATAATGTCAGATGCTTTGTTGCAATTGGTCTTGAAGTTAGTGTTTTGCATATTGCAGTTGTACAGGATGCAACGATTTGAGGAATAGTTCCATTTGCATTTGAAAGGGAAATCTGCATCATGATGTTTTTATAGCAATATTGATATCTGGTATGGCTATGTATTGAGCACATAAGATACTGTTTAGTTATGATATCAAAAAGAAAAAGTTGGTGGTATACCACTAAAGATCGACTTGCAGTAGCAACTACTTGCATTTTAAAATTTCAATGTGTAATGCAAGAGAGGTATGGCGATACAAATGCAGTCTGGGATTTGTGGAATTTCAATGTGTAATGCAAGAGAGGTATGTTGATACAAATGCAGTCTGGGATTTGTGGAATTTACATGATGAATGTGAGAGAAACACCCAATTTTTATGAGACGTGATAGATGATGCTTGCTTATTAAATACTAAATAGGAAGCAAACATTCTAGTTTGAAGTGACAAAAGACCATGAAAATTTGTTGATTGTGTGGAACGTCTCTTTAGTCTAAGGAAGATGGGAAGAACAATAGCATGCTGAAATAAGGCGCCTTAGTATTTCTGCAATAAATTCAAATTGTATATGGGTGGAAAGGGAGAGAAGATATATAACTCCAGGAGAAATGATGACAGGTTAAAGTTTAAACACACACAATCATGTGCATTTTTAATGTGGCGAGCTAATATAGACTCCCAAGCAGTTATCAGTATATAGCAAAGAATGTGTGAAAGGCAGAGAAGAATTCATAAACTCAACATGATATGTTAACCAGAGTTTATAGAGAATTCAGAGGAACCTGCAACGTGTGCATTCATGTGTATTCTATGTAAGGCAGTTGTGGGGAGAGGAATAGGAGCACAAGAAACGAGAAAATATCAGTGTTTGAACGACTCCAAAACAATTTGACACCAGATGGTAATAGTAATAATAAGAAATTTGGAAATATTTTAGACAGACCTCTCGGCATGTAAGTTATAAATGTCCTGAGTAAAGGAGTATGCTGTTGCACCAAGGGAAATTTCTTTGGAGGATGTAGTCTATAGCTTAAGGAAGAAACGAACAATTTATTTGATGACGATGTAGATGATATTACATAGGAAGTGGTGATAATCATTGTGAATGTGAGAACACTGGAACATAATGCCACAAAATGGAACTTGAAGTGTCAAAGAAACCAAGCAAGAATTTCAACCTCGTAGTGTTGAGGGCTGATAAGGGGAATGATAAAAACATGGTAAACCAAAAAAACAATGATAATATGATAATGACATTGCTTTATCACAAAGTTACAAAAAGATTGTTTATAATCCTATTAACAAGATCATGAATAACATTATCAAAACCAAAAAGAAATTTAATCCCAGGTACTCAGTCTCTCCAAGAATCTGCAGGCTTCCAAAGATTTATAAATAAGAAGTTCCATTAAAGACCCATTGTAAATGCAATTAAATTGCCAACCAGAGTTGTCCTTGGCCAAATTCCTAGCAAACAAGCTTCAACCTTTAGTTGGCCATACCTCATCCTACGTCTAAGAATCAGCCCATTTCATTAGTACATGTCATTATTTTGAAAGATCTTAGGGTTAGTGAGGGAGATCTTATTGGATTTGATGTGATCTTGCCCTTCAAAATTATTCCCATTGATGAAGCCATCGATGTAATCTTTGGATTTGACTGTTAATGAAACAACGAAGTTGGTACAAATATGTCTGAAGTATACCTTTTTCGGTTTCAAAGTACTTTATGAGCAAGAAAAAAGTCTAGTGATGGGATTCCCCATATCGGCCATAGTTGCCAATTTATTCATGGAAAATCTTGAAAAGAAGGCACTTTAATCATCTTCATTAGAGCACTCTTTGTGACTGTTGCAAAATTCCAATTCCCGGAATTAAAATAGTAAGGCCCACCTTTGGTTGAAAGCTTTCAAGCTTTTAGAAAAATTTAAAATCCATGAGAGAGGAAGGCAAAAAGGTGGACATAAGCATAAAAGGTGGAGAAGGCTAAAAAGGTAGAGATATCTTAGAAATTTTCAAACCTTGGGAGGTGAAAATAATAAATTTTCTTTTTCTTATTTTACTCCTCTCATAGTCATGGGAATCTTTTGGTCGAAGAGAGCATAGGGATGCAGGGAAATATTGGGCAGTTTTTTATATTAATGGCGTTTGCAAATTCAGACTGGCGGCTGCACAATCAAGGCCATTATTCCTCTTCTCTCTCTTCCATTTTTGTAATTAAACAGGGTTACTCTCCCTAAGGTCCTCACTACATCGAATTTTTTTCAGCTCTTTCATAGGAGCTCCATTGTGAAAACCATTGCCTCACCACTTGTGCTTAATTCTATGTTTGTTTATTCCCAAGGTGTATGCAACCACGTAGCTTGGACAACACTTTTATGAAGAGTTTGTGACTATTTCTCCGCCCTTGTTATTTATTCGTGTGCAAATATTTAGTAATTTACCTCTTGCAAATCAGTGTTGGAAATGATTTATTTGAACTTGCAGCAAGTGCTCTGTGCATGTGTTCCTTTAGACGGGTATGGGATATAACTATTCTGGTGCATCACCCTTTGTTGCTGTTTTGTTTTCTTCCTCTCCCTTTTCACCCTCAAATTTTTATTAGAATATTGCTAGAGTAGAAGGAGCTGACCTCTCAATCCCGGATGTCACTTCACTGCCATTTCCCATGCAGTAGAACTTCCCAACTGTTGTGCTCATGCTATGGGTGCAATGCATGGTACGTTTCTGGGCATCAACAGTGACTAAGATTTTTTGACAACACATTCATAAACTGGTCACATGTAAGGGATAAACTCAATAGATTTCTGGAATATCTAAACACACAATTACAAAATATCAAGTTCACCATGGAAATCAAGGGAAATGAGTCTCCCTTTCTTGATGTGTGAGTTTCTAAGAAACTTGATGGCAATCTCACACCAGACAAACTAAAAATGACACACACAAATAGGCACCTACATGCAAAATCACATCACCATCCTTCTCAAAAGGTGATTGTCCTCAAAACACTTACAACAAGAGCATGAAGAATCTCAAATTATGAACACCTTGACCACGATAAGCTCCTCTTTTATCCACTTTCCATGAAAATGGTTAACATAGAAAAAATCCAAAGAACCCTCCATAAAGCGACCAACCATCTCTCATCCTCCCAAATTTCACTCATATCATCATCTTATTGATCAACATTGTCATTCTTCCTTTTTTGAAAGTTAATATTGACGAAACTTCAAGGGTCGTCGAATAGAAAGATATCAAGACAATCCTTACACCTCCTCCACATTTGGAAAGCAACTTTAATCCATTAAAAGACTCCATAAACTCATTGTTTTCTCAAGGCATTCAACAATATTTCTTGTTCTTATGGTTGATGTCTATACTGGATAAAATGCTCACTCTATCATACTAAATAAACTGCTCACTCTATCCAAGAAAGGTCGAAGGAACATGGGGTAGGCATCATTCATAACCAAATAAACAAATTTATCCTAACAAAAAATTCATTAATAACCAAACCATGTTTGCTAGGAGGAAGCAAAGGGTCACGGAGGCTCAACATTATGCTTAGCAATTTCTAAGAGAAGCTCTTGAGATTTAAAAGTACCCATGGAACATGAACATTGAGCTAGATTTTAATATATTTGGATGCCACTCATCGGATTCTTCCCTTAAAGGAGGTGATCATTAGAGTTGTTAGAGAGGATATCTATAGGCAATACATCCATGTCACTTGGACCTCTCCTCAACCACTCAGCCCCAAGCTTGCTTTTTACATTGAGCATTTCTTGCAAGTGGAGGATGGTGTCAACTGTCACCTTGACTATCTCCAATGCCATTGGTCTCATAGGTTGAGGTTACCTCTTGTCCAATTGAGGGTGTGCTCACACCAGTTGTGGGTTGAGACTGATCATCATCTTCCACATGGGGACTAGATCTACTGTCTTTGCTCCCTCCCAAAGGTGGCGACTAAGGAACACTTCATTTTCAGAGGCTTTTTTATTATGAGATTTGGGGGAGATATCACTGTCTTTATAGAGTCTTAGGAAACCCTCCATCCACTTTCTTTCAGTACTTGAATGAATGATGCTTGGTCCTTTTTCTTCGGGTGGTTGTCATCCTTTGATGCAGGTCTCTGCAAGGAATCCCTAGAGCCCCCAAGTTGATGACTTCTCTCTACTAGCCCATCATGGAGGTTGGCAACATTAAGTGCTAGTTGGATACTGCTACTTCACACATTTAGGGGGGTTGGTTATGAGGTAGTGCTCATGTTTGCACAACATTATCACTAAGGTACCCCAACACACTAGCTCTCGACGACAAGGATCTACCTTTGTTTAGCGTCATGGATCTATTCCTCGACATCGTTGATCTGCTCCTTCGTGACTACTTCTCGTGTTGCGGGGACAAGCACACATGAGTTTATTTGTTGCTTCAAGAGTTTCTTTAGTCTTGGATGTTGGGAGAGATTCTAGGGGGAATACTTTGCTTCCTCCTAGGATTACCCAACTGCCCCCCTCAGCCCTAGACACTCCCCAATGAGCATTATCAAATCCTACATAGGCCCTTTCACAGTGATAGACGATGATACAAATGATTCCTCTATCTCGGGCACGATCAGAGATGTTTGATGGGACTGACATCCAATCTTTTCAACTTTCATTAACCCATGCTCTTTGGGGGTTCTTGCTCCCTCCACATGGGTATTTGTATTGGTACCCAACAGGGTTTCCCCTCATTTTTTTAAGTGCTTTTGTTCTTCTTTATGTAGTTAGTCATTGATCCTAGGGTCCTTTTACCCTAACACTTTTTATTGTAATTGGATGTTTTCTTTAGTCCCATTGACCTACTTTTGGTCATTCATGGTTAATATAAATTTAGTTAGAATAATTTCACCATAGCAAGTTTGTTATGTAAGTGAGGTGGTTAATTTATAAAACAACCCATGTAGTTTTTAGGTTAGTATTGTTAGTTGTTAAAACTAAGTAAAATAAACGTATTCCGTAATTTAGAAGATTATGGATTATATTTTGGTTATATGCTTCTTGTATTATTTAGGACTATTATGAGCATATTTAGGCTTATATATATGGCTTTGTAATACGTTTTTCGTAAGCTCAATAAATCCTATCAAATTTATGCTCATATTTGGTATTAGAGCCGAGCATTTGTAGAACAGGGCTCTGTCAAAATTTGTTTTGTGCAAGTTAGATTGCACTTACGAAGATTGTGGTGTGATTTGGTAGCTTGGAAGTCAAAAAATTCAAGTTGGGCGTACAGGTTTGATTTCACTGTAGATCGTACGCACTCCACAGACATGAAATTGTAGCTTCATGAGATTATATGGTATTTTTATTACTATTTTAATTTTATTTGGTTAATTCTAGACCAGGGCATACAACTGTTTTGGCTCTTAGAAGCCATTCGGTCAAATTTGGTTTAGTTTTGCTCTTTTAAACCAACTACAGACTGGTCTTTGGCTGTATCTGGACGTACGTGCATCATTAGGGGCTAATTTTTTTTGGCAGACATTCATTATTCCTCTTTTCAGCTTCTGACTACAGGCCATACACCATTGCATAAGGCCATACCATCCTTTGGCAGCCTGTGATATGTTCTTGTTTATTTAAAAACTACAGATCGGTTTTCTGTTCTTATTGGCTGTACAACACGAATTTTGAAGATGTGATTTTTGGAGCATATTTTATGTTCAGTCCACCATCTTCCCAAGCTTCACCATACACATTTGTAGGTCACCGTACATCTGTTAAGGAACCTGCAAGTTGCAACAGTTGGCTGGAGCAGAATTCTGTGTAGCAGATTGGTTTTCTGCATTTTCAGGTTGTATAGGACAAATTTTTGGGTGCTATTTTTTGCATGTTGTTCTATGCTCCATACTGGTCCTTCCCAACTCCAGCGATACAGTTGTGCACAAGGTTGTACATCAAATTGGGACGTTCCAAGTTGTTGCAGAGATCTGAATCAGTATTTGGACTAGTAGATCGGTTTTCCTTTATATCTGGGCGTATGGACATGAAATTCTAGTTTTGATTCCTGAAAGTGAATGTTTGCTTGCTGCTCTTCACCCTGCAAAACTGACGTACACCCTTGAATAACGCTGTACAACTGTTGCGTGACGTGGAAGTGGACATTTTGGTCAAAGCAAGCAAAGAGGATGTGCTGATCTATTTTCTCCTGCCAAGTAAGCACATCCGCGTGGTTTTTCCATTTTTAGGTGTGCTTTTACTGTTTTTATATCAGTTTTGTCCTTCTATAGACCTGAAATAATGCATAGGAGAATTGATAAATTACTTTTGTTCTAAAACCTAGGCACAAGAGGTCAAGTGTTCAAATCTCCAAAAGCATTTTTTTGCCAATTTTATAATTTTGCAAAAAAGACAAAACCAGAAAAAGACAACAAGAAAAAGAGAAAATTGGAGGGATTATTTTAATCATTTTCATTTACGAAGTTGTATTTTTCGTTTTATGTACTTGCAAATTGTAATTTGTAAGCATTTGTAATTTTTTTAATTTTTTTTGGTAAATCACATCAAATCAGAGCAAACACAGAGATTGTAAAATCTCATTCGTAGTGTTTGGTATTAACGACGTCTCTGGTTCATGTTTACGAGTAATGCTATCACGCTTTGAACTACTGCGTTTATAGCCTAACATAGCTGCAACAACGATGTCTAGACATCATCCCTTTAAATCGTTGGGTAGTAATAAGGTTTAAAATTTTACATAAATCATCCCTCTGTTACCCATTCGTTATTATCGGTAAATGTAAATCTTGACAGTTGGAATTTCCAAGTATATAGGGAAGTTACGCCTATGTATGCGTAATTCCTTCTAAGTAGGTGCAAATGATAGAACAAATCTCTTTCACGTACTGTTTATGTACCTAGTACCATTCTGCTCTCATGTGCATTAAAGTCTTTCACGTACTGACGGGTATATCGAAAGGACGTGCTCTTCCAGTACTGACGAGTATATCAAAAGGATGAGCTTTTCCAGTACCGACGGATATATAGAAAGGTGTGCACATGGAGAGGTCTGGTATATCGGTCTGACAATATATAAAAAGGGGAACCTTTTGGAGTTATAAGGCACTAATCCATTTCCTTTCTACAATTTGATCAGATTTGCACACATGGCCGAAAATGGACCACGTTTTGTTCTGCTAGACACCCAGCTTCTTCAAGGTGACAACTATGTTGCGTGGAAAACTAAGGTTTGAACTCACTTGGAATTTGAGGACATATAGACAGTTGTTGATGGCACATGGACCCGACATGCTCTTGATGCTGATCAACAATGCAAATATGACAAAGCCAATCAGAAGGCTAAGCTTATAAGCATGTTCAAAGTCTCGGATAAGGTACAACCTCACATCCGTAATGCCACTACAACTCAGGATGCTTGGGATAAGCTTCAAACAGTCTTTGAGGCAAATAATCAAAATTAGATTCGTCATCTGCAAAGCCAACTTCATAGTCTAAAGTTGAAATCCAAAGAAAAAGTGGAGGCTTTTCTTCATAGAGTTGCAACCTTGCGGGCTTCACTTGAAGCATTGGGCGAACCAGTGAAAGATGACTTTTTGGTTCCTATTGTCCTAAGAGCTCAGCCCCCTACATATAAAATTTTTGTGACCATGTTGAATGTCATAGGACAGAAACCATCCTTTGCCTTGTTGGTTAACATGTTGCAACAGGGAGAAGTCATGCAAAATATAGAGGAAGGTGATGAAGAGCATGCACTTGCCTCCTCTCAGAAAGGGAATAAGCCCATGAGAACTTCTAAACAAAACCCTAAGCAGAACAATCAACAACACCAGCAAGGGAACAAATCCCGTTCAAAGATGGTTTGTCTTATTTGTGGATAGACAGGGCATGATCTCAAACATTGCTGGTATAATGGATTCACACAGGGCTCATCCAGTAAGAAGCTCACTTCACAGATTCCACCTTAGTCACCAAAGCCTAAACCCCATTCCAAAAAGCATTGGAAGAAGAAACATGGGAATGTTGCTAAGGATGATCATTCTTTAGAAGACGATCACGTCTTTACTACACAGACACATGAGGAACCTTGTTCTTCAAAATCTGTCTGGTATGTTGATTTTGGTGCCACAAGGCACATGACAGAACAAAAAGAATATTTTTCAACTTTACATCAATCAGGATCTCGGGGTAATGTTTCTCTTGATGATGATTCATAATACACTGTTCAGGGTAAAGGTGATGTTTCTCTACAACTTGGTAACCGCACTACCACAATCACAGATGTCTTGTATGTTCCAGGACACACTAAGAACTTGTCTGTAAATCAACTTCTCGATCACAATCTCAAAGTTGAGTTTGATCACAACCATGGTCAAGTTTTGCCTTATAAGAACAACTCTCGAGGCTCTAAAACTATTGCACAATCTTTGAATATAGGCAAGATGTTTCAACTTGATCTTGTCCATAATGACCATCAGGCACTTGTTGTGAAGGGTACAGACAAATCTCAGCTATGGCACAAAAGATATGGTCACTTGAGTTATGGGTATTTGCTTGCTTTAAGCAAACACAACATGGTTAGAGGTCTTCCCACACTCGAGCAATCTTTGGATATTTGTTCTAGTTGCTTAGTTGGTAAACAACGAAGAGCTCCTTTTGGCAAAACTTATTATCGGTTTCCTTATCCATTGGATTTGGTGCACACCAATCTGTGCGGACCTATGACTTATAGCCTCAAAGGTTATAAGTATTTCCAACTCTTTATTGAGGATCATTTCGGCAAGATGTGGGTTTCCTTGTTGAAGACTAAGGATCACGCATTCCAAGTCTTTAAAGAGTTCACGGCCTTTGTTGAAAATGAAACTGGTCGCAAAATCAAGGCCCTTTGCTCATATCGTGGATGGAATACACCAGTAAAAGTTCACTACATACCTTGCAGAGCATGGAATACATCGTCAATACACTACTCATACACCACAGCAGAATGGTATGGCAGAGAGGCGTAACTGTGTCATTGTAGAGATGTTTCGAAGCATGGTTGAGGATGCACAAATGCCTTGTTCATATTGGGTAGAAGCGTGTCTCATAGCGGTCTACCTGCTAAATAGGTCACCCACCAAAGCTCTTAATGGAATTACACCACATGAAGCATGGACTGGGACGAAGCCGAAAGTCTCTCATCTTCGAGTTTTGGTTGTAAGGCATACATGCATGTCCCAAAGAAGAAAATGAAGAAATTGGATAAGAAAACTCAGGAATGTATTTTTGTGGGATATAGTAACGAGTCGAAAGCATATTGGCTCATTGATTTGAAGACCATGAAGATACTTATCAGCAGGGATGTAATGTTTGATGAGAAAGGTGAAATCAGTTCTTCCACATAGACATCTGATACATGCATCAGACATGTAAACTTTCTAGATGAAAATAGTGGTGATGGTCAGTCAGAAGCTCCAACACCACCATCTATTACTCATCATATGCCTAAATGGTATACGAGTACAATTCGAGATGTAAAATTGGATGGACTTCCAAACACTTCATCCACAAGACCGAGGACTCGCAGTATGGCTTGTGCAGAGGTAAATTGGCCTTAATGAGCATTGTTGTAGAAACATTTGAGCCATCTACGGTCCGTGAAGCTCTAGAGTCCAAACCTTGGAATGATGCCATGGATGCAGAATATCATTCTCTCATGAACAATGACACATGGCAACTTGTTGATCTTCCACCAGGGAAGAAACCTATCAAATGCAAATGGGTCTTGAAGACCAAATACAAAGTAGATGGTCGTGTAGACAAGTACAAGGCAAGACTCGTAGCAGAGGGCTATGCAAAAAAATAGGTATAGACTATGAGGAGACTTTTGCTCCTACAACTAAGATAAAGACAATTAGAATGATCTTTGCAATGGCTGCTCAGTTTAGATGGAATGTTCATTAGATGGACGTTAAAAGTGCCTTCTTAAATGGAGATCTATAGGAATAGGTCTATATGACTCAACCAAAAGGTTATGTCACACCAGGGCAAGAGTAGAAGGCGTGCAAATTCATAATATTTTTTTATGGTCTCAAACAGGCTCCTAGAGCCTGGTATATCAAAATTGAAGAGCATCTCGTGAAGCATGGATTTCAGAAGAATCCATATGATCCCAATCTCTACCTCAAAAAGCAAGGGGGGGGAGATTGTTAGTATTATTGTTTATATCGATGATCTAGTCATCATTGACAGCTCAGTGAAAATGATTGATGCAACAAAGAAAGATCTCAACCGATCGTTTGACATGATAGATCTCTGGCTACTGCACTAATGTCTTGGATTGGAAGTATATCAAAAAGAGCACCAAATATTCGTGTCTTAGATGAAGTATATACCAAGACATTGCTCGAGAGGTTTCGGATGATGGATCGCCAACCAATGGCTACACCTATGGAGAGAAGGCTTCAACTGTCTCGCTCAGATCCATCACCACTGGTAGATGCCACTCTTTATCGTCAGTTAATTGGGAGTCTCATCTACCTCACATACACTAGGCCAGATATCAACTATGATGTCAGCGATCTATCTCGGTTCATGTAGGAGTCAAAGGTAAGCCACTAGAAAGCAACTAAGCGAGTATTGCGATATATTCGAGGAACAATGGATTATGGCCTAGCATACAAGAAGAATGATAAGTTCTTGACAGGATACATGGACGTAGATCATGTAAGTTCAATTGATGACAAAAAATTCACTTTTGGGTTTGTATTCTTTTTGGGATCTAGTCTGATC
Source organism: Torreya grandis (assembly GCA_037957365.1). Classification (NCBI taxonomy): domain Eukaryota; kingdom Viridiplantae; phylum Streptophyta; class Pinopsida; order Cupressales; family Taxaceae; genus Torreya; species Torreya grandis. Next base: position 1,047,317 of record JARHVA010002169.1, on the reverse strand, counting down.
TCATGGGGGAATAAGAAGCAAAATTTTGTTTCTCATTCTTCTACTGAGGCAGAATATCCCGTTGTAAGAGGATCTGTTTGCGAAGTGATATGGTTGCGTTGCATACTAGTAGGATTGGGAGTTCCATAGATTCAACCTACACTTTTGAACTACGATAATCAGGGTGTTTTTAAATTTGTTCACAATCTAGTTTTTCATGAACACACAAGCAGATTGAAGTTCAAGTCCATTTCATATGCAAACATGTTCAACAACACAATATATAGCTCCAATATTGCCCCACTCAAGATCAATGTGTAGATGTCTTTAGGAAGTCATTTGCACATGATAAGTTTGAGGCATTCATAAGTTCTCTCTTTTGTACTCTTCAAGCTATGATAAATTAAGGGGGGACTGTTAGAATAATTTTACCATAACAAGTTTTTTATGTGAGGTTAATTTAGAAAATAACCCGCATAGTTTTTAAATTAGTATTGTTAGTTGTTAAAATTAAGTAAAATAAACCTATTTTGTAATTTAGAAGATTACGGATTATATTTTAGTTATATGCTCATCCTATTATTTAGGACTATTATGAGCATATGTAGGCTTATATATATGGCTTTGTAATACGTTTTTCGTAAGCTCAATAAATCCTATCAGATTTATGCTCATAATTTCTTTCTTTCTTTTCCTTATTTCCTACATTATTGGATACAATAGTTGAGGGTCTGGGATATGATACGAAACATGGATATGGTACAATTCGGGTACAATTCGCAACGGATATAGGTAGGGTACACCCTACCCCCTGCAAATATGCCAAAAAAAACATTTTTTTCAATTTTATTAAACCGAAAGTCAAACATGGACTTCAAAAAGCAATAACATTCTATCTGCTCTCCATTTTCTCTAACCGCATTTATTCGCCCTTGTCGCATTTCTGCAAACCTTGCTACGAACATTGGCCCACGATAGGTGATAATTTCCGAGTTGCCTCCCCCACGATAGGTCACAATTGCCTCCTTGCGTCCGAGCTCCCTGCCCGCCACTGTCGATAGAGGTATGTGGTTTTTAATTTTCTTAACTTTGTTTTAAATTTCAATAAATAGACTATAGTTTATAACTTTGTTAGTATTTACTATTTACGAATTAGTATTTAGTACTGTTAGTTTTTTTATATTTAGTATTACACATACAAATATAGATAGGTTTTTTTTCACAATTCGTTGAGTATTTATATATTTTATTTTTTAATATTTACACATACAAATTTAAATTTATAGGTTTTACAAATTTAAATAGTTGCTAACTGCTAAGTAGTTATATTAATTTTGAAGTTTTTTTTTTTAAAACCTAGGTCTTTTTATAATTTGGTTTTAAATTTTCAATAATAATTTAAAAAAACGCAATTGTTGTTTATATCTAAATTTAATTTTCTTTTGTTATTATCTTAAACATTCTTTCAACAAATGCCAAATGTTTTAAATTTTAATAGTAATATTATTATTTTTAACGAGGAGTTATAGGGATTTGCCAAATTGTCTCACATTGCAAGTGCTAGTTGAGTGGGCCAAGGGATAGACTTCAAAGTTGATCCGCGAGTGCCCCTTTGGAAGTATGTGACGATGTTAGAATAACTGCTAGGTGGATGGTGTTTTCTATGGGTTTGCTTCGAGTGTCACTGTGAATTTAAGAGCTAGTATAGTCAAGTGAAAGCCAATTTGTGTGCGATTCCCGATGTTGGAATCAAAACTTATGGTGGGCCAAACATAAATGGAAAGCCAAGAAAGGGCTTGCCACAGGGAAAGGTCCTTGCATACATCAAAGAGCAAGAAGAAGCATATGCCATTGTTGGGCAAAGATCGAAACATCCTTTGAGAAAGCAAGGACCTACATTTACTGAGCCCCTTGTTGATCCATCTCATGCTAATGTCGTGACCCCATCACACCCATTTCTTTTTACACCCGTCGCGGCCACAGAGAAAGAGGATTCACCTCTTAGTTGCAAGAGAACAAAAGATTCAGGGCCATTGGAAAGGGCATTCTAGAATCAATCTAGGGACATAGTGGAGCAGAGCATTGCACATTGTGTTTATACATGTGGGCTACCATTTAATGTTGTTAGATCACCATACTAGCAGGATATGATGAGATCTATCAATGATGACCCTAAAGGGTTCACCGGCCCAGGTTATGAAAACGTGCGAACCACCTTGTTGACAAAAGAAAGAAACCATGTTGAAGGTGCATTGAAGCCCATCAGGGATTCATGGATTGAAACATAGGTGTTCATTGTTTCTGATGGATGGAAAGATACTACAAATAGGCCATTGATTAATGTGGTCACAGTGTGCTCTAAAGGGGCAATGTTTTTGAGGGCCATTGATTGTGAGGGACAGGTGAAGGATGCACAATTCATTGTTGGCATCCTGATAGAGACCATTGACACGCTGGAGCCTCAAAATGTTGTCCAAGTTATAATGAACAATGCAAAAAATTGCAAAGCTACGGGCATGTTGGTTGAGGCAAGGTATGGGCACATATTTTGAACACCTTGTGCCTTTCATTCCCTCAACCTTATGTTGCAAAAATTGGCAACCATCAAACAAGTCTATGAGGAGGTGAGCGAGATCCAAATGTTCATAAGCAACCATCACATATCCCAAGGCATCTTCGGAGCCTTCTCGAAGTTACAGTTGTTGAAGGTAACTTTTTTTGAATCATTCATGAATCATGTATTTTTTTTAGTTTAATTTTGAATGTTTGTAATTTATAAGATTTGTATTTTTGAACATTTTTTTTAATATTATTTGTTTTAATTTTGTATTAGGTTGCTGAGACTTGGTATGTCTCACACACACTTGTCTTGAAACGGCTTGTCAAGGTGCGTGAAACATTGAGCAACATGGTTATCAACCACCTTTGGAGTGTATGAAAGCAGACAAACAGTGAGAGGGCCACAAATGTGAAATGGTGGATTCTTGATGATGTGTGGTGGGAACGTGTGGGGTATTCGCTAAGTTTTACCGAGCCCATCGTGAGTATGTTGAAATTTTGTGGATATGGATCATCCATGTTTGGTTGAGATTTATGATGGAATCGACTCAATGATTGAGAAGATTAGGTCCATCATAAATGCCAAAGAGCAAAATCCTACAGAGGTTATTCAAGGAAGTGCAGTCGCATCTCATTGAGAGGTGGAACAAAATGACCACCCCATTGCATTTTCTTGCTTTTGATTTGACTCCCAAATACTACAACGCAAAGATCCTTACTTTGCCCAAGAGGGTCGCACCATATAGGGATGTTGAAGTTACCTTGGGATATAAGGCGACATTCTCTAGACTCTTCCCCAAATCAAAAATAAAAGACATAGTTACAGGGGAATTTGGGCATTTCATAACCTCCACGGGTCACTCCCTTGGCGCTCTTCGTGACAAGTACAAGAAGGACGCTCATATGTGGTGGTACCTCCATAGGCAAACATCCACCCACCTCTAGCCACTTGCAATAAAAATGTTATCACAAGTAAGATTTTATTTTTTTTAATTATCTACCCTTCTTTTCGATGTTTTAAATGTTTACTTTTATAAATTTTAATTGACTTTGCGGCTTGCCTCAATAGGTTGCAGATTCTTCCTCGGCGGAGCGGAATTGGGGTACCTACACCTTTATCCACTCGGTTAAGTGCAACAAGCTGGCAACGAAAAAGGCGGAGGATTTAGTCTATGTGCATTCCAATTTGTGTCTTCTCTCACACAAACAAGCTGATTATAAATAAGGGGCAACAAAGTGTTGGGATGTGGACCTAGAGACTACTAACTTGGATGCCTCTGTTGCCTACCTTTTGTTGCTTAACACGAAGCTAGACAGTGCTTCACACGACCTGCATGGTGGAACTAGTGGGAGTGGCACTACTAATGCTTGTGGTTCTAATGATCCACATGATGATGAAGACATCGCAGCCGAAGATGAAAATGAATATAGGGAATCATGAATATGCTGATTTGTCTTTATTTTTTTCCATACATTGTAACATTTGCACTATGTACCTGTTATAAAACTAATTTAAGTTCGACCATTGAATATTATGATATCTGGCATTGAATTATGAGAATGTTTTGTAGTTATTGAACTTATTTAAGTTATTTTGTTTCCTCTATGTATATTATGCTATGTTACCGATACTTGAGTTGGATATGTGGAGACGGGTTTTTTTTTGGGGCTTGGATATGTTTTGGATACGTTGTACAAAAATATATTAAAAAATTAAAAATATAAAATATATAGCCATATAAGCAAAATTAACCACATTTTATGCATAAAGGAAACATAATAAGTTAAATAACCACAAAATATACTAATAATTCAATGCCATATATCATAATATTCAATAGTTGAACTTAGATTAGTCTTATTACAGGTACATAGTGCAAATATTACAATGTATGGACAAAAATAAAGACAAAAGAAAATGCACTGTCTGCAGTTTGGTGAAGATTACAATAAGATGACCTGGTGTCAAATCAACTTAAGACTATGGCTTGTTCTCTTCTTTGAGCTTATCCATGAGTTGAGCTTTCATATTATACCTGTGCAAATGATCTTACTGTATGTCCTGCACAAAAAGAGTCCTGGATAAGCATATTTTTGGGACATAAAGGATAAGCAATAAAAGACATTATTGATTTCAACCTCTCCCTCATCTTGATCATGTTACAGAGATTTATTTCCTTTATTTTGGCAAGGCTGAAACATGATCCAATAACTAGAAGACTTGCTGACTTGCTTTGGCAACCTTCATAGCTGTTGTATAGAGCCCTAATAAAAAAGATACAGATGAATCGACTGAGGCTCATGTTTTGAAAACACAGCCAGCCATTGGCACTGCAGAGAGGGTTTCATACTTTATTTTGTTATTAATTTTTTTTGAAGTCCGTGTTTGACTTTATATTAAGTGAAATTTAAAAAAAATGTTTTTTCTGTTGGATCCGCAGGGGATACGGGCAGGATACGTCCTGCCCTCTGCAGATACATCCGGATACATCCCAAAACATATCCACAGTGGGCAGGACGTATCCTGGCCGCATCCCCTGCGTATCCAGCCCGTATCCGTATCAGACCAGGTGGGGGGAGGCGGGGAGGGTGTATCTGGTAACATAGATTTAAGCTAATAGAATTTTTTCTTGCATCTCCTCCATTTTATTTCAAATCCATAATTGAAAAGCGAAAATATCTGGTTAAGGCCACTATTATAGGTAATATTCCCACTCCTTTTGATTCTTCGAGCTCAAAAATTCAAAACCTCACAAGAGGCTAAGTGCGAATATTGTAAACAAATGTTGTAATTAAAATGTGAAATAGGTCCGTGCACATTCTTTTCAATAATTTGAGATTCTTTGGTCATAAAAGGTAAAACCTAGAAATCTCAGCAAACCCTAAATCTCGAGTTGTAAAGTTAAAGGAGTCTTCAGGTTGAGCACAAACTTCACATGTGTAGTTATTTATTTTTAAAGATTACTTTCACTTTGCAGAAAGGTGCCTCAGAGATTTGGATTAGCGGTCAAATGATTCTTTCCTACCATGTAAAAAGGCCATTGCAATTTTGAAAGTGGGTTTCCTAATTACAATTTTGTCTACACTCTATTTTAATTTTTAACAAATAGTTGAAAAACCCCACTAAGGTTTCGGAAGTTCTTAAATTCATCAACCGAGTCCCCCATAGAACAGGTCGGAAAACTTGGTTTTACAACCCCCGTTTTCTGCATTAGCAAGTGTGATGTGACTCCCACAGAACCTCGCATATCACGTATTTTGAACTTGCTGGTCAATTCAATAAAGAGATGTGAACTCGCACTAAGACCAAAGTCCAGAAAGGAACTCAAAAACAAACAACAAATATAAAGAGAACAAAATAAGAGGCATCTTCCCTTTTTGTACACATATTTTGGGCATCTTCCCTTTTTCCAGCATTTGTTTTGGATTATTCTTTGATTGTTTCACATATAGTTTGAAGTGTATGACTATTTGCTGTAGGAAGCCAAATGGTGTGCCAGTCACACAAACAAATGCCCTCTAACTAGTAGTTGGCCCCGGCATTTCTGAGACAGAAACCTCCTAAAACATTTGCATGGTATGTGAGGTTTTTGTCTCAGAAATGCCGGGGCCAACTACTAGTTAGAGGGCATTTGTTTGTGTGATTGGCACACCATTTGGCTTCCTACAGCATGTAGCTTCTGAAGTCCTCTGTCCTCACGTATGTAATGATTTTCATTGTATACAAACGTTTTTGGCATCTTCCCTTTTTTCACACACATACATTTGGTATCTTCCCTTTTTGTACACATATTTTGGGCATTTTCCCTTTTTCCAGCATTTGTTTTGGATTATTCTATGATTGTTTCACATATCGTTTGAAGTGTATGGATATTTGCTGTAGGAAGCCAAATGGTGTGCCAGTCACACAAACAAATGCCCTCTAACTAGTAGTTGGCCCCGGCATTTCTGAGACAGAAACCTCCTTAAACATTTGCATGGTATGTGAGGTTTTTGTCTCAGAAATGCTGGGGCCAACTACTAGTTAGAGGGCATTTGTTTGTGTGACTGGCACACCATTTGGCTTCCTACAGCATGACAAAACCTCACATACCATGCAAATGTTTTAGTAGGTCCCCGTCTCAGAAATGCTGGGGCCAACTACTAGTTAGAGGGCATTTGTTTGTGTGACTGGCACACCATTTGGCTTCCTACATTAAATAGCCATACACTTCAAACTATATGTGAAACAATCATAGAATAATCCAAAACAAATGCTGGAAAAAGGGAAGATGCCCAAAATATGTGTACAAAAAGGGAAGATACCAAATGTATGTGTGTGAAAAAAGGGAAGATGCCAAAAACGATTGTATACAAGGAAAATCATTACATACGTGAGGACAGAGGACTTCAGAAGATTCATACATATTCAGTCCCTAAAGCTGGATGATTGCAGCAGATAATAACAAGAATAAAAGCTGGAATGGCAGCACTAACTCCATAAGATCTAGGTTGAATCCCTACCAACTTCAAGTGCAATGTGAGCATGAAAACTACTGCAAAGAGAGCAATTTCCGATGCAGATAGAGCAGCAAGCTATCGGTATGATTTTGCCTTCCAACAGCCCACTATTGTGCTAGAAATATGTGCGCGTGTGTATGCGTGCACAGTCCTTATTACCTTTGATACCATGAGCATGGTATTTGGTAATGTTCTCTCTTTGGCTCTGAGTGTTCTTGCTCCTTGCTCTTTGCCCTTTTTTTGTACTATTTTCTTCCAGCTTTGTTCTTTTCATTTTTGGAAACATCTAGGGTTTCCCACTTGTTCCTGACACTTTTGTAATCTGCTGTCCCTTTGATCTACTTTTGTGGTCATTTGTTAGACATTAATATATTTTTCTTATCTCCTTAATAAATATCATACCTTTCAATGTTCATACTTCAAGTGAACTTTGAGTGGTTCCTTATTGCACACTAAATGAGTCTAAAAACCCTTGTGTCTTTTGGTTGAAGGTGTACATGAACCACTTCAATTCTTTGCCTTTTCAAGGGCCTTCTTACCCTTTGGAATTCTCTAAGTTGGGCATCCTATCTTGTCTTATGAGGGTTCTTTATTTTTTTTATTCGGTTAAGATGGGTAGCCTCTTATTTTGTTCTCTTTACATTTGTTGTTTGTTTTTGAGTTCCTTTCTGGACTTTGGTCTTCGTGCGAGCGAGTTCACATCTCTTTAATGAATTGACCAGCGAGTTCAAAATACGTGATAGGCGAGGTTCTGTGGGAGTCACATCATACTTGCTAATGCAGAAAACGGGGGTTGTAAAACCAAGTTTTCCAACCTGTTTTATGGGGGACTCGGTTGATGAATTTAAGAACTTCCGAAACCTTAGTGGGGTTTTTCAACTATTCGTTAAAAATTAAAATAGAGTGTAGACAAAATTGTAATTAGGAAAGCTACTTTCAAAATTGCAATGGCCTTTTTACATGGTAGGAATAGATCATTTGACTGCTAATCCAAATCTCTGAGGCACCTTTCTGCAAACTGAAAGTAATCTATAAAAATAAATAACTACACATGTGAAGTTTGTGCTCAACCTGAAGATTCTTATAACTTTACAACTTGAGATTTAGGGTCTGCTGAGATTTCTAGGTTTTACCTTTTATGACCAAAGAATCTCAAATTATTGAAAAAATTGCAATGGCCTTTTTACATGGTAGGAATAGATCATTTGACTGCTAATCCAAATCTCTGAGGCACCTTTCTGCAAACTGAAAGTAATCTATAAAAATAAATAACTACACATGTGAAGTTTGTGCTCAACCTGAAGATTCGTTTAACTTTACAACTTGAGATTTAGGGTCTGCTGAGATTTCTAGGTTTTACCTTTTATGACCAAAGAATCTCAAATTATTGAAAAGAATGTGCACGAAGGACCAATTTCACATTTTAATTAGAACATTTGTTTACAATATTTGCACTTAGCCTCTTGTGGAGTTTTGAATTTTTGAGCTCTGAGAATCAAAAGGAGTGGGAATATTACCTATAATAGTGGCCTTAACCAAATATTTTCTCTTTTCAATTATGGATTTGAAATAAAATGGAGGAGATGCAAGAAAAAATTCTATTAGGTTAAATTAATATGTTTGGAGCTATGGTTTTGCAATAAATAATGTCAAATATCATTAAAATATTGAACTGCTTTTGCCACTTTTGAACATGCAGCAGTTTTTCTATTGCGGGCAATATAAAGGGCTGAATAAATCATGGTTCTAGCATCACTTTAAATTCTTTTCACAATAATTAATCACCTCTAATTTGCCTCATTTTAGCTACTCTCTACTCAGCTGTTTTTGTATGGTAATTCCATTATATGAATAAACAAGTGTATGACTATAATCTCGTTGATGGTACAGTTGGTTTACTGACGCTGTGTACATGGTATAATTATATAATGCGAACATGATGCAGCTATATCTTTACTTGCCATGAAAAATCTATTTTTTTTCAGAACGAGGTATTTTTTTAGAGAAGATGTCATCACTGTTTTTTTTGTTCCTATATGATATGCTTTGAAACTTACTTTTAAGTTTGATCTAATATTTTCATAACAGGTGAATGGAAATCATGAAACTATGAATGTAGATGGAGATTTTCGTTATGTTGATCATGGTGCATTTGAGGAGGCTGAAGACTTTATGGAATATTGCAATTTGCATGGTGGTGATTGGGAAACAGCTTTTATTGAATGGATTAAAGTATGCGAGGATTGGAAGGCTAGAAGGAAAATGACTTCTAGTGGCTGGACTGGTTGGAATTTGATGAAGGTAATGTTAAAAATCCATTTTTGTTCTTTTGTTATGCTTTGGTTATGTTGTCTTAAAGGTTGTGCAGGCCATTTGTTTCTGTGATCATCTTTATTCTGTCTTAACCTATCGCCTTTTTAAGAAATATAAATTATCATATTTTTATGTAAACCCTCGGTTGCTACTAGACTATGCACTTTCCTCCACAAATGTTAATAGAATTTTATTGATAAAACTCTCGGCAGAAACATAAAAAATTCTTGCAGGAATGATGTAACGATTATAATGCAGACTGGAAACCTGATATCACTATTATTGAATATAGTTCCTTCAAATCCTTAAATATATCATGGCATTCATGTCCAAATCACAAGTATTATTTCATATATGACATCATTATATATCGTCACATAACATGATTGGCTTCAGTTTGTTCTCTGAGGCTGGTGATCTAGTATATTTCTTATTAGACCACGCATGGAACCTATGAATAATAGTCTTTATGTTGTTTTTCACAGATATGTTCAAAAACTCACTTATGATATCGTAGAAAGCAATAAATGCATCCGTTCTTTTAGTTATTTTCTAATTTCCCTTTGTATTGCTTCCAATATTTTCCTTAATATGCAAGGTGAAGTTGATGGTGGTGGTAATCTGTAAAGATAGTATTTCTTTTAGGATGCATTTGACCATCACTTGGAAGAATTTCCAGGGTCTATTTTCTTTTTTATGTTATTCTTCAAACATCAGCTGATTCAAGTTGCAGAATTACTGGAGACATAGTTACATGGGCTATATTGTATTTGAATTGTATATTCTTGTTATTTGCACATATCTCTGGGTGTCTATCTTCCTATAGAGATTCCATGTTATGGATGCTTATTATTGATGTGTCTTCTCTTAGAAGCTCACTTTTCTATTTCTTCTCTTAGAAGCTTCCTTCTGTCTAGATGTTTTTTTGTATATCATCATAGTCTATAAATAACCAATACAATAGCGTACAACATATGTACAGTTGTAGTTAATTCCTTTGTGTTCTTTCTTACTTGCAATTGTGCTCATATCAATTGGTATAAAAGTGCATTGATCGTGGCCTTTAGATCTAGTCCTAACTAGGTTTTCCATCTTTTACCCTTACTAGATCCAACACCCTTAGGCCTCTCTTGATCAAGGACTTAGATCTAGTGTCCTTAAGGGTTTTTGCTTCTTACCCTCCACTAGATCTTAGCAAAATAGATTTCTTTGTTGCAGCTTCCCTAGACTACTCCTCCTTGTTCTAAACAATACACACTTGGCGAATATCAACTGTCACTGCAAGGTGGGGTTTGGGGCAGCGCCCTTAAAAAAAGGACGATAGAGAGTCACAGACCATAAGATCGCATGTTCGGACCTATATATTGTAGATTGTTGCATTCTGCACATTTACCACTCCACTACTACTTAGTTGGCTGCAAAGGTTTCTTGCCAACTCAAGCTTAAGTGGAGATCCCAATCATCGTTTGAGCTGCACTTTCCACATCTACAACATAAAATGGGGACAATTTCCTCTAAGCAGGGAGGAAATGATGAGACATGGTCACATGGGCTATATTTTTTTATTCTATATTATTGTTATTTGCATATCTCTATGTCTAGCTTCCACTGGAAGCTTATTTTACTTGTTTTCTCTTAGAAGTTTCCTTCCTCTAGAAGCTTGCTTTTCTCTTTATTCTCTTAAAAGCTTCTTTGTGCATCATTGTAGTCTATAAGTACCTAATACAATAGAACGTACAACATATTTATGCTTGCAGCTAATTCCTGTGTGTTCTTTCGTACTTGCAATTGTGCTCATATCAAGCTTGTTCTTATTGTGATTCCATAATAATTGAAGGTAGAACCTTGTATCAGATCAGTTTGCTTTGTCATCCTTTAACAGTCCATACAGGATGAGAGAAGGAAATTATGCATATGATGATCAAGAGATTTAGTCCTGATGATTTCTATCTATAATTCATTCTGTATGTGTTGAACAATATAATAGTTTTGTCTTCTGAGTTCTAACATTAGGGGAGCCGAATATTCTTGTGAAACTTCTCTATCTGTCTGTTCATGGATAGTGCAAAAAGCTTATCACAAATGAATATAATAATTAAAACACAAAGGACTCAACTTTTGAAAAATTATTATGAGATAACATGAATTTTGATCTAAAATTTGTCTTTGAGGTTCAATATAGTCATACAAGATGTTGAATAAATTTGTTGATTTAGAAGCATTAAAAAAAATATAGTGGCTATGAATATGTACAAATACATTCCTATTTTAAATAAATGCCAAAGATTGATTAATTATCAAGTTATACGGGTTACGATTGCGAGAGAATTAAAAGTCCAGGTCTGTTTGGATTAAGAAAAGTAACGACAACACCAAGTTTGTTAAAAAATCAGTTTTGGATCAGAAGCATTTGAATGCAATCAATAGCTTAATACTCCTGGATGGGAGAGCAATTGATCATCTTTAGGAATTTTGTAAGAATGCAACCAAGTACTTTCAGCAAGTGCTAAAATCCGATAGTTGATAGTTATCACTCTTGAACCATGTTTTTTAATGCATATACAATGAGTAATGTGGAGAATTGTCACTCCAAATCACATAAGCTGAATTAAAAGAGGCAATCTTTTCCTTTGCTAGGGCCAAGACACCAAGTGTAGACATATTTCCAGCCCAATTCTATCAGGATTTTGGGGAGGTTATAAATGACGACTTACTGCCAGTAGTTGAAGAATCGTGTAGAAACAGAAAGCTCCTGAAATGTACTAATGCAACAACCTTGACTCTCATTCCGAAGCAAGTTGAGGCCAAAATATTATATGCTTTTAGACCAATATCCTCATGTAACATGGTTTTTAAGATTATTTCAAAAACTGTAGGTTGGTGAATTTAACTTTTGTTGCCTAAACTGATCTTACCTAATCAATCAGCTTTTGTTCCGGGAAGGCAGGTCACTGGCAACATAATAGCAATACAGAAAACTATACATTCCTTACAAATTAATAAGAATGCAGGAGCGGTCCTAAAGATATATATGGCTAAAGCTTTCAATAGATGCAATTGCTAATGTCTTCTGCTCATCTTGCGAGCCCTTGATTGCTCCGCCCAGTTTCCAGCCTAGTGTCTTGAATAGATCTCATGTTGAATTACTTGTCCTACTTTCGCAGTTTCTATTAATAGGACATTATTTCCATTCCTCAAGGAGGCTTGGGAAAGGAGATTAATAGTTTCCATATCTCTTTATTTTAATGGATGATGCATTGACTCTTATTGTTGGCACAAGCCCGTGAAGAACACAGAATACGCGGTCTACCTGCAGCTACAAATCGAGACGGATTCTCAACATTCCAATTTGCTGATGATACTCTTCTTATGTCCACAATCATCCTTATGGATATTTGACTTTTGAAAGCCATCTTGAACACTTATCAGCTAGCTCTGGGTCAACTCATCATACCGGGGAAGTCTCAGGTAGTTTTTCTTAATACGATTATTAGAAGAAAGCAATCTATTCTTTGAATTTTGGAAATCAATGAATCACAGTTTCCCTCCAAATATCTTGGTTATCCAGTCTGTATTAAACCTCTTTCAGCTACTTTGTGGAATCAACTTGTAGAAAAGGTATAAAAATGGTTGGGATATGACACTAATAGATGGGTTATCCTTTACAGTGAGAATTCAGCTGATTCAAATTGTGTTTCAGGAAATGCTGATATACTTTCTCTCTATTCTACCTCTCTCTCAAAACACAAAATTAGAATCAGTCGACATTCAGTGGAAATTTCTATGGCAGGGGATGTAGGATAAGTACAAATATTTTCTGATTTCTTGGTAGAAAACTTTGCCAAAATGGATACGAGAAGTTAATCTATAAAAACTTGGCCTCTTTAATAAAAACTGGGCACGAAATCAGCATGGTCCTTACATCACCTACAGATTCCTTGGATGAACTTTGGAAACTTCACACATGGCCTAAATAAACAATTTTATCTGGCTCATTTTTTCTGCGGCCTCCACATAGACCTCAAGGAAGGTTGGCACATGTCAGCTCCACTTTCATTTTCTTAGGAAAAATTTAGAGTGGAGCTATAGAAGGAGCCAAACTAAAAGGTATGAGCTCATCAATCATTGATTTTGATGGCGGGCCCACTACAGATTCCTTGGATGTAACTCTGAAAACTCCACATGTCCTAAAATAAAGGCTTTCCTCTAGCTTGTTTTTATCTTTGCAGCTTCTACATAGACCTCAAGGAAGGTTGGCACAGCTCGGCTCCACTTTCACTTTCTGGGGAAAATGTTGATGGAATGGAGGTACAGAAGGAGCCAAACTGCAATGTATTGTGCTGGATTTTAGCTTTTATAGGAGCTTCAGATGATGATGCAATAGACTTCATTTCACATTCAACTTATGAATTCTGTGAATTGTGCATATTTAACTCAGTTGTTTCTATTGGGAAAAACTTCATGTTAGGTCCCCCAAGGTAATGGTATCAGACTCTTATTGTATTTATTGTGATGTTTGGATCACAAAGAGTGCATTTTAAATGTCTTGTATTTGTGTCTCTCTTGATGATATACCTTGTTCCATTGGACTGCTTGCCATACTTACCCTGCAAAAAATCCTCCTTTAGCACATTCACTCACTACAAACTACCCCACATTGACTCAAAAAATTCCTCACGAAAATTCTTGGAGTGGAGGTGTCTACACTGCTGTAGGGTTTACAAGATTTCATAATATATAAGTCCTAAAATTAATCCCTTCAAATCTAAAAGTAGTTGAAATAGATTAAAATCCCTTACAAAAATGACAAGGGAACTTTGAAGAAATGTATGCTGGAAGCCTGAAAGTTCAAGGGACACCCCTTGACCATGATTTCTATGCACAAAAATGATTCTGAGAAATGTATGCTTGTTCTCTTCTCTGCTTGATCTTGTCTGAGAACACAACTTAACCTTTTCGTTGCTCGACCCTGTCTAAGAAAGTAGAACACAATTCATTAACTGATCGAATCTTTCCTCTCCCCGATTGAAGGTCACACAGAACACAGCTTGTCACTGTCATTTGGTATTTCAAAGCCAAAAAAGATCAGTGTACTTATCTGATATTTCTGTCTTTTCCATGAGAAGATCAAAGCAACAATGGGAGTTTTGAGTGACTGTCGTGATTTTCTCATTAATGAATAGAATACATGCATTTTGGGCTTTGATTTAATGCCTTTCTTTTTTTCATTTTTGTTTTTCAGGTTTTAGTTTCAATTATATATATATATATATATATTAAGGAATTTATTAATTAATTAATTGTTTTTTTAAAAATCTGTCTAGATCAAATTGGAGGGATCCGGTCTATCCAAAAAAATCCAGTTGGATCTAGTAACCATGGATCCATACTTAATAGCCAATAGTAACTAAACATCCACAACTCACACATCTGCTCATGATCATGACATATGAACTATAGTATCTTAAGATGACAAATAGTAACCTGTGGAACATAGGTTGTATGTAATCAAGAATTTTCAGAAGCCAAGGGTTGGAAACATATTGTATTATTAGAAACAACAGACGTACTAATACAAATAACATAAAATCCTTTAGCAGGTCAAATAGGAAACCAAAAAAATTGCAATAGATGAATAGGTATGCAATGGAAGCGAATTTGAAATCAATGAAGTTGAAAAAATGCATCCACCAAGAAACCTGATGCCTTATCTGTACCTTAAATAGGAAAATGTTTCTATTGAATTATGTCCATTAAACATCAGATCAAGAATTTTCAAATTATAGAAGTTATTGATTGGCCTAACAAATCACCCACAATACATTACACCTTGTACCTCTCCTCATTATCAAGACCCCTTTAAGTACGGAACACCTAATAATATTGTCACTGAGAGTGTAAATCTATATAAAATGGAGATGCTATCATCACTTGTTGCAACATTTTCTTTAAGGAGAAATTACCATTGCAGTAGTATTCACTCCACTGCATTCATGATCCCCTTTAAGGCAATGTACAAATTTGCACCTCTTACACAAAAGATACAATGCACTAACAATTAATTAATGAGTATACACAAAAAAAATGAACAATGAAATTAGTCATGTGATCCACTAAACCAGTATAGCAAGTTATTGGTGACAACTCATAAAGAACAAGACTACGTTTAAGAGATTGTTGTTACAACTCTAATTAGGCCTACACCTCATCAGTTGTGTTCAGACTACGAAAAATAAAGTGTATAGCCAAACTAAACAAAAGAGCACTTGATGAAGAAATAAAGAAAGGATTATGGTAGTGTCCACAAGTGACTAAAATCAGTTAGTGGGAGTCAAAAATGCATTTAGTTACAATAGGGAAGTACCGGGGTCAAAAGAACCCTAGGTTTTGAAACATAACTATTTGCAAAAAAGAATGACTAGTCATCAACTACCACGAGAGGGCCAATGCATGGGCTAATAATGCCCATGAGGAAGTGTCCAAGGCTTATGGGCCTCAGCTGGACAAATCCGAGGAGGAAGCAAGATACTAAGATTCGGTCAGACAATTTGAGGAAGCAAGCTACTCTCCCTAGAACCTCTCCTAACACCAAAGGCCGATGAGCTAGCGATGTGCTTTCACCCCATGACTCGAGATGTGGGCCTCGAGGACTAGTTGTTGTAATTTCTCCTTGGGGCACTCTAGTATTAGTATGAAAAGGGGAATGCCATCTTACTGACCTTGTCTACAACTATGCGTTGGTCAATAGTATCCAAGGGGCATTTACTGCCTTTAATGTTTGTAATGTTCTGACAGAATGATGTAATAAGACTGGTAAATCTAGGTGTCCTATGTAAGGATCTACGTCTAAGAGTGGCATTCTATCAAAGAAAAAGGCCCAAGAGCATCTGATTTGGATAGCAGCAGAAAGTGGACGGGGAATCGAGTGAATCTCTGACCAGACAGTGGTAACTCCCTCAATTCTCATGGTAAATAATACATCTAAAAATGAAATGCCCCCTAGTGTCCATTTCTTGGAAGGAGCAAACATGACATATATACTGGGAATGCATGGAATATGGTGTTCAGTCTCAACCTCCAATTGGTGGGAACACACCTTCAGTTGGTGAAGGAGGATCCTCAAGATGTGTTTGATGATGTCAGAGGTAGCCAGAATGAATTATGATACAATTTGCAATAAAATCTCAACATAGAAAGCTAGCTTGGGGATGAGGGTTTGCAGAGGAGAAGTCCAAGTGATCTGAATATACTGTTGGTATATATCCTTCATGAAAATTCATTTGATGACCTCCTTATAGGGAATAAAGCGAGGGGGGAATTCGAGGAGTATTTGAATGGCGTAAGCCAATCAATAGAGCTATTGATAGTGCCAATCAATAAGTATGCCGATTGATTGAAGGAGAAAAGTGGCCTTGCAATACCAACAACATTGGCAATCAGTGGGACAAAGATACAATTGTCATTGAAGAACAAAGTGTTCAATAGAGGTACCTCACATTTCCATAAGATAAATTTTCCAGGGATATGAGTCTATAATTATAGAATGTAAGCTTGAAAATGATCTCAAGGCAAAGGGTTGATTGAAAACTCGGCTTGGACAATGCATTGAGGAATTTGTTCATCTGCAAAGGATCATATACTGAAGCATGAGAGTATAGACTTGTATGCAGCCAAATTTTCTCTCTTTTGCAGTGCCACATTTGGGTTTGTTGATGACTCACAAACCTCCATTAGTCTTGTGTGTTTTGTCACCAATCACGTATAAACTAGTTCAGTCAGTTTTCCTCTAGCACTTTCCCCTGCAATGGCTTTGTCATCTTCAACGAGCTGGTCTTGGTCTCTTCCGATCCTCCTAGTCTTAATCGTTCCCCTTTCGCTTTGTCCCCCCCTTCCTATTTTCTTTTCTTTCAGAGGATGGAAAAAATGCCAATTTGCAAGACGATGGTTCCAAAACTACCATTGACACATTTGTAACCGCTTCAGTAGTTACATTTGTGCCACCAGTGGCTCGTTCTGCAAATTGGCCGTTTTCCATCATTTTTACAAAAGGAAAATAAAGGGTCATGAAGGGAAAGTGAAGGGTGATAGATGCCTCTAGAAGCCTGTTCCACCTCTCAGACCCTTCCAAATTTACCTAGAAAGCTCAATCATCTTCCTAGTCTATAATTATCCAAGTGCTAGAGTTCATGAGCAGTTGGAACATCATGAGTATTAGCCGTACCCTGTCTCTCTTGCGATCTATAGCACTGTTTTACTCTTTCTGTGCTATTAGAGCTTTAGTTGCAGTATTTAGGCAATAGTATTGCTTTGAGTGTGGATCATAGGCGTTGTCTCTTTCACGACGGATACATGACATGCCCTTCTGGAGGTTACGCCCCTTCATTTTCACCCTGGTTTGTCGTCTCAGATTTGGCAGGTCAGGATTCTTTTGTTTTCAGATTTGTAAGTAGAGCTAGATTGGAGTAGTAGATTAGAATTAGATTTCAATTGCATGCATTTGTACTAGCTTGCATAATCAGCTGTATTGCGCTTTTGGAGGTCACATAGGTCTTTCTTTTGACAGGATTGCATCTATACCTGTTTGTTTTTATCGAGTTATAAAAAGGATTTGAGAGGCTTGGGCATCAATGTCATATAGTGATTGTTTCATACTCTTCAAACATCCTTAGATCTGTCCTACTTTGCTTTTATGGATCTAATTTGCCACTTGTTTGTTCTCTTTCAGTGTTCTAAGATTGCTCTTCAAGTGTTTGTCAAAAGTCCTTTGTTTTCTCTCTCTTGATTCCATCTCTTCTCAAGTGGATTTTCTGTTCTCAACCTTTATACATTGTATTCCACGTTTGTTTCACTCTTGATTCCATCTCTTCTCAAGTGGATTTTCTGTTCTCAACGTTTATACATTGTATTCCACGTTTGTTTCATTGTTGATTTCACATAAACATTGCTCTTTTTTGATTTATCTTTGCTGTTTTAAAACTTTCTTTGTACTTCACATCTTTTGTCACATTTGCAATATTTTTCATTCTCTACTCGCTTTTTGACTGATATAGCTTGTTCTTTGAAGTTTTAATTGTTGTTCCATGCTTGTTTTCTGCCTCTTTTGGTTGTATATTACTTTTCCCATTTCCTAGCTTTTGTGTGTGTGTGTGTGTCTTCTTACATACTGCTGTTATTTTATATCTTTTTTGCTTTTCCTATTGAATTGTTCTCTGTTCTCATCTACTTTATTCTTGTTTCAGCTTCATATTCGCTGCTTTACATCTTTTGCCACGTTGACAACAATTGTGACAGTTTTGACAGCATTTGCATTTTTTATGACTTTTGCAACTTTTACACTTTTATTTGCTTATTTCAGTCATCTCTTGGTGTGTTTGAGCTTTGGTGTTTTTAGTTATTTGACATTCATAAATGCACATCGTGACAACTTTTGCAACTTTCTAGTTGTGCTGTTTTTTACAAAGTTTCAGCTCTCTCACATAGGTTTTATTGGTTGTTTGAGTCAGTTTTTATCCTGTCTTGGAATTTTCGTTGTGCTACTGCTCGAGTCATAATAATTTTTTTGCACTTCACGTTTTGCCTTCCTTTGGCTTCATCCTTCTTCATGCTTTCACACTTTTGGTAAGCTTTGATCTTGTTCTAGGTGGTTTTACCACTTGCATGACATCTACGTTGCATTCTTGTATATTTTGATCATCTTGTAACGTGTTTCATATCATTTACTTTTTGTTCTTGTATGTCATAGTTAGTTTGCATCTACCTTAGCATCATTCTTGGAGCAAACTATTGTCATACTTAGCATATTGGCATCATTGCACCATCAATCCTACCTCGCATTCTTGTTTCCAGGCTTTCTTTAGCTTTAGTTGCTCTTTACCTCAGTTATATCATCTCTAGCATCATTATTAAGAGCATTATTTTGTATCTAGAGATTATATTGTGGATTTTATAGCATCCTTGAGCTAACCTGTAGCAGCTTTGAGCTTTGACTTGGATTTGCTATAAAAATATAATTATAAAAAAATAAAAGTTTCTAGTGCATACCATCTTTCCTTCTGATTTTTGCAATTAGTTCTAGGTTTTGTGTTGTTTGAATGAACCTAGGTTAGTTTAAGCTCACATCTTGGTTGGCTTTCAATTCATTGTTTGCACTAGCCTTGGGCTCATTTGGTGTTTTGCTTTTTGTACGTTTTCTTTTGTGTATTGTGGAGTGAATTCAATTTGACTTGTTTGTTTGTTGTTTGATTAGATTAGAATTTACTTTTTAAGCATTAGATTAGATTCTAGAGACACACGCTACTCTAAGCATGGGTTGCTCTTCTGATGTAGGAGCATCTGGGTCAATAGGCAATCTTTCATTAACCAAAAACATGGGTCGGGGTTTGTGCACATTTGTGTACTTGTGTGCGACTTGTCGGCCATGTCGACAATGTTGTGCAGGTTAAAGCTGATCAACAATAGTTCCAAGAAC
The DNA here is from genome assembly GCA_037957365.1 of Torreya grandis. NCBI lineage: Eukaryota > Viridiplantae > Streptophyta > Pinopsida > Cupressales > Taxaceae > Torreya > Torreya grandis. Next base: position 1,027,498 of record JARHVA010002169.1, on the reverse strand, counting down.
ATCATTAGAACTCCAATATATGAAGAAAGTCAAGTAGATATGGTTTCAGTCATCTTTTAGAGGTCAATCGACCCCTCTTTAGGAAGGTGATGAAACCGCTGGTCTACATTAACCAATGGTTATGTTATCGCCAGTTTGTAGTTACCGACGGCTTCTCCTGCAGTGAAGGCAAAACTAGAGTAACTACCAAGATTGTCATTTTTTGACACGTGGACCATTTTCCAAGATGGAGGGAGCTTGAAGAGTCATTGTAGCTTGTTAGAACAGTTAGGTGAGATTCATATTAGTTGGTGGAAGTTGAGAAGAGTTAGCTACAGAGGCAGCGTCAATTAGTTCCAAATCCGAGAGAGAGAGAGAGAGAGAGAGAGAGAGAGAGAGAGAGAGCTTGCTGGGGTGATGTATGTCATAATAGAGAATGTAACTAGTCCGTGAGGAACTGAGATTGTATTTTCTTAATCTTTGTCATTCATGCAATAAAGAGAGTGTTTTGGGTTTTCAAGTCCAAGTACTGTGCTTGGTTGTGTGTGAACTGGTGAGTGCAGGTCTCGGTTGAGGAGTAAGGCAACCATTAATTTGGTCCCCTCATTCCCATTTGCATTAGTTTGTTTGCACTAGCCTTGGGCTCTTGTTTGTTGTTGATTTTGATTTCTTGCGCATTTTCTTGTAGGAATTGGGGAGTGAATTTAGTTTGACATGTTTGTTGTTTGATTAGATTCAAATTTACTTCTCAAGCATTAGATTAGATTCTATAGGCACACGCTACTTTAAGCACGAGTTACTCTTCCCATCTATCTTTTTCTTTCTAGCCTCTTCTCTAGTAGTATTTGCCTAGAGTGAGTGTCTTCCTTCTTTCTTTCTTATTCTTCTTCTCTTTCCTTCTTTCCGTCTTTTTCATTTGATGACCATATTTAGATGGGATCAAACTCTCAGTAGTGGGTGAATCCCATGAGTCGTGCAACTTGACCTTGAAACCACCTTCCAAAATAGTGTCGACCAAGAGTTGCTCCAACTTGATTTTCTGTCTTCACCTCATCACCACATCCTTGTTCCCCAATTTCAAGCCCTCAATTTGTACTTTGAGGTAGCTGAGCAATTTTGAGAACAAATAGCCCATGAGAAAACACAATACCTACTTTGAGTCATTGAAAAATATCATCCAAACCAACCAAACTGAGAGATAAACAAAGATAGGAGAAAAATTCAAAACGGAGAGTTTTGTTTTATTCTTCTTTCGAATCAGAAATGGAACAGGTGAATACATAAAGTGAGAGAGATAACTAACCAAATGTCAAGTACCCTTTAGTTACTGGGCTAACTAATGCATCCTTCCTTTTTACTAACTTTTATAAAGCATAATGTTATATTTTCTTATTATGCGTTTATTTCCTATGGCAATGTACTTCTATAATAATAAGTACTTGTATTACATTTACGACTATTTTACTAAAAATTCTAACAAAAAATATGAAAATTTTCTCTCAATTTAATAAAAATTTCCATATAGAGAGGTTTTGTAAATGTATCGGTTGCTTTTATTGTACAATATATCAACTTAATAACTCCTTTCTTGACTAGTGAATGAATAGACTGGAAATGAACCTCTATGTGCTTGGTATGTGTATGGAAAACTGGATTTTTGAGCAGTTTGAGCACACCTTGATTTTCACAAAACATACATGTAGGTTGCTTTTGATGTAATTGTAAATCACTGAAGACCTCCTTTCGTCAAACCACCTCACATGCAACCAAAACAACCACCTTGTACTGAACTTCTATTGAAGATGAGCAATATTTTTTTATTTTTGCTTACCCAAGATATTGCACCTGTTACAAGACTGAAGATATATCTGGTTGTTGATTTATTGTCAATAATTGATCTGGTCCAATCTGAATTTGTATAATCAACTAGCTGAAAATCATTAGAAACACCTTTCTAAATTTCAAAATCCAATGTGCCTTTGACGTACTTGAAGATCTTTTTTGCTCTTCAATGATCAACATTGGGTTTGCTAAGAAATCTACTAACATAAGTAACAACAAAGAAAATATCAGGGCTAGTGGAAGAAAGATATATCAAGTCACCCACCAATTTTTAATAAATTGATTTGTCAACCTACTTAACATAATCACTTGAGGCTGCCAATTTTAAACCGGCCTCCATAGGCGTCATCATTGACTGACAATCTGCCACCTTGAATCTTGCATACTTTTGCTGAAAAATAAACATACCTCTATTTGTCTACAAGAATATAACCCCTAAACTATGAGACCTAAGTGTGTCATGTCAAAAGTAGAGCAAATATCCGATTTTACCTTGTTAGTGTTGCCGGTTTCGATTCTGGTGATAATTAAGTCATCCACATAAACAATAAGAATGACGATATCGTTCATCAAACTTTTGACGTAAAGATCAGGGTCATATAGAGTTCTCCTAAATGCTGAATTAATAAAAAAATTTAAATTGCAGGAAATGCCCTAAAGGAGATGGCAGATACATGCAACTTCTGAATACCGGTCTGAAATAGAGCTACATCTCTTGCATGAAACAAAAACAAAGTATTAAAAATAGAAGTAAAAAGAAAGCTACTGCTTCGTCCAAAAGATTTATTCTTATTTCCCAATCAATAATTAATAATTACACACTACTCTTAATATATAATATTAGAGAGAAGATAAATCAGAAGATTCTAATCATGGAAGTAGTTTTAAATTAATAAACAAAGCACCTTTAATAAAAGAAAATAAAGAGGAAACTGCCAACTCACTACAACTGTAGAAAAAACATGCTAGAGTCAAGCTTATCTTCCAACACACCCTCTTAAGCGACTTCCTTGTTGTGCCAAGTTGGTGATGCCCAATCTTTTCCTTACATTTTCAAAAACCTCTTTTGCTAATGACTTCGTGAAGATCTCTGCATATTGATCTTCAAACTTGCAAAACTTCAAGAATATTTCACCATTGTTGACAAGTTCTCTTATGAAATGATATCTCATATCAATGTGCTTGCTCATTTTGTGAAAAATACGCTTTTTTAATAGTTCAATTGTTGGATTATTGTCATAGTAAATTTGTGTTCCCACTTTCTGCCCTTGCTTCAAATCTGACATTCTTCTCACCCATACGGCTTGACAAGCTGCTACATACTTCGCTTTTGTTGTTGAAAGAGTAACAATTGGTTGTGTTTGGGAAGTCCATGATACTACACTTAAACCAAAGTGAAAAATATATCCAGATGTGCTCTTTCTGTCATAAATGCTGCTTGCAAAATCACTATCCGTGTAACCAATCAACCTGAAATTTTTTGATGTTGAATAGAAAACACCATAATCTTTTGTTCCACTAACATATATGTTGACGCGGCGGATTGCACCCTTGACAGGAGACTGAGCTCCTGCCTTCCACGCGTCACAATGGAAACTCCCCTCTTCCCTGTGGGCCTGACAAAACTGGGGGGAGAGTCTCTAGATAAGGGCTAGCTCCCTTTGGTGTATCTCTGAGGTCCTAGATTTTCTACTGCTAACAAATAAATGAAAAAAGGGGGGGTTGAAAAGCGAGAAGGATGCTGAAAACAGAACCTAAACTAAACAGTGATACACCAAAATGGTTGACCTACTTAGCTTGAACATACACTTTTCACCAAGAACTAGCTGATATACACTTCATTGGATATGAGAAACTCTTCTACATCAGTGAGCTAGGGGTCCGATGGAGATATAGGGAGGAAGAACTATCGGAGGTGTTCTGAGACACACTATGACAGCCTATTCACATGCGCCTATATTCCTGCTGTAGACACTTCTGGCAGACCTGCAAAAGGAGAAACTTCACAATGCACTAGACATGTTGAAATCGTTCTGTGAAAGCATAAAGGAAAATGACTTAACACAACGAAAACATAGACATATACGAAAGTGCAAGCTCAAATGGAGGTAAAAAATGCTATGTTTTTTGATTCAAGGTAAATTTCGGCATTGCTCTGCCTTACAAGCCAAGGGATTATTTTGGCAGAGTTCTGCCTTCCAAGCTAAGAGATTTATATCCTTCTCAAATGAGAAGTTTTACAATATATAGAGGAAGAAAGAGGCCTTTTGGCGCCCTTTTACAAGTGGCCCATGTGCGTTCTGAACATTGGGAAGAGGAAGCCGCTTAATAGATAATGCTGTGTCGGCTCCTGTTTTGACCTTGGCATTCAAATATTAATGTGAAAGCATGGAACGCGCCTCTTTTTTTGCAAACAAGACTGCTCCTTCCAGATATTCACGCGGTTTGTCTGCTCATTAATGCAAGGTGTGGAAAAACAGGCCACGCCGTTCATTGTTTGCGCCCCTTGATGACCACTTGGCAGATACTGTGTCAACCACTGGAGTAACTCCTTCCCCTTTGCCACCTGGGCTGTTTTGTCCGTTTCTGCACTTTGTCTCTTCCTGGCTACGTCTTTTCTGGCTCCTTCGGCCCTCGGAGGCTATCTTCTCGGCGGGTCGCTGAGTTCACTCGCGGCCTGTCCTTAAGTTTTTTTCAAAATCAACGACTATTTCACCGTCTTAAATTTGACGTCTGTGCACCCGTCACTGGGCGTTTGAACCTCCAACGACTAGTTCGCCGTGCTTGATTTTGACGTCTTCGGGCCCGTCACCCCGTGGAATTTCTTTGGCCTTTTCCTTTCCTTCGGCTTTTTGCTCTGGTCGGGCTTTTGTCTTAGTCAGGTCCTCATTGTTTTGGCGGCCGAATTTCTTCGGACTTTTGTCTGAAGGAAATCCTTCAGACAAAAAGTCTGAAGGATATCTTTCCTTCTGTTTTGCCTTCGTTCGGGCTTTTCGCTTTGGCCATTTTTCCCGCGAACAAAATGTCTGCAAGAATTATCTCGATCACTTTGACCTTCGGAATCCTTCTTCGGGTTTTTTCCCCGCGGCTCTTTCTCCGAATTTCTTCGGACTTTTTGTCTGAAGGAATTCCTTCGGACAAAAGTCCGAAAGAAATCATTTCCTGCCTTTGCCTTAGTCTTTTTATTTCTGCGGGATTTTCTTCCAAGGATTTCTTCGGACAAAATGTCCGAAGGAATTCCTTCGGGCATCTTGTCCGAAGAAATTCTCTTGTTCACTTTTCTGAAGGAATTCCAACTTACCCTTTCGGCCTTCTCGTTGATCCCTTTGAAAGTGTTCCCTGCCCTCCACAAGGGCACTTGGAATGGTCCATTTTGCACCTAAGTGTTGGGAACTTGTTAGAAACAGCCTGCAGAGTCCGTAGAAACAGCCTGCAGAGTCCATAGAAACAGCCTGCAGAGTCCGTAGAAATCAAGACTTGTGCAAAATAAAAAAATGAACTGGCTCAGAACAACAGGGAAGGAAGGAGACCATTTTTGCCCTGTTAGACAAAAAATGGTCAAGAAATTGGCGACTCCCAGGGGAAGCATTCCTACTATGCTTAGAAACCAGTTGCCTTAAAGTCCATTGGGCACGGAGTCGAGATGCAACTTTGAAAGAGTTAGCAACCGCCTTGAGACATCCAAGAATCAATCATGAAGCTTTTACCCCAAACACAAAGGAAAACACACACAAGGTTAGAAACACTACTTGTGCAAACAACACTTAGGGAAAACAGGGAAAGAAAATTGAAAGCAAACTACTATATACAACTAACCAGGTATATTTGCCTCCCTCCTAGATCAAAGGGAAATTTTTTTAAGTCCCCTTCCTGGCGAGAAAAAATTATGATGCCAGACAAGTGGTTGAATGGAATGGAGACTTGGTGACCTGCTCCTCTTGCCTGCCACCTCAATTGGCTTGCATCCGAGTGGATCAGAGTCAAACATGCTCCCAACATATATGTACTCTTCTTGTTCTTGGAAGCCTGTCGAATGCTGGTCCTCCATGCTGGTGTGTTTTATCAAGAAATCAAAGGCTGTTGGCTCATCACCATAACCCCTTTGATATGCACAGTCCCTTTGCAGTGCATTATGGTTTGACCCATTCCCTTCTGCTTTATTGAAAACCCTGTCAAACTCATTCCCTGCTCCTTCATGGCTTTCTTGAAGGAGGGTGACTGTTGTGATGTCTGAAATGGAATCACAAACTAATTGCTCATCCCACAGAACATCACCTTATTGTTCAAGGTTCTCTTCTTCAAAGCTTGCCTCAAGATGGACCAGCCTCTCTTTTTCCTGCTCAAGGATCAGAGTCTCTAGTTGTTCAAAGACATTCTCCTGATTCTCCTCCAACTCAAGCTCCATGGCATGGTCATCCTCCTCATCGAAGCAACAAGGTAGTTCATCAAACAAGGGGGGAGAGAGCTCACCATGCTTACGTTCCTCCTCATATTGCTGGAACATCCGCATGTATGCATGACCTGCGTCTTCTCCATTGCTGATGATGTCTTCAGAAGGAGCCTCCATGATGATTTCATCTTCTTTGACATCTATGATAGCCTCTTGAACAACTGTAAATTGGATCTTCTCTTCCTCACTCGCCTCCTGCAAAACAGGTTCCTCCTTGAGAAGGGATGAAGTGGAAGGCTGATGATTAAACCCATGTGGAAGAGGAGGCAGTCCCTGAGCTAGAATCAAATAATTCTCCTCTTTCCATTTGGCTAGCACTTCATCTATATCAGATGTGGCCTGATAGCTTTCTTGGAAGTGTGTAGATGGGATGTGTTTAGACATGGAATCTGCTGCGTCCATCACACGTCGGTTGAGGAATCTCGCCCTGGACTCCAAATTTGCAATTATCCTAGCTAGATCTTCTTGAAAAAGCCTCTCTTGGAGGTCACAAGCATCATCATGATGAGTAGTAGCAGGTTCGTCTTCTTCAAGGTTTTGAGCAAAACCTTTCTCCTTCTCCTTCCTGCCCCATGATTCCACTGTTTGCTTCCAACTCATGACCTCATTTTCTTTCATATAATTTTGATCAAGCTCAGGATGTTCATGAAATCACCTCAAGCAGCTCTCCTAGTTACCCTTCAACAATGAAGGGAGTAACGCTGGAGTTTGAGGTGATTCCATGGACAACCTGAGCTTCACCAAAGTTATAAAAAAAATGTGATTTCTTGATGGCATCAGGATTGCTTAACCAACTGATTCAACTCGGAGTCGCCATTGGTGTTGATGAAAAAGCCTCCAAAGGCTGGTTGGTTGAAGGACACTAAAAATTCTTCAACTCTTTGGACAAAACTTGTCCCACAATCCCCTGATTAAAGGTCAGATGCTGTGTTAATGGTTCGTTCTGCTGTAACAGGACCAACACCAATCTTGAAACTTTTCTGAGTGTTCGAACGTGGTCCCACTGGGCGTGCCAAAAACTGTTGACGCGGTGGATTGGTGCCCTTGACAGGGGACTGAGCTCCTGCCTTCCACGCGTCACAATGGAAACTCCCCTCTTGCCTGTGGGCCTGGCAAAACTAGGGGGAGTCTCTAGATAAGGGCTAGCTCCCTTTGGTGTATCTCTGAGGTCTTGGATTTCTTACTGCTAACAAATAAATGAAAAAAGGGGGTTGAAAAGGGAGAAGGATGCTGAAAACAGAGCCTAAACTAAACGGTGATACACTAAAATGGTTGACCTACTTAGCTTGAACATACACTTTTCACCAAGAACTAGCTGATATACACTTCATTCGATATGAGAAATTCTTCTATATCAATGAGCTAGGGGTCCGATGGAGATATAGGGAGGAAGAACTACCAGAGGTGTTCTGAGACACACTATGGCAACCTATTCACATGCGCCTATATTCCTGTTGTAGACACTTCTGGCAGACCTGCAAAAGGAGAAACTTCACAATGCACTAGACATGCTGGAATCGTTCTGTGAAAGCATAAAGGAAAATGACTTAACACAAAACGAAAACATAGACATATACGAAAGTGCAAGCTCAAATGGAGGTAAAAAATGCTATGTTTTTTGATTCAAGGTAAATTTTGGCAGTGCTCTGCCTTACAAGCCAAGGGATTATTTTGGCAGAGTTCTGCCTTCCAAGCTAAGAGATTTATATCCTTCTCAAATGAGAAGTTTTACAATATATAGAGGAAGAAAGAGGCCTTTTGGCGCCCTTTTACAAGTGGCCCATGTGCGTTCCGAGCATTGGGAAGAGGAAGCCGCTTGATAGATAATGCTGTGTCGGCCCTTGTTTTGACCTTGGCATTCAAATATTAATGTGAAAGCATGGAACGCGCCTCTTTTTCTGCAAACAAGACTGCTCCTTCCAGATATTCACGCGGTTTGTCTGCTCATTAATGCAAGGTGTGGAAAAACAGGCCGTGCTGTTCACTATTTGCGCCCCTTGATGACCACTTGGCAGATACTGTGTCAACCACTGGAGTAACTCCTTCCCCTTTGCCACCTGGGCTATTTTGTCCGTTTCTGCACTTTGTCTCTTCCTGGCTTCGTCTTTTTTGGCTCCTTTGGCCCTCGGAGGCTATCTTCTCGGCGGGTCGCTGAGTTCACTCGCGGCCTGTCCTTAAGTTTTTTTCAAAATCAACGACTATTTCACCGTCTTAAATTTGACGTCTGTGCACCCATCACTGGGCGTTTGAACCTCCAACGGCTATTTCGCCGTGCTCGATTTTGACGTCTTCGGGCCCGTCACCCCGTGGAATTTCTTCGGCCTTTTCCTTTCCTTCGGATTTTTGCTTTGGTCGGGCTTTTGTCTTAGTCGGGTCCTCATTGTTTTGGTAGCCGAATTTCTTCGGACTTTTGTCCGAAGGAAATCCTTCGGACAAAAAGTCCGAAGGATATCTTTCCTTCTGTTTTGCCTTCGTTCGGGCTTTTCCCTTTGGCCATTTTTCTCGTAGACAAAATGTTCGCAAGAATTATCTCAATCACTTTGACCTTCAGAATCCTTCTTTGGGTTTTTTCTCTGCGGCTCTTTCTCCGAATTTCTTCGGACAAAAGTCCGAAAGAAATCATTTCCTACCTTTGCCTTAGTCTTTTTATTTCTGCAGGATTTTCTTCCAAAGGATTTCTTCGGACAAAATGTCCGAAGGAATTCCTTCGGGCATCTTGTCCGAAGAAATTCTCTTGTTCACTTTTCCGAAGGAATTCCAACTTACCCTTTCAGCGTTCTCTTTGATCCCTTTGAAAGTGTTCCTTGCCCTCCGCAAGGGCACTTGGAATGGTCCATTTTGCGCCTAAGTGTTGGGAACTTGTTTCTTTCCTGCAGAGTCCGTAGAAACAACCTGCAGAGTCCGTAGAAATCAAGACTTGTGCAAAATAAAAAAATGAACTGGCTCAGAACAACAGGGAAGGAAGGAGACCGATTTTTGGCTTGTTGGACCAAAAATGGTCAACAATATCTCAAAATTCTTTTCCTTGTTTGCCAATGCGATTCTTTAGGTGTCTCCATGAACCTTGAAATCAAACTCACAACATACATAATGCTAGGCTTAGCATAAATACATCAAGCTACCCACTAGCCTCTTGTACAATGTTGGATCTGTTGTCACAATCCTATTGTCATAAGTGTAGACGTTGGTTTGCAATTCAACATATTGAACTTTTTCTAATCATCATTGCATTATTTTGTTTGACAAATGAAAATTCCATCACTTGTTTGGCTTACTTCGATTCTAGGAAAATATTTCATTAAGCGCAAATCTGTCATCTCTAATTCTTTCTTCATTGCTGATTTGAACAATTCAACTGACAAATTCCTTGTAAATATCAAATCATTAACATATAAGCAAACGATTAAGATCTCGCCTTGATCATTCATCTTGACGTAAAGGGTCGGTTCACTGCTGCATTTGATGAATCCATTGTTTAAGAGATATGAGTCAATGCGAGTGTACCAAGCTCTCGAAGCTTGCTTGAGAACGTACAAAGCTTTCTTCATTCTATAAAATGAGCCATAATCTGATAACCTAGTAGTTGTTGCACATAAAGTTCTTTCTCCAATACCCCATTCATAAATTCTGATTTGACATCCATTTGATAAACTTTCCATTTATATTGAGCTGCTATTGCTAACACAGATCTCTTTGTATCTAGTCTAGCTAGTGGAGCAAATGTTTCATTATAATCGATCCCAGGCTTTTGTGAAAAACCCTTTGCAAGTAACCTTGCTTTATGCTTCACAATATTTCCATCAACATTAAACTTTGTCTTAAAGACCCACTTTACACTAATTGCATCTTTTCCTTTTGAAAGATTCACTAATTGCCGGGTGTGATTTTTTTCTCTATTGCCTCAATTTCATCATCCATGGATTTTTGCCAACTCTCATTTTCAATTGCCTTTTCAAAGCATACAAGATCAGCAAGAAAAAATAATGCAAAATCTGAAATCAAATTATCATACTAACTTGAGTTATCTCATATAGTTCCCTCAAGCTCTTTGTCTTCTTTGGAGTCTCATTTGATCTTGAACTATTACTGGAGTGATATCTGGGTGTTTTTAGTGGAGTTGCTCTATGTGAACCAAAAATATTGAATGGAGGTAACACTAGAGTAGGACCTTGTTGACTGCTACTTGGAGTACTTGATGTAGAGAAACTTTCATTGAACTCTCTAATCCCAAGCTTTTGCTACTATTCTAGATTTCCATTCCAATTCCATTATTCATCTTCAAGAAACTCAACATCTCTGCTGATTAGAGTCTTCTTTATGATGGGATTGTACAACTTGTAAGTTTTTGATTGCTTACTGTATCCCAAAAAAAACACATTGTTCTCCTTTGTCATCAAACTTCTCCCTCTTTTCATCAGGGACGTGCATATTCAATGCACCCAAACACTCTCAAATGAGAAACACTGTGTTTTTTATTGCTCCATGCTTCTTGTACACTGTACAGAATGTGGGGGAACGGATCAAAATGTACACTGTAAATTGTACACTGTACAAGCTACAACTTTAGCCCAATACTCATTTGGTAAATGTTTAGGCTTCATCATGCTTCTTGCCATCTCCATGATTGTTCTATTCTTCCTTTTTGCAATGCCAATTTGTTGTCGTGTATAACTGGTAACAAATTGTTTCTTGATCCCATTTGTTTTGCAAAAATTCAGAAAATCATTGGACATAAATTCACCACCTCTATCTGTTCTTAGTACCTTTATGTAGTGCCCACTTTGCTTCTCAACTAAAGCTTTAAATTGCTGAAAGTTTCCAAAAGCTTTTGATTTGTGTTTAAGAAAATATACCCAGGGTTTCCTTCTATAATCAGCTATAAAAGTCATGAATTACAAACTGTTTCCCACTAAGGTGTTTGCATAGGCCCACATAAATCTGAATGCACAATCTCTAGTGGATTTCTTGCTCTATATGACTTTCCAACAGAAAATGATTCTCTGTGTTGCTTACCAAGAATGCAACCTTCACAAATTTTGTGAGGCTGACCAATCAAAGACAATCCATTCACCATGTTCTTTCCATGCAACAAATATAGGCCACTAAGACTTAGGCGGCCAAACCTCAAGTGCCATAACCATGACTGATTTTTTATGACAGCTTTGAATGCTAAAGAGAACTCATTTTACAAACTTAAGGGAAACATTTTATTTTGTGTCATTTGGACCTTTGCAATCAGCTTTCCATTTTTATCTAGAATCACACATGTATCATTCTCAAAATAAACTATAAATCCCTTCTGTATTAGCTGTCCAATACTCATTAAATTATGTTTAAGATTAGGAACATAATACACATCTCAAATGTGCATTTTCTCTCCTTGCTTGGCTTTAATGTTTATGCTCCCTTTACCCATTACATCTACCTTTTTATCATCCTCTAATTTCACTTTTGATTGAATAGATTCATCTATGTTTGCAAACATGTCCTTGTTTCCACTCATGTGATTACTGCGACCACCATCTAAAAACCACACTTCTCTTGAACTTTCTTGTGCAATGTTACAGGGAATGAACATTGAATCACTATTCTCGATTTCAAGCTGATTTTCACTTGAAAAGTGTGCATTCTGTCTATTTATGTCAAATTGTTTCTTTTTACATTCATTTGCATAATGACCAAATTTCTTACAGTAATGGTGTTGAATTTGAGATTTGTCATACCTTTGACTATGTGCACGGAAATCATGATTATGAGTATGGCTACTACTACCTCTGCCTCCTTTGCTTGCAAAGAAGTTTGAATTTGTTCTCTTTTCATAAGAGTTGCCCAATCTATCTCCGCCCATCACGGTTGCTAGTCTTGCCTCTATAAAATCCTCTTCCCTCTGTAATTGGTTTTTCCCCCTCTTGTGCCTTTGCTACTGCTAGCTTTGAATGCATTTTCCATAGGAGTACCGGCTGATTTATTTAGTCTTTGCTCATGAGATTGCAAAGACCCCATAAGCTCATTAATTGAAACTTGTGATAAATCTTTCAATTCTTCGATAGCTACAACAATTGGATCAAATTTGACAAACAAACTCCTCAAAATATTTTCTACAACCTTTTGATCAACTAACGTGTCTCCATGAGACTTTATTTGGTTCACAATGTTCAGTGCACATGTAAAGAATTCATTTATAGACTAGGAGTTTCTCATTTGCAAATTTTCAAAATCTCTTCGAAGCATTTGTAATCTTACCGGTTTGAATTTGGTGGTTCCTTGATATGAATTTTGTCAATTGTCCCATGCCTATTTGGATTTTTGTTGCTGCAACTCTTGGAAAAATTGACTCTTCCATTGTTTGTTGGATAAAAAATAGTGCCTTCACATCCTTCTTCCTATTCACCTTGAGAAGATCTCTTTGGGCTTGTGTTAGGGCATTTAAATTTGCTTGATTTGCAGGTTTTGGGAAACCGTTCTCCACCAAGTCCCATAAGTCTTGAGAACAAAATAAAGTCTTCATCTTGATGCTCCAATAATTGTAATTCTTTCCATTGAATTGCGAAATCTGTGGTTGAATAAGATTGTTGCTGCTCAGACCTGCCATTTTTCTTGAGAAACTTGCTTCAACGTAAAATAAACTAAACTCTGTCACAGATCTTCCTTTACAAACAATATTCAACAATCTTTCACGAACAACTTCAATGGCTCTACTTCTCTTAATATAAAATATTAGCGAGAAGACAAATCAAAATATTCTAACCATGCAAGGAGTTTTAAAGCAACTTTAATATAAGAAAATAAAGAGGAAACTGCCAACTCGCTACAGGTGTAGAAAAAACACGCTAGAGTCAAGCTTATCTTCCAACACACCCTGCACAAGGTGTTCCCCCTGGAGACGCTTCCAAAGTGAGGTGGGAAACTGAAACACTAGGGACAAGTACTGGTAGCCCTGAATTTTTTTGGGTAGTTGTTGGAAATGACCTAGAAATAGCATGGCTTTTTCCGATAAGTACCCAAACATTTTCAACTCTTTTTTTTAAACTAAAAATAATATTTAAGAATTTTAAAAAAAAAAAAACACTAAAAGTAAACCCACCAACCTAAACCCCAACCCTAATTGCAATTAAAAAAGTAAAAAACTAAACAAAAATTAAAAAACCTAAATCCAAAACAAGAGTAGAACATATATTTATGTAATGTCATTACATGGAGTACTCGTGACTTTAGGCTTTTAACAATTTGCAAACAACAATTTTTTGCATTTGGCGGTAGATATTGCAGGGTTTCAGGTAGCAAGGACAATGATTATAGAGCTTAGAAGCAGCAACAATAGAGATTACAAGTTTTAGGTCCAAAAAAAGTCGTTTTTGTTTTTCATCATTTTCTTTGTTGGAATTGTGCATTGTTTGAATTGAAATTAGAAGAAATAAAAACTTTTTACTTTTTCCAAGTTCCATTCAAACAATGCACACGTAATGGTAAAAAAATTATTCTCTTTACAAAAGTAAAATAGTCCGTGTAAGTTTTTTTTTTCCCTCTTTTAAGTTTTTATTGTTGTTTTTAATGTTAAGTATAGTTTAAATAATTTTATTATTATGATATATGTGTGTGTAAAAGAAAACAACAAACTTATATTATAGAAAAGTCAAAGAATAAAATTCTATTATGCCAAGCTTGGAAGCTAATGGTCCAACCTTGGGCATTACACACAAAAGAGAACAAGTGATTCTGCATCATTTGAAGTTGAAGTTGAGAATGTTTGCCAAGTCCCTTTGCCACTTAAATGGCCACCACATCGGGGGTAAACCATAGCAAATAATATTTTGATCATCTAGAGCCTAGTTAACCAATCCATCAACTTCAATGTTTCTTTCTCTGAGAACATGTATCAATTGTACTTCTTGGAATTGAGAATGTAACTTCCCAATTTTTTCCATTACTCTAGCAATTTGCCAATTTTTGCTAGGATGAGCTTCAGGGTCAGATAATAAGCCTACAATAATTGTAGAATTTGATTCAATTTGAATCTGCTGCCATCCTAGTTTCAAAGCCTTTTGCATACCTTTGTAGACAGCATTTATCTCTGCTAAAGTATTGGTCATAGTCCTCACTTTTTCTGCAAACAGAAAAGCGACTGTTCCATCAGATAATCTTCCAATACCCCCTATACTTGCCTGGCTAGGATTACCTCTTGAGGCTCCATTGGTATTCACTTTTCCAAATCCAATTGGTGGTGTTGTCCAAGTTTTGTCCCTTTGTATTTGCTTTTTCGACCAAACATCAAACCTTATGGAAGTACTAGGTTGTATGGATATCAGGTGGCATAAATGTTCCCAATCTGGTGTTAGAATATGAGGCAACCCAATCTTGTGCAGGATAGTTTCAGCTAGATTGATTTTAATTTTTCCCCAGACATAATTGATGTGTCTGCGATGCTGTTGGAAAATTTGATGTTTTCTTTCTTTCCAAACATTCCACAACATCAAAGTAATTGCAGCCCAAAACATTGTCTTAAAATGCTGGCATTTGGGTAAATGTTGTTGCCAATCTCTAATCAGCTGCTCTAATGACTGAATATTTCTCCATTGAAGGTTCAACAACTGGGATAAGAGCTTCCAAAAGTGAACTACCCATGAGCAATGTAGAAATAAATGAGAAATGGTTTCCTTATTTTCAGAGCATAAGATACAACAAAAGGGACCATAAAAACCCCGCCTCATCAGATCACCCCAATTAGAACTCTTCTTTTTAAAATTAGCCAAACAAAAAAACTCACCTTTGGCCAAACTACCGGTTGCAAAAGTTGTTTAAATATATCCTTAAGCAGGTGAGCAATGCTAGTTTGTAAGGAATCATATCTTGAAGAAATTATATAATCTCCTGAAGCATGTCTCCCCCATGCCAATTCATCCGGTTCGGAGGATATTGACAAAGGGCGTACCACATGCAGAGTATTAATCTAAGATAATTGTTCATCTTCTATTTGAATTAGCCATTCCACAATGGATTTCCAACGCTTACCTGTTTCCCAGGAATGATTAGTGTCCTTGCAATAATGATCCACCTTAATCCATGCCTTTTCATTTAGTACTTTCATTACAAGATGTAGCTCTGGATACTGAGTAATGATTGGTGGATGCCCATCCCACGCATCTGTCCAAAAATTAGCTATTCTACTATCCTTGACAATCCAGAACAAGTGTTTTTTAATGAGCTCGTCCCCTACTTTGAGAACAAGTATAGGAGATCCCTTTGGAGGAGGGGATAACCTAATAAGTCTTTCAGGGGGATTGTTTTCTGCATATTTGGCTCTAATATTTACAGCCCATAGCTCAGTTGGATTTGTTATTAGTCTCCAATATAATTTAGCTTCTAAAGCTTTATGATGTTTATAAGAAGAATGAAATCCCAATCCTCCATCTTGCTTGGAAAGACACAAAATTTCCCATTTAACTAAAGCCCACTTTCTTTTGTATTGTAAGCCACTCCATAAGAACTTTTGGCAGATAGAATCTAAGTGCTTCATAATCTTCCCTGGAGTATTCAAACTGGAGGAGACATATAATGGTAAGGCTTGAAGAATTGCTTTGACCAATACCATTCTTCTTCCTTTGGAGAGCCATTTATTAGTCCATTTCTGCAGTTTGAGTTCAACTTTATTTATGATCCACTACCAATCTCTGATCTGTTTGGATGCTAAAGGCACCCCCAAATATCAAAGTGGAAAGAACCATGTCTGAAATGAAGAATATTAAGAATCTGATCCCCCTGTCTTTTAGAATAGTGAAAGAATATTATACTAGATTTATCATGATTGATTCCCTGACCTATGGCCTTAGAAAACACCATGAGAAGCTTCTGCAAGTGTTGAGCTTCCAAGTAGGTTGCTTTCCCCAAAAGCGTGGAGTCATCCACAAATTGTAGATGGGTGAGAGGATGAACACTTTTAACCAGTTTGATTCCATTGATCTTGTGATTTGTACAAGCTGTGGACAACAGTCTTCCAAGACATTCTGCCACAATAATGAATAAAAACGAGGATAGTGGATCTCCTTGGCATATTCCTCTAGAAGGCAAGAAAAGCTGGGAAGATTACCATTAACCAAAACATAAAAGGAAATTGATGATAAGCAAGCTTTTACCCATTCTCGCCACTCTTCTGAGAAACCAAACTGAGCCAACACCTGGCAAAGAAAATCCCAATCAACTCTATCATAGGCTTTGGATAAATCCAGCCTTATAAACATCGAAGGAGATTTCTGAAGTTCCATAGAATGTAATGCTTCCTAGGCCAAAACAATTTCATCATGAATTTGTCGTCTTGGAACAAATCTGCCTTGTTCCGTAGAGATGATCTTCCCCAAAAGAGGTTTCAACCTTTCTGTCATTATTTTAGTGATTATTTTGTAGAGGACATTACATAAAGCTATAGGTCTAAATCCTGAAATGTCTTCTACTTGTCCCGTTTTTGGAATAAGAGCTATAAAAGTCTTATTAATTTCCTTCAGCATTGTTTTTGCTCACCTGGCCTCTTCTACTACCTTGAGAAGATCAATGGATGTCCTAGAATGTTTGATAGAATTCAATGGGAAAGCCATCCGGTCTTGGAGTTTTGCCTTTTTTCATTCCAAACACCACTTGTTGCAATTCCTTTTCAGAGATTGGATTAGTGAGTTTCTCATTATCTTGATCCGTGATAAGACGTGGTAGATGCTGTAATATTGTTTGTTGAGCTGATCTATCAAGAGATTGGGCTTGGAAAAGCTTTTGGAAGTACTGTTATGCAATTTCCTGCATGCCTATCAAAGAATACTCTTTCGTACCATCATCCTTAGCGAGAGAACCTATGTAATTATGAGTTCGTCTTGCCAACAATGATTTATGAAAGAAGGCAGAATTTTTATCACCTTCTTTTAACCATTGGACTCTAGATTTTTGTTTCCACATAATTTCTTCTCTAGTCTCCCATTGGACTCAAAAGTTCCTCAGTACATCCAGAAGTTCTAAGAGTGATATTCAACTCTTCTAACTTCTCTAGTATTTGTTTCTTTTTTTCCTTGATATCTCCAAACTCCATCTAATTCCATTTTTTCAGTTTAATTTTTAGATATTGAAGTCTCTTGGCAAAAGAAAACATTTGTGTTGCATGGCTTACCTTCCATCCACCACTGATTTATAAGTTGACCAATATTTTCATGCCGAAGCCACATTAATTGGAATTGAAAAGGTGCATGACACGGATCAGATTTTCCTATTTCCATAAAACTGGCCAATGGTCAGAACCAGGGTTATTTAGAATGTATGCTTTAGGAATATATTCCACCATTCTTCAAAAATTAGGAATCTGTTGAATCGTTCCAAGATACACTCTGATCCTTGCCTTCTATTAGACCATTTCATTGTCCCATTTTCACTCGGAACATCTACCAATTGGAGGGACTATATAAATTTAGCTATATTAATAGAGCTAGGTATGGATTTCCCCCTTGTTTTTCCTGTAAGTTAAGAATGGTATTGAAATCTCCTCCAAGGATAACTGGGACACTGGGATAAGAATTTATCAATACCTCTATATGCTGCCATTGAGCCATCTTCTCTTCGATTATAGTGGGAGCATAAATATTTAAAAGTAAAAATTGCTGGCCATCCACCTTAGAGTGCAAATGCATCTTTAAAATTCCTTTATTACTACACGAGCTTAGCCTAGTAATGAGATTTGGATCCCAAATAGTCAAAACTCCTCCAGATGTTCCTTGAGACCCTAGAGATAGATTTTGTGCCTTGGGCCATATTCTTTCCGCTATGACTGTTGAAAGTTCAATCAAAGCTTTAGTTTCTTGAAGAAATATCATAAGAGGATGATGTGTTTGACGCAATCTTTGTATTTCCATTATTTTAGAAGGGCTACCTTTCAGCCCTCTTATATTTCATGTGATCACCTTCATTGTAATGGCTTATTTAGGTCCAACAAGACACATATACGGGCATAGACCATTTGTTCCAATTGTAATGTTGAATTTGTGGTCATCATGAGAGTACCTAGTGTATTGCCAATTGCCATAAACACATTATTATTCCAATATTCAGCTACAACCCAAAAAGCCTAACCCAGACAAGGGCCACAGAGGGGAGTTCTTCATTTGCCTTAAATCTGGGATGCCATGGTTACTTAAAAAGTCCCGCTCAACCAAAAAACCATGGCCCACCTTGAAAAATATATTCTCTATCTTCTGTCGAGGCAAAGAAATCATAAAATATTCATTAGGGTAAACTGAAATCGAAAACTCACCTTTGGTGTGCTAGAATTTCTTCGTCCATTCTTTCAAAGCTGCCAATGTAGGACGAAAACCCAGAAAGCGAATAATCAGCCCTCAGCTTTCTAAAACATCTATTTCGCCTTGCACATCAGATCGTTGAAGTCTCACTATAGGTGTTCCATCAGTTGATCGCATACAACCATTTTCTGTTTTCCGTGGATACATTGTCGGCATTCGTAATGGTCTTTTTTGGAGGTTTCTGCTTGGACCTTGGATTTTCAGATCTCCTCTAACCGTAGTTGCAAAGGATGGTTTAGAGGATTCTCCCAGATTAATCATTTTACCAGTTCATTTTTCACATGAAGCTGGTCTAACAACCATATTCAAAAGGGGCAAATGTAGGGAAGGGGCCTCTTGTTATACAAAAAAAAAAAAAAAAAAAAAAAGCTTTACAGGGCTCAATTGTGGCGCTGAGAATAAAAATTGAGATCACCTAGGGCATACACTGATGGCACTTAGGTAACAAGACGCGTTACTAGTCACAGTCGCACCATTTGAACCATGCAACAGGAAAGATAAAACGATCGGACCTCAGTTTTGATGAAGGTCGCGATAACCATAACAATTGTGGTCGAGGTCGACGGGTTTCTCAGCTGGCATCTCCTTCTTTCAAGCCTATCTCTTCACATGCTTCGACTCCATTGCCCTGCTTTTAGATTAGTTTATTCCTTACCAGTCATTTCTCTTTGTTTTGATTCATTTGCAACATATTAGAAACTATATTTTCAATCGAAAGTTTACAGGTAATATTAATCATAATTTATTTTTGTTTATCATGGAAAGCCTTATGGGTTAGTTTTTGTCAAATTTTATTATAATATTAATATGGTTTTAGTTTTTGTGTTTTTATTTATTAAAAAATCGATTTTAGTTTTTTAAATGATTTCCATTCTCAGTGGAGGTATAAATGGCAGAGTTCAACTTCGGTTGGAGGGTAACTTGAAGTAAATAGGGGAGAAGGCCTAGGTGAAAAGGCTTCTGTGAGACATGACCCTGCTTCTCTTTGGAGTCATGTGAGAGTGGTGGGAAACATTGTAGGTGGTAGCTCTTGTACTTGGATATGCAACACACTACATAAGGCTTCATACACTGGACTCAAAGCCCATTTAACTAGGATTGGAGGAACGAGGATTGAAAAATATGATAAAGTTGGCAAGTAGAAAATGTTAAGTACATAAAAGAGCAATAGGTGGTGAAAACCAAGATTGCAAGGCTCAGTCTAAATCACATCCTTTACAAAGGAAACCTTCAGGAAAACCACCCACACATTCAACTAAAGGCCATAGCCAAACACATCCTTTTCATAAAAATTCAAACATTTCAAACTCCTTTGGATGAAGAGGCCACATCATTATCATGAAAAATACTAAAATGTGCATTTTAAAGGGCATTTAACTTTGAGAATGGGGACATAACTGATGAATTGGTAGCTCGATGCATTTATGTGAATGGGCTGTCCTTCAACGCATTGAGGTCACCATATAGGCAATAGATTGTGAAAGACATCAATGAAGCCCCACAAGGGTCCAAAGGCCATAATTATGAAAATATTTGAACCCCTCTTAACTAAGGAATTAGAACATATAGAAAGTTCCTTGCAACCAATTAAGGAATTATAGAAGGATACATGAATTTCAATCATTTTACATGGATAAATGGATTTAAAATAAAGACCTTTGATAAATGTTGTTGCAGTATGTCTTAAATGGGCAATGTTTTTAAACACTGTTGATTATGAAGGCCAAGTGAAAAATGCATGTTTTATTGTTGTCATTTTAATAGAGGCTAATGAGTCACTGAGCCCCAAGACATTGTCCAAGTCATCATAGACAACACAAAATTGTAAAGTAACTAGATTGCTCAAAGGCGAGATATGAGCACATATTTTGAATGTTTTGTGCATCCATTATCTCAATTTGATGCTACAAAATATTGGATTTTTTTAATGAATAGAGCAATTTTATATAGGAAAATGAGATTCTCATGTTCGTAACAAATCATCGCATGTCCCAAGCCATCTTTAGGACATTTTTGGGGCTAGAGTTGTTGAAGTTAATTGAACAAACTCTTGCGTTTTACAAATTTTGTTAAATTTCTAGTTTATGTAATTTTGTTGAAAGTCTTAAATTTAGAATATATTCTCTTTATGTTTTAAAAAAAAAAAAAAGGTTGCCAATATAAAATTGGCCTCACACGATCATCTTGAGATAACTTGTGAAGGTAAAAGAAGCCTTAAGCAACATAGTTATTAACAACCTTTGGATTGTGTGGAGGCAATCAAACACGAATAGAGCCCAAAAAGTAAAATATTTGAATCCTGATGATGATTGGTGGGCCAAGGTTGATTACTTGCTCATTTGTATAGAACCTATTCTGTCTATGATAATATATACAAATACAATTGATGCTTGCATGGGAGAAATTTATGTTTGAATTGATTCTATGCTTAATGTATAAGATATATCATACAAAAAAAAAAGAAGATATTGAAGAAAACTTTTACAATAAAGAGTGTGGTCATGAGGATGTGAAATAAAATAATTACCCCATTGCATCTCCTTGCATATGTTCTGAATCCAAGATATTATAACAATGAAATAATTAGGTTACCAAATAGCCATCCACCTTATGATGACAGAGAAGTTGCAAATGGAACTATGGCAGGATTCAGAAGACCTTTTCATGATCCTTTTGTAGTGAGTGTCGTCCACAATGAAATGAGAATGTTTGTAGCCTCATAAGGTTGAATGGGAGAAATTGAGGCTCTTTTTGACAAGTATAACACGTCTCTAGTCAAGTGATGTTTTGTCCATGGCCATGATGCAAAGTACCTATGACCTATTGTCATTAACATTCTATCATAGGTACAAAATTAAATTTATATTTTGAATTAATTTTTTTATGTTAACCAATAATAAGATATATCTTATAAATTTCTAGTTTTCTATTGACTTTCATTATTGTAAATTGTAATTTCCAACAACCTTTTATTTAACACGTGGCTAGTAACTCTTCAATAGAATGGAATTGGAGTACATAGTACTTTATCCACTCAACTACACAAAACAAGTTGGCATCGAAGAAGGTTGAGGAATTAGTGGATGTGCATTTCAATTTTTGCCTCATGTCTATCCATCCAACTAAACAAAACAATTTAGCATTGAAGAAGGTTGATGGATTAGTATATGTGCATTCCAATTTGCGCCTGCTGTCACACAAGACTGACTTGGGTGCTTCTGCAGCTATTATTGCCCAACTTACATTACTTGATATCAATGATGACAATCAAAGGAGTTCTACATAGGGGACGAAGAGCAGAGCTAGTGGGTGTGGTGTTTCTGGTATTGTTGGTGATAATGAATTTGAAGAGAATCTATCTGATTTATTCTAAATTATAATCCTCTCATCACATGGTGAACTAATATGAGATTGCATTTACATTTTGAACCTATAAAAGATGACATGTCACATGAACATTTGAAATTTTAAGCATGTTGGATGTTTTGAATTTTCATGAATACTATAATTTAGTTTTGAATTTTCATGAACACTATATTTTTAAGTGTTTTATCTTTTATGGACTAAAAATCAGTATTATGTGATTTTTATGTATATTTCTATTTTTAATAATTTATTGTACGAACATTTCCGTGTTGTTTGGTTTCCAAGGGTTCTCGAAGAATTTGTGTTTTCCATGTTTTAGATCTGTTTTTGTTTTTGTTTCTTAATAACATAGAAAATATTGATCAATTTTAGTGTACCATGCTCTTGGAGCATGCTTTAGCCCATAGAGCGCTTTCACTAGGCGCACAAGTTGTTCCTTGTCAGCAACCACAAAATCTTTCGGTTGCGTCATGTACACTTTCCCCATCAAATCACCATTCAAAAACACACTTTTAACATCCATATGAAGTATTTTCCAATGAAATTGAGAAGCAATCAGAGTCACGAACTTGATTGTTTTCATATTGGCTGTAGGGGAAAATGTCTTCTCATAGTCTATCCTCTCTTGATGGGCAACCCCCTTTGCTAAAATCCTTGCTTTATGTTTGTCTAGCTAACCATCCACCTTGAATTTGGTTTTATAAATCCATTTACATCCTGTTGCCTTTTTACTTGGTGGCAAATCAGCGAGCACCCAAGTATTGTTTTGCATCGAAGCATCATGCTTGGCCTTCATGGCTGCCTCCCACTCCGACTTTCCTTGTGCTTCATTATAAGAAGGCTCACTTACACTATTAGCAACAAAAGCATAATCACCACCAACATGAAATGTAAGATAGTCATATACCTTATTGACATTTTTCTTTTGTCTTGAAGCAATGTTAGACATGTCCAACTTATCATGCTTTATATCTCTTAAAGTGTTATGATACCAATTTAGTCTCCTTATTGGCACAACCTACACAATTGAATCAAGTCTAATCAAATCTAAATCAAAATCATCACCAACCTGTCCAAGAGGCAAATCAACCTCCAAAAACCTCTCTATCAGCACCCAAAACATCTTGAGCCTCATTCACATTTTGAGTACTATCTGAAGTCATTTCATCAGGACTCAAAATATATGGAGAATCTGATTTTACTGCTGGTTGTGACTGAAAATCAGAAATGAAAAGATTATCACCTTCATCAAATCAACATCCCCACCGATTGTTACCTTTCTAATAGACATGTCCTTGAAACTATATGCTTTTGAATGCTCACTAAAGTCAAGGAAAACGAATTTCTTGGAAATTTATCCAATTTAGTGTGAACTTGATCTGGAACATGAACATGTGTAATACAACCGAGGATTTTAAAGAAATGTACCTTTGGTTTCTTGCATGATCAAGCCTCCTGTGATTTGTTGCAACGCCTTGGATGGGCTTCTTTTAAGAATATAGAGTGATGTGTTCATCCCTTCTTCCCAAAACTCCATAGGCATACTCTTATGCCTTGGCTTATATAGAGTCATTTCCATCATCACTCGATTCCTCCTTTCAACAACTCCATTTTGCTGTGGCGTATAAGGAGCAGAAAATACATAGAGTCATTTTCATCATCACTCGATTCCTTCTAACAACTCCATTTTGTTGTGGCGTATAAGAGGCAAAAAATTACTTTGCACTCCTTTTGCACAAAAATTAACAAATGCTTTGTTACTAAACTCACCACCATTATCAATATGTAGAAACTTAATTTTCAAATTGGATTCAATCTCTACAACAACTTTAAATTAGTTGAATTTATCAAACACCTCACACTTGTAATCATCCTCCTACTATAATCATTAAAAAAATAGGAAGTATAAAGTACCAGATATAGATTTTACCTCCATTGATTTTCTAGATGTTTTTATCTTCATTGGACCACAAACATTTGTATGCACCAATTTGGGACAATAGATGGCCATCCATGCCATTTCCTTTGGGAATTCTTTCTTGCTCCGATTTACCTCCAAACATGCTGAATATATTTGTTTCTCAATCTGAAATGAAGACAAACCATCAACCATATTGTTTTTCATAAGCAAAGAGAATAGATTCCATTTTAGGTGTCCATAACTTTGATGCCAAACTCCAAACCCCAAATTGGAACTATCGAAAGCATAAATCTCTGATGTGTTAGCAACCTCAAATCTATAAAGGCTATGATCTCTAACACCCTTGCAAGGACTTTACCACTACTCTTCTCCTTAAACATACACTTATCATCAAAAAATACAATATCCAAGTGCTTATAACTAGTGATTTGACTAATAGAAAACAAATTCTTAGTCAAACCAGGAATATAAATGACATTTTGGATTTTGAATTTCTTACCCTCATTTAAGCTGATTTTGATATCTCTACGACCTTGCACAGACATGGCATCATCACCATGTGTGACTAGATTTCCTTGCCTGAGTCTTCAACAAAATTCACAAACCAATTACGTTGGTTATTCATATGACTACTAGCATTTGAATCAAAGAGCCAAATAACTTTTCTTAAATGATTAAATTGGGACACCATTAAGGCACACTTCTCTTCATCAACCAAATTAGCTTGTCTTGCTTTCCTCTTTTTCTCCAACCATGGCAACGTTTTCCTACAATCTTTTTTTGTATGACCCTCCTTTCCGTAAAAGTAACTCCTAATATTAGAATTAGACATGTTATTCCCTGAAGTGGTTGAAGATTCTAAAGAAAATTGCTGATTGTGATACTTTCCCTTGGAATTCATCAACGAAGCACTCTTTGAGGTTGACTACTTCTCTTAACCAAATTGCCTATTCCAACTGTCCTTATGCAATAGTTTGCTATACAGTTTTTTAAAGTCATATCATCTTCTATAGTAGTTTGATTTAAAGTTTCAACAAATGTACTAAATGAAAGAGGAAGGCTACGAAGAACAATTATTACCAATTCTTCATCATCTATTTTTTGGTTGATCGCTGCTAGTTGATCCTTTTATGTGTTTAAACTTCAACAAATATTGTTGAAGAGATTCCCCTTCCTACATCTTGAGGGAAAACATCAAATTCCTCAAGTAACATGCCCTTGAAATATCAGAAATCTCATACTTTTTAGTTTCTTCCACACCTTTGCATCATATTTGAAACCTTATACTTCAGCTAGCATTCAATCTGTAATAGATAAAGTAAACACATCAAAGTCTCCCTATTCTTTCGAACAAAGTCCTTATATTGATTTAATACAATCTCTTTTGCTTGATTCTTAGGTAATTCGTTATTGATAACCTCATTCAACTCCCTATATAGGAAGATGCTCAACATCCTATTCTTCCAAATGGTGAAATATTGACCATTAAACCTTTGGGAGTATGACACCATAAGGTTATTCAAATTTGCTATTGCCATGACCAATAATAACTACCAAGCATCGAGACAAATCAAGAGTTTGTAAATATCATTCCTTCTATCTTTATATTTCAGAAATTACCAAATCTGAAAAAAAAATGGTATAATGAAAGTCACCAATTTATGCAGAGATTTAATGCTGATTTGTACAACTAGAACTACCTCAAATTATGTGCCAAAGACCCCAAAATTTATAAATAGTAAAAGAATGTTAATAAAAAACTGAAGTTTTGAATTTTTATTTATTTTTTCAAAAA
Organism: Torreya grandis; assembly: GCA_037957365.1. Classification (NCBI taxonomy): domain Eukaryota; kingdom Viridiplantae; phylum Streptophyta; class Pinopsida; order Cupressales; family Taxaceae; genus Torreya; species Torreya grandis. Next base: position 1,001,822 of record JARHVA010002169.1, on the reverse strand, counting down.
TTTATATCCATGCTGTCGAAACTCCAAACGATTCCGTATGATCATGTGAAAATATGTCTTCAAGAGTCATGCCAACAATATGCACACAAATACTTGAGATTCTGCCACCAAACCCCATGAAATGCCTTAGAATTCATGGTGTTTTTTGTTTTATTAGAATTATATTGTTTTGAGTTTAATTTTAGGTCTATTCTTTGAGAAATAGACCATACAATTTGTCTCCTATGCCTCTCCTAAGGTTCCCAAAATCCTTACACACCTATAGCTCTGATACCATGAAAGAAGGATATATTGAGATAGGGAAAATACTCTGAAATGGAGAGAGAAATTTTTGTTGTTTGTTCTTCATTCAAATAAGAAATGGAATTGGTGAATAATAAAGTGAGAGAGATGACCAACCAAATGGAAGCTACCCTTTAGTTACAAGGTTAACTAATGCACCCTCTTTAATTACTACGTTTTGTAAAGCACAATGTTATTTTTTCTTATTGTGTATTTATTTCCTATGTCAATTTATTTTTATGATAACAAGTACTTGAATTACGTTTATGACCATTATACTAAATACTCCAACACAAACCAACCCAATCAATGAAAGATTGAGCTCATCTTTCTGAGTCTTTGGCTGTCCCAACTTGACCTTGTTCATCTTTCATACCCAAAGCTGACAAGAAAATAAAAACAACATGACAAAGTCGGCTGCCAAAAACATGTTTATTAATATCAATGGTCTACAACGATGAACTTTAAGGGACGTCTATCTTTAGACATGGTTTGGACATGACTTCCTTAACACTTAACCTCTATGTTTTATTTTATTTTTACTAATGCCTTGTGAGTCTCCTTTTATTTTTCCATCATTTGCAAGTATTTGGAAGGGAATGATTGCTAACATAAACACGCGTAATATTTTATTGAAGCATTCACAAATTGTTTAAAGGAAGGAGTATCACACAAATTTGGTCACCACAATAAGTACTAAAATCGTTGAAAACCCCACAACGCTTTTGTAATAACTAGTTTGACAAATTTTAATAGGGACAATATGTGCAATATCTCTCTCTCTATATATATAGTGCAATGAGAATTTATTGTGGATGGTTTTGAACATTTAGTTTGAAATTTCAGACTCTTTTGTTTGAAAAGGAATATTTTTCATGTGAGTGATCCTTATGAAATGTGATCTATTCGTTGATAACTCTTTAAATAGTTAAATTTGTTAAATCTCATTCCAGTATTTAAAACTAATTTTGGACCTCAAATCTAAATATTAGACTAATGATCTCGATTTTAGAGTGCTTCTGCAAAAGTATTTAGTTTAATGGGAATTCAGCATAAATAAAGGGCATTGAATATACAATTATTCAATACGCATTCACAATTGAAAGACTATCAGTATCTTTAATGGTTTTTGGTATATTAGATATTATGAATATTAAAGCCATGCTTTTTTTGTTGTGCCTTGATGTGTTTATGCCCATTTGGATGAATAGATACCAAAAGGAACAAAGGCAAGGAATTTGCTTTTCAGACCCGGTGGTCAGCTGGCATGTGAGTTGGCATGCCATGGAGTGGTGCTGAAGGTGAATGATTGGATATTCTGCCATGGCGGTCTCCTTCCACATCATGGTGAGTAATGTGATTTCTTAATTGACAAATCGGATTTACGTGATAACTTTGACAAGCATTTCAAACATTTTGTGTCGATGTTAATGACTGTAGGTTATTTTCCTTGTTTCTTTCAATACTAGATTAACAACTATCTAATCTATTTAAATCAACATATATTTCTTGGAATAATTATTGTAATCATATACTCTAGTAAATGAGATCAGTACACAGGCGACTTCTAAGTTAGTCGTCCTCTGCGCTCGAAATTGCCCCTTGACCCCCCCAGAGAAGTCTGCCCTCAGGCCACTCTCTATGTTATATTATATAGATGGGTCGCTTGACTGCTTTTTTTTTCCTATAAAGATTACCAAGATGTTAGTATGCTATGCAGCTTTTGTGGATTTAGGAAATGCAATATGACAAGCAAAACCATTTATAACATCTTTCCATCCTCGGAAAGTTCAGTCTCCTTGGGGAGACAAAAACTCACTTCATTTGTAAAATGATCCATTGGTTTTCTTCAAATATTGTAAAATCAGCACAGTGTAATTTCATAAAACTACCTTTGGAACTTTAACAATGATTTAACATCCAGTAAATATTTGTTTATGTATTAATTTTCATGGACTTGGACACTTTTTGTTCCTTTTTTTATCCTTCAACTTTCTTGCGTATTGCTGGAGAATTGCATTGTTAACTACATCGCTTTCCTTGATATTCCAACATGCACTTCATAACAAGATGTTCCAGGAGTATTAGTCTTAGCTTTGGGAGGTGCTGATGTTGGTCTGCTGGCCGTTGGGAATCTATATTAATCTACATGCAATTGGCATCTAGTCTTGATCTTTTCAAATGCTTCCTTGAACTGCTAGTTGTCAACAATAATATCCTCTATTCCATCCTTTGATGTCTCCTTCTTTGACCCTGTAGCATGGATGTCTTTTCATGAGATATACAGGCCATGCTTTTCATCTCCAAGGTCTGTTACTGTTCCATTTCTTCATTGGCATTCCTCATATGAATATATGGGTAACTTTATTCTTCAATCTTGGCCAAAATCTAAACTGTTCAATATCAATTTAAATTCATTAACATGAATCTACATGGCAAGACAAAACCCTATGTCTTCCAAACTATGTAATGATATTTCAAAGTCTATTTTAAAATCGTCTCTTCAAATTTTTAGCTTAGGCAACATGATATCTAATGCATGCGTAACTTATACTCAAATTTTCTCTAAAGTAAAAAGATCACAAATAAAACCTGTTGTAAGATTAGATGACATTTCAACTTATATCCGGATTCCTTACACATAATTGTTTTTGACTAAAATTGAACAAATCAATTTTATGGATGGCGCCTAACTAATAAGGTTATACACATTTAAATAATTGCCCTACAAAATTTGAAGAAAAATAAGTCTTTTTAAATATGCATAAAGGGTACACAATAAATTTTAAACTATTTGAAGTGTCAGGCCAGGGATAATGGAATGACAAAAATGAGAATTTGGTGCAAACCAAAGTTATATTCGCATTAAACAAATGAAGAAATATTACACTATTTATAGCCAAAATATGACTATTCAATTCACCTTCCATGACTATTCAACTTCCTGCGCAGACTATTCATCTACCATTACGAGACAAAAGCTTTCTTACAATTATACTTGGAATTAATTAATATTATGTACAATAATATTACATCCCCCCCTTAATCTGTAGGGGTTATTGTGAGACCAAACATGCCTTTGAACTTTTTAATTTTTTTCTTTCAAGCGCTTTTGTCAAGATGTCCGCTGGTTGCTCCATAGTAGGACAATGTAGCAATTTTACAGTACCATCTTTCACATAATACCAAATCAAATAAAATTGTGTTGATTTGCTTGGTTCAGTCGTGAAAGATTGGATTCTTTGCCATTTTAATTGCAGATGTGTTGTCAACCGTGAGTGGTGTTGAAGAACCCTGTTGCTCTTGTAAATCTAAAAGAACCCTTATGAGCCAAAAATTTCTCTGGTTGCCTTTGAAGTTGTCATGTATTTTATTTCTGTTGAAGAAATTGCTGGCACTAATTGTTTTTTTGACTTCCAATTGACAACTGATGTTCCCGAATTCATAAAAAACTCGAAGTAGATTTTCCATCTTCAAAATCATCAGCATAGTCAGAATCTGAATATGCGATCAATTTGAAGTCTCTTGCCCTGAAGTATTTGAGCTCAAAATTTTGTGTTCCTTTTAGATATCAAAGGACTCTTTTTGGTGCTACCCAATGACTTTTTCTTGGGTTGTTGCATGAGTCGAGAACACCAATAACAAAAAAAATATCTATTCTAGTTGTGGTCACATAGATAAAATTTACAATGAGCTGTCTGTATTTAGTAGCATCTACCAAATATGCGGTATCTTCTGATGTCAATTCAGATTTTGTTCCATGGGTGTACTGAGAGGCTTACAATTTGTCATTCTGAATTTGCTCAAAATTTCACTAATATATTTTTGTTGAGTGATGAAGATATACTTTGATCTTTGAATCACTTCAATACCCAAATAGTAATGAAGATAACTCAAATCTGTGATTTCAAAGCCTTTCATTAACTCGACTTTGATTTTTGTAGTGCCTCTCTCATTATTTCTTGTGATGAGTAGATCATCTGCATACACCAACAAAAATACTAGAAATACAACTATTTTGACAAAAGGAGTTGTATCTTCAAACTCCAAATGTTTGAAATTCATATTTAGGAGGAGCTTAGTGAGCTTTTCGTAACATGCTATTGGGGCTTGTTTCAAACCATACAACAATTTTTCTAGCTTGCACATTTTGTGCTCTTGGTCGTCTACTGCAAAATCTTCGGGCTGAGTCATGTACACTGTTTATTTGAGATCACCATTCATAAATGCAGTTTTTACATCCATATGGGAACTTTCTATTCATTGTGAGCTACCAAAGCTAACATAGTTTGAATGATAGTCCATTTTGCTATTGGTGCAAGGTTTCATTATAGCCTATTCCTTCTTTTTGAGCAAATACCTTCGTGACAAACCTTGCTTTTTGTTTGTCAAGTGAGCCATTTGCTTTGTACATGTTTTAAAAATCCACTTGCAACCACTGGGTTTATGGTCGTTTGGAGGATCAACCAATCCCTAAGTTCCATTTTTGACCAATGCATCATATTCGCTCTTCATTGCTTTTCTCCATGCATCAAGCTTTTCAACTTGTTTGAAGGATGTAGGCTCAGAGTCAAAAGCAACATTGGCTTCTGCTTGCCGTGTTCTTTGTAGTTTCACAAAAGACAACATTTGTTGCGATGAGAATTTTTTTGCTGTTCTCATCAAATAGTTGTACGCATTTGAGGATTCTTAATATCCCAAAATGATGCATTTATGATTCTTTTGGTCTATTTTGTTCCTTTTCTCCTTGGGATTCAATGCATAGCAAGTAGATTTAAAACTTCGAAGATGTCGCACTGAAAGGAGATGACCACACTAGACTTCATATGGAGTATTCATTTGAAGGGCTACTGATGGTGCCCTGTTGCGGAGATACACTATTGTTTGAGTTGCTTCTACCAAAAAATGCATATTTGCTCCTTTGAAATACAACATAGCTCGAACCATGTTCATCACAATTCATTCTGTTGAGGAGTGTAAGGGACCGTGAAATGATGCTTGATCCCGTTTTGCTTGAAATAGGTTTCAAATGCCTTCGATGTGAATGCGCCTCCATTGTCAGTGTTGAGTGTCTCGATGCGGGTTTGGGCTTCATTTTTAACCATCATTTGAAACTTTTGAAAAATGTTGAAGACTTATGATTTTTTCTTTAGAAAGTATATCCAAGTCATTCTGCTGTAGTGATCAATAAACAATACGAAGTACTTGTGACCATCAGTAGAAATAATTGGAAGAGAACAAAAATCAAAGTGAACCAATTGCAATTTCCTATCGGCTTTCCATTTTTACCTTTGAAATGGATCCCTTTTGTGTTTGACCAATATGTAGGTTTCACACTTTTCAATATTCTTGAGCAGTGTTGGCAAGACTACAACACCATTCTTTTGCATTGTGTGAATACTGTCATAGTGAGTGGGCCCAAATCTGGCATGCTAGAGAAGACTTGTTGGCATTCCTTCTTTAGTGAGTTGAGCAAAATTTCTTGGAACTGAGTGCTCACTCCTGAGTTTTAGCAATTTTCCTTCGTCATATCTAGTTAGAACAACTATGTTATCACATTTTCTTGTGAACTTCACCTCTCCATCATCTAGGAGAATGAAGTGGCCTTGTTGTCGAATGAGCACTAGAGACAACAAGTTTATTTTCAATTGAGGAAGGTATAGCACCTTTCAAAGAATGAAATCCGAAAGTCTTCGTGACTCGAGTCAAATTGAACCTTTGCCTTGAGGTTGTAGGCTTGTTTTATTTTCCAAATAAATTGGACCACAACTTTCTTCATGAAACTCGTCAAAGAAGTCCCTTCGGAAAGTCATATGTTGCGTGACACCAATGTCTAAAAGCCAAATATTATCTCAGGTTGAACTTACTGAGGCATTATTTGTTTCGTCTGAGATAGAAAACACACATTCACTTGAAAATTGAGCTGAATTTGGTTCCGAGCTTTTCTTTTTTTTCCTTTTGCCTTTTTTATTTTTTGTAGGCTTCAATTTTGTCCCATGATGTTTTGCATTCACGGGTCTCTTGACTTCTTTTTCTTTCACAATGTTTGCAAAACAAATGTTGTCTGTCATTTTGTTTTTCTTGATGTTGACTATTGTTTTTTCTAGATTTTCCACTTCGCCATTTATTTTTCCCTTTGCTTCTATCATTTCTTACATTCTTGGAAGAATTGTGCTTTTGATTAGTATATGAAAAAACTTTTCCCTGTGGACTCAGTTTTTCTTCCAAAGGCTATTTCTCTTTCGGCCATCTTCTCAACCAGTTGATCAAAGGTGAGAGTCTTCAACACATCAAAGACTCCAAGTAGGTTGAGTATGTAAGGAGAACTTCTATAAAGGCGGTCATGTATACACCAATTTTTACACCGACAATATTAACATGTTTAATAACACGGATTTTTAAAACCAAACTCATGACATCACCATTTTTCAAGTCAAGATTGAACAATTTCAACTGCAATTGTATGAACTCCAATTTTGAGTGAGAATCATACAAGTCCTTCAATTTGCAAAGTGCTTCCCAAGGAGTGTTGCACCCCTGTATGTGACAAAAAAACCTTGCTATCAATTGAGACTGGCATCAAGGCCAATGCTTTTGAATTCTTGCGCTTCAAGGATGTATCTCCTTTGCTTTAGGTTCAACAGGTTGTGCATCCCCATCATAGATGTCAAACCATAAGTCATTGAAGATAAGTGTATTCTCCACCTGTCTTGACCATTCTAACCTGATATCTTTCCCGGTTAGTGTTGTGCCAACAATAGTTTTGATTGAATGCATTTTTGTTGTTTAGGTAGATGGAATGGTTTCTTATCGCAAAAAAAATGTTTCATTTTTTATATACCACCCGATCGATACACCAAACCTTTCTATATGCTTGCCCTTCCTATATACTCGATGGTACATGGAAAAAACCTTTCTATATGCTTGCCCTTCCTATATACTCGATGGTACATGGAAAAAACTCGTCACTTCTATATACTTGGTGGTATATGAAAGAGATATTAAAGCACGTGAGAGAAAAATGACATGTGGTACCTAAGTAGTATGCGAAAATGCTTCGTTCTGTTTACAATACCTGGAGAAGTCCTTATATGTGGGCATAATAACCCTATATACTCAGAGTATTATCACTTTTGAGATTTAAGTCTAGTGATAGTTGTAAATGGGTAACATAGGAAATGGGAAAATGAAAATTTTTCCTTATTTTTCCTTAGCGATTTATAGGGACAATGCTACAAACACCGTTGTTGTAGCTATATTAGGCTTTAAGTGTAGTAGTTCGATCGTGACGACGTTACACGTAAACACAAACTAGAGACGCTATTGATACTGAACGTTGCGATTTGTTTGTGTTTGCACAATTTTATTATTTTTTAAAAATTTGCTTGATTTTGAAAAAGGAAATTTGTTTTGGTTTGCAATAACGACTTATTTATTATTTTAATAAGTTAAAATTAATAAGAAAACCTCCTGTTTTGAAAATTCCTCCAATAATTGTTTATGCTTTTAATTGAAAGGAAAAAAAACGTAAAAGTCTTAAAAAAACTAACTTATCTAATTGGCTCTTGCTGCAATGTGGCCATGGCTTCAAATTTGCTTTAAATTCAAACACCATATGAGATTCAAAGTGCCATTTGAGAGTCAAAATGCCAAGGGAGAGTGAAAATGCCATATGAGACACGTTGGAAGATGCCAACTGAAAGCCACGTAGTGGTTTAATGCAGCCAAATGGAATCTTAAGGTCTGATACGTCCAATAATTTGAATGAAGTGCAGTTCATGGCTTCAATTTAAGCTTTGATATAATTTAAACCTACTTGAAATGCAATTCTTGGTCAAACAACTCAGAAAAAATCGCAGTCCTCCAGCCTTAACCAATGAAATGCAGTCCATAACAGTCAAATACAGCCAAACAAAGTACCAATTGGTGCCACGCAGGTCTGCACTAGCATACAAACTGCCAAAACGCCTTCCTCCAAGCACCACACAGGTATATAACAGCTGATTGCAGTCCTTTAGGAGGACTACTTTAAAATGCCACGCAGGTCTCTCAGCAGGACTGAAACTGCAAATATTCAGTCAAATGCCTCCTAAACAGTTGACATACAAGTCTGGAACAGGCAAAGTGCAGTTTTTTCTTCAGGTGAAATGCCTCATGTTTGCCAAAAATGCAGTCCCCAAACAGCCAGAACATGAAAAAACTAGAATAAAAATGAGTTTGAATGTATTTGATTGACTAGAAATGAAATTTGCAGCAATGGAGGATGAGTGGAGGAAAATAAAATTGATTGCAAATCATGTGCTTTGATACCAATGTCTGGCCTGGAATAATGGAATGATAAAAACGAGAATTTGGTGCAAACCAAAGTTATATTAGCATAACTTTATGAGTTAATCAAATATCTCCTCCGTATTGTTCTTATATATTCGTAGGAATATGGTTGTATTTCTATCGAGATTTTGATATTGGAGTGAGGTTCACGACATAATGATATTTAATGGAATAGATGTCGTGAATGGTATCTGGGGAAGAACATAAAAACTTTACGTCAGTTGTTCTGTTGACATTTATTCCATTCAAAAGCTACTTTGAGGATCAAAAATAAATTGAATAGAAACAACATCATGCATGTACCTATATTGGATTAGTTCAGTTTAGTGGATAATATATGTGCCAAGAAGGAATCTTCGGCACCCAATTTGTTTAAAAGGATGATGGATTAAAAATTGTCCATAGATATGCAAACCAATGTATAACTTTTTATTCTATTAGATAGGGTGCTCAGAAAAGGTCGGAATAGTTAAATAGCAGGATCACTATGACTATAGCCCTTGGAAAGTCTTCCAAAGAAGAAGATTGCAATATTTATTGCCAAAATATGAATATTCAATTCACCTTCCATGAAGACTATTCAACTTCTTATGTAGACTATTCATTTACCACTATGAGACAAAAGCTCTCCTACATTTATGCCTAGAATTAAATAATATTATGTACAATAATATTACATTAAGTTCCAAAAAATTAACTATGGATTAAAAATATGAACTAGGATATTTGTTGGCTCAAAACGAGTTTCATTTTTGCATATTGCAGCTAGACAATTTGGGGTTTCTCAATAAAACAATGGAATGAATACTTGTAACAAATGCATGGCTGATTATCTATCATTAAGTTCCAGGGTTTCCCTTTATTAGTCGTGACGGTTCCCTAATGTTTTCTGAAAGGTTTCTCACAAGGTTTCCTTGAGGGTTTTAACCTTTCTTAAGGTTTCCCCTTGGGTTTCATGATTGTGGAGGGCTTCATCGAGTTTGCTGGCCTAAAATAATTCTGGTTTGTACATATTGTAATCAGACAAGTTGGTCTCCAGCAGTCTGTGGTCTATAAGGCGGAGCAACTGCCATGGATCCAAGTTAAAGCCCTATTGGGAATGCATCTCATCTTAAATCAGCCTTGCTAATGCAGACCATAAATATATGAGGTAGGGGTCAAGTCTCAGGGGAACTTTGACAGAATAAATACCCCTTGGATGTGGTTATAAGCCAAAATCATCATCTAAGCTTGATAATATGCTTACTCCATGCATTAAAGAGACAAGGGGCGGGAGTGGTTACCGATTTTCCTTAGCCAAAAAAGGAGGTAGATATTTTGGTTTTGAACAATAAAGCAATACAACATCCAAGAAACAATTCTATGTGTTCATAACATAACCCATTTGACATACAAGCAGCAAAAGCTCTGATTTATGGAGAACAGTGCAAGATAATTAATTAATCAAATCTACTTGTTAAATAGCAAAGGCTCAAATAACCATTAGAATTTTATAATCAAAGATGAATTTCGTGATTAAAATCCAGACTGCATTAGCACAGGGGAATATTTAATCACAAAACCCAATTGGCAAATGCATTTAACTACAACAATGTAAAACAAAGTAGCATATGGCTCAAATCAATTCCACACCGCAACAAAAATTAAGAGAATTCAGAGAATTGTAGTTTTAAAATTAAGCTACCATAAATTTTCAATTGTTTCCTTGAGATCAAAATCTATTCAATAGGCAAAATTTCAATTTTTTTTCCCACCCTTTACACTGAGGCATCGGGCAGAATAAATAGCTTCCATAATTGGGTAAAAGAACTATTTGACTTCCAAAGAAATTGAAACATTACATGATTAATGATCTAACAAAATCAATCAAATATTGATTTCGTTAACTTGTGTCTTTTCCTTTTTGCTTCATCGTCACACAAGCATTATAAACAAAATGGACATATGACAAATTGATGATCACTTGACGTTCTAACTTCTTTTCTGCAACTGCCAAGTCTTCTTTGATTGCTTGGATTGCCGTGCTCACATTATTGATCGACAATTTAATGCATTCTACTTTTCTAGCTGGACCAAATTCATAATCACCCAGGAAATATTTGGTTAAAGATTGCAGATTTGTGTTTTCCTGCCTTGGTTGAATCATTGCTCTAGAAATGACTTCCTCAAACTCATTCAGTGTTAACCTGATCTGAGCGCAGCCACATTGGTCCGTGCTCTTTTCTTAAGAGCCTCGAGCACCTTGCACAACTTGCACATCTTCACGGTACCATGCGGTATCCATGTAGACTCTACACACCCTTGCAAGCTTACGAAACACCATAAGGCACATTACTTAGCCTTTAGAATTTGTGCAACACCTTCATAACTCAATGGCCACATGGAAACTTTGTGCCATGTTGTGCCATGGTGGGTGGCAATTCCATAGCTCATGACATGTTAGAGCATATTTCAACATATTGTGGTGTGTTAAAGTGGTTTTATGTAATGCCCTTTTTGTGGACAATTTAGAACAATTTGGGTTTTACAGCAGACCCTTATATAGAAATTATTAAATTCTGATTTTTGCAACAAACCCTTAAATCTAAAAACATAAAACTCTAATTTTTCTGATAAACAACCGAAAATAAAGATTTTATTAGACTAATGGTAGAGTTCAGCTACAACAAAATACATAAATTATTTGACACAATTGAACATGAAAATGGAAAATATAGACCAGATCTGAAGTGCAAATGTAGTCCCCGGATGGAACTACCACACAAAACTTAAGGGTTTTCGTCTCCCAAGTCTTTTCCACCGGAGGGTTTTTGTCCTCTGATGCTAAAAGTTGAAGCAGAATGCTCAAGCTCACAAATAAGTTGGAAAGGTTGATTGATAGATCATCGAATATGGGAGGGGATTAAATAGAGTGTTGAGGGGAGAGAGACAAAGGAGGGTGGGGCGTACCACATGGAAGCACTCCATTACACAAGAGGTCCACATGGAAAATGTGGTTCAATAAGGAAAGCACATTTCCAACATGAGGGGCCATAAAATGGTGCAATAGTGAAGTCCACTAGCAAAAATCTTGCAATAATAAACTCCACTAAGAATGTGCACACTGATGGGTGTAATAGTGAAGTCCACTAGCAAAAAACTTGCAATAGTGAAACCCACTAAGAACATACACACACGTGTGCAATAGTGAATGCCATTAGCAAAAGTATGCAATAATGAAACCCACTAAGTACAACACAAAGGGTCCCAAATGGGGCATACCGCCATGTGCATGCAAATCAATTCCAAAATCAACCCAAGTGTGAAAGGGCTCAAACAACTCCACCACCTCGAGAAGGGGACATGACAGTCCACCCTTCCCAAAATTGCTTGCCCTCAAGCAATTTTAAACTCAACTGTTCTAACTCTCCTCAACTGACTATCTTTGTAATACCTGGATCCCAATTCATCCATGGGAACTTGCATGTCCAATGTTCCATCAGACACAAGCTTTCCGTTCTTGTCAACAAAATGTTCCTCTATAATGAACTCAACTCCTTGCACAAAAGCACCTTCTGAAATTGCACCCTCAATGTCTGCATCAGGTGCTTTTTGTTTGCAATTTGCTGTTTGAACTTGACGAGGAATCAACTTCCAGCACATTGAAGTTGTCAAATGCATCAACTTCTTGCATTGTAGTGGGAGGTCCTTATCCTTCTTTGACCTCAAAAGATCACCGGGATCCCATATGTACAAACAATTTTGAACTTGAATCAAAGAATCTATATACCTTATGCTTGGGCTGTAATCAAAGTGTTCACCTTCCTTTATAGTATCAAGCTGCACTTTATGACTTAACAATGGAGTATGAGAATCAACTTTATCAATAAAACCTTGCATCTTAGCATTGTTTTGTTTGTGAAATGAGCTCAAAGAATAACAAGCGGTGCCTTCTAAAATTTGATTTACTTCGTACTCATGTCCTTGGTTGATCAATAGTTGACTTGCATTAATTTTGTAAATCATTTTCTTTTTTTCTTCCACAGATGAAATGCTATATAAAGTTGCAGCAACATTCTCTCGAGCCTGAGGACTTCTTGTCTTGAGCACATGTACAAGTGAATTAATAGCCCTTGCATTAGGAATTTCTCTATGATTGTTTTCACAAAGGGATAAATTCAATAATGCAGTAACAACATTTTCTTGGATTTTCAAATCAGAAGAATGTAACATTTCAACCAAAGGTTTGATAACTTCACAATTTGTAATTGTGATCCTTCTTCCTGATTCATTCTTTGCAAGAAGCTGCAACTCTGTTACAGCTGCTCTTTGCACTTCAATCAAGCTAGCTTGTAGGTTTTCTACCAGCTTCTTAACTTGTAGTTGAAGGGCTAACCCATTGTCCCCTATATTTGACACTGGAGAAGATGTGCTGCCAGTCACCAAGATCAGGTTATAAGGCTGATAACTCTGAAAAGACATGTAATCAATGCTAGGTAATCCTATCTCTTGTATTTCTGCAGTGACATGTTGAGGATCATCAGTTGCTAGATTTGATGTTAACTCTCTAGGATCATTATTGCAAGATGACAAACATTCGCTTATTATGCCACTTGTCCCAATAACATCAGTATCTTTTGTTGTTACTGGCTGCACATCATCCAAAGACAAATGAAAAATTGTAGGAGCTACAGTTTGGTTGTGCCCTTGAGACTGCTCTTGAGCATTGGTGGTAGTGATTTTATCCCTAGTTGCCACTTTTTGATCACCATCAATCGATGAACTACCTTTTGGGGTGAAGGTACTTTCTTTCATTATTTCAGAGGAAAAGCTATCACTTATTTTTTCTTTTTTCTTCAGCGTTCCACTTTTTTTTTTCTTGAACATATCCAAGAACTCTTCAAAGGTAAATTTAGACTTTTCATCATATGTGGGAAGCTTGCTCAGACGATTTTGATTGATCCTTCTTCGTTTTCTTCTTGGCTCATGCCTCCTTTCTAAGTCACCAAAATATCGGAGGGTTAGGGCAGTTTGCACTTTCAGGTTTAGATTATGATATTCTTCACAGTAGGTCTCGTAATCAAGTTTGAGTTGCTGTTGCCATTCTTCTTCTTTTGACTCTTGCTTCTTCAAATTTTTTGTCTCCCATAATTTTTTGTTTGATTCACAGGCTGGCAAGATCAAAGCTCTAATACTACTGTAATGTCCCTTTTTTGGACAATTTAGAACAATCTGGATTTTACAACAAACCTTTATACATAAAATATTAAATTTTGATTTTTGCAAGAAACCCTTAAATCTAAAAATATAAAACTCTAATTTTTTTGATAAACAACTGAAAATAGAGATTTTATTGGACTAATGACAGAGTTCAGTTACAACAAAATGCATAAATTATTTGACACAACTGAACATGAAAATGAAAAATATAGACCAGATCTGAAGCGCAAATGTAGGCCCCAGATGGAACCACTACACAAAACTTGAGGGTTTTCATTTCTTAGTCTTTTCCACCAAAGGGTTTTCATCCTCTGATGTTGAACGCTGAAGCAAAATGCTCAAACTCACAAATAAGTTGGAAAGGTTGATTGATGGATCATTGAATTAATATGAGAGGGAATTAAACAGAGTGTTGAGGGGAGAGAGATCAAGGAGGGTGGGGCGTATTACATGGAAGCACACCATTACACAAGGGGTCCACATGGTCAATGGAAAATATGGTCCAATAAAAAAAACACATTTCCAACATGAGGGCCACAAAATGGTGCAATAGTGAAGTCCACTATCAAAAAGCTTGCAATAGTAAACTCCACTAAGAATGTGCACATTCATGGGTGTAATGGTGAAGTCCACTAGCAAAAAGCTTGCAATAATGAAATCCACTAAGAATGTGGACATACATGTGTGTAATAATGAATTCCATTAGCAAAAACATGCAATACTGAAACCCACTAAGTGCAACACAAAGGGTCCCAATTGGGGCATACTACCATGTGCATGGAAATCAGTTCCAAAATCAACCCAAGTGTGAAAGGGCTCAAACAACTCCACCACCCCAAGAAGGGGACATGGCAGTCCACTGTGATACCACTGTAATGTCCCTTTTCAAGATATTTTCAATAATATTGAATAAATTTGCAATGAAGAAAAATAACTTGATAATCAAATTGCAAAAATAAATATAACTCAATAATTTGCAGAAACACTATATTAGAAAATTTGGACTCTTAGACAAATAAATCCACAATGTGATCACAATCTTTGGCACAAATATGATTCCCGAATGGAATCACGTCACATGGACAAGAGGGTTTTTGTCCTCCAATCCAACAATGAAAACCAAGAAGGTTTTCGTCTTCGAAATCTCCTCACTCCAAGGGTTTTTGTTTTGGGAGAGAAAATGAATAAAAAATGCTCAAGTTCTAGCAAAGGGGGTTGATAAAAATATGATAAGGGATGAATGAGGAATGAGTGTAGGAGAGGAGAATATATAGAGTGTTGAGGGCAGTTGTGAAGCACACACATGACAAAAGGATCCAAAGAAGGGGGGCCCAAGAGGGGGTGTACCACATGGTTAATGAAAAATGTGGTTCAATAAGGAAAACAAATTTCCAACATGAGGGGCTAGAAAGTGGTGTAATAGTGAAGTCCACTAGCAAAAAGCTTGCAATAGTAAACTCCACTAAGCATGTGCACACACGTGTGCAATAGTAAATTCCACTAGCAAAAGGCTTGCAATAGTGAAACCCACTAAGCATGTGCAACACAAAAGGGTCCACTTATCACTTTTACATTCTTATGCTGAAAACTTGAAGAAAAATGAAGCTCAACAAATTGAGAGAATATATTTTTTTCATAAACTTAGATGATTTTGGTTGTGTACAATAAGGTATATTTATAACCTTTGAGAGGAAGGAGAGACTAAGGAGGGTTGGGCTGTACCACATGGAGGCACTCCATTACACAAGGGGTCCACATGGTCAATGGAAAATGTGGTCCAATAAAGTAAGCACATTTCTAACATGAGTGGCCATAAAGTGGTGCAATTGTGAAGTCCATTAGCAAAAAACTTTAAATTGTGAACTCCACTAAATGATGAAAGAGCATCTACATACATCTTCATGCAAGACATGGTTACGTTGGGATGCAAGTCATGTTTGAATTCAAATTCAAATTATTGTATTTTCCCTCCAAAATGTTGTTAATGAGGAGTAATTGTAAAAGTAAAGGTAAAAAGTCAATGTAAAAAAAAAAAAAGAGTGAAAGTGGTTAAAGGAGAATCTCCTACATTGGAGTTGTTGAGCAAATAAAGGAGTGGTTGAAAATCTTTCAAGCTTGGCATATTGTTGAAGATTACAAACCATGTTTGTTTTGTCTTGAGCCCAAGTTGGGCGTGGAGGTTAGGGAGGAGGCTCTTCAAAAGAGCAAAAGAGAATTCATTCAAAGAAGAGAGAGCTCATTAAGAAAAAAAGAAGAATGTGAGAAGAGCTCATGAAAATAGAGGAATGTAAAAGAGTTCATATGAGAAAGGAAAAAAAAAAAAAAACAGAGCTCACGTAAGAAAGAAAGAGCTCATTAAAAGGAACAATGTAAGAAAGAGAGCTTATGTGTGAGAGGAGAGTAAGAAGATGAGAGGGGGGACCTCTTAGTCAAGAACATAAGAGAATGGAATGAAGAAACAGTGAGGGAGGACCTCATTCAAGAATGCAAAAGTGAAGGAAGAGAGAAAGTTGAAGGTGCAAATAAGACTTATAAGCCATTGACCATGGATATGGATCATAGAGTGATGGATCCTTGCTTGTAAGTATCTATTTTGATTATGAAGAAAGGTATTTTGATTCACATGTGTATGTTCTGTAAACAATAATCCCAAGTACAGAATTCTGGTCTAATCAATGGTAAATAAATGTACAGGACTGTGTATGTATATGTATGCTTCCTTGAGGTTTAAGAAACAAATGATCATTTATTGGAGTGAAATATGCATGAGAACCTTTGGATATACGTTGAGAACCAGTTTCCAATTGTATTAGGTGATGAAGAGGACTAAAATGTTGCAAAAGTTCAATGAACAGGGTGCAGGCCTGTGTTGAAAGAAAACTAGGCACGGTTGGAAGAATGGGTATATCTCAAGATTTACTCAATAAAAACTTTTGAAATTTTGTGTGTAGATGCGCCTTGGAGTTATGAATCCAATGCAAGTGGTTTCAGATTGAATGGAGCAATGTGGAAAAATATATGGTCAAAATACAGACCTGCAGTTTTGAGACAACTCAGAAAAACGTGTTCTCAGGTACAAAAGAGCACATAACTTTAAAAAGAATGCTCAGAATGACTTGAAATTTAATATGCAGTTGAATAATAAGGTTATTTACGTGACTCAAATGTTTGAGGTCTTAAAATTCTGTCCATGAAAAGATGTAGAGCACTGTATTTTCTGAAAGAGACTGTAAGTGAAAACCTGTTTACTCATTTTGAGAAGGAGAAAGGATTGCATACATAGAAGATGTTATCCAATGGTTGTCATAGGTCCTATATATGTTTATAAAACCTATAATTATGATTTGAACACCTTTCAAGAAGCAAATGTAAGAACTATAGTGAAACATGGTAGTATTAAGATCTATTAAGCCCAGTCAAGAACAGGGAAAGTTGCAATTTGGAGAAGATGTTCCAAAGGAACCTTATCTAGCTTTAATATCTGTGGTATAAATTGATAATGGATACTATGATATAATATTGGCTTGATGAAAGAATTTGTAATATGAGAAATAAAGGCTAAAACTCTCTTGACAGGACTGAAAGGACCAAAAGGGCTGAATAAAGGAAATTGGGTTGTGATGTAGGATAAAAGACTGTAAGTTCTAATATAACTTGGGATGGATATAAGAACATGTTATGATGATTTTAAAGGTTTCATTCAGTGAAGGATTGATCTTAAGAGTCATAGGTAAATCATGAGATAATTGTATTGTTCTTGATAAAGATTTCTATCTATCATGGTATGAATGACATTGTTTTACAAATGAGCAAGTTTGCATTGATGATCCTGATTCCTATATAGAGCTATGTCACCAATAAGAGTATTGGTGACTCAACTAGTATCTGAGCATTGAGATAAGAGAAACTTTCATCAAAAGAAAAGAACATAGTCTAATGAAGAAGTGACATGTTGGTAAGGTAACCTGAGGTGTAAACAAGGTGAGGGTTACATCACTAAGCATGTGCAACACAAAAGGGTCCAGTTATCATTTTTACCCTTTTATTTTTACTTTTACTGCCTCTTTTCTAATTATTTATAATAATAATAAGTTAATATTGAGTTGTCACTTAAAAGTAAGTTACTAAGACATTTTTTTATTATTTTTACATTGTTTGAAAAAGGGAGCATGACAATTTGCCCTTCCCAAAGATTGCTTTTCCTTAAGCAACACCGGTTCACCTTATGATTCTAAATACTAGGATCCCAAATCATCATTGGAAACTTGCAATCCGATGCTCTGAATCCCTCGTGCACAAGTTGCTGACATGAGTCCAAAACTATCTTTGCAAACTTGCAATCTCTGTATAAAATCACCTCACATGTCCAAAACTATCTTTGGTGAGGGTTTTTGTCATGTCCCCCTTTTCAACACGAGTTATGAAGACCCTTAGCTTGATTTGTTTCCCAATAAGCAAAGGGTTGAATGGAGAGAAAGGGGAACATGGATCTTATTTGCTCTTTTCACAAAGGTACCTTATTTTTCTAAGTTCACTTAAAGAAGGGACCTTTGAGCGCCATGAATGCTTAAGTGATCTAATAAAAAATTATGAGGAAAGGACCTTTTAAATCTGAATGATTCTCCCTCCCATTTTGGACACTACCCTTGTCAGAAGGCTATAAAGGTCAAAAGGGGATCATTTGGAAAGGTTCATGTTTTTTTTGGATATTGTGTTTCTTTGAAGTCTAAGCACGAAAAACTTGACTTGTGCCTTGAGGATGAAAACTCTTCAAGTTCACTGGAACAAGTACGTAAGCCCTTGATTTCAGTTGTGAACAACTTTGTAAGGAGATTGTATAGTGCTTCAATTGCAAAATAAGGGTGTTTTCAACACCAAATTGATAATTGCAAGTGGGCGAGCTACTTGGTGAGCTGGGCGAGTGGGTTTAGAGGCTGCCCTAGGGCAGCGATTACCTTGTTTCAGGGTTGCATACATTTCCAGGGGCAGCAAACACTCTCATAGGGTTGGCAACTTACTTGGAAGGCTTGTTGAGCCTTGTTGAGTGTGTGGATTAGCTACATGGATATTCAGTATTTTTCTAATATTTTTCCAGCATTGAACATTGCCAAAAATCAGGGTTTTGATTGATTTCTTTGGCCATAAATTTAGAATATTTTCTGCTAATTTTTGGATCCTTGAATAATATTTTTTGTGCCATTTTGAGGCACCTATAGCAGTAACAAATTATTTTCAGTTTGCCTAGGGTTTGAATAAATTTTGAAAAATAATTATTTCATTGGGGTTTGTTGAATAATCATTTGTTTAGAATTTTAGCCCTAAAAAGGGACATTTCAGTGGTATCAGAGCCAATTTTTTGTCCAACTGTTGGAGAAGTGAGGGTTTTATGTCAAACAATGACATGGATAGAGCTAGGCTTGAGAGGTTATCTCGAGCACAAGAGCAAATGAAAGAAGTGATGGGTGAATTCCTTCAAACAGTGAAAAATATGAAGGGAGATAGAGCACAGGTTATGATGAGCAGCACCATGGACACATGTATAGGATCTACACCAAAATCCAAGATTTTTCAAAAGGAATAGACTTCATGAAAAGGGAAGGAACAACTATCCTATAAATCTGATTTGTTGGAAACATATGGAGAATACATGACATATTCCCCTCCTTTTAGGAAAGAGATGAGTTTCAATGTGTTTGTGACTTGGAAAAAAGGTAGAGGAGGCTCCGACAGGGGTGGGACAGCCATATGGATTGGCATGAGGAGATAAGGAAGGTTACCCTACCCACTTTTGATGGTTCTACAAATAATTTAGCGAGGCCTTGGATTAACAAAGTGGATACTTTTCGTTGCATCAAATGAGAGAAGATAACACTTTGAAATTGATCATTCTACACTTGGAAGGGGTTGCCCAAGAATGGTGGCATCAAGGGTTGATAACCCTAGGGCACAACATCATTAAAACACATGAGGAATTCTGCATAAAGATCATTGACAGGTTTGATAGGGCAGATTCGGAGTTGCACATCTGAGACTTGGCACATTTGCAGCAAAGACACACATTGGGAGAGTACATTGCAGAATTTCAAAGAATAGCAACCTTGGTGACAGATATTTCAGATAATAGACTTATGATTTTGTTCATTGAAGGGTTAGCTAAATCCCTTAAGGGATTGGTCAAAGCTTTTAACCCTCTTTTCCTCCAAATGTCCATCAAAAGGGCCATAGATCTTGAGCATGCAACATCGATAGTGCAAAATCTGTGCCTTGAAAGGCAGAAAAATGACACTTTACATATTGTGGAGCACGAGGAAGAATGAATTTCAAGGCAACCTAGGATGGCAAGCTCAAAAATGGAAAAATTAGACCTTCGTGACAGGAAAAAGAGTGTTTCCAGCAAGGGGAAAAACACCCAAAGGAGCTGCAAACAAATTTTGATTTTTTCCAACATCAAAGGGAGAGTTTCCAGCCAAAGGGCAGGCCTTCAAAGGGGCTGCAAACAAATAACAAGAGTGTAGAAAGGACAAAAACAACCTCTAGTGGGGAAGAACAAACTATAAACAAAGAGGGAAGTATGATTGGCACCTTGGCCACCCTAACTGGAATTCCAAATTGTTAAGGTAAAAGGAGTCTTGCAAGACAAAAAGGTCACCATACTCATAGATAGTGGGGCTACACATAACTTTGTAGATGCGAAGTTGGCTTCAAGATGTGGCTTAAAAACTACATCTTTTGAAGGATTCAATGTGACATTGAGAGATGGATTCTCTCTTCCTTGCCACTGTAAGATTTTAGAATTGAAACTCATGTTGGGGTAGCATAAAGTACAAGGAGATTTCCATGTGATTGACATAGGGGAAATTGATGTGGTGTTAGGGGTGGTTGCAATCCCTTGGAGAAAACACTCAAAATCTTCCGACTATGAAGTTGAAATTCAAAACAAGCAAGAAAATGGTTATTCAAGGTTTGAGCAATAGGGCACCTATGTTAGTGACTTCCAAAAGGATGGAGAGAGCTTCAACAAATGACAGGGTGTGTGGGCAGCCAAATGTTTTGTTAAAGTCATGAATGCTGATTCAAGGCAGCCACCTTTTCATAAGGATGTACAATTCCTTCTTGACAAGCATGCCAAGGTTTTCAGTGACATTCCTCATGTGCTGCCCCTGGATAGAGGATTTGAACACATCATTGAGTTGGAACAAGGTACTAAAGCGGTGATCACTACACCGTACCACCACCCAAAAATTTTCAAGGAAGGAACAGAGAAAGCTATTCATGAGCTTCTAGATATGGGCCACATAAGGCCTAGTTATAGTCCCTTTGCTTCTTCGGTTGTACTTGTGAAGAAGAAAAATGGGACCATGAGAATGTGCATTGACTACAGGTTGTTGAATAAGAAGGCAATTAAAAATAGGTATGCCATACCTAGGATTGATGAGCTTATTGATGAGCTCCATGGATTGATTTTCTTCTCCAAGATTGATTTGAAAACATGGTATCACCAAATCTGGGTTAGAGATGAAGATATGCAAAAAACAACGTTTAGATGTTACTATGGGCACTATGAATTTCTGGTTATGCCTTTCAGATTAACCAATGCTCCCGCCACATTCCACTCTTGTATGAATCATATGTTCTGGTAATACTTGAGGAAATTTGTTTTGGTTTTTTTTGATGACATTCTAGTGTATAGCAAGACATAGGAGGAGCACTTGCAACACTTGGATATGGTTTTTGAAGTACTGGAACAACAAACTCTCTTTGTAAAAATATCAAAATGTGAGTTTGCTACTTCTAAAATTTTATATTTGGGACATGTAGTCAACTCCCAAGGAGTCCATGTGGACCAATAGAAAATACAAGCCATTTTGGATTGGCCACCACCTACTAATCTTAAGTAGTCGAGAATATTCTTGGGATTATGTAGCTACTTCCGGAGGTTTGTGAAAGGTTTTTCTCAGCTTGCTGCCCCCCTCATGGATTTGACAAAGAAAGGTGCTTTTAGCTGGTCCAAATCAGCCTTGAAAATATTTGTAAAATTTAAGGGAATCATGAGTTCATGCAGAAAACTCACGGAAATTGAGATAAAATTCTCAATTTATGATATAGAGATGTTAGCCATTATGCATGCTTTGGCTAAATTTTGTCAATACTTGATTGTGGAAAGTTTGTGGTGGAAACCGACCACAATAGTTTGAAATATTTCCTGACACAAATTGATTTGAATGATAGACAACAAAAATGAGTAAGCAAGTTGCAATCTTATGATTTTGACATTGAGTATGTGAATGAAAAAAATAATGTAGTGGCTGATGTGTTGTCTAGAAAGCCTATTTTGTGTGCAATAAGTGAAATTACAGCGGATTGGAAGGCTGTTCTAATTGCTGAATATGTTAAAGATGCTTTGGCTACAACTGTGATGGAAGAAAACATGAATGATGAGAGGTGTGTAGTTGTGGATGGGCTGATTTTGTACAAAAACATAATTTTGTTGACACCAAAATCCAAGTTTAAGGCACAAATACAAAGGGTTGTTCATGATTCACCTATGGTGGGACATCAAGGGTATTTTAAGACCTACAAAGAGGTAAGAGAAAGGTTCTATTGGAAGGGTCTAAAGAGAGATACTTTAGTATGTTAGGGAATGCTTTGTCAACATAACAAAGAAGAGCACACATTTCCACCTGGTCTTCTACAACCTCTATTTATTTCTCACCAAATATGGGAGAGCATTTCTATAGATTTCATCACAGGGCTGCCCATGACACAAGGTAAGAATTCAATGTTGGTTGTGATAGATAGACTCACCAAATTTGTTTATTTCTTTGTCTTACTAGCCAATTGCAATGCTCTTATGGTGGTTGATATTTTCTTCAAAAAAGTGTTCAAGCTTCATGAGTTTCTTAAAAACATTGAGTGACAAGGACAACATATATATGAGCCTCTTTTGGCAAGAGCTCTTCTGTTTGGTCGGCATTGAATTGTCTCCAAGTACTAGCTACAATCCCCAAACGGATGGGCAAACCAAAATTGTGAATAAATGAGTGGAAGGATATCTACGGAATTATGTTTCAGGGCAGTAAAAGGTGTGGAATAAATGGCTGTACATGGTATAAATTTGTTACAATACAACATAGCATATGTCAATAGGTATGTCCCCCTTCAAGGCATTGTATGGTTATGATGCTTTTTCTTTCCTTGATCTAATTTGGAGTGATAGTAGAGTGCCCGTGGCTGCTGATTTGGTTCACAAAGCATGGGAATTTTAGATCAGCTCAAAAGGAACCTACAACAAACACAAAACCAATAGAAAATATATTCAGATAAACATTGAGCGGAAAGACATTTTGAGGTAGGTGACTTGGTTTTCCTAAGATTGCAGCCTTATAGGCAATCGCTCAAAAGGAACCTACAACAAACACAAAATCAACCGAAAATATATTCAGATAAACATTGAACGGAAAGACATTTTGAGGTAGGTGACATGGTTTTCCTAAGATTGCAGCCTTATAAGCAGTCTTCTATCAATCAAAGTGAAGCGAAAAAGTTGAAACCACGGTTTTATGGTCCCTACAAGATTCTAAAGAAGGTGGGGGAAGTGGCTTATGAGTTGGAGCTACCGAAAAATAGCAAGATCCACAATGTTTTTCATGTATCTTGCCTAAAAAGGGCACTTGGGCAGCACATCATTCCATCCATGGATTTGCCAACCCTTGATGAGGAGGGTAAGTTAGTTTTGATTTTGGAATCTTTTGTGGACTAGAGTGAGGAGGCTTAGAAACATGGTCATCACTGAATACTTGGTTTGTTGGAAAGATTTACCTTTTGAAGATGCTACTTGGGAAGGGACAATGATCTTTCAACATCTTAGCTTGCAATTGCTTGAGGACAAGCAGTTTTGGGAAGGAAGGATTGTCATGTCCCACTTTTCAACATGAGTTATGAAGACCCTTAGCTTGATTTGTTTCCCAATAAGGTAAGGGGCGAATGGAGAGAAAGGGGAACATGGATCTTATTCGCTCTTTTCACAAAGGTACTTTATGTTTCTAATTTTACTTAAAGAGGGGACCTTTGAAGGTCATGGATGGTTAAGTGATCTAGTAAAAGACTATAAGGAAAGGACCTAAATTTGAATTACTTTCCCTTCCTTTTTGGACGCCACCCTTGTGGGAAGGCTATAAAGCTCAAAAGGGGGATCATTTGGAAAGGTTCATACTTTTTTAGATATTTTGTTTCTTTGAAGTCTAAGCACAAAAAGCTTGTGTCTTGAGGACGAAAACCTTTCAAGGTAGCTGGTACAAGGATGGAAACCCTTGATTTCAATTGTGAAAAACTTCGTAAGGACATTGTATAGTGCTTCAATTGTAGAATTAGGGTGTTTTCAACACTAAATTGATAATTGTAGGTGGGCAAGCTACTTGGTGAGTTAGGCGAGTGGGTTTAGAGGTTGTCTTAGGGCAGCGATTACCTTGTTTCAGGGCTGCATACATTTCTAGGGGTAACGAACCCTCTCCTAGGGTTGGCGACTCACTTGGAAGGCTTGTTGAGTGTGTGGATCAGCCACATAGATATTTAGTATTTTTTTAACATTGAACATTGCAAAAAATCAGATTTTTGATTGATTTCTTTGGCAAAAAATGTGGAATATTTTCTGCTAATTCTGTTATTGTTGAGTAATATTTTTTGTGCCATTTTGAGGCACCTACAATAGTAATAAATTATAATACCTTGTTTCAGGGCTGCATACATTTCTAGGGGTAACGAACCCTCTCCTAGGGTTGGTGACTCACTTGGAAGGCTTGTTGAGTGTGTGGATCAGCCACACATATATTTAGTATTTTTCTAATATTTTTTTAACATTGAACATTGCAAAAAATCAGGTTTTTGATTGATTTCTTTGGTAAAAAATGTGGAATATTTTCTGCTAATTCTGTAATCGTTGAGTAATATTTTTTGTGCCATTTTGAGGCACCTACAATAGTAATAAATTATTTTCAATTTGCCTAGGGTTTGAATAAATTGTGAAAAATAATTATTTCATTGGGGTTTGTTGAATAATCCTTTGTTTAGCTTTTTAGCCGTAAAAAGGGACATTTCAGTTTTCATCCTCACAACTCATACCAACTATAAGGGTTTTCGTCCTTATGCTGAAAATTTGAAGAACTATGAAGCTCAACAAATTGAGAGAATATATTTTTTTATAAACTTGGATGATTTTGGTTGTGCAAAATAGGTATATTTATAGCTTTTGAGAGGAGAGAAAGACCAAGGAGGATGGGGCCGTACCACACGGAGGCACTCCATTACACAAGAGGTCCACATGGTCAATGGAAAATGTGGTTCAATAAGAAAAACACATTTCCAACATGAGGGGCCATAAAATGGTGCAAAAGTGAAGTCCACTAGCAAAAAACTTGCAATAATAAACTCCACTAAGAATGTGCATACTTATGGGTGTAATAGTGAAGTCCACTAGCAAAAAACTTGCAATAGTGAAACCCACTAAGAATGTGCACACATATGTGTGCAATAGTGAATTCCATTAGTGAAGAACTATGAAGCGCAACAAATTGAGAGAATATTTTTTTTCATAAACTTGGATGATTTTGGTTGTGTACAATAGGTATATTTATAGCTTTTGAGAGGAGGGAGAGACCAAGGAGGATGGGGCCGTACCACATGGAGGCACTCCATTACACAAGAGGTCGACATGGTCAATGGAAAATATGGTCAAATAAAGAAAGCACATTTCCAACATGAGGGGCCATAAAATGGTGCAATAGTGAAGTCCACTAGCAAAAAACTTGCAATAGTAAACTCCACTAAGAATGTGCATACTCATGGGTGTAATAGTGACGTCCACTAGCAAAAAACTTGCAATAGTGAAATCCACTAAGAATGTGTACACACATGTATGCAATAGTGAATTCCATTATCAAATATGCAATAGTGAAACCCGCTAAGTGCAACACAAAGGGTCCCAAGTGGGGCATACCACCATGTGCATGGAAATCAATTCCAAAATCAACCCAAGAGTAAAAGGGCTCAAATAACTCCACCACCCCGAGAAGGGGACATGGCAGATGATATTAGAGCTTTTGATCTTGCTAGCCTGTGAATCAGATGAAAAATCATAGGAGATAGAAAAGAGTTGAAAAAACAAGAGTTAGAAGAAGAAGAATGGCAAAAACAACTCAGACTTGATTACGAGGCCTATTGTGAAGAACATCATAATCTAAGCCCGGAAGTGCAAGCTGCCCCGACCCTTCGAAATTTCTGCGATTTAGAAAGGAGGCATGAGCCAAGAAGAAGAAGAAGGATCAATCAAAATCGTCTGAGTAAGCTTCCCACATATGATGAAAAGTCTGAATTTACCTTTGAAGAATTCTTAGAGATATTCGAAGAAACTAAAGAAGCAAGAAGATTCAGATCCAAAGGTGGTTAGTGAGCAGCCCATGAAGAAATCCACCATACAAGAGGAAGTTGAAAAAGATGTTCCTGTTCAAGGAGCACCCATCAATCTTCCAATGATCGAGTCCATGCTACATAGCGATGATTTGCAGATGAGTGAAGAGCGCAACCAATTAGAGTTGCAAATTTCCATGGGGGATGCATTGGATGTAGAGGTTGTGCACGCAAGTGCACACAAGGAGATGATTGTGGTTGTCTAGTCATGTGAAAAAGTTGAAATTAGAGATGATGGAGGAGAAAGCAGCCATGAATGATGTGGAGAATGGGCCATTGGCAGCCCATAGTGAGGGAGATTTTGTTTCCCATAATGTGTTTGTGCAATGTGCAAGTCAAGCCATGGATAAGTTAGTGAAAGCAAGGACTAAGTGAGGTGCAGTTTAGCATGTTCACTTATGTGCAAAGATAGTTCTAGACTCATGTCAGCAGCTTGTGCATGAGGGATTCAGAGCATGGGATTGCAAGTTTCCAAGGATGATTTGGGATCCTGGTATCTGGAATCATAAGGTGAACCAATATTGCTTGAGGACAAACAATTTTTGGGAAGGACAAACTGTCATGTTCCTTTTTCAAGCAATGTAAAAATAATAAAAGTTGTCTTAGTAACTTACTTTTAAGTGACAATTCAATATTAACTTATTATTATTATAAATAAATAGGAAAGGGGTGGGAAAAGTAAAAATAAAAGTAAAGGGTAAAAGTGATAAGTGGACCCTTTTGTGTTGCACATGCTTAGTGGAGTTTACTATTGCAAGCTTTTTGCTAGTTTACTTCACTATTGCTCCACTTTATGGCCCTTCGTGTTGGAAATGTGCTTTCCTTATTGGACCACATTTTCCATTGACCATGTGAACCCCTTGTGTAATGGAGTGCCTCCATGTGGTACAACCCCACCCTCCTTGGTCTCTCCCTCCTCTCAAAGGCTATAAATATACCTTATTGTACACAAGCAAAATTATCTAAGTTTATGAAAAAATATATTCTCTCAATTTGTTGAGCTTCATAATTCTTCAAGTTTTTAGCATAAGGACAAAAACCATTATAGTTGGTATGAGTTGTAAGGACGAAAACCCTCACCATTCGGATTGAGGTTTGAGGACGAAAACCCTATAACCCTGTGAGGTAATTTCATACAGAAATTATAAGTGTGCTTCATTGAAATCTTTCAGTAGGGCATTGGGGTTTCAAATTTGTAAGATTTCATATTTGGCGAGTTTGTGATTAGCTTCATAATTTTGTGAGGGTTACAAAGTTATATATTCATGGGAGGTGTTTTCTACTGATTAGTGCCTGGTGTACCATGATTTTTGGCTGCCGTAGACTTCAAATATAGTTGTTGTGTCACATATTCATTTATACGCTGCTGCGTCATTTTTAGTGGTGATAATAATTGCTTTGGAGCTGCTGTTATATATTTCTGTAGTATTGTATGTGCTGCCAAATATTAATAGTAAATTGGGTTTTATGCTATATATATTGTATGAAGAGTTTTTTACAGTATTAGCCTTAATGTTTAGTCACATCAACGTCTATAGAATGTGGATATTCAGTTCCTTAAGTTTTCATGTGCTGCTTAGTACTTAATTAATGCTCTAGTATTAAAAGGAAGCACATGGAATTTCAGAATCTAGAATTCCAGTAAATTCTAGAATTCAGAAAATTTCCCAGAAAAGGGCATTACATTTTACATCAACATTGAAACCATAAAACAATGTGCAATTCATATTGGAATAGTTTTACCAAAATGAACAATAAGAATAGACCTTATTGCTATAAAGGAATATTATAGAATAATTTTAATGTGCAAAGCTATGTGTTTGAGAAGAGTAATGAATTGTCACAAGTCTGTTGAATGTCTGAGGCTGAAATCAAGTGGAAAAAATTCTAGGAATTAAGGCAGACGTAACCTAGAAAATTTAGAGCAATTTGACAATTTTCAAAATTTGACTAGGAATGAAGTGTTATACTCCTAGTCACTTCCAGGGGTGTACCTTAGAGCTAAGCTACAATTGTTGTCATTGTGTCCCTTTTTGAAACAAATGTGATGACTTTGATCGTCTGCTTTTGGGGTCCAAAAACGTTGCTTTATTTTTTAGAATTCACTGTTCATCATCCTTCTTAAAACCCTAATCAACGCACAGATGCTTCCAAAACCTTAAAAATGGTGTAGTCACTGTTGTCCCCAAAAATATCACTCATTTTTGGGATAACCTATGGACTATTTTGGCCCTGCACAGACCAAAATTGTCTCTTCCCTTTTCGAAATTTGCTCTGAGCATTCGAGTTCTTCATTTTTCAAGGTTTTTTCTTAAATCTACGGACTCTGCAGGTTTAAAACTACGAACTCTGCAGATATGCTTCTACAGACTCAACGTGCTTGAAACAGGTTCATCAGGTTCAAAGGCTTCTGCAGGCGAGTTCAATCAAAAGAACAAGTTTCCAACACTTGGGCGATTTCAAGGTTGGTTCAACGACAAGGTTCAACCAAAATGTCCATCGGCAAGCTTCTAAGCAAGGATTGAACCATTGAACCGTTGAACCTTGAACCATTTTGGTTCAACGGGTTCAATGGGTTCAAAGGTTCAACGTCATCAGCAAGAGTTAAGCGCATTTGTCAAGGTTCAAAGTTCAACCGCTTCAAGGTTCAACGGCTTCAAAACACTTATCAAAGAGAAGAAGGCTTGAACCATTGAACCACTTTGGTTCAAAGGTTCAACGGGTTCAATGGTTCAACAGGTTCAACGACCAAATGGTTCAATGCGTTTGGTTCAAAAAGATAAAAAAAACTTAGCCAAATAAAAAGAATGAACCGATTGAACCGTTGAACCTTGAACCAAAAGGTTCAACGAGTTCACAGGTTCAAAGGTTCAACCAGTGCGATGAAAATCAAAGAGCTTAGAAAGAACAAGGAAGTGACGGACAAAGGATGAACCAATGAACCGATTGAACCTTGAACCGAAAGAGTTCAAAGTTTAATGGTTCATGGGTTCAAAGGTTCAAAGGCGGCCTCAGTCAAGGAAAGAAGTAGCAAACAGGTGGTTCAACCAAGGAGCGGGAAAGTGATTGAACCAGGAAGTGATGGAACAAAAGTGACAAAATGAACCGATGAACCAATGAACCAATGTACCTTTAGCGGGTTCAAAGGTTTAAGGTTCAACATGGTTCAAGCGGCTAGCGACCATTGACAGCCCTGCGGACGTCAAATTTAAAGTAAGGGAATATCTGTTGAAATTCAAATAAAGCGCAGAACTTAAAGGAAGAACCAAGCGACTGACTGAAAAGAGAGCCCGAAGACTCAAATTGCTACAGGGGAGAGAAGAACAAGACCAAAGGATCAGAAATATCTTCAAAAGAGTTATTTTCAGTAGGTGAAATAGTGGATCAAGTAGACTTCTGAGCGCACCAAATCAAGGATTCAAGCCTGCTTTTCTTCTATAAAGTAATGGCGAATTGGACAGTGCGCAGACATTAGGGAAAGGACTAGATAGTCCATACCAAGGAAGAGACATTAGATGAATGGACACGCCATAGTTAAGGCAATGCGCTGTTCCCAACATGGTCCCTCCAGACAGAACTGAAGGCGCATTGAAGACGTTGACTGCAGCATGGGCCGTCTCATGGGAAAGAGCGCCAAGCCTTGCGTGATTGCTATATATTGTAATTTCTTTCATTATGAAGGGAGACTTCATTTTTACAAGAGCGAAACTCTACCCAATTGAAAGAAGAAGACTGAGACTTTGAGCTCAGATTGTAATTTCATTTCATTTTATCTGAATGAAAAAGCAAGTTGTTTGCAGACTTTGTGCTGTTTTGGCTTGTATCATTTTAGGAGATTATTCTTATGTCTGTCCTCTGAATGTGTTTTTGTTTATTTAATTTGGCAAGCAGAATTAGTGAAAGTAATAAGGAAGGTGTCTTGAAGCCAACTATGGGAAGACTTTGTGCTTTCACAATTGTTTTCAGTGTGTGTTTTTCTTTTCTTTCTGTGTTGAGGATTCTGGGACAACTTTGTGCCCCCATTATCCTCTGTGTTATACTCTTTGGGCAGTTGAGGTGAAAACTTTGTGTTCTGTTTCATCCTGCTGGTTACTGCACTTGTGTTACTAGTTTCTTGTCATATATGAAAAAACTCTTGCTGTTTCCTGCAAGAACACTTCTGAAAGAAGAGAAGTGCCTTCAGTGTTTTCACCAGGATTTTCTCTTTTGTTTGTGAGCATCATCTCTGAAAAAAGAGAGATGGATGGTGATACCCTACCCCTGTGTGTTATTTTTTGCTTATATATAGTATATAGCTCATGCGTATTCATAGGGAACCTCCCCTTGATGAGAGGAGAGATTTGTCCCCTTTTGATGTGGTAAACCCGCACATCTGGATGACCAATCTCCCTATGCTGTGGATGATAAGACCTATTTTGCTCAATCAGACAGCTGACTGACAAAATATTCACCCAACAGTTTTTGGCGATTCTGCTGGGGATGAATGTGCAGTCTGAAACCTAAAGTTTCAGATTGAAGCAGTCCCTACCCTTATTCATTATAGTTTCTGGCGACTCCGTTTCATGTCTTACTCATTATCATTATAGCCTTACCATCTTCCTTCATCTCCATTATATTATTTGGTCTGCAAAACCAGAGCCGCTGGGAAGAGCGCGCAGTTTGAAGTCTCAAGCTTCAAGCTGAAGCAGATCTTGCTATTTTCCATTTTTGTTCTGCAATCTGGCAACTCCACGTTATACTAGAAGCCATAAATCTCAAGGTGTTGTTGACCCTGCTTTTGAGTTGGTGCAGCAGAGTAATTTTGAGTTGTTTCCTCTACAACCTCACCTTCAACGAACTAGGAGTCTTCCTCCTAGCCCTACCCGGTCACCAACACAAGACAGAGTTTTTTTTTCTGCTGCTAGCAGAGCTTTGCCTATCCATATTCCACCCAGATTTGCTATCCTTGCTTTCAATAATCCAATCATGGCAGTTCGAGGCTCTTGGGGTAACTCTTTTGGCCCACTAAATTTGACTCCACCCCTGCATGAACTTCCATGCAGCTCAAGGAAGAATTTCCCTAAATTTTTTGTTGATGGAAAAATTCATCCTAATGAACACATTGCAGCTTTCAGCATAGCCTGTGGCGTAATAGAGGTGGAATTTGAAGACATAGCAATCAGGCTATTCGTGGAGACACTACAAGGCGCTGCTGCAGATTGGTTCTACCATTTACAAGCTCGGTCAGTGATTGATTGGGACACTCTTAAAGACAAATTTGAAGCCAGGTTCAAATCTGCAGAATATGTGCATGCCTTGCTGGCCCAGCTCACACAGATGAAGGAGCCCCATGAACCTATTCGACAAGCTGAGGCACAGGGTTCTCATGATCGCCCAGTGGACACCTCAGAATCTCAAGTGTTTTTTCATCAACTCACAGCGGTTTGAAGTGAGTTTCTTGCTGAGATGGGCTAGACACATAGACCTTGCTGCTGCTCAGGACTTGGCTACTGAGGTAGAAGATGACCTTATCCTGGCAAGAAAGATAAGGAGAGACCCTAACAGAGGTAAACCCTCTTCATCTTCTAAATACTCACCTACAGCCACCACTGACCCAATGGTGCAAAAGCTGGCAAATGAACTGCAAGCCTTGAAAAGACAAATGGCCCAAGTTATGTCTGGTCCTCCTAATCGAGATATGCCAATGAGGAGATTTCAGAATCAGGCGTACCAAGGCAATGCTGCTAGGAATCAAGGGCAGGGAAATTGTCTTCTTCCCCCATAGATGAACCTTGCCCTTGAAGCACCTCCAACCAACTCAGCAGTTGGATGTCTCGAAATTGAACATGATTTCTCTTTCCAACCTGAGTTTGATCAAGAAAATGACACTGATCTCTTCACGGAGGGTCAAGAAGAGTCAGCTGGCGACTTCCACATTGGTTTCTTGAATTACCAAGATGAACCCAGAAGTAAAGGTGAAGCAGTCGAGGGATCATATGCTGTGTTCACCCTGTCAAAGAACCAGTTAGCCCAACAAACTGATAAAGAAAAGACAGAGGAGCAACTTCAACCAGCAATTTTAATTGCTAAACGTGGGACCACTCTGCCTTTCCAGCCAAAGGCCCCGGTGATTGCTAAGAAGATAAGTACATCAAACATCCCTACACCTTCTACTTCAAATTCGCAGATCAGTCTTCCCCCCCTAAAAACCAAAAGGATGAACTCCCATCCTCAATTCATAGTCCATTTCAGTCATTTGACATAATTGACCATGTCAAGAAAACCAAAATTCAATTGACTGAATTTGAATTCCTACAAGCCAACCCTGAGCAGTTGGACAGGTTGGTAGAGTGTGTGAAGAATACAGCCGTCCCTGCAGGACAAGAGATTAGAAAGGTAACTCATGATCCCCCAAGGAACATGCCCATCCCAATCACTCAGACATCAACACCTGAAGCTCAGATTCTATTTGAGTCTTCAAGCAGGGGTAATTATTTTTTGTCCACAGAGGATGTTCATGTTTCTGCAGATGAAAGTCTTATAGCTGACAATCCAGAAATTGATTCAAACAAGACATCAGAAGAATTGGTAGGGCACAATACAGATAAAAAAGCATCTTCCACTTCCAATAAAGAGAAATCTGATAGAAGATCAGTTTCTGATGATGTTTGGATCCTGGAATCCGATGGCAGCAATTCTTCTACCAATGCTAGAGCCGAGACTGTGTTGATATCTCCTCAAGGATATATTTTTCTTTCATGCAAGTTGCAGTTCAACAACACCAACAACACAGCTGAATGTGAATCTCTGTTGCTCAGATTGAAGGCTGCTCAAGACCAAGATGTCAAACTCCTTCACACCAAAGGAGATGTTGAACTGATGGTTAGTCAGGAGTTGGATGCTGACAATCAAAACATGTGCTGGACTGAACCAACATAACAACAAGCTATGGTAGTGGACCATACTGCTGTACTCCAAAGTCAGCAAAAGGAACTCTTCGCCAAGAGAGCAAGGAGTTACGGTGTTCAAATTGAAGACCACGTCTTGCCATGGAGCAAGAAGAGAGATCCAAAAGGAGTGCATAGAAAATGTGATACCTGGTGGAGAGTTTCATTCGCCCGTCACCGATTCTTGGGACAAAATGGTTTCCTGCTGGTTTATCAGTACGTAACACCATTTTCATTGTCTCACAATGGGCAGCGTTTGAATCACTTCAATTCTTGAAGTATCAGATAAGTTCACTTGTACATATGTATATTTGTATAGCCTTTGTTTCTGTCGTGTGTTGTTCGTTTTCATTTTTGGAGCCTTTCTTTTTGGGTAGCATGACTCCATAGCCCAATGGCATACTTCAAAGCACTGGAGATTCTGGTTTCTACTCCCTTCAGCTGTTCCTTGTTTTCAATTGAAAGAAGTTTTCCAACTGAAGTCAGTTGTTGTCCCCAAAAATCACTCATTTTTGGGACAACCAATGGACTATTTTGGCCCTGCACATACCAAAATTGTCTCTTTCCTTTTCGAAATTTGCTCTGAGCATTCAAGTTCTTCATTTTTCAAGGATTTTTCTTAAATCTACGGACTCTGCAGGTTTAAAACTACGAACTCTGTAGATATGCTTCTACAGACTCAACGTGCTTGAAATTAGCAAGTTCAATAGGTTCAAAGGCTTCTGCAAGCGAGTTCAATCAAAAGAACAAGTTTCCAACACTTGGGCGATTTCAAGGTTGGTTCAACGATAAGGTTCAACCAAAATGTCCATCGGCAAGCTTCTAAGCAAGGATTGAACCATTGAACCGTTGAACCTTGAACCATTTTGGTTCAATAGGTTCAATGGGTTCAAAGGTTCAACGTTATCAACAAGAGTTAAGCGCATTTGTCAAGGTTCAAAGTTCAACCACTTCAAGGTCTAACGGCTTCAAAACACTTATCAAAGAGAAGAAGGCTTGAACCATTGAACCGTTGAACCATTGAACCACTTTGGTTCAAAGGTTCAACGGGTTCAATGGTTCAACAGGTTCAACGCGTTTGGTTCAAAAAGATTAAAAAGACTTAGCCAAATAAAAAGAATGAACCGATTGAATCGTTGAACCTTGAACCAAAAGGTTCAACGAGTTCACAGGTTCAAAGGGTCAACCAGTGCGATGAAGATCAAAGAGCTTAGAAAGAACAAGGAAGTGACGGACAAAGGATGAACCAATGAACCGATTGAACTTTGAACCGAAAGAGTTCAAAGTTCAATGGTTCATGGGTTCAAAGGTTCAAAAGCGGCCTCAGTCAAGGAAAGAAGTAACAAATAGGTGGTTCAACGGATAGTTCAACCAAGGAGCGAGAAAGCAATTGAACTAGGAAGTGATGGAACAAAAGTGACAGAATGAACCGATGAACCAATGAACCAATGTACTTTTAGCGGGTTCAAAGGTTTAAGGTTCAACATGGTTCAAGCGGCTAGCGACCATTGACAGCCCTGCGGACGTCAAATTTAAAGTAAGGGAATATCTGTTGAAATTCAAATAAAGCGCAGAACTTAAAGGAAGAACCAAGCGACTGACTGAAAAGAGAGCCCGAAGACTCAAATTGCTACAGGGGAGAGAAGAACAAGACCAAAGGATCATAAATATTTTCAAAAGAGTTATTTCCAGTAGGTGAAACAGTGGATCAAGTAGACTTCTAAGCGCACCAAATCAAGGACGCAAGCCTATTTTTCTTCCATAAAGTAATGGCGAATTGGACAGTTGCACAGACATCAGGGAAAGGACCAGACAGTCCATACCAAGGAAGAGACATTAGATGAATGGACACGCCACAGTTAAGGCAATGCGCTGTTCCCAGCATGGTCCCTCCAGACAGAACTGAAAGCGCATTGAAGACGTTGACTGCAGCATGGGCCGTCCCATGGGAAAGAGCGCCAAGCCTTGCATGATTGCTATATATTGTAATTTCTCTCATTATGAAGGGAGACTTTTCATTTTTACAAGAGCGAAACTCTGCGCAATTGAAAGAAGACTGAGACTTTGAGCTCAGATTGTAATTTCATTTCATTTTATCTGAATGAAAAAGCAAATTGTTTGCAGACTTTGTGCTGTTTTGGCTTGTATCATTTTAGGAGATTATTCTTATGTCTGTCTTCTGAATGTGTTTTTGTTTATTTAATTTGGCAAGCAGAATTAGTGAAAGTAATAAGGAAGGTGTCTTGAAGCCAACTATGGGAAGACTTTGTGCTTTCACAATTGTTTTCAGTGTGTATTTTTCTTTTTTTTCTGTGTTGAGGATTCTGGGACAACTTTGTGCCCCCATTATCCT
Source organism: Torreya grandis (assembly GCA_037957365.1). Lineage (NCBI taxonomy): Eukaryota > Viridiplantae > Streptophyta > Pinopsida > Cupressales > Taxaceae > Torreya > Torreya grandis. The sequence continues at coordinate 966,269 of JARHVA010002169.1, read as the reverse complement.
CTGTGTTATACTCTTTGGGCAGTTGAGGTGGAAACTTTGTGTTCTGTTTCATCCTGCTGGTTACTGCACTTGTGTTACTAGTTTCTTGTCATACATGAAAGAACTCTTGCTGTTTCCTGAAAGAACACTTTTGAAAGAAGAGAAGTGCCTTTAGTGTTTTCACCAGGATTTTCTCCTTTGTTTGTCAGCATCATCTCTGAAAAAAGAGAGATGGATGGTGATACCCTACCCCTGTGTGTTATTTTCTGCTTATATATAGTATATAGCTCATGCGTATTCATAGGGAACCTCCCCTTGATGAGAGGAGAGATTTGTCCCCTTTTGATGTGGTAAACACACACATCTGGATGACCGATCTCCCTATGCTGTGGATGATAAGACCTATTTTGCTCAATCAGACAACTGACTGACAAAATATTCACCCAACAGTCACCACATGAACAATTGACGATGCAATATGAAGACTTGTGATGAAATTCTACTTTTCAAATCAAATGTTAGACTTTTGCTTATCACCCTTGACCTTTTCTTGAAACTCTTTCTTTCATTACTTTCTCACTTGTATTCATACTTATCGCTTCTTCATTCATTGTCCTATATGCACCTATGTGTTTATAGACTTCTCAAATTCAAATAAGGACCCTATTGGCACATAATGTAACACACAGAGTGGGAAAATTGACAAAAAGAAGCCCAAACACTAGGGAAAACAAAGGGAAGGGTGAGAGGGACCCAAAAAAATAGGGGACCAAGAGCGTACTGCTATGTTCCTAGTTAACCAAGATCATAGTACTACACCCTTGGTCAAACTTAGGAAACAACATAAAACAAATGGAAACATGGAAAACCAGGGAGGAGAGAAAACAAAAAGCAAAAGAGGTAAATGAGGTCCAAAATGCAAGAAAATGTGCCAATAAGAGCCTAATATGAATCTATAATTGATAAACACACAAGTACCCTAAAACAATGCAAACTGACATCTAAAACTACCCTTGGACAAAAATTAGGTGTACACATACCACGTGCTTGGGAGCCGAACTGACACACCTATAGGAAAATGAACTGTCAATTATTGTAGAAATTGAAGTATTTCATAACTGTCCTCTTTTGTAACTACTTTCTTACTAGTACATATATATTAAATACATCTATCTGAAAAACATCGAGGGGTATCAATCTTGAGTAGCCTATCTTGGAATTTTCACATACAACATTGATTAATGACTCTGCTATCTTCTCAAAAAGATTTCTACTGGCTGGTGATAGATGGTCTCAATCTAGCTCCACCATTCTGTCAGGCTCGTAGAACTCTTTCTAGGAAAAAAACAACTCCAAACTACACAGTATGCACAAGATATTACAATTTCTCCAAGAAAGAAGAAAAAAATTCAATATGACAGTAAAATGACTGCCAATTTTAAGGTCAAAATTGTCACGTGACAATCAAATGGACATCAAATTTAAGGTGACCATTAATTGTTAACAACTCATGAACATTATAGTCCACCATCACCCACGATTGCCATTGTAGAACGTCTATTGGTGTAATAATGATATATTGTACTTCTTTCGACCACAAGGGCACACGCATGCTTCGAGCATCTAGTATTGAATGGTCATTTGTTTTACATTCCAATCTAAGAAAATTAGTTAGGAAGTGTTTCCCTCTTTTCGATCTCAAGAATCTTCATTCTCAGCCTTGCTACACATTGTACACGTGCCATTCCCTATTCTTTTTCATTGAATCAAAGTAACATTATTCTCCTAATCCCATGATTCAAATGTGTAATAGTTTACTGTTATTATTTTCTATTGCATGCTCTATAACTCGATAATATGCAAGCGAAGTTATAGGGTTCTTCTCCACGTTGTTGTCCTGGGTCTCATGGTGCAAATTATTAGCATCATAGTGAGAGCTTTTACATGCCTATAAACACATGAGAACAACAACAAAAGGAAGAAGATCCACTCAGTTATGTTTCAGAGCATCTAAAAGAATGTCTTAACAAGAGTTAGATGGTTGAAGCACATAAAAACTCTATGATCCAACTCTAGATATCTAGCAATTTATTCGTGACACCCTTAAGGAGCATCACATTGAACTATTTGGCTGATTCCGCGAACTTGTGATGCGGCTTGGTCCAACATTGTCCCATTGTACACCACCTGTCAATCTTTTGTTTCAACATCAAAGCAATTTCAAAGTTCAAGTCAATCTAGATATTCTAATATTCGAAGGTAAAATTGACTCCACAAGATTGGATAATTGGATTCAACAATTGGAGGCCTACATCTCAGTCAACTGCTTCAGTGACTCAGAGAGCACATTGGCCTACACTTACTTGGGGGTCTAGTTTTCTAGGATCAACTTTTAGTATGAAGCTTGCCTCTCTATCATGCCTTCACAAGAGATATGCCTCCCTTTTTGTCTTGTAGTGCCAATGTTTTATGATCCACTTTCAAGATATCCCTTTGAAGATGTGCCTCTTTGATATGGTCATCAAGCCTATGGTTTTATATGGGTCCGAGATTTGAGGTTTGTTGATTGGGCTCGTATTGAGAGGGTTTGGACTTTCATGATTCAACATATGGTTTCCATTGCAAATGGACTATTTCTCAGTGCATTGTCCAAGTTGAGTTTGTTGCTCAACGTTGTGCCTTGAGACTATCCTCAAGCTTACTTTCTACATTCACAAACTCAAAACTATGGGGGATTCAACTTCAAGGTGTGGGAGGTATGCATACTTAGCCCTATGTTCTTCAAAAAAGATTTCATCTTTGGGCCTCAGTAGATGTTCATTTTGCTAGTATTCTAAGACTAGTTTGCTCCTCCAATCTATCGGGATCTCTATTGATAGGTTACCTCCTTTTAGGAAATCTTTGGATGCCCCTCATCGACTTCTTCCCTTAAAGGACATTGTTAGAGTTGTCAGAGAGGATATCTATAGGTAGTACATTGTAATGTCTCCCTTTTTGGCATAACTTGCTTATGGACCCTTAGCTTGGTTTTGTTCCCCCAAGACTAAGGGAAAGAAGGAAAAAAGGAAATATGAGGGGGTTATTCAAAGAGCAAAATGGGTGAAAAGTACTTAAATGTTCTAATTTTCAGTTGAGTTATGCAAAAAGTGCTTTTGATCTAATTCTTATTTAAGCAAGGGACCTTTAAGGGCTAGGAGAAAGGAAAATTAAAAAGGTTAAGTTGCTTATGATTCAAAAGACACATCCTTCTTGGGTGCCACCCTTGGTGGGTGATTATAAAAAGCAATTGAGGAGTCATTTGGAATATTATGCTTATTTGGATATTAAATCTTATGCTCAAATATGTCAAGCTTGAACAAGTGATTTGAGGATGCAACCCTTCAAGTGCACAAAGGAGTTTGGGGACAAAAACCTCCATTCTTTCACATAGAACAACTCTATTCAAAGACTCTAATTGCGCTTCAGATTTGCATGATTTGCATGCAATTGAATCTACAAAGGTGTTTTATAACACCACCTTCTTCAAAGCCAAAGTGAATACCTTGGAGAGTTGTTTGCATTGATTTCTCATTGTTTGGTTGCGCAATTGAGCTCTATTTTCAAGTTTGAAGGAACCTAGGCTTATGCCTAGGGTTTTTGGAACTTCGGGACAACTTTTGGGGACTTCCCATGGAGGAAAAATTCTGATTCTAATTTTGTTTGATAGCTACTATTTTTGTAATCATTTTGAGCTAACTTTGCATTGAAATTCTAAGTATTCTGGAATATATAAATTTTTGAAGTTTCAGCTGATTAAGGCAAATAATAAATTATTGAGGACGGAAAATAAGAGAATTAATTCAGAAAATTATTTGCATAATTTTCCCTAGTGGAGTGATTCACTTGGGCAGGTTGTTGGAGTGTTTTTGGGTTCTAGTTTTGAAGGAAATAATTTAGTTTATATTTTGAAAATTATTTGAATATTTTCCAAGTGGGGTGAAGTGATTTGGGGAACTTTGAGACCGTTGAGGGGATAAAACAAGGGTTTGGGTTTCAAATTTATTTCTCCTATTTTTTCTAAGTACGACGACTTGTTTGGAGGGGCTAAATTGACTATTAGCAGCGCTAATTTGTTCTTTAGAAGCCCTAATAAATTACAAGGATTTTTTGGTATATTTTTCGTGAGTTTGTGCAAGGGTTTCAACGCTGATTGGAAAGAAAAACACAGCTGTAACAAGATCTTAAAAATTAAAATTATTGCAAGGAATTTTCTAGCCACATCACCATTCCATATTGCCACAAAAAGAGGTATTTTATTGTATTTGCATATTCAATAATTATTGGAGTTATTGTGGAGTGTTATTGCTTGGAAATTGGGACATCTATTGTTGCTAGGGTTTGCTAGTTTTTAGGGTAACATTCATATTATTTTTAGTTTTGCATAAGGGTTTGTTGAAAAACCTCAATTTGTCTTAATTGTCTCATTTGGAGACATTATAGTGGTATCAAAGCTAATTTCTTGGCCAACTGTGAGATAGAAAGGTATTTGTCAAACAGTGACAGGGACAGGGTTAGTTTGGAACGGATCACTCAATCCCAGGATTGGTCGATGGAAACTATGGTTACACTTCTTCAAATGATGAAAGATATGAAAGGGGATCAACCATTTGAAATGAAGAACCAGCGTTTGGTTCGTTGGGATCTAATGGAAGATTATGATGAATATTTGACACATGCACCTCAGTACAGAAAGGGAATGAGCTTCAAGGAATGGCTAGCTTTGAGACAAGGTAAAGGGATCCATGGGCACACAGCTGCGCATGACGACTTAGGGAAGATTGTTCTTCTTACCTTTGATGGAGATCCAAGTACTTCAGTTAGAGCGTGGGTAAACAAGGTTAATGACTACCTTGAATTAAGACCTAGAGGTGAGAAGCAAGTTCTAAAATTTGTCATATAACACTTGGAAGGAGCTGCCCATGATTGGTGGCATCTAGGATGGAAGTCACATGGGCACGACCTCATTAAAACTCATGAGGAACTTGGTGAAAGGCTCAACAAACAATTTGAAAGGGTGGAATCTTTGGTACAGCCAAAGAAGGGTTTTCAATTATTGAAGGGGCAACCAATGATTGAATTTTCTGAATCACAAGAATCGAAAATTCAAGGGCAGCCAAATGAAAGTCTCCAAAAAATTGATAAACAAGGGTTGCAAGAAGAAGATAGAGGTGGTTGAACCGATAGAAGTAATCTCAAAATACACCATTGAAGAAGGATCAAGTGGGACAACCACTAGTAATAAGGAACAAATCTTGCAAAAAGGAAAAGAGGGTGGGACAAACCCTCATGAGGGAGCACATGAAGGAAGCTATGGAAATTCAAAGGTAAGCAAGGAAGGTGTACCATTCATGAAGGCATTCTCTATTCGAAAGAAAAATGAGCAAAATACTCTCAACCAAGGGGAAGAAAGTTGTGCCCTCATGCCAAGGACCCAAGGAAGGTGTGATGAGTGGATAAGAAGGGCAAAGGAGGCAAAGATGATAGCCTTTTAAGCTAGTCAACACCTAAGGGAGTTCAAAAGGGAAGGTGAGTTCTTTAAACATCAATATGATAGTTTCAAAAACCAAGGAAAATCCATTTTGCACATTGATAAAGAGAAATGGGTAAACAAGATCAACACTACAAATTCTAATGCTCATTCCCAGCTTGCTGTAATTTCCGGAACAACACAGAGGTAAGCAATTTAATGACTTTCATGGCAAGAAAGTGTGTCATAACCCTCCTACTATGCTCCGAAAACATTTTGGTCCTCATGAGGATCATATCAAGAAAAGAAACAAGGTGGAGGGCATGTTAAAAGGCATGCAAACAATCCATAAAAGTGGTAAGCACGACAATTTATTTGTTGTATGTTATATGTTACATGAAATGGTTGTGACTAGAGGAAGAATGCAAAGTGGGAAGGTACAACAAATGGCAAGAGTTGTTATTTTCAATAATTTGACTTCAACATTTGTAATTCAATTGCCATATAGAAAAACACACTTCAAGAGCCATGACATAAAAAGGAATACATTGTTCTATGTTGGGGTGGTAAAGGCTTGTTGTGAAGGGTCAGAAGGTGCAAATTTTGCAAGGTATGTATCACTGTTTTGGAGGGAAGAACAAGCAATTCATGGCTGTTACAGTCCTTATATAGCCCACCTATATTGTGTTTTATGTGGACTTACCAAAGGAACAACTCTGCTAATCATGAAGGTGGTAATAGGTGACAAGTGCTATGACTCGTGGGTCATTGCAAGGGTTGTTGGTAATTCATTGACTACTGTTTTTCATATTTTCAGTTTGTTTTCCCCAAAGTTTCTTGTTGCCATGATGATTATTGACCCTAGGAAGGTGCGTCTCTCACACCTCAACATCATGGAAGTGGTTCACACATATATGAGTGGATTTCCAACCATTATAAGGGGAAGGTTGAAGAGGGAAAATATTTGCCACAACCATGTCAAGAAGGACATGAACACACCTTTTGAAATCCGGGTGGTAGAGAGTTGCAAGAAAGAATCAAGGCATCAAGAAGGGATGCACTTCATGATCCTTGAGTTTGATAAGGTGATAAAAAAGGTGTTACCAAACACCATTGTTTTCACTAAATTATTTGTTCCATGTGTAGGAACATTAGGGAGATCAATTGTTATAGCCAATAGCAATACAAAGAATGTGGTGATTTCCAAACAAGGGCAATCAATTGAGATGGAAAAGCGGTTGAGGGATACAAGTGTGATTTTTAGGTTATGGCAAAAGGCTACAAATTTTGATTATGGACAACCAATGGCTCCAAGGAAAATTCAGTTTCCTACCTCTTTGGTAAGTATGCAAAATTCTGATTTTTGTGTTCCATGGAGAGGAGAGGAGGATAGAACACTTGATTGGCAATGGCAGTGCTTAATTTACTTTGGACAGCCCCCTATGCCAAGGTATGTGTGTGATTTTGGAGGCATAGATGAAGAATTGACACATCTTTTGGATTGGGCAAGGGCCCAAGTTGTGGACAACAGGGAAAAAGGTGAGTTGCTAGAGGATTTTTGGTCACAAGGACACTCAAAAAATTCTGAGTATGATTCACTACATGTACCGCCTTCAACCCTCTTCAAATTCAATTTTGTTGACATTTTTCAACCAAGGGAAAATTCTGAAATCAATAGTATAAGGTTTGATTTTTTTGTCTCATAAATTTTTGAGTTTGAGGTTCATGTACAATAGCCTATTGAGGACAAAAAATGGAAAATTGGTGCCTTCAGCTCATAATGGAAAGGATATGTGCATGGATGAATTCTGAAATTGATCACTCAGAAAATTTTGATTTTAAAGGGCAGGTACTGTAGAATCCAATTCCTAACATCATTTATGTTGAAATTGTCAATCTTACTTGAATTACACTTAAATGTCCAAATTAGGATAAAATCACTAAAAACGCGTTAAATGGTTCGAGCTTGTTGTATTCAAGTGTCGATTTAGGCCATTGTATCCCTAAATAGAGCAATGCATTTTATGTGATACCTAACTTTGATCAATTCATTTCGAGTCAAAATGATGATTTCGCCTTTTTGTGTTTTGGATCACTATTTTCTTTTAATTCGTTAATACACGTCATGTACCTTTGTTATTTTGTGTTGACATCTTAAATGGGAATATGGTTCCAACGCATCTAACATCGCCTTCCAATTCTTCTCGAGTCAAATTACGACCTAGTAATGACTTTCTAATCATTTAATTAATTGAGGGCCAATTTTCAAATAATTGCACGAATATTGATTAATCTTATTTAAGGGTAATTAATTCAAAGCAAGAGCTTAAGTGGATTTTCCATGGAAGTTATTGATTATTTCAATATTGAAAATTGATTCCCAATATCTGCATCACCTAGTGATTTCATCTATGGGGTGGCATCCATAAGCCATAAATGCATAAATATCTGAATTATGGGCACCCATGCCTAATTAATGCTCCTTCCTCCCAAATCATTATGAGGCTATTTATGGATTTAATTTCAAATATTGGATTAATCCATGGCCACACATCTCAATCTTGAGATGGACGGTCATGGTTGATCTTAGACTATTTTCAAAATCTATAAATAGAAGGGCATAAAACTCCATTTCTTAAGCTATTTTATTGTAAAATTGTAATGCAAAATCGTCTCATCCTTTTGTGTTGATCATTGTGCTTTATTTACAAGCTTCATTTGATGGGCTAGATTAAAGATTTCTTCTATTAAGCCTAGGTTATGTATAGTGTTCTTGAGGCAATGGAGAAGCAAAGAAGCCATTGTTGACAAAGACGAGAGCATTAGATCAAGGGGAGAACATGCTTGGAGCCGCTCTTGGATGGTGGAATCTATTTGGGAAGGTAATTGGTATTGCTTTCTTTCAAATTGTTTTTCATTATCATTGACAAACCCCACAGGAATAGGTTGGCTTTGTTTGTTTAGTTCTTTATGCATTTTTATGGATTTATTGACTAATGCTTGACTAAAAACCCTTTGTAATCCATCCTACAGGTACAACATGTGAAAAGATCTGTTTTTTTGATAAATTCCAGCCTATGGTGTATTCTGGGAATGTTCATAATGAGGCATGCTTTTGGCTTGATAAATAATGGGAGGTAAAAGTCTATCTTGTAGGTTGGTTGAGATTTTTATTTGATCATTTTAATGTTCTTCCTATGCATGAAGGATGTGATAAAAGGAAGTCAAAGAGAAATGGCATGCCACATGTTTTGAGTTACGCTCAAGGGAGGTTGCATCTATGTGCTATTTTCACTCAAGGTATGTTTCAACATGAGATTATTGTTGCTTCTTTCCAAGTTTTGGAAACATATTTTGAAGACACATTGATCACTATGAGAGGCTACATCAAAGGCAAATCAGTATGGCATGTGTTGTTTCTTTGGGGATATGAGGAGTCCTTGAAAGATGGTCATGACACCTTGAGCTCGTAGGGGCAGCCTCTAAGATACAAGTTTAGCAAGTTGGAAATTCAAATTGGAGCTTCTTTTTAGTGGGAAGCCATTTCAGTTGGTAAGTCCATTATGAAGAATGTGGGGACGACCTCATGGCTTTTGCAATTGCTGGAGGACAAACAATTTTGAATGGGGAGGACTGTAATGTCCCCTTTTTTGGCATAACTAGCTTATAGACCCTTAACTTGATTTTGTTCCCACAAGGCTAAGGGAAAGAAGGAAAATGGAACTATGAGGGGGCTATTCAAAGAGCAAAAAGGGTGAAAAGTATTTAAATGTTCTAATTTTCAGTTGAATTATACAAAAAGTGCTTTTGTTCTAATTTTCATTTAAGTAGGGGACCTTTAAGGGTCATGAGAGTCTAACCCCTAAAAAAAAAAAATTAAAAAGGTTAAGTTGCTTATGATTCAAAGACACATCCTTCCAACTTGGACACCACCCTTGGGGGATTATTAAAAAAAATTGAGGATTCATTTGGAATATTATGTTTATTTGGATATTGAATCTCATGTTCAAGTATGTCAAGTTTGAACAACTGATTTGAAAACGAAACCCTTCAAGTGCACAAAGGAGTTTGGGGACGAAAACCTCCATTCTTTCACATAGTGCAGCTCTATTCAAGGGCTGTAATTGCACTTTAGATTTGCAAAATTTGCATGCAATTGAATATACAAAGGTGTTTTATAACACCACTTTATTCAAAGGCAAAGTGAATACTTTGGAGAGCTGTTTGCATTGATTTCTCATTGTTTAGTTGCACAATTGAGCTCTATATTTAGGTTTGAAGGAACCTAGGGCTGTAACTAGGGTTTTTGGAACTTCAGGGCAACTTTTGGGGGACTCCCATGGAGGAAAAATTCTGATTCTAATTTTGTTTGATAGCTACTATTTTAATGATTATTTTGAGCTAATTTTTGCATTGAAATTTCATGTATTTCGGAAGATATGAATTTTGAAGTTTCAGCTAATAAAGACAAATAATAAATTATTGAGCACTGAAAATAATAGAATTAATTCAAAAAATTATTTGCATAATTTTCTCTAGTGGCATGATTCACTTGGGTAGGGTGTTGGAGTGTTTTTGGGCTCTAGTTTTGAAGGAAATAATTTAGTTTATATTTTGAAAATTATTTGAATATTTCTCGGGTGCTTGCAGGGGGGTTATTTCTCAACGCTCCACCATTCTCCATGGCTAAAACAACCGGGATAGAAGTCATTATAAAGGCTAGCCTCGTTCGTAGACGAGAAACCCTAAAACGATAATAAATTTAATTCTATTGCCTATACCTGAATTTAATTCTGCATGTCAATGGTTAGAGCAATTCTGTTTAATAGGCTATTTTGTTGAGAGAATCTCCTCTGAAAGTATGCTTCAGTCTTGGGTTCAAACTCATTGGGCAACTCACGACATTAAGTTGGAGAATGTTTAGAACATTACTAAAGGTTTTTTCTATTTCTCTTCTCAGACCCTTCCCATGTAGGAAGAATACTCCATAGGTTTGCCACTTGGTACGTTAGGAACTCGTTTGTGGTTCTCTCCTCTTGGACGTGAGATTTTGTGGTCTTGGAGCACAACGCTCTTAAAGTCCCAGTCTGGGTTGAATTTCCAAGTCTCCCTCTCCCCTGCTGGCACTTTATTCACCAGATAACATTCTTTATGTTAAGCACGAAATATACTGAGAGGGGGGGGTAAATCAATGTATTATATATCTTTTTATTTACTCTGATTTCTTTTCTTTAACCACTTAATCACACATTTAAGATATGCAATAAAACTGAAACAATAATTTGCACCACACAACAAAGAGAGAGACCAAATTTTTATGTGGAAACTCAAAGTGAGAAAAATCACGGAGAACAATCTCAAGTATATGAATGATCACTAATTCAAAATACAAAGTTCGCAAGAACCAACTTTCAGGAGCACCAACCCCTTTGTCGAGCACCAACACAACTATTTTTGAGCACCAACCCACATGAGCACCAACCCCTTGCAAAGATTTGTGAGCACCAACTTACAAGAGCACCAACCCCTCTTGTATATAAAACACAACTATCTCTCAATGTTGCTTACTCAACAAATGATAGAACTCTACAATTTCTGGCTTTTCTCTTTTCGAAAACAAATACAAACCATGCACTCTCTTGCATCTTACAAATGGCTTCTCAAGCCTTTATTTATAGCTTTCCAAATGACCTTTGGCATTAACTCTTTGTAACCCTTCAATCTTCATGGAAAATGATGCGAAACTTGCATGACCTTTCGTATCCTTGCATTTGAAAAGTCATATGGTGACCCTTCATAAGCAAAAGCGTCCTTTCCTTTTTTGTCTTTATTTTGGTGACTTTTTGTATTCCTCAAAGTGTCTCTTGATAAAAAAATATGCCATACCTCTTTTGTCTTTAAATAGTGACTCTTGAAATTCCTCAAGATGACTCTTCATGAGAAAATGCGTCTCATTCCGCTTTCGTCTTTTATCTCGTGACTCTTTGACTTCTCCATGGGTCTTTTTTTGACTTATATGCAACTAACAATATATTCATTAATATTAAATAAATATTAACACACATTAGCCAAAATATGAATATTAAAAACACCATTAAATGCAATGGGGCTTTTATCACCAATAATACTAGACCTTTGACATCAATGACAATATTTTCAACAATCTCCCCTTTTGTCATTGATGACAACCTCAAACTGAAATTGTCACAACCTGAAACCTGCACATACTTCCATCTGAAAAACATACAGTAACTCCCCCTTACTGTAGCAACCTGTACCTGTTCCTTGTACCTGTTTTTGCATTTATACCTGTACCTGTTATTCTCCCCCTTTGACATCAATGGCAAAGGGCCTATCTGGAGCTAACACTTAGCTCCCCCTTAACTGATGTTGAATCTCAAGAGCAGGAAGTAAAAGAAATTACTCCCAATTTCTTTCGCAGATACTCAAATGTCTTTTGGTAGTGCCTTTGTGAAAATATTTGCAATCTGCTTTGTAATACTGATATACTCCATCTTAATTTGTTGATCTGCAACCTGTTCTCTCAAGAAGTGATATCTAATGGGAATATGTTTTGTTCTTGAATGCACCACTGGATTCTTTGAAATATTAATAGCACTTGTGTTATCACAAAAAATAGAAATAGGTTCATCATACTTTATCTTGATATATTTAAAAGTTTGCTTCATCCAAAGCACTTGAGTACAACACAATATCGCTGCAATATATTATGTTTCAGCTGTAGAAAGTGATATTGAATTCTATTTTAGCTGTAGAAAGTGATATTGAATTTTGCTTCTTACTTAGTCATGATACTAAGCTATCACCAAGGAAGAAAACTCCTCCACTTGTATTCTTTCTGTCATCCAAGCATCCTACCCAATCTGAATCTTTATAAGCAATCAAAGTGAAATCTCTATCTGTGGGATACCACAATCCGTAATCCAATGTTTCCTTGATATATCTAAATATTCTCTTCACCAACTGAACATGACTGTCTTTTGGAGCTAACTGATATCTTGCAACCATACCTACTGCATACATGATGTCTGGCCTCGATGCTGTTAAATATAAAAGACTTTCAATCATAGATCTGTACAAAGATTGATCTGTAATAGGTGAATCTTCATCTTTGCTCACCTTATTTTCTGTACACATTGGTGTGCCAACTGGTGCACAATCCGTAAAACCAAATTTTTTCAACATTTCTTTGGCATATTTACTTTGAGATATAAAAATTCTTTTATCTGATTGAAATGTTTGTAATCCTAAGAAAAATGACAATTCTTCAAGCATAGACATCTCTAATTCTTTTTACATATTATCAGAAAATAATTTTGTTATCTTTTCAATATTTTTTCCAAAAATGATGTCATCAACATATACCACAACAATCAATTGATGCTCACTTTCTGTTTTGATGTAGAGATTACTATCAACGAATTTTTTCTTGAAACCTTGATTCTGTAGGTACTTATCAAGTCTTGCATACTAAGCTCTGGGAGCTTGTTTCAATCTATACAATGCTTTCTTCAATCTGCATACATGGTTACTAATATTTGAGAGAATAAATCCCTTAGGCTGCTCAATGTAGACCTCTTCTTCTAGATTCCCGTTCAAGAAGACAGATTTGACATCCATCTGAAACACTTTGAAATTTTTAAACACTACATATGCAAGAAACATTCTAATAGCCTCTAATCTTGCCACTGGTGTAAAAGTTTCTTCGAAATCTATTCCCTCAATCTAAGCATATCCTTTACATACTAATCTTGCTTTTTTTTTGGTCACTTCTCCATTTTCATTCAACTTATTTTTGTAAACCCATTTTGTTCCTATCACATTGTGATCTTTTAGTCTACGCACTAATTCCCAAGTATCATCCTTTTTTATCTGATTTAATTCTTCAAAATCTTCCTCTTCAATGATTTCAAAAATGCCTACTGGATCACTGATTCTGTGTTCCATCCTTTTCTATCCTGACTGGATCACTGATTCTTTGTGTTCCATCTTTTTCTATCCTGACACTTGCACTTTCAACAATTTTTCTGGTTATTTTGTTATAACATTTATAAGCTTTATTTTTGCAAAAATAACCAAGAAATATACCTTTATCTGCTTTGGATTCAAACTTACCAAGTTTTTCATCGGTTCTCTTTATGAAACATCTGCGGTCGAAAATTATGAAATAATCAACTGTTGCTGGTTTGTTTTTCTATCGCTCATAAGGAGTCTTATCACTATTGACTCTCAATAATGTTCTATTCTGAATATGCATTGCTGTAGCAACTGCCTCTCTCCAATATTTATCTGCTATTTTGGATTCATTTAGCATTGTCTTCGTCATCTCTTGAACTGTTCTATTTTTCCGTTCAACTACTCTATTTTGCTGTGGAGTTATGGGTGCTAAATGTCTCTTTATTCCATGGTCTTCACAAAACTCAATATATTGATCTGACATGAATTTCCCTCTTCGATATGATCTTAGACACTTAATCTTCAAACTGGTTTCATTCATAACTAATGCTTTGAAATGTCTGAAACCTTCTAATTTTTTCTTTAAAAACATCACCCAAGTCATACATGAAAAATTATCAATAAGCAACATGAAATATTTCACCTTGGGTACTTTGAGTTCTCATAAGTCCACATAGATCAGTGTGAACAAGTTCTAACCTCTGAGTGGTCGAGTACTGTTTTGTTTTGAACTATTTTTTTACTTTCCCTGTTGACAAGGTTCATAAAGCGTGTCGGATGGCTTTGTAATCTTTGGAAGATTTTTGACTACTTGCTTTTTACTGATGTTGACAAGATTGTCAAAATTTATGTGCCCTATTTTCCTGTGCCATAGCCAACTTTCTTCAATCTGACTCAAACAATATCTGACCTTTGATGTCTGATAGCATATATAAATTATTACCTGTTCTTTGAGCATCTGCAACCAACACATTTGAATTTTTTTTTTAAATTTTACAACCTTCTGCATAAAAATTTATTGTGTGCCCCTGATCACACATTTGACTTACACTCAAAAGATTACGCTTAAGACCTTCTACATACAAAATATTTTCAGTTTTAGTTTTACCATTATCCAAATTTAGTGTACTTTTTTCAGCAATTCTGGCAGTAGTATTGTCTCCAAATTTCACTATGCCACCATTGATTTTCTTCAAGGTTATGAACTTGCTCGTCTCCTGTCATGTGCCTCGAACATCCACTGTCAATGAACCATTACTTATCTTCATTTCTTGCATGCAAAACTGTCTATACCAACATAGATTTTTCAAGTTGTTTCTTCTATCATGAATCTGTCTGAACTTTTTTCTTGATAAATGGAGCCTTGAAATTCTAGTCCTTCTTGATTGACTCGAACACACTTCTACAATATCGGGCTGTGTCCGAAGTTGTTGCACTTGTAACATATTATGGCCTCTTCATTAAAACCTGATAGAAGAGCAAAAGAGTTGTGGCTTCTGCTTGACTCTGCATGACTTTCTTTCTCCTTATTTCTGAAATTGTTAGCTCTTTTTCGACATTCTATTTTCTTATGATCATATCCATTACAATAAAAATAGTAACCATAAAAATAAGCTTTGTTTCTATATCTTTGACCTGATTGCCTTTTGTAGCTTTGTTTTCTTCAGCTTTCTTTTTTTGAGATGTCCTATGTGTTCTTAACTTCATTTTTTATTTTTTTTGTAAGAGCTTCACCATAACTCTTTTCTTTTTCTTTGTCTGTAAAAGTAGTGACCTCTTTCTCTTTTTCAAATCCAATACCTGTCTTATCTGACATTGATCTTTGATTTTCTAATATCTTATTCAACATATTGTGCTATTCTCAAATTTTGAATCATTGATTGTTTAATTTGTTTTCTCAAGATTTATTTTTAAAAAAATAATTTCAATAACATACCTTTCACATTTTTTACTTACTATTTTCAACTGTGCCATTAGATCTTCTTTATTCTTCTTGGCTTTTTCAAAGTGTGCTTGTAGATCTTCAATTATTTTCTGACTCTTTTTCATTTTTCTCGATCTGGTGCTTTAATCTTCGATTCTTCTTTTCAAGAGCTTTTAACTCTTCGAAGGCACAAACGAGTTCTTCCAGATTCACTTCGGCTTCACCCTGTTCTTCTTGATCATCTGTACTTTTGCTTGCGGCGGCATCTTCGTGTATGGTCATGAATAGAATCTTTTTTTTGAATCACTGACTCCACTATCTTCGACTGAGCTAGGATTTTTAGAATACAAACTCTTTTTCTCGAATCCCTTTTTGAATTTATTTTTGAAATTCTTCTTGTATGTAGACTTTCCTTTTTCATTGTCATCATTAACCTTATTTGGGCATTTAGCTGCAAAATGTCCAATCTTTCCACAATTAAAACATTTAAAAAATAAATTTTCTTGATATTTCCCTATGTTTTTTTCAGCTTGCGAATGAATAGAGCTCCATTGTTATTTTCATCATCACTGGAACTATCATTTGATTCTTGAATCTTAGCCTTCTTTTTCTTTGATGTCTTGAAAGCAGCTTTTCTCTTTGAAAGTTTATTTTGTTCAATCCGCATCTCATACTCCGTAAGAATACCATGAAGCTCATCCATCTTTAGCTTGGCTAAATTCTTCATCTCTTCAATTGTTGAAACGTTTGCATCATATCTCAATGGTAGAGATCTCAAAATTTTTTTAACCACAGTTGATTCTTCTAATTTTTTTTCAAGACTTTGAATCCGATTAACTATTTGATCAACCCGTAAAAGATAACTTGCTATATTTTCTTCCTCTTCTATCTTCAAATTGTTTTCTGAAAGTCTGAAGCTTAGCTTGCTGAACCCTTCCATCACTTTTATAAATATTTTTATGTTTTACCTAAGTTTCATGAGCAGATTTACATTGCATAACTTTGACAAATTCTGATTCATATAAATCACATAAAATAACATTTAAAGTTTTAGCATTATTTTCACTTGCCTTCTTTTCTGTTGGAGTAGTTATTAGTGTTTGTGGCTCTTCATATTCCTCCACCACTGCTTGCCATATGTCTAATCCAAGGGCCATCAAATAAGTTTACATTCTTATACTCCAAAAAACATAATTTGTCCCATCAAACAAAGGTGCCTTATTTGTAGAAAATCCTTCATGTGATCTAGTCATCTTGCTTTCCCGATCTACTTTCAAGCTGTAAAACTTTTTCAAAATGAACATGCTCTGATACCAATTGTTAAGCACGAAATATACTGATAGGGGGTGAATCAGTATATTATATATCTTTTTACTTAATCTGATTTTTTTTCTTTAACCACTTAATCACACATTCAAGATATGTAATAAAACTGACACAATAATTTGCACCACACAAGAGAGAGACCAAATTTTTACATGGAAACCCAAAATGGGAAAAATCACGAAGAACAATCTCAAGTATATGAATAAGCACCAACTCAAAATACAAAATTCGCAAGCACCAACCCTTTTGCCAAGCACCAACCCCTTTGCCGAGCACCAACACAACTATTTGTGAGCACCAACCCACAGGGGCACCAACCCTTTGTAAAGATTTGTGAACACCAACCCACAAGAGCACCAACCTTTTTGTGTATAAAACACAACTATCTCTCAATGTTGTTTACTCAACAAATGATAAAACTCTATAATATCCCATGTTTTTCTCTCTTCGAAAACAAATACAAACCATGCACTCTCTTGCATTTTACAAATGACTTCTCAAGCCTTTATTTATAGCTTTTCAAATGACTTTTGACATTCACCCTTTGTGACCCTTCAATCCTCATGAAAAATGGCGCCAAACTTGCATGACCCTTCGTATCCTTGCATTTGAAAAGTCATGTGGACCCTTCATAAGCAAAAACGTCATTTCCTCTTTTGTCTTTATCTTGGTGACTTTTTGTATTCCTCAAAGTGTCCCTTCATGGAAAAATGCGTCATACCTCTTTTGTCTTCACATGGTGACTCTTGGAATTCCTCAAGATGATTCTTCATGAGAAAATGCGTCCCATTCCTCTTTCGTCTTTTACCCCGTGACTCTTTGACTTCTTCATCGGCCCTCTTTTGACTTATATGCAACCAAAAACATATTCAATAATATTAAATAAATATTAACACATATTAGCCAAGATATGAATATTAAAAACACCATTAAATGCAATGGGGCCTTTATCACCAATAATGCTAGACCTTTGACATCAATGACAATATTTCCAACACTCTATAGGCCGGGTGGTTTGTCATGAACAAAATCGGTTCTACTTAGCTAGACCACAAGAAAAGCTCTGTGTAGAAGTTGACCTCTCTTGAGACTTCAAGGAGTTTGTGGAAATCCAAGTTGTGAATGTGAGGCACTCTCAGTGAGTCCTGTATATCAACTTGCCTAACATTTGATTTCATTGCCAAGCCACAGACCATAAAATATGGGATTGTCCCCTTCAGTTGGCTTGCAATAATGCGTCCAACCGTTCATCCTCTCCCCCCAAACCCTCTCCTAAAGCTAGCAGGAAAACAACTGAGGATGGATGGACTATGGTAGGGAAGAACTCTCACTCCAAAGTTGCAAACACAGCTGTTGCTCCCAAAGAAGGCAAGCTGTCTTCGAGCAATGGCCTGCAGAAGCAAGCTCCTGTTGAGAAAGAGCCCTCTTCGACTGAAGCCCCGAAATTGATAGAAAAGCCCAGGGTGTTCAACACCCCTCTAGCTGCTAACGTATTGTCCCAAGGTTTCGAGGCCTCTGTGCCCAGTTATTCCGGATTTTCAGACTCACAACCAACCACTCTTCCACTTCTTGCTTGGCGGGAAATGCTCAAACGCTCTTGCAACCATCCTTGGAGTAGTGACGAGGTGAAGGAAGGAGAGTATCAGGTTGACCTTGCTGTGAGGAAGCAATTTGATGATTTCTTGAGTGCCAACAGTGGGCACTTTCTGTAGAACCGGTATGATGTCCTGGAAGGGCTGGACTCGGAGGACATGTCCTTAACACCTGTCATCTATGAATTATTTTTCATGGAATGTTTAGGGTCTCACAGACCCAAAACACAAGTTTGTTGTGCGTGATTTCATTGGAAGTTTCTAGAGATGGACATTCTCTGTCTGTAGGAAGTTAAGGTGGCGGATTTCTTATTGACAGTTCTCAGTAACTTCATTTGACACGACAGTATTATTCTTCATAGCAACCATGCCGCAGGACGTGGAGGGGTGATCACTTTCATTTCTCCAAGGTGGTGGCCACACTTAGTGCAATTTGGCGTGGACCCCACCAACCGGTTAGTATGGGCTCTTTTTAGCATTGAAAGCCACTCTTTTGGTTTTATTAATATTTATGCCTCGAATGATGCCTTGGAGCTTACCCATTTATGATAGTGGATAGCAGATGATCTCTCCAATGCCCATTGGGTATTATGTGGTGACTTTAATATGGTGGCATCTGTCGAGGACAAATTGGGCCACTTGCCTATGAGGTGGGCAACTGACAAAAAGGAGGTGTGGTTTTACATGTGTAGTAAATGGGGCTTTTATGACCCTAATTTAACCCACCAGTCTGCAGATGGAGTTTGGTACACCTGGAGTAATTTCAGGGAAGACCCCACTCGGATTCTGAAGCATCTAGATAGGGCAATGATGCCCACCCAACCGTACTTCTCTTTTGATAACGGTTTTTTCCTTCGGTGCAAGCACTGCTGGATTTTGGGCTTTTTGATCACCCCCCAATTTTGTTGCAAGTGACATGGCAGTTCATGAAACCCAAAGTCCACAAAACGCAATTCTTTCTTAACACCTCCTTGCTCAAGCATGGGCCCACGATGGCACACATTAGGAGAGTTTGGAATTTAGATCCACGTCCTTCCCAAGAATCTGGTTGGATTCTTTGGTGGGATGATGCCATCAGAAGGACCTCTCGCTTTCTGCGGATCTATGGCCATCAACTTGCTGAAATTTCGGAGACATTCCCACTCTACTACTTCCTTTGAACTGAGCCATGCAGCTCTAGCCCTGGAAAAAGATCCCTTTAATGAGATCTTGCAGGTGAGAGTTGCATCTTTGCGGCACCGCATTCAGATTACAGACAATTACAATGCTCGGGGAGCCCAAGTCAAAGCCAAGCTTCATTGGCTTAAGATAGGGGACGAAACTTCTAAGGAGTTCTTCCAAATGCTGTGAGCCAAAAACTCGAAGCAACAAATACAAGTCATTTCTAAGGCTGGCAACAAACTCAGAGATTTCGCAGATAGTGCAAGCTTTTGTCCGCCATTATCAACAAGTGTTCAAAGCTCAAGCGTCTTCAGCTGAGCGTGAAACTGCCCTTCAACAATGCCTTTTAGTGGTGCCATTCAAACTCACTCCTGCCCAACAGGTGGTTTGCGACAGGTCCTTCACTGTCGATGATTTGCATGAAGCAGTGTTTCACATGGCTAATGACAAAGCTCCCGACATTGATGGCTTCCCCTGCGAATTCTATAAAACTCTTTGGGACCTTGTGGGTAGTGACTTGCATAAGGTTTATCAAGAAGTTTTTTGCAAGCATTCTCTGGGTACAAATATAAATAAAGGAAATATCAAATTCATACCTAAGCAGGGAGATCCTGAGTTGATCTGCAACTAGCGGCCCATCACCCTCCTAAATATCTTCTATAAGATCATTGCCAAGGCTTTGGCAATCTAGTTGCATAATATGCTGCCTCTCATTGTGCATCCAGAACAAACGGGTTTCATCAAAAACCGTTATATTTTGGATAACATCATTGTCGTCTAGGAAGGCATGTGGATTGGGCATGTTCATCAAAATTGACTTTGAAAAAGCCTATGATTGCATCGATTGGCCATTTATTCTAGCCATGCTTCGAGCTCTAGGCTTTGGGTCTATATTCATTCAAACCGTTCAGATGCTCTTCTCAGATGCCTCGGCTGTCCTCTCCATTAATGGAGTCACTTATGATCAATTTGGCTTGTTCTGTTCTATCCATCAAGGGTGCTCGTTGGCCCCCACCTTGTATGTGCTTGCAACTGAGGGTTTCAGATACCTTTTTAGCAATGCCCAAGCTATGGCCCTTGTTAAGGGAATTTATCTCCCTCTTGATATCGTGAACCCGCACGAAGATATGCAACTGCTCAATGGGCACTTTGCGGATGACTCCTTACTCTCATTGATGATGAAACCAATGTGGACAATGCCTTACAGTGTCTCGACACCTTCTACCTGGTCTCTGGCTCTAGCATCCAATGGCATAAAACTCGTTGCTATAGACAATCTTACCTCGCTTCGCCAGCATGGGCTGCTAAATTCGGTTGGAAGTGTATTTGACATGACGAAATCTTTAAATTTCTTGGCATCCCCTTTGCTTTTGATGCCTCGCCACCTTTGTTGTGGCAATATGTTGTTGACAGAGTCACTAAGAAGCTAGAATACTGGGTGACCAAGTCTCTTTCGTTAGAAGAAAAATTTCAAATTTGCTCGAAAATTCGTGCATCCACCCATGCGTACTACTCGTCATGTTGGGTGCCTTCTAAAAAAAGCTTACAAGAAGTTGGAGAAATTGCTTAGAGATTTTCTTTGGGCCAATTCTTCGTAGGGTAAAGGATTCCATAGGATGGCCTAGGAATATTGTTGCCTCACGCGTGATGCTGGAGGGATGGGGCTCATTGACATAGCCCGGCAAGGAACTGTCTTATGTGCCAAATGGGTTGTGCGGGCCATTGAGGGCCAAGAAGCTTGGAAGGTGTTGTTCAGATACTATATCTCCTCAGGCTTGCCTAATGGCAAGAAGGCCTGGAAAGGGCTTAGCTTCCCCTATTTACTCTTCGTTCAATCACCTGTCCAAATCACAGGGTCCTTTGTGGCCAAAAGCATATGGAAGGCCTGGGAAACGATTAAACCATGGCTGCTCTGGAATGGCTTCGATTTCTGGACTGGGCTCTCTGCTAACTCCCATTCTCTCTGGTGGTCTGTCATTTTCTCACGCAATGAATGCCCTTGGCAGAAGTCCCTTGGGTCAACACTCTTAAGCTTTACCACAGAGGAATTCATATCGTCCAGGATATCTTCTGTAGGCGCTCTCGCTCTTGGCTATCTTGGGAGGAGGCGAAAGCTAAATTTCGGTTAGCCAATGCGGACCAGGAGTCCTATCAAGAGATCCTCAATACCGTCTTAGCTTCCATGCTCCATAAAATTTTGGTCCATTCCACTTGGCCGTGGTGGAAGGATTGGAAATGGTATGTCGAGACCTCTTTTCATAATTACACTCCTCGGCTTGGCTATGCATGGCTCACCCCCCATTTGCCCATGGTTGACAAGCTTAACGCCCGCTGGGGGCTACACTCGTCTGTTAAAATGTGGAGCTTTCACTTCAACATTGTTTGGGGGGCTTGTGTGGAGCCCAAGCTTGCTCATTTTACTTGATGTATACTGCACCAAGGATTGCCTATTGGCAGAAGACTCGTCAAGTTTGGAGTCCACCTGCCTACTTGCCCCTTTTGTGGCCACCTTGCGATGTTTTCTCATTTTTTCTGGTACTATTCCAAAGCTCAAAGGGTATAGACTTGGATCCATGATCTTTTTAGGCCTTTCCAGCGCGAATTCTTCTTTTGGCAGCATATCCTCCTTGGAGACAAACCCACGATGCCCTTCAAATACACGCAAGTTTGGCATACTTTCAGAGTGGAGATTCTCTTTTGGATTTGGAAAGAAATAAATAATTCTGTGTTTAATCATGCTTCTGCTAATTGTAATGTTTCTGCTTTGCACAAATCTTCTATCATCTCTAATGTTCTTTTGCAGATTCAAGTCCAAGCCAATAAAGTGGCTATGGAGTTTGGGCATCTTCAAGATCTCTCCTATTGGGGAGATGCTCTTTGTGCTATGGCTTGGGTTCCGCCTTCTCTGCCCAGGGATCCCAGACTGGATGATAGACTGCCTCGACTGCCTCGTGGTGGGCATCATCGCATCCATTCTAGGCGCCACTCACAACGGCACCCCGTACTAGTGCGTTTCCCCTCCTGGGCAGCAATAAGGGTGGTAGCCACCGCCTCCTTCCCCTGTTGGGTAGGATGGCTAGGGTGCTCCTCCTTTGCACCCAGATGCTTGGGGGTGCCACCTGGAGGTCGAATGGATGTGATGGATAAGTTCCCTAGGCTTTCTTTGGCCATTTCACCCACTCAGACACAAGCAAAAGATGATGACACGAACACTGCCCAAGTTACTGGCTAGGAGCCTATTCCAAATGGCAATGACTTGCCAAGCTCGGGTTGGGGTCCTGATGATATGGATCCTTCGCCATATGGCCTTGCTCTTGCTGCATAAAATTTATCTTTTTTAATGACTTTGTGACTTGTTTCTAGGCTTTGCCTAGATTATGATACTTTTGATTTTGCTCCTAGGCTCTGCCTAGTGTGACATGGCGTGCTTTCACACCGACTTTATTTTTTTGTGAATTATTTGTATATTTATGTTAAGTTAATATATAGATATATTTCATTAAAAAAAATAAAAAATTATTTTAATATTTTTTCAAGTAGTGCGAAGCGATTTGGGGAACCTTGAGACCGTTGAGGGGATAAAACAAGGAGTTGAGTTTTAGATTGATTTCTCCTATTTTTTCTAAGTATGGCGACTTGTTTGGAGGGGCTAAATTGACTCTTGGCAACCCTAATTTGTTCTTTGGAGGCCCTAATAAATTGCAAGTATTTTTTGGTATATTTTTCGTGAGTTTGTGCAAGGGTTTCAAGGCTGTTTGGAAGGGAAAACGCAGCTGTAACAAGATCTTAAAAATTAGAATTATTGCAAGGAATTTTTTAGCCACATCGCCATTCTATATTGCCACAAAAAGAAGTATTTTATTGTATTTGCATATTCAGTAATTATTAGAGTTATTGTGGAGTGTTATTGCTTGGAAATTGGGATATCTATTGCTGCTAGGGTTTGCTGGTTTTTAGGACAGCATTCATATTATTTTCAGTTTTGCATAAGGGTTCGTTAGAAAACCACAATTTATCGTAATTGTTCTATTTGGGGACATTACATACATCCAACTCAGTTGGACCTCTCCTCAATCGCTCAACTACAAGCTTGCCTTTTATGCAAAGCATTTCTTGTGGGTGGGGGATGGTGTCATTTGTCGCCCTGACTATCTCTAGTGTCATTGAGTTGGGGTGGATCCTCATTACTGAGATGTTTGATGGGACTGCTATTTGCTCTTTTCAACTTTCATCAACCCATGCTCTTTGGGGGTTCTTGGTCCCCTCACATGGCTATTTGTATTGGTACCCTGACCGCATGGGTTGGGGACTTTACTACGTTGGGTTAACCCCTCATTTATTTTGAGTGTTTTTGTTCTTCTATTTAGTTAATTGTTGTTCCTAAGGTCCTTTTACCCCAACTCTTTATTTTGTGATTGGAAGTATTCTCGAGTCCCATAGACCTACTTTTTGGTCATTCACAGACATTAATATACTTTCTTTCTTTTAGATATCAAATTAAGGACATTGAAGCTGTCTATTGTGAGATGGTGAATTTTGAGCAATGGATTTGGATATGCAATTTTAACCAAAACTACTCAAAATGACAATCTACCATTAAAATTGGAAATCATTAGATCAAAATGCAATAAAATGAATATTTAAAACAACATTTTAACTTAAAGCCAAATGTTCCCAATCAAGATTTAAACAAAAAGACTAAAGATCATGGATGTTGGATTGCTTACAAACTCAAATTTTTGACAACATTTGTTGGCTTGATGACTTTGAGAAGTAGACTGGTTTAGCATGAGAGGATCATAGATTTCATAGTTACTTTCAATGGAGGATGAGTTGATTTAAATAGAGGAAGAAGAGAGAATTTAAAAGGAATTAAAATTTCCTTGGAAGCCTCAAGAATTAGAGGATTCTAGTGAGGAAGGCTAAGATAGAGAGGATTCTAAAATTGGAGAATTATAGAATCCATTAGGAGAGCTTAATGATGATTAGAGGGAAGTTAGGTTAGTGATTAGACAAGTGTGAGGTGATTAAGGAGTAGGCTTGTAGGAAAGGCTACTCCTAGGCTAGGGTAGGTGGAAGGGAATTTAAAATTCCCAAATATTGGATAAGTGGGGCTTAGTTGACAAATAATACATGATTAGAAAAATTGATTTGTGTGATGATATAAGTTTGGTGTATGAATGTGAAGAGTGAAGAGGGGGTCAAATGACTAGGAGGATTAGTAAGACAAATTAGACGAAGTTAGATGAAATTAGCGACAGGATGAAGTGAGCAAATTTAAGTGCATACATCCATTTTATTTTCACACTGATGGGAAACCTACATCACACATGCGCATGAGCAACTACAAGTGCATTGAGACTTGGACCCAGTTTTTCAGCACTATACAAAAGAAAAACTACCCTGTTAAATGATACGGGGATGAGTATACGAAGTTTCAACAATTGTGTTTGTGCAAGAAGCATTTGGTACAAGATTACACCAACGAATGCCATGATTACATTGCATGTTTGCATCAGAACACAATGGAGCAACCTAAGGTGCTAAAGTACATCAACAAACTCTCACCTTATATACGCGCCAAGATGGAGTTATTGGCCTCTAACAAATTGAGGCAAGCATACTGCAATGCCGATAGGATTGAGACCAAGGAAAAGATGAAGCAAAAGTTTTCCTTTTCATCCATTGCCACATGCAAGAGCAAACTCACTCTTAACACACCATTTTACCCTTATTTTGCTCAAAGGAAATTAGGAATCAAGGAGATTAATAGAAATTAATTGCCCTACCTTCAAAGGCTCTAGTGCCTTCAACATTAGACAAAGGCAAGAAGAAACAAGGTGACAAGTGGTGCCATCAACATCGCACAAACTCACACAATGGTTTTGAATATCACGCATGACAATCTTTGATTGTGCAATCTACATCAGATCACATGCAAGTAGAAGGCATTGATCCAGAAGCAACTTGTTTGAGCACACCAACGTTGCTGCCATAGACACTTAGAGGAATGAGAACACCTCTTCCACATGAAGTGCTTGGCTAATGCTCAATAACTACATGTCATTATCAATAGTAGTAGCTAAAAGATTATAATTGCACAAGATGCAATCCAAAACCTGGGTATTTCTATTGACGCACATCCTCAACCATACTCTTTGGGATGGCTACAATAAGGAAAATATATTCAAGTTTTGCAACAATGCACTTTCAAGTATGCAGTCAAACCTATGGAGGACACTATCATTTATGATGTCGTGCCACTAGAAGCTTGTGACACTCTACTTGGGAGACTGTATGTGTTTGACGATGATGGTACATATCAAGCTAAGCCACAATGATGGACCATCCTTCTCAAAGACCACATTTTCAACAATCTAGAGTCACTTCTAAAGACCAAAATCATTTTGGTGTTTGCCAAACAATGTCGTAAGGTTGTGTTTCACATGTAGAAGTTTGTGCTACTCATGGTTCATCCAGAGACACCTGCAAAGACAAGCAAGCGTAAATTGGCAATGAGACATGCCCTCCAATCATTGCAACAAAAACTTGACATGTTATTATAACAATACATAGATGTCTTCAAAGAACCAAAAGGCATTCCCACACATTGTGCGACAAAGCATTGGATCGATTTGGTTCTTGGATACCCTTTTCCAAATAGTCCACTATATCACAAATCCATTTGGGAGAATGATGAAGTCCTGCACAAATCCAAGTGCTTCTTGATCAAGGCAAAATTAGGCCAAGCTCTTCTCCTTGTGGCAGCCCAATAGTATTCGTGCCAAATAAAGATGGCTCATGGTGCTTGTGCATTGAATATCACACACTCCACAAGATATCAATGAAGAATCAAATTCCACTACCCCACATTGATGACCTCATGGATCAACTCTGAGGTGTACAATGTTTCGCCAAGATTGACTTGAAGTCGAGTTACCATCAAGTTCGAGTCCATCTTGAAGATGTTTGGAAGACAACATTCAAAACAAAGAAGGGCTTATATGAATGGTTGGTTATGCTTGTCGGCTTGACCAATGTGCCAACAAAATTCATGCTTTTGATGAATGACATAGTCAAGTCCTCACCAACTCTTCTGTCATTTTCTACTTGGATGACATCCTCATCTTCAACAAGACTTGGGAGAAGCATGTCTCGTGTGTCCTAGATACATTGTGAAAACACAAGTTGCATGTCAACTTAAGCAAGTGTACATTCGGTGCGAAGCAAACTTAGTATCCAGGCTACATCATCAACTGTGCAGGCATCCATGTAGATTCAGAGAAGATGAAAGTGACCCAAGAATGGACGACTCTGCTCAATCTCACCAAGTTGAGGAGCTTTCTTGGACATGCAAACTTCTACCGCAAGTTCTTCCTTGGATTTTTGCACATATCGTGGTTGCTCAAGCATCACCTATGTGTTGCTTCTGTTTCTAGAAGTGTCTGACATTGTTCATACCTTTGAGATCAAGACCAACGCATTTAAGTATGCACTTGGTGCAATGCTCACACAAAATGAACATCTAACCACCTATCATTCATAGACATTTAGTAGCATGGTTTAGCACTACTGCACCTATGAAAAGGAGTTGTGTGCCATGGTTCAAGCAATCAAGCAATGATGCCTCTACATTTGGGTAAGGAGATTCTCATTCAATCCGATCATTTGCTGCTTCAATTCCTGCATACACAGAGTAAGCTGAAGAATGTGCGGCACATGATGTGGAGGACATACTTGCATTAGTTCCATCTGGGGATAAAGCACAAGAAGGGAAAAGACAACAAGGCAGCAAATTTCTTTCGTCATGTTTGGGTTCACTTTGGACTACCAACATCCATTGTGTCTTATTGCGACCCACAGTTCGCTAGTCATTTTTGGCATGCCTTGTGGGAGATCATGGATACACAATTGAGCTGGTCGACAACATTTCATCCTCGGATAGATGGACAAACGTAAGTTGTCAACCTCACACTTGTCCGTTTGTTGTGCATGTACAACAAGGCACATTCACACACCGGGGATGACAATTTGCTCTACATCCAACATGCCTAAAACAAAACTCTTCATAGTTCTATGGATTATAGTTCATTTCAGACATATATTGGGTTTCAACCACCGACACCCCTAGACATATCCTACCACACATCATCAAGCACAAAGTAGCTTACGTAGGAAAAGGAAATGGCAAAATAGCATAAGTTTCTAGGACACATCCAACATGTTCAACATATACTCTCATGTAACCAATAAAAGTACAAAGAGTGATACGGTGCACTTCACACATCTCACAAGTTCAAGGTGGATGATAAGGTTTGTTTGCATCTTCAAAGGGAACACTTCAAAGGTCCTCATAGGTATATCAAGCCTCTACACTATGTTCCCGACAAGATACTGTGCATAGCTAGATACAATGCATTTTTTATTTTTCTGCCACAATACTTGGGTCTACATCCAAAATTTAATTTGGAACTTCTTAAGCCATACAATCCACCTATGCTTGAGCTTGCAACAACTCAACATCTTTCAGATTTGGACTTGAACACTTGTAGGAAATGCCCAAGAATTTGAAATCACAACACACACCTACCAAAGCACACATTGTTTGTTCAGAGTGGTCAAGGCAGGACAATACACTGATCAGGTTAAGTGGTACAACCTTCAGCAACGTCAGGTTCAATTCCCAAAGCTGATTGAAGATGTGATTGGGGCCATCGGTTCACAAGAAAGGGTGAATGATCCGTGTGCAACTGTGCTAGTCAACGCTCTTCTCATAAGCCTCAAGCACCCCGCACAACTTGCACATCTTCGCATTAACTCGTGGTATCCATGGAAACTCTACTCACCCTTGCATGCTTGTGCAACACCTAGAGGCATACCATGGAGACTTTAGTCTCTGTGCAACATCTTAATAACCGAGTGGACATTTGGACACTCCACGTTACATTGTGCCATGCCTAATGACACTTGCAAAGCTTGTGCCATGTTAGAGCATTCAACGTCGTTTTGTGCATCGTCTGGGAGTCCAATTGACACACCTATAGGAAGGCAAACCATTGTTGAACCATTTCATAACCATTCTATTTTGTAACTTCTTGTATTGATATATTTTACTCCATTTGACCCCAAGTGGACACACATGCATGCCTTGAACATCTAATATCAAATGGTCAATTGTTCCTATTTCAGCTTGGGAAAATGAGTTAGGAAGTGTTTTCCTCTTTTTGATCATGGGAATCTTCATTCTCAGCCTTGCTGCACATTATACACATATGTACCATACCCTATTCTTTCTCACTGAATAGAAGTAACATTATTCTGTTAATCTCAATCATTTGAATTTGTAATAGTTTATTGTTTTCTATTGCATGTTCTATAACTTGGTAATCTGAAATCCAAGTTATTGTGTCGTCCTTTGCGTCACCATCTTGGGCCCTGTGGTGCGGATCACTATCATTGCCCATTTGCATGTTTAACCTGAGAGATAAAGTAAATGGAAAACAGAGAATTAACTTTTGTAATAAATGAAGATAAGAATTTACCAGAGTTTCCCAGTTGTCTGCTCAGAGTAACCATTTCACAAGTGTGATTGGCACTAAAATATTTCACCACATTAGATTCAAACTCAGCAAATGTGGCTTGATCAATCCCTGTTGCCCCTGTGTATTGTTTACAAAATCAATTTTCCTCTTTAACTCCACTAGCTCTGCATTTTTATCCTTTGTTTTCTTCTTGGATTACTCCACCTTTTGGAGCTTATCAACATATGCAAGAAACAAAGATTTTAAAATATCTTCTACTTCAAGAAGAACCTTCTATACATGAGTTTTCACCAAGACCATGTCTACTGAATGCTTTTGAACTTCTTTGATTGTTTGCTGAAGTTCCTGTACCTCTTGGGCATGCCTTGCCTTCGCTCCATTAATCACATCTTGCACATACTGAGGGCTACTGAGGGCTCCAACTATTGAGGTTGAGTCTTTCTTTTTAGAATTTGTTACATCAACAATGGTTTGTTCAGTGACTACAGGGATCTCCTCAGTCCCTCTTTTTGTATTTTTCTTTGTTACCATCTTAATCTTTTTATTCTCATATTTAATAATAATTACAGGTTCTCCTACACCCACCATGTCAACGTTTTACTATTTTTTCCTTTTTACCTCCATCTCTTCTCTCCAATTAGATGAAAGTCCTTCCAAACTAAAAGATCTCTTAGACAATGCATCCTGTGAAACTCGCCCCATTAAATGAGAGGGAATTTGTTTTTTGGAGAGATTTGTAGTGGGAGAGGAGGACAACATATCAGATGGTCAGAGGAACTTACCAGATGGTCAGTGGATTGCTGGAATTTGTGGAACATGGGGCTGTGACCCTATCTTACTAACCGCTGAATCACTATCAATCAACAAGTTCATAAGGCCCAACCTCCTTTACTGTGAAAATTCCTTGCTCAACAACTATTGGTTCTGAAGATGATACTGCTGGGGTATTTCCTAGAAGAACTACATCCTCATCATCTGGTTGTATAATTTCAGGTTGTCCTGAAATGTTATATGATAAAGTAGAGATTGTTTGGTTCCAAAATGGCACCTCCTCTATTGTCTGGACTCCAGAAAATGAACTACCATGTGCCTGTGCCAGTGTACTTCCTTGTGGCATTGGAACTTGTGCAAGTGATTGACTTTGATGAACACTAGGAGAAACTTGCTTGGGAAACACTGTCAATTTCCCAGATTTTATCAGCCCGTCAATCAGTTCATTAGGATCTCTGGCATCTCTGTGACATGATGTTCTTGACCGTGGATGTCAGACTTAGGATGTTCTTTATGCAGGTATGTAATTTTTACCTTAGGCTTCAACATGCTTCCAGGTGTCTGAATTTCTTAGAAGGATCCCATCTCCAATACTTTGCCTTGTAAAACTTATAAGCATTAATATCATTGCCTTTGACTTCTAGCACTGGAATTTGATGAAAAGTATGCTTTCTTAAAACCAGAGGTAATCTAGGGAATATCCTCAATTTTTTTTTGCCTCAATACCCTAGTAAGACTAGTAGAAATCTAAAAACATACTTCCATGATAACAAGGTGATTTGGGACATAAGATTTTAACTCACGAGGGGATTCTAAAGTTCCTTCAACTCTAACTAGAGTCAATCACTTATAAAAGAACAAACTTCTCATTAATTTCAGTGATTCCATTATGTTTAGAGAGTTTTTGAGGACATTCAACCCAATATATCTCGAAGAAATTAGAAATCAATGCATAGGACTCAAAATGCTTATTTTTATATAGTATGTTGCACACCATATGAATAGGATGTTTATAAGTTTGGGTCCATGGTGGAAAAATAACTGGATTGAATTTCAAAGTGAAACAAATCCAATCTATAAAGTAAGATGCCATATAAAAGTTACCTCCATGCTTACACTTCCATAATTGCTTGATTAGGATAGGAAATCAACTCTCCCCATTTTGGCACATTCCCATTTTTTAGAATGTCTTAAAAAAGAGGCACCCACACCATGCCAACATGCTCCGTTTTCTCCTTTCCATAGAGTTTGTTCTATAATACCATAACATCCCTAACTGGGGTCTTCAATCTGCACAATAGATAAGATCTAAAGTCTGACCCAGTCCTCCAATTATCAGGGCCTGTAGACCGCTCCTACATTACCTTCACAATGTGATTCTTCTTTGCCACTCCTGAACCTATGCAACATTATAATTGAACAGAGGGTCAGGAGCTTCTGCATTTTCTGAATTTAAAATCCAGTGATGTCTACCATCATTCTTCATCCGGGGGCATACAATTTTCTATTCTCTTCTTCACAATACTGGCAAATATCCAAAATAAGTGCAGAACAAGAAAAAATCTAGTTTGGAAACAACTCTATGAAGATATGATGCAGTGATCTTCTATGCATGAACTGCCTTTGTATCAAAATCTTGTGGGTCATCGGTTGGTATCAGAGCATCTTTGAGATAGGAGCACAACTCATTATAAGTTCCCTTGCTGCAATTCTGCGGGGTGAATGTGGTATCTCTTCTCTCTCTTACCACTGGCTACAAAATCCTTTGGAGGCATCTTGGAAGAGTGCTCTATATCAATCTCTTCTTTACCCCACTAACCTTTTTAAGGAATGATGAACCAGTGCAATGAACCAAAGAATGTTCGAACACAGATTTTTTAAATATCCGACAGGTTCAAGGAAGTTGATGGTGAATTTTAACGAAAGGATTGCCTTCAATCTTTTATCGTGTTGTAAATCAGGTTCCAAATCATTTAATTCACTTGAAAACATTAAATTCAGAGCCATTCTTTAGACAAATCTCAAGAATTTAATCATGAGATGCACCAACCAAGAAAAATTAAAAGCATAGACCTTGGTGCCATAAATGTTGGAAATAAATTGACGATACTGAAAACAAATGAGACGAGAACACACATCTCAATATCATTAATGTTAACCACAGAGGGTTCACAATATTCCATAATACACATAATGAGAGTCCCTCGATACTCAAGCCATGAAAGAATGGAACTTGTCCCCCCCTAGGTGACTCAGCTCCAGAGAAAGGATTAAATAAATGCAACACTGAAGAAAAGACACATAGATAGTGACACTTGCCACACAGTCGCTAAGACAGGGAATCAAAGAGAAAGCAAAGTAAATTAAGCATGACACATGTTAAAATCTTGTGACACAAAGAAACATGGAAGTAAACCCTTAGAACGATAACACTGAGGAAGCCTTGGTAAAACTAAATGAGGAGATGACTTCTCCACTGAAAATATAACTGATAAAGTCATTGAAAACAAAAGGGGATACAAGTGGCACATAAAATGAGCTTCCACCACATGGTATTCGCTTGTGAGCTCAGAGAGGAAAAGATCCACAAAAACACTGCAAGTCAAAATGAAAATTCTGGAGTAGTTAGAGCATGATAACAGGACATGTGTCCAACAAACATAACCTCAGGGACAATCAGACTTTAAAGTAATTAAGCAAGGGGGACGAAAGTACCAGTAAACAAATAAAAAACTAAACAGAGAAGGAATGGATATTAATTTTCAATCCAAATTTGAAAATATAATTATTATTCCCCATTATTATTATTCCAATCCAAATTGTAAGTTCACAAAACTATTGTTCTTAAGGTTGAAGGCTTACAATGGCCTTGAATCCTTTTGGAATTTGGGTTTGTTGGTGGCAACCGAGACCAAGGTTTCTTGAATAAGCCTATTTTTCTCATGAACCAATGTCCTTACTGGAATATGGCTTCCTTTTCATGAGTAGCAGCAAAGATATCCATAAGTATTACTTGGGCATCATCAACATGTTTACCAAGCCCGTTGGTTTCCATTGGACTCACACCCAGGTTAGAGGGTCTTTGGGCCTGGGTAAGCTCCCATGAAACGACAAATAAATGCGTTTTCTTTAAGATACAATAATCCGCTAGCCATTTCATCCAATGGAAATTGAACATGAATAGGATTTATTTTGAAATATTAGCCCTTTTCTTTTTTGCCTGGTATGGAGGGTTTTATCACTGTTTGTTGGATATGTACATGAGGGAACTTGGGCAGATCTCTCGTGGATGGGGCCTGATTTTCTTTGCTCATTCGTTAAAACTTGTGGAAAGGTTGGGGCAGGGGGCCATGGATTCCTTGAGAGGGGCTGCTGATAGGTCCAATCAGCCAAGACTGAGTCTGAGTTGAGGTTGAGGAGTTGCAGCAATGGTAGGTGTCAGGAAGAGGAGAGAGCATTAGGAGTAATTCATAAATATGAAGTTGTCTATGAAGCGATTGCGGTGTTAGCATGTTTTGGAAACTTGTCACAGAGAGGTTTGAGACAAGCTGCTCTTGGTGGTGTCCTTTTGGTTGTATATATATGACATTCCTTGTATTAGCAAATCATCATTTTCTTATTCTCATATATGTTGTTTTGGGTGTGTTGGTGACAACCGAGACCAAGGCCTTATTAATAAACCTAGTTTGCTCATGAACCGATGTCCTCCCTAGAATATGGCTTCCTTTTCGTGAGTAGCGGCAAACATAGTATTGAGACTCGGTGAGTCCCGACGAGTACTTGCGGTTCCGAGCCGGAGTCGATCACGCCGAGGCCTTGCCGAGTTTTTTGCAGACTTGACAAGTCTGCAAAAAACCCAATTTAAAAGTAAAAAAAAAAAAAAAAAAAAAACTCAATAAAGTGAAAAAACAAAAATGTAAAGTTAAACCTAAAAGACATTCTAACATCCTCAAAGTGCCCTTCACTCATTCTAACTCTATTTTCATGAGCCCATTCCATTTTTCATTTTCTTCCATTGTGATTAAGATTTCAGATTTGTTCTTTTTGCTACAAAGGGGTTGATTGCTAGTGTGCAAAGGTTGGTTTAGCCACAAGTGAGTGTATTGTTGGAACCTTGGAGGCTGGAGCTTCAAGGGATTGGCTGTTTTAAGTGCATTGGCTGATCCAAAGCTTCAAGTCAAAGTGTGTGCACTGTGGATTGTGTGTGGTTGTGCATTGTTGGAGGCTTAGAGCTGATTCAAGTGTGCATCTACAAGAGGTAAATTGCATGAACACTTCTTTTTTATTTCTCTCATTTCTTAACAGTTTCTTCTTCTTCTTCATTACACATTAAAATTTAAAACCCAAAACCCATGGTTATTGTTTTTTTTTTACCTTTTCCCTTCCTTCCTTCCTTTCTTTCTAGTGATATGTATTATGATTCATGAACCATTGTTATTGTTGTTTTTCTATTCTATATTTTTTCTTGTTCTATTCTATTCTATGTTTTTTCATGAACCATGGTTATGCTCTTCTCAACCTTAGAAGTTAGATGTATCTTTTTATATTATGTTTTTGTTGATGCCATTGCCTTGGATTTCTAAATTCATATTTTGTATGTAAAAAACAATTTGATGAATATAAAAACAACTCCTATTTAATATTAGTTCTCAACTTTCAAATTTCAAGTTCAATTGTTCAACTGAAAACATTCAATATTGCATTATTTACTTCTTTGTGTATGCATGTGTATGTTAGATCTAATTAACTAGTTTTGAGTGTATTTGATATGGAATGCATTAATAGTTTTTCTCCTAAAATTCACTATTTTTAATGATTTTTTAAAATTTGCCGAGTCTTCCCGTGTCTTTGCCGAGTCCGAGGCAAAAAAAGGCTTGCCGAGTCTCTGCCGAGTCCGAGTCTCAACACTATGGCAGCAAAGACAGCCATGAGTATTACTTGGGCATCATCAACATGTCTATCAAGCCCTTTGGTTTCCATCGAACTCACACCCAGGTTAGGTGGTCTTTGGGCCTGGGTAAGCTCCCATGAAATGACAAATAA
Source organism: Torreya grandis (assembly GCA_037957365.1). Taxonomy (NCBI): domain Eukaryota; kingdom Viridiplantae; phylum Streptophyta; class Pinopsida; order Cupressales; family Taxaceae; genus Torreya; species Torreya grandis. The sequence continues at coordinate 931,448 of JARHVA010002169.1, read as the reverse complement.
GTGCTTTTTATTTGATATACCATAATCCGCTAGCCATTTCTTCCAATGGAAATTGATCATGAGGGGGATCCATTTTGATCCATCAACCCTTTTATTTTTTGATGGTATAGAGGGTTTTGTCACTGTTTGTTGGACGTGTACGTGAGGGAACTTGAGCAGATATCTCATGGATGGGTCCTGATTTTCTTTGTTCAATCATTGAAACTCGTGGAAAGGTGGGGACAGGGGGATATGGACTCCTTGAGAAGGGCTGCTGATAGGTCCAATCAGCCAAGACTGAGTGTGAATTGAGGTTGAGGACTTGCAGCAATGGTAGGGGTCAGCAAGCCGAGAGAGAGCATTAGGAGTAATTCATAAATATGAAGTTGTCTAGGAAGTGATTGTGGTGTTACTATGTTTTGGAAGCTCATCAGCAAGAGGTTTCGGACAAGCTGCTCTTGGTGGTTTCCTTTGGTTGTCTATATATGACATTCCTCGTATTAGGAAATTATCATTTTCTTATTTTCATATACATTGTTGAATTGTTCTATTATTTTTTCCTTGGCTGTTCAGAATGTGTATGTGAAGTAACTATTCATATTTCTATACTCTTATGTTACCTACACACATTTGCACTTTGCCACCAAGCTCGAGTAATCGCTCCACTTGGGATGTACCAAGTCATATCAGCTACAGAAAACTTTTTCTTTGATATATTTGGCACAGAAATCACCAAGCACAAGTTGCTACTACGTTCAAGGTCAAAGCAGAGAATATAACTGCCCTGCCTATTGGGTCTACCACATAGCAGTGCAGAAATTTGAAAACATCCCCCCATCATGTGGGCCCCACAATCCGACCTGCCATCCACCTTGGCCTGGATGCAGGTGCCAGGATTTGAATCTGTGAGCTGCATCCTGCATGTGAGCAGCCTTACAAACCTGCTCGCATTATTTACCTTACAAACAATTCAAGCTGGGTTGATAAAATGGTAGATTTTGGGAATTTTTAAAATTGTAATCTGCTAGCTAAACGACACATTTCTTTGTTTGGAAAAATGGTAAAAACTGCTAAAGAAGGAAACATGTTGTTTAACATGCAGAAAAAAATAAAAGCAAAACTTCCCTCCTATTTAACATTTAAGGGTTTTGAATTTTTCAAGAGGCAGCCCGAAGTGACCATGGTTCCAGCTGGACATGAGACACACTGGTAAGATAAGCTCTAACCATAGAAATCCTCCCAAACCTCTTTTTCCTTAATAATCTTGGCCCGTAATTGACCCACTATGTACCCAAACCAAGAATACTGCACAATAAAAAATGTTTTTTCCTAATGGATACCTATTCTAGCCCCAATTTACCCCTGAAAGCTGTAATTCACAGTCTCCCAATGGCAATTTTGAAGGTTTAGAGGAAAAATCCCTTTGTAAAACCACCTCAACTGCTGGATGATGCATAACATGCTTCAATTCTCTTCCAGATATCTAATCAGACTGCTGAAAATTCAGAATTTTTGTTGTGTTTGGATCCATTTGAGCTATAGACGGCCTCTTGATGTCAATACAGGTTGCAGATGATCTCCATGTGTGATTTCTTGACTTGTTGTCATCATCTGACAGCTTTGAAAGCCACAATGCGGAACTTGTATGATAGGCATGCTCAGAAGAACCCAAGCCATTGGTGGCATCTTCATGTCCAGCATGCACCTGAGTTACAGACATAGGCTATATGGTACTATCATAAGTAGCCGTGTCTTCTTCTTTTGAGAGGAATTAGAGTGCTTACAGTTTTATTCACTCATTGAAGCGAACCGACTTTGGTGAAAGAAAGCAGAGAGCCTGGTATTCATTCACAATACCTCTCAACTTCTGTCTTGTTCAGAACTAGGGTACACAAACATGGTCCTTTAGAGAAATGGTACCAATTTGGAGGTGTTATGGATGTCTTGTGTAAGGATGATTTGAATTTATTTTTAACCTCAAGAATCTATCTCCAATTTCATGACCCACATAGGTAACTTGAGAATGATTAGTAGTTGGAGAGTATCTTGACAGAGGATCCAGAGGATGTCCATGCAGCCGATGAGGAAGCCAAACATCTTGTTGAACCTGAGTTTTGACGGGACAATGCACTTGACATATTTTTTCATTTGAATATTGTTTTTAAAATTTGAATATCTATTTTGTGGCATATTAATATGTCGAAGTGTATACTCTTTCGCGTTGACAGTCTATAGAACGTAATTAGTTTCAACTTCTTGGCACATCTATTGTTTTTTTATCATTGTATTTGTCAATTTTACATATTTATAAAATTATACACACACACACACACACAGATATATATATATATATATATATATATATATACCAGACTGAGTTTTTCAAAACTTTTTCAAGAATTCTGGATTTCCAGATTTATTTGCCTTTCCGAAGTGATCCAGATTTCCGGATTTGGTAACTATGTTTATAGTCCTCTGTTGCAATAGGGTTAATCAGATCCACATTCTAATACAAATTTAGTCTTGACCATTCCTGTATACAATATAACTTCGTTTTCTTGTGCTTTAGATCTGTCCCAGGTAGGTAGTTAAAACAAGGGTGCTGTGTTTTGAACTTAATTTCTTACATCATTGCTCCAAGTTCCTTATGAAATCTGCGTGGTAGGTTCAACTGGGTTCAATTTTAAAAGGGATATTTTTGGGCAAATTTGAGAGCTCAACCTTGAGACGTATGGTCTACTTGCCCTCGCAATAGCCTTTCAATTTTGGTTTCACATTCAGGTTAATGGTTGAGGGCTCACTGATCGGGAAAGAGTCCAAATTCTTCGAAAATAAATTTATATGTGAAAATCGCTTTTTGGGGGACAACATCTTGGCCTAACATGTGGGCATCTGCTATTAAGTACAATGGAAAATGTTTGACAAACAAATGAAATGACCTTTAATTATTGCTACAGCCTACAATGTATTGTGGGGAGTTCTCCACCATTCCCTAGCTGTTAGTTTGGCTACTATACCATCATTTTAATTTTTTTGCCATTATGTTTTCCATGAAGAATATTTTCCAGAGTTTTAAACCTTAATGACACTAAAAGTAACTGTAAAGCGTAAATAAAACACAATCCATCCCTCCCTATCATTCTACAGCGGCAATTATAATTTTTTTGCCATTGTGTTTTCTTTGAAGAATATTTTCCAGAGCTGTTCCAGAGCTGCAAACCTTAATGACACTAAAAGTAACTGTAAAGCATAAATAAAACACAATCCATAGCCAAGATGGCCCTCCCTATCATTCTACATCGGTAACTAAGATGGTCCTTCCTTTCATTCTAGATAGATATGACAATCACTTTGTAGCCACCATTTCTCCAGAAATTTGTAGGGAATGTTATGGCTATGGTTAAGATTAAGAATACTATGCATTGCAATGTGATATATACTTTTGCGAGACATAAATGTTCATATTCACACTGCTATGTTGTTTATCATCTTATATTTTAGCCTTCTGTTTTTCAGAAAACCAATGAATTTGTAAGTTTGATGCATTTGTTTATTCTCAGTCAAATATGGGATAAAACAACTGAACAAGGAAGTTTCTCAGTGGATGCGATCAGACATTAGTAAAAGTGGAATGATAGAAGAAATTCCATTTATCGCGACCCGGGGCTATGATAGTGTTGTCTGGAGTCGTTTGTATTCACAAGAAACACTTGATAGGGACAACATAAATTATCAGGTGAATTTTTTCCTTTACTTGCAAGAGAGAAAATGAATTAAGAGTGTACTGGTTTGGATCATAATTTTTAGTTGTGGGATTATTAACAAATAAAATAAAATAAATTCATTAACACACTGCACAACAGCAACTTAATGTTAAACTTAAATCCACTTTGGTAAGTTGGAGTTTTCCATGCTAAACTAACATAGATATGCAGATTTGTGGAATCTTAGCAGCAACTTTAGACTCAATAAATGCCAAAGGAATGGTAGTTGGTCATACTCCTCAAACAACGGGTGCAAACTGGTATGTATTAATTAAGGATTAAAATGAGCAATTATTTGAACGTGCATTTTGATTAGGTGTCATGATGTTGACATTGCTAATAATTTAACATATATACCATCTTATGCTACCTAGATTTTGGATCTATGAAAGTTTATAGCATGGCATTGATTTTTAATTTTTTGTAAATGTGAATACAGTAAATGTAATAGCAGAATATGGCGCATTGATGTTGGAATGTCAAGCGGAGTTCTAGACGCAGTTCCAGAGGTAAAGACCCCTGTTTTTCTATTCCACTTTGAGACTAGGTTATATGCGGAAGATAAATCATTAGATTGAAAGCCATCTTTTGTTTATATCTAAACATCCCCTTTTCTAATATCAACATAGCACTTGGCTATTTTCTGTGGAACTGGAGACAATGCATGACAGTGGTTGAGACATGAATGTGTTATAACTGGGTACCTATGTGAGGCAGCGCATGGGTTAAAGAGTTCTCGTATTATATTCAAGTCTCTCTATTATTACATTTGTTCCCTACTGTGATTGAAATCAATGGTTAGTTAATTTGCTTGTTCAAAATAAAAAATGATTAAATTGCTAACTGATGGAAATTCTGCACAAACTTCTGAAAGAAGCATCAGGCAAAATTTTCATTTAAAAGACATTTAATACCCTTTATTACCAGAAAATACTTTCTTCCCCAAATCATCAAAAGTTGTCAGAGATCTTTCACCCTTTTGTACAAATCATGCTAAAACTAGACAATCACTTCCACTAGCTTCTTTTCACATATATTTTACAAGTTCAAAGATCAATGGAAGGAATTATTGCCTTTCATTTCTACTTGTAGCTATCATATCTGACCTCCAGAGAGGCAAATTTTGCGTTGCAGTTCCTAAGAAATTTTAAAGAGGAAATTTGCTAGATGTAGAATCTAAGAATTAAACACCTCTTGCTATGCTTGATCCTAGTTCCTTTGATTTTCTCCATTATGCAGATGATTTACTCATCATCAGACTGAATGCATTCAGGTAAAAGAAATCTAAAATAGAGTCTTATTACAATCTTTTTGCAGAAGAATACGAAAGAACAATTCCATGACCATTAACTTGTTGGCAAAGTGATCTCTGCAATATCTTTGTAGCGAGCTAATTGGTGATAACAAAATAGATTGATTTTCTTCAAAATCTTTTTCACACTGAACAAATATCAAACACCTACTTGGAGATGGATGAAATAAAATTTCAATAAATTATTGAGATAATGAGCATATACCATAATTATCAACTCCATTTTCATAGCGTGTTCTAAAAATGTGTAACCAACTCCAAGTGCACCTGGATATGATGAAGATTTTGTTAAGTCTAGGTGATTTTGCTTGACAGAAATTAAGATGCATGAGGAGAAATTACCTTTAATCCTTGTAGGCGTATTTATACACAGCAGCCAGCAGATCAGGGTTCTTGAAAACGGAGTTCAAACAAGGTCCATATGAATGAATTGCATATGGAGGAGGAAATTCCACGAGTAAAATTGGTGTAATGTCCCCATTTTAGTTCACCCTGGTTTATGATTGGATTAGCCTATTATTGGCCCTCGTAGGCTAGGACAGATGGTTAGAGGGTTCCATTTGGCAGAGCAGGAGGCGTATTCCCATCCAGAGTTCAGGTTTAGCCTTTCTCCGATTCAGAGTCACACACTATTTATAGTGACTATTTCAAGAAAGTCAAGGTTACTACCTATAGTAGGGCACATGAACATGCTACAATTGCAGTGTCGATCCCTTGCACCATTGGTTTGATCAGATAATGAGGGATTTATTATTTATAGTAAATCAGAGAGGGACCCTTACTATTTTTAGTAAGGGAGTTGGATGCACAATGAACATAATGGTTAACTTCCAAGTTCAAAAGGAATTGAGAAATAATGATTATTTGTGGAGTTATGTTATTTTAATTATTAATAAAGTGATTACTTTATTAATAATTATTTATGAAGGGCAATTATAATGTTTTAAAATCACGTTATGTCCAATGAGGCCATGACCCTCATTTAAGTGATTTTAAAGTGCATTAATTAATTATGTGGTGGAGGCTAAATATTAAATTACTTGATAAAATTAATGTGCACACATTTAATATTATTTTAAATGATATTAAATGAAATTGGAAGCCTCTAGAAGGGATCGACCAGCTTGAAGAAAAGGGATAAAAGCAAATTCTTTCATGAGCATTTGACTTTTACAAATTGGTGTCTTTGAAATTTGTCCATTTGAGACAAGGGTTTCAGTCACTTCCAACATTGGAGAACGAAATCTCTTCAGTGTTTATGCAATCTTGAGGCTATGAAAGATCCGCTGAATCATTGCTTGAGGAGAACTTCATTCAGGAGTTCTATTTGTGCTTAAAGGTGAAAGATGCCATCAAGGGTTTGAAGATTATTGAAGAATAATTAGTTGCAGACATGTAGCTTCATTCTTGGCAGCCATTTATATCAGATTTCAAGCATTATTGAGCAGGTTGAAGGCATATCTTCAAGGGGTTCAACCCAGACTTTCAAGAGAAGGTATTTAAAGATAGCGGCTGCATCTATTAGCTTAATTGGCACCTAATATCAGATTTGAAGGTAGAAATTGTGGCATTCTTCCATGCTAGAGGCACTGCAATCAGATTTGCATTTCTAGGTTCATTTACATTATTTGATATTGTATGGTCTATATTCTTAGGAGCAAATTGTTGTAATAATTGTAAACAAAGATTGTAATCAGTTTGGAAGCATATTGAAGATATACCATTAAGTTTGGAGGTTGCATATGATTTGTTTGACAAAAATATTAGTTTGCCGTAGGTGCATATTTGTTTAGTTTTCAGTCATCAATTGCATTTGAAAATGTCAAAAGAACACTTGTATCTCATTCTAGATACATTAGCAAGCATTTGCCATTGACTAGTTAGTTCTTTTACTCATAACATCATCAAATTGAGAAGGGAAACAAAATTAGAAACCTACATCATCTTGGGAATAGTTTACTCGCCAACTGTTTGACAAAATTCCAATCAAGCAAAATTAGACATTTAAGGGCAGATTTGTCAAGGGATCCTACAATTGGTTTGTTTTAGTTGGCTGTCAAATTGATTGTTGACTTGTGAAGTTCATCTAAATGATATATTGGGATTTTGGAAGTCACATCAAGGTGTAGGATCACAATTAGCATCTTTAACCTTCAGATTAAAACAATAAAATCCTAGAGTGAACAATTTTCATTCAGTCGTGTTGGTAAGCATATTTGCATTTGACCAAAAGAATCAACTAAAGAGGTATAAAGAAGATAGTAATTTCTATTATAAATGAAAGTAACTAGAACTGTGGATCAGGTGGAAAATGGTACGAGTTTGAATAACGTGAGAAAGAATCATTTTCTTTGAAACTGCAGCATTTGGGATTCATGAAGATTGGGGTTTTCAAAAGTACACACATGCCAATCATATATGAATAAAATTAACTTATAGAACAAAACAATACAATCTAACGCTATAAATGAAGATTAATAGATTTAACAAGGTACTCTATCTTTCTAGAAGCATCTTTTTGGCCCTCTTTAAGTTTTTGAGACTATTAAAATTTATTTTCATCGGTTTTTAAATTCTCTTACCACTTTTTCCTTGTGTTTTACAATTGGATTTGTTTCAGATCCTTATTTTTCATGGCATCTGGTTGTTAAATTTATCCTTGGTGGATTCTAAAAGTATCCAATAATTAAAAACAGATTAGATTTGCATTCAACATAGGATTTAGAGGATGGAGTCTTCAAATCTTATACGTTTTTCATGATCATGTTCTTACCCAAGGCTACTAATAAATATAATCTCTTCGTAGGAAACTGTGTATAAGTTAGGATTGAAAATTATGGGTGTTATATTGTTCATTTCACCATTTGATCCAATACAATAAGCAGAGATATATGATCTATGCCCTGATATAGATGAATCTAATATCAATGGAGTGAACATGGGGAAAAAATGGTCCTAAAGTTGAAATCTTATTCTTATAGGCATAAAACTGCAATGGTGATACATAAAATATTGGAAATTAGAGGTTAGCCATGTAACCTTATGTGAACACAATGTAGAAATGGGCCCATAGAAAGGCTCTTGATCAAACATGCACTGCAGTCAAAAATGTATTGTAAGTACTTCAATGAAAATGGATCAAAGTAGAGATGAGTTTGTAAGCAATGGATTTAGATTAACATACATGAAAATGTGGTAAAAAAGGAACCTATTTTTATGTTACTATGTTTAAATTTCCAACGAAATTAATAATGAAAATCTGCTATGATAGAACATACAATTCAAAAACAAGATCTTTCTAGTGGTTGTGACCTTCCTTGCACTCCACAATCCCTCAAGGTAGTGGGTTTTTTGAGAAAACAAAAGGTGTCAGTTTTGATTGACTTAGGTAGTTTTCACAACTTCATCAACTATAAATTAGCTGTGCACTTGAACTGTTTTGTCTATCCAGCTCTAGAGTTTCAATTCATGATTGCAGATGGTGGCACAATTAGTTGTTTCAGTAAATGCCATAGTATTAAACTCTCCATGGGAGAATATCGACTCGATAGCCCTAGTTTTCCATTCCTATGGGTGTAGCAGACATTATGTTGGGAGTAAAATGGCTAACCACTATGGGAACGATTAAGATGAATTTTCAAGAGCTATTCATGCATTTCCATTCAGAGAGTAAAAACTTTGAATTGTGTGGGTTATGTGCGAAGTCACCACAATTGGTTTGTTCTCATCGGATGCAAAAGATTCTAAAAAAGTGTGCAGATGGGTTTGTGGCTCGACTTTTTTTAATAGAGGCACAACTACCAAAGGGGTCTACGCCGTCGTATCTCTAGGCTATTGTGGAGGAGCATCTAGTAGTTTTCAAAGATATGCCAAAAGGACTTCCTCCCAAAAGGGATCATGATCATGCCATTCAACTAGTTTCAGAGTGCCAACCACCCAACACTAGGCCTTACAGGGACCCATATGTCTGAAAGAGAGAGATTGAGAGATGATACAAGAGATGCTGGAGGTGGGTAATATTCATTATAGTTAGAGCCCTTATTCCTCTCCAGTGGTGATGGTGCACAAGACAGATGACACCTGGTGCATTGTGTCCTGACTATAGGGAACTCAACAAGTACACCATCAAACATAAGTTCTTTGTCCTTGTACTTGATGATTTGCTAGATGAATTACATGGTATTGTTTATTTATGAAACTTGATCTTCATTTTAGGTATTATCAAATTAGAATAAGAGATGAGGACATTCATAATACAACATTCAAAACCCATGAAGGCCACTATGAATTACAGGTGATGCATTTTGGCTTCAATAATGCACCATCTACATTTTAAAGTTTGATGATCTTTGTTTCTCGACCATTTCTATGAAAATTTGTCTTGGTTTTCTTCAATGACATTTTAGTATATAGAAAAATCCTAGTAGTAGAGATTTTTTTTAGGCACACAAGACCTTAAATTCTTGTTATAGCACGAGATAGGAGGACATAACTAAAATATCCCCTTACGGAAATACCCTTGAATCTGAATTTTATTTTTATTTTTGCTATTTTGATTTTTTGTGTTTTTCAAAATATGAAAATGGGAAACAAACCCTAGCTAAGGAAATCTACTAAAATGGAAAATACCCAGAAATGGAAAATGCAAGAACTGATTTTTGTTGAATTTTCTGATAAAACCCTAGGGACAAATTACATGAAATCTGAAAGTGCAATAAATACCCGTCAAATCAATAGCACGAAAAACGAGGCAAAAAAAGGTAGTCGTTGATTCTAGAACGTTTTGCTGATTCTGAAAATCTTTTGACAGGAAATACGCAGTCGTACGGATCGTATGGAACTGTACTTTTTTTACTTTTATGAATTCTTGATCTGTATGACTTGCTGTATGGATTTATTAATTGTTGTTTTTTTTCATTTTCTGAACTTCTGATTTTCAAACCCTAGCACCCACCTTGGGAATGGTGCCCAACTGAAATCTGATGAGTTACTTGAATTTTTTTGAATTCCTTTGTTGCGTTGCAATCTCTAGATGGAATTGCCCAATGGGTCGGAAGGGTTTTTGTCCTTCTGATCTGGTTATCCATAGGGTTTTTGTCCTCGGATTGAAGGCAAAAGCTCCAAATCTCTCTTTTCCTTGGTTGCCAAAGTTGTTGAATGATAATCGATACTCCAAAAAATTCACTTTTCCAATCTTTTATTATTTTACCTTTTCATCTTCAACCCTAATTGCATCTTATTTCTGATTGGCTGAAATATTTCACTTAAATTCACCTAATAAAGTTACTTTTATAAAGTCACTTTATTAATTTACTTTTAACTCCCATTTAATAATAATTAATTGTCCGTTTTCAACATTATGACTTAAAGTACCTTTTGGACAACTTAATTAATTAATTATTAATTTATTTCCCTTTTATAACCCCCATATAGCCTACGGGAAATGAAAATAGGCTATGGGTCCTCAAAAACGACTAGTATGAAAAAGGGGACATGACAATAACATCCTTAACCTTGGCACCCCACATTCTATAGAGTAGAAGGCGCACAAAGAACACAACAAATACCATATAGGATTTGTTGAGATTTTTACGACTACATTCGAACACAAGATTGATTCAATCGTATTTTCTAGCTAAACTTGAAAATTGCTGCTCTCAAAGATTAAAAGGTGTCCCTAATGGAAAAGAGGTTGTGGAAACTTGAAGAAAAAGCTGGTCTGTATGGTGATGGGTCTTAGGGTAGGGGGACAGTGCGGCTTCAAGAGACAATACTAGACTATTGACCACATATTTACATTTTGGGCTATTATTGAGGAGCCTTATCATCGGTCTTCCAAAGTTTTTTGTTGTTTTGTAGACTTACGGAAGGCTTTTGACTCGGTTCTGAGACATGCTTTTCCAAAAGTTAGGCGATGTCAACATTTTTATATTTTCTCATCACCACCACTTGGAGGATCTATGAGACATTTGTCGAGCAATTTCACACTTCTCACGATCTTTATATCTTTGTAAAAAGAACCATTGGGGTTAGGCAAGGATGCCCTCGCATTGACTCTCTTCAACATCTAGATCAATGAGCTAGAGGATTTATGCGACAACATACCCATGCAAATGATGTTTGCATTGTACATGATGTGGTGATAGCCATACTTTTTTTCTTGATGATGATGATTTGCTCTCTCACTTCACCAATGGTTTATAGAGACAACTCGATGCCCTTTCTTGTTTTTGTGAACTTCATCAGCTGCTGGTCAACCTTAGCGAAACTAAGGTGATGATATTCAACACCTACAAATGTTCTCTTTCCCAATTCCAGTTCCTCTACAAAGGGGAACCTTTGGAGATCACATAGGCCTAAACTTACTTGGGAGGTTTAGTTTTCTGAACCGTATTTTAGTATGAAACTTGCCTCTTAGTCACACCTTTGCGAGGGTCCCTTTTTGTCTTGGAGTGCCAATGTTTTCAAATCCACTTCTTGGATATCCCTTTTAAGATGCACCCATTCAATACAATCATCAAGCCTACAATTTTGTATGGGTCCAAGGTTTGGGGACCTAATTTGGGGTTCGTCGATTGGGCTCATATTGAGAGGGTTCAGACTCTCATGATTTAGTGTATGATTTGTTGCAAAGGGACTGTTCCTCAATGCATCATCCAAGATGAATTTGTCGACCAACTTTTGCGCATTGAGACTATCTTCAGGGTTACTTTCTAAATTCATAGATTTAGAACTATGGGCAATTCATCTTCAGGCTGTGAGAGTTATCCATACTTAGCCATCTGCTGTTCATAAATGATTGCATCATTGGGTCCCAGTGGATGCCAACTTTGTTGGTATTATGAGATGAGTTTGCGTCTCTAGTCTATTAGCATCTATAGTGATAGCTTACCTCCTTTCGGGTACTCCTTGGATGATCCTCCTAGACTTCTTCCCTCAAAGGAGGTCATCATTAAAATTGTCAGAGAGGATATTTATAGGTAGTGCATCCATATCACTTGGACCTCTTCTCCTGGGTCGCTTAGCCCTGAACTTGCCTTTTACATTGAGCATTTCTTGCAAGTGGTGGATATCATTTGTTGCCTTGACTATCTCCAACGTCATTGGTCTCACGGCTTGAGGTTTCCCTGTGGCTAGTTGAGGGTGTGCTCTCACCTGTTGCGGGTTGAGACTGTTCATCATATTCCACGTGCGGATTGGATCTATCGTCTTTGCTTCCTCTAGGAAGTGGAAACCAAGGAGCACCTCATTTTCAGATTACCCATTTATTTGAGATCCGGGAGAGATACTGGGCAACTCTCTATCCACTTTATTTCGGTACTTGGACTAGTGATTCCCGGCCCTTTTTCTTTGGGCAATTGTCACCCTTCAATGCATGTCTCTGCAGGGAGACCTTATAGCTCCTAGGTTGATCATTGGTGGCATGAAGCACCCTTTGGATACTGCTGCTTCACACACTAAGGGGGGTAGGTTGGTGAGGTAGCACTCGTCTTTGCACAACACTACCACTAAGGTGCCCCAACACACTATCGTTTGGTGACATGCTCCTTCTCGACGTCCTAGATCTACTACTCCTCAATATTGTGGATCTACTCCTTGACGACTTCCCGTGTTGTGGGGACAAGGACACATTGCAAGGTTATTTGCTTCCATGGAAGTTTCTTCGGCCTTGGAGATTATGAGGGATTCTAGGGGGAGTGCTTTGCACTACATAAAATGCTCACTATCTATTGACAACTCCATTTGAGTTCTTCACAGATCATCAAGCTTTGCGATATTTGATAAACAAACCATTGTTGGGAGGCATAATTTTGAGATGTTTGATGCTCTTTCAAGAATACCACTTCAAGACCAATGTGAAACCTAGTAAAGAACATGTGGGATCAGATCATCTATGCAAAATTCAAACTAGAGAAGAGCCAAACGAAATACAAGAGGATTCACTCGATGAGCACTTGTTCAAAGTCACTGCGATTCCGAAGTAGTTAGAAGAAATTGTGACATTTTTACAGTGTTGGACATTACGAGAACAACACATAGAAGAAGAAAGGAATCAGCTGGTCGCACGAGCTCTGTCGTTTACAATTGTTCATGGATTTTTGTATAAATTGGGCAAAGATGACGTGCTTGGTAGTGTGGCCTTGGACCATGAAAGAGCATGTCTTGAATGAAGCCCATGAAGGAATTGCAGGAGGACATTTCAAACATGATTTGACCGTGAAAAAGATATTGCAAAGCAGACTATGGTGGCCAATGGTGTTTCAGGATACACACAGGCTTGCAAAACATTGTGATGTGTGTTAGCGCATTGATAAACAATCCAGTTCTCGCAACGCAATAGTTTGAATAATGGGGATTACATTGTGGGCCCTATTAATTTGCCATCAAAATGATCCATTGCTTGATATATCATCATTGTGATGGATTACTTCATGAAATGAATTGAAGTTGTTACAATCCCAAGTTGTAGTGCATGTATTAGAATGGCATAACAGGGTTTGGATACATGCAAAAGCTTATCAATGACTGGGGTACACACTTCCTCATCAATACCATCAAAGCTCTCATAGAGGAATTCATGATTTTGCACAAGAAGAGTACCACCTACCATCCACAAGCTAGTGTACAAGCTGACGCACCAAACAAGGTATTAGAACGAATACCAACAAAATTTTGTAATGTCTTGAGGGATGATTGCAATCCTGCGATATTGTAGGCATATAGAACCAACTACAAGCGAGCTACTAGACATACACCATTTTTGTTGGTCTATGGCATGGAAGCAGTCATGCCAAACAAGACTCAGTGATAAATAATCATTGGAAACTCAGATGATGGCCATTTGGAATCAAGAAGTATAAAAACGTACCTAGAAGGCTTGGCATGATCGTAATTTGCAAACAAAATAATTTTAACAGGGTCAAATTGTCCTATTATATAAGAGTAGGTTCAAATCACACCTAGGAAAGTTGTGAATCAAATGGAAGGGGCCATATGTGATCCATCATTTGATAGGTCAAGGTACTATAGTATTGCAAGATCTACAAGGGAATGTCCTTCCAGGCTGGGTGAATGGTTGTAGGCTTAATTCATACCATCACCAAGGCAGCAGCAAAATAAAGTAGAGATAAGTGCCAATTGTTGCAAGTAGAGTAGGATTTGAAGTTTCAGCATGTGTAGTAGGATAGAAAAGTAGTAGATAGATAACGATTATGTTTTGTGATTGCAACAAGATGAATCAGTCGAGGGAAAAGGCAAAAGGGATAAACTGCTTCTCAATACTACGTCTAAAGGTTAGGATGGACCAGATTCACGAGAGGGATTTGCAAGGCCTTGCCAAACACCTAGGGTTGGGAACGGGGTGCGAAGGAAAATTTAATTCAAAAAGTTGAAAAGTAAAAAAGCAAAAGAAGATGGTGCAAATGTTAATTCTTTCTCAAAATCAAAAGAGGGCCAGTCTTGAAAAGGCAAGAAATAAAAATGTTGGTGTGTCAAATCAAACTAACGAATGCCTAGAAAACTAAGAAACTAGCAAGTGTCATTTTCCCAATGGCTAAGTGAGTTAACGAAAAGGTAAAATGGTATGGGAAGAAGATGAACATATCCCTTGAGAGGCGGTGCGATGCAAATATAAAAAGGGGCACAAGGGGTCGGTCTAAACAATTTGCATAAACAAGAAATCCAAAAATTCCAAAGCGCAAGCGATCAGTTAGTCGAGAATTCCATTTATTATGTGAAGGGGTTGGGAGATTGGAGAGTCGCCGAAAAGAACGAGTTGAACAATCGGCCATGAGAACAAACAATTGATAGATCTATGGATATTAGGGCACATCGGTCGCAACAAACATGGCAAATCCATTCACAAGACCAATTTCCACATAGACACAAGCTAGAATAGAAGTGCAAGGGATGACATTTTTACATTGGGGGATGCCGAGAAAGAAGAGATGGGGATTGACCCTGCACTATGGAAACAAAATATGATGATCCTGATCCATTTGATATGATGGATGCGACAAGAGAAGAATGGTTTAACGCTCCTGTTGATGCAGTGGATTGCACCCTTGACAGGACGCTGAGCTCCTATCTTCCACGCATCACAATGGAAACTCCTCTCTTGCCTGTGGGTCTGGAAAAACTGAGGGGAGAGTCTCTAGATAAGGGCTAGCTCCCTTTGATGTATCTTTGTGGTCCTGGATTTTTTACTGCTAACAATGGGGGGGTGAAAAGGGAGAAGGATGTTGAAAACAGAACCTCAACTAAATGGTGATACACCAAAAAGTTTGATCTACTTGGCTTGAACCTACACTTTCCACCAAGAACAAGCTGGCATACACTTCATTTGATATAAGAAACTCTTCTACATCAGTGAGCTAGGGGTCCTCTTGAGATACAGGGAGGAAGAACTACCAGAGGTGTTCTAAGACACACTATGGCAGCCTGTTCACATACGCCTATACTTTGCTGTAGACACTTCTGACAGACCTGCAAAAGAAGAAACTTCACAATACACTAGACATGCTGGAATCATTCTGTGAAAGCATAAAGGAAAATGACTTAACACAAAACGAAAACATATACATATACGAAAGTGCAAGCTCAAATGGAGGTAAAAATGCTATGTCTTGATTCAAGGTAAAATCCGGCAGAACTTCGCCTTACAAGCCAAGAGATCCCCTTCTCAAAATGAGAATTTTACAATATATAGAGATCATCATGGATGCTCCTTTTGAAGACATCATCAATGATGGAGAAGACGCAGGTCATGCATACATGCAGATGTTCTAGCAATATGAAGAGGAAAGTAAGCATGGTGACCTCTCTCCTCCCTTGTTTGATGAACTTCCTTGATGCTTTGATGAAGAGAATGACCATGCCATGGAGCTTGAGTTGGAGGAGGATCAGGAGGATGTCTTTGAACAACTAGAGACTCTGATCCTTGAGCAGGAAAAGGAGAGACCTGTCTACCTTGAGGAAAGCTTTGAAGAAGAGAGACTTGAACAAGAAGGTGATGTTCTGTGGGATGAGCAAGCAGTTTGCGATTCCATTTCAGGCATCACAACAGTCACCCTTCTTCAAGGAAGCCATGAGGGAGCAGAAGATGAGTTTGACAGGGTCTTCAATGAAGCAGAAGGGAATGAATCAAACCATGATGCATGTGAAAGGAGCTATGCACATCAAAGGGCTTATGGTGATGAGCCAACAGCCATCGATTTCTTGGTAAAACACCCCAGCATGAAGGACCAGCATTCGACAAGCTTCCAAGAACAAGAAGAGTACATATATGTTGGAAGCATGTTTGACTCTGATCCACTTGGATGCAAGCCAATCGAGGTGGCAGGCAAGAGGAGCATGTCACCAAGTTTCCTTGCCATGAAGGAGACTTAAGAAGTTTTCCCTTTAATCCAGGAGGGAGGCAAATATACCTGGTTAGCTGTACATAGTAGTTTGCTTTCAGTTTTCTTTCCCTGTTTTCCCTAAGTGTTGTTTGCACAGGTAGTGTTTTTAGCCTTGTGTGTGTTTTCCTTTGTGTTTGGGGTTAAAGCTTCATGATTGAGTCTTGGATCTCTCGGGGTTGTTGCTAACTTTTCAAAGTTGCGTTCTGACTCCGTGCCCAATGGACTTTAAGGCTACTGGCTTCTAAGCATATCAGGCATGCTTCCCCTGGGAATCGCCAATTTGTTGACCATTTTTGGTCCTGCAGGCTAAAATCGGTCTCTTTCTTCCCCTGCTGTTCTAAGCCAGTTAAATTCGAGTTGCACAAGTCTTTCGGCAGAAGATGAACCAATTCAAAGAATGAAAGGGCTTTTACAAAGCTTCTTCGGACATTTTGTCTGAAGAAATTCACAAGGAAAGAGCGAAAAATGATTCAAGACACTTTTCCTTCAGGTTGGAAAAGTGGTTCAATGTCGGGGTTCAACGACATGATCTTTCCAAGAGTTTTGAACTTTGAACCATTGAACCATTGTTGGTTCAATCAGTTGGTTCAATCGGTTGGTTCAATCGGTTGGTTCAATCGTCAGTTCAATCAGTCGGTTCAATCGAGTGGTTCAAGCGGATGGTTCAATCGGATGGTTCAAGCAGTTTGGTTCAAACAGTCAATTGAATGAGTGCAACTCCTGGCAGAACACAGCATTGAACCATTGAACTCCGAAAAAGGGTTCAGGTTCAATGGTTCAATCGGAAAGTTCAAAAGAATCTTCCAAAGCCCAAAGGACAAGTGAACCTGAACCCTTTTTCAGAGTTCAATGGTTCAACGTTGTGTTCTGCCAGGTTGCGCTCATTCAATTGACTGTTTGAACCAAACTGCTTGAACCATCCGATTGAACCACTCGATTGAATTGACTGATTGAACCAACCGATTGAACTGACGATTGAACCAACCGATTGAACTAACCGATTGAACCAACCGATTGAACCAACAATGGGTCAATGGTTCAAAGTTCAAAAATCTTGGAAAGATCATGTCGTTGAACCCCGACGTTGAACCACTTTTCCAACCTTAAGGAAAAGTGTCTTGAATCATTTTTCGCTCTCTTTCCTTGTGAATTTCTTCGGACAAAATGTCGGAAGAAGCTTTGTAAAATCCCTTTCATTCTTTGAACTGGTTCATCTTCTGCCGAAAGACTTGTGCAACTTGAATTTAACTGGTTTAGAACAGCAGGGGAAGAAGGAGACCGATTTTGGCCTGTAGGACCAAAAATGGTCAACAAATTGGCGATTCCCAGGGGAAGCATGCCTGATATGCTTAGAAGCCAGTAGCCTTAAAGTCCATTGGGCACGGAGTCAAAACGCAACTTTGAAAAGTTAGCAACAACCCCGAGAGATCCAAGAATCAATCATGAAGCTTTAACCCCAAACACAAAGGAAAACACACACAAGGCTAAAAACACTACCTGTGCAAATAACACTTAGGGAAAACAGAGAAAGAAAACTGAAAACAAACTACTATGTACAGCTAACCAGGTATATTTGCCTCCCTCCTGGATTAAAGGGAAAACTTCTTAAGTCTCCTTCATGGCAAGGAAACTTATGGTGCCAGACAAGTGGCTGAATGGAATGGAGACTTGGTGACATGCTCCTCTTGCCTGCCACCTCGATTGGCTTGCATCCAAGTGGATCAGAGTCAAACATGCTTCCAACATATATGTACTCTTCTTGTTCTTGGAAGCTTGTCGAATGCTGGTCCTTCATGCTGGGGTGTTTTACCAAGAAATCGACGGCTGTTGGCTCATCACCATAAGCACTTTGATGTGCATAGCTCCTTTCACATGCATCATGGTTTGATTCGTTCCCTTTTGCTTCATTGAAGACCCTGTCAAACTCATCTTCTACTCCCTCATGGCTTCCTTGAAGAAGGGTGACTGTTGTGATGCCTGAAATGGAATCGCAAACTGCTTGCTCATCCCACAGAACATCACCTTCTTGTTCAAGGCTCTCTTCTTCAAAGCTTTCCTCAAGGTAGACAGGTCTCTCCTTTTCCTGCTCAAGGATCAGAGTCTCTAGTTTTTCAAAGACATCCTCCTGATTCTCCTTCAACTCAGGCTCCATGGCATGGTCATTCTCCTCATCAAAGCATCAAGGAAGTTCATCAAACAAGGGAGGAGAGAGGTCACCATGCTTACTTTCCTCTTCATATTGCTAGAACATCTGCATGTATGCATGACCTGTGTCTTCTCCATCATTGATGATGTCTTCAAAAGGAGCATCCATAATGATTTCATCTTCGTTGTTGCTCATGATAGCCTCTTGGGCAGCTGCAAATTGGATCCTCTCTTCTTCACTTGCCTCCTGCAAAATAGGTTCCTCCTTGAGAAGGGATGAAGTGGAAGGCTGATGATTAAACCCATGTGGAAGAGGAGGCAGTCCTTGAGCTAGAATCGAATGATTCTCCTCCTTTCATTTGGCCAGCACTTCATCTATATCAGATGTGGCTTGATAGCTCTCTTGGAGGTGTGTAGATGGGGTGTTCAGACATGGAATCTGTTGTTTGGTCTGAACCGTCCATCACACATTGGCTGAAGAATCTCGTTCTGGACTCCAACTCTGCAATTCGTCTGGCTAGATTTTTTTGAAAGAGCCTTTTTTGGAGGTCACAAGCATCATCATGATGAGGAGCAGCTTTGTCTTCTTCAAGGTTTTGAGCAAAACCTTTCTCCTCTTCCTTCCTGCCCCATGATTCCATTGTTTGCTTCCAACTCATGACCTTGGGATTGGAACTTTCCCTTTGTGAACAGGCAGCAACTTTATCCTCTTCAAGTTCCTGAGCTAGTTCATGATATTCCCTCTTCCAACTTGGAATCTTGACATCATGTTGAAAGACTTGAGGAGGTTGAAGAAGACTAGGAAGGGTCTGCTCATGCACAGGAGGAGCTGCTTCAAGAGAGATGTGCGAGTTCATGGTATTCCCTTCAAAGGAGGATTCACACTCTAAGGAATTGAGAAGGTTCATTTCCATGAGAGGTTGCTCTAGTTCCCTTTGATGCTGAAAAGCTAGGTGTAAGGGATTAAGAGCAGGATTGGTTACTGCATCAGATGAGCTAGAGTGAGCAAATGCCATCTTGTAGAAAGGATTTGATGCACAAGAGTGGGCTTTCTTCTGAGTAGGAGGGGGCACACAGGGCTGACTGCCTTGAATGAATGGACTCTTCCATTTTGCTACCTCCTCCATGGATTGCAAGGCCTGAGCTTGCCTAAACAAACACTCCTCTTTGTACATAAGCTCCTGTTGATATCTATATTGCTCATCCAATCCATCTCCATCACCTGCTTCTCAAATTCCAGTGTTACTTCCCTTATTGTTGAAGGGCAACTAGGAGAGCTGCTTGAGGTGATTCCATGAACAATCTGAGCTTGATCAAAGTTATCCGAAGGAAAACAAGGCCCATGATGTTGAGCAATGGGATTATACATACAAAAACAAGATTTCTTGATGGCACCTGGACTGCTTAACCAGCTGATTCAACTTGGAGTCGCCATTGGTGTTGATGAAAAAGCCTCCAAAGGCTGGTTGGTTGAAGAACACACCAAAATTCTTCAACTTTTCTTGACAAAACTTGTCCCACAATCACCTGATTAAAGGTCAGATGCTGGATTAATGGTTCGTTATGTTGTAACAGGACCAGCACCAATCCTGGAACTTTTTTGAGTGTTAAAACATGGTCCCACCGGGCGTGCCAAAAACTGTTGACGCAGTGGATTGCACCCTTGACAGGAGGTTGAGCTCCTGTCTTCCACACATCACAATGGAAACTCCTCTCTTGACTGTGGGTCTGGAAAAACTGAGGGGAGAGTCTCTAGATAAGGGCTAACTCCCTTTGATGTATCTTTGTGGTCCTGGATTTTCTACTGCTAACAATGGGGGGGTCAAAAGGGAGAAGGATGTTGAAAACAAAACCTAAACTAAACGGTGATACACCAAAAAATTTGATCTACTTGGCTTGAACCTACACTTTCCACCAAGAACAAGCTGGCATACACTTCATTTGATATGAGAAACTCTTCTACATCAGTGAGCTAGGGGTCTCTTGAGATACAGGGAGGAAGAATGGCCAGAGGTGTTCTAAGACACTATGGCAGCCTGTTCACATACGCCTATACTCTGCTGTAGACACTTCTGACATACCTGCAAAAGAAGAAACTTCACAATACACTAGACATGCTGGAATCATTTTGTGAAAGCATAAAGGAAAATGACTTAACACAAAACGAAAACATATACATATACGAAAGTGCAAGCTCAAATGGAGGTAAAAATGCTATGTCTTCATTCAAGGTAAAATCCGGCAGAACTCCGCCTTACAAGCTAAGAGATCCCCTTCTCAAAATGAGAATTTTACAATATATAGAGAAAGAAAGAGGCTTTTGGCGCCTTATGGAAAAGCTTTTGGCGCCCCTTTACAAGTGGCCCATGTGCGTTGAGAGCATTGGGAAGAGGAAGCTGCTTGAAAGAACATGCTGTGTCAACTACCAGTCTTGACTTTAAGCGTTTAAAATATATTAAACGTCGTGTGTGAAAGCATGGGCCGTGCCATTTGTCTGCAAATCAATGCAAAGTAAAAAAAAAGGCCGCGCCGCTTACTGTTTGCGCTCCTTGATGACCACTTGGCGGAGACTGTTTCAACCACTGGGATAACTACCTGTGTCAACACTTTCTCTTTTGCCACTTGGACTGTTTTGTCTGTTTTTGCACTTGACTCTTTTGTCTCTTCCTGGCTTTGTCTTTTCTGGCTTGTTTGGCCCTCGGGGGCTATCTTTTGTTAATTCTTTGGCTCTTTGGGCTCCCTTCTTGGCGGTCTCTTCCTTTTGGCCTTAAGCCTTTGAATTCCTTTGGCTTTTTCTTTCCTTCGGCTTTTCCTTTGCTTCGGCTTTTTTCTTTCGGGCGAATTCCTTCGAACAAAAAGTCCGAAGGAATTCCTTCGGACAAAATGTCCGAAGGATTTGACTTGTTCAATTCGCCGCAGATTTCTTTTCCGAAAGAATTCCTTGTTCTGAAACTTGCCTTATGAATTTCTTCGGACAAAATGTCCGAAGGAATTCCTTTGGGCATTTTGCCCGAAGAAATTCAACCTTTGCCTTAGCATTTCCGAAGGAAAATCACCCTTTTGATTTCTCTGCAAAGATTCCATGCCCTCCACAAGGGCACTTTTGGATTCGGAACTGCCCTCCGCAGCCTGCTGGAATGGTCCTTTTTGTGCTTGACTGCCCTCCGCAAGGGCACTTGTCTTTCAGGCTTTGGAAGACTCCTTTGAACTTTCCGATTGAACCATTGAACCTGAACCCTTTTTCGGAGTTCAATGGTTCAACGGTTCAATGGGTCAACGCTGTGTTCTGCCAAGAGTTGCGCTCATTCAATTGACCGTTTGAACCAAACTGCTTGAACCATCTGATTGAACCATCCGTTTGAACCACCCGATTGAACCGACTGATTGAACCAACTGATTGAACCAACCGATTGAACCAACTGATTGAACCGACCGATTGAACCAACAATGGTTCAATGGTTCAAAGTTCAAAACTCTTGGAAAGATCATGTCGTTGAACCCTGATGTTGAACCACTTTTCCAACCTTAAGGAAAAGTGTCTTGAATCATTTTTCGCTCTCTTTCCTTGTGAATTTTTTCGGACAAAATGTTCGAAGAAGCTTTGTAAAAGCCCTTTCATTCTTTGAACTGGTTCATCTTCTGCCGAAAGACTTATGCAACTCAAATTTAACTGGCTTAGAACAACAGGGGAAGAAGGAGACCGATTTTGGCCTGCAGGACCAAAAATGGTCAACAGCTCCTCAGCCACAAGTAGCCATTGATCAAGTGGAGGGTGCAATCACTCATATCCCGCTACGAGGCTTGGATGTAGAGAAATTGGTGTGATTGTTGACATTCTAACAAAATGATAAACTCCTCTAGACTTTGCTCGGTTGATAACATGAGCGCGCAATTCGGCTCTCACCACAAGTTATCCATATTAATATCGCAATAGTTGCGAGGGTGGTTGGATTGCAAGCAAGAGGAAAGCCATTGAAGTCGTACAAGTCAATGAATCCACCATGTCATGTTGACATCAAAGCAAAATTTTCAACTGCAAGGACAACTCACGGTATCCCCATGTTTTTGGTTGAAGACAAAGTTGTTTGAGAATTGGCAAAATGTATCATGAGGTGGTATTGGAAAACTACAAAAGGGGTAAAGCAAGTCACTATGGGTGTCATTGACATTGCACACCGAATGATCCGATTGGTAAAGTTCAATTGGCTGGAATTTTCAGCCATTGAGATCATAACTAATGTTGAGATTTTTTTTGTGGGGAAGAACAAAACATTCAATTATCAGTTTTTGATTATGATGATTTTTTTCATGTAGTGGAAATCCTCTGAAGGACTCGTGATTGCAGAGATAAATTTTGGCTGCATGTGGCTTTTGTGAACTTGGTCTACCATAAATGAGACATGTTTATGCAAGAGAAAAGGTTCAGAAGTTGGTTAGTAGAAATCAAAGCTCTCATCAATGTGAATCCTCAAGTTCCTAAAGTAGTAGTAAAATATTAGGCACCCCTAGCTTCCGTTACCAGATTGCATGATATTGTGTTCATTTGATCACATGGGCTCAAAACTTGACAAGCGTACCTACTTTTGTTCTTTGTCACAATGAGCATAGTTAAGGTAGAAATTGGTAGGCAACACAATGTAATTGTAGAGGTAACACCATTGAAAGCAGTACCGCCACAAGCCACATCACAGCAAGTGGCGCCATAAGGGAAGGAACCTGCACCACATAAATTGCTTGCGAAAAGGAAGGAGCAACTGTCGCAACCACCTAAAGCCTCTCCACAAAAGAAGACAAGGAAATCAAAGACACAACAAGGAGAACCCAGATTGCCAAGGATTTTTTTGAAATTGGACTATGCCAAATTAGGGTTTTGCAAGTCGTTTATTGTCTCCCATTTTCGTCACCCTATGAAATTTGGAGTACCCTATTCAAATTTTCTTGAGGATCAAATTAAGGGGGAAAAAGTTGAAAAAGGGGGAAATGTTCTTAGCCATTTTTATGCATTGCTTAGTCAGACTTCGGCAATTGTCCTGCAGTCGTCGGAGCCCAACGACTGCACTACAGTGGTCGAAACCCGACAGTTGCACTGCAACCCCTTTGCCTCGACTCTACCCTCATTAATGAGGGTTGAGTCCTGCACGTGCAGGTGTCTCATCGACCCCCACTATTTAATTTCTTTTCTCTCATTCATTTCTTCATTCAAATTTTGACTTTCAAGCTCTACGTCTGATTTTCTTCACAATTTCAAGGTTTTCAACCAAGTTTCTTCACTGTAGGAACATCTAGGGTTTGTATTTGTTTTTGGGGGTTTTTCTTGTAGGTGGTATGGTTTTCCGTTGGTTGCTTCACATCCACTTACTATTGCTGTTGGTATCTCCTACCTTGTCGGATTTTTGCCAACACTTGGGAGCCTTGCATTTTTGCTCTTCCAATGCTGGAGTTGTCTCTCCTCCTTGTATTGGAGCTTCCAGACTGCACCGCAGCCCCGAAACCCCGACGTTGGAGTTGTCTGCTCCCCTTGCATCGGAGTTTCTTGACTGCTCTGCAGTCTCTTGCTTCCGCTTCCTGAAACCCTAACGTCGGAGTTGTTCCCTTTCCTTGCATCGAATTCCCTGACTGTTATGCAGTCCAAATCTTCGACGTTGGAACTTCCTGACTGCATTGCAGTCCCCTGCTTCTGCCTCCGCTCCCTCCGCCGCACATTTTTTGTATTTTCTTGTTCCCATTCATGCTCCGCTTCCCTGCTTCCCTCTTTCCCGTACCTGTGATAGTCAATAGTTGTCTGGAACTCCTAAGAAGAAAGGAAAAATCTAGTGAGATGAAGTACCAATTTCAAGGGGTCAGCCCCCCCTCCAACATTGATTTTAACATCGACCAAGTCACCAACACAAACTTGAGTCACATTGACATGGAGGATTTCTAGAAGAGGATAAATGTTTCTTTCAAAAATGATTGGATGCAAAGTATTTACGACAGCGACCTTCCTCAAGTTGTTGCATTTTTCGAGCTCTGCGCAATGCCCAAAACTTGTCATGACCATGGCAAGTAATTATGATAGAGAAAGAAGGGAAGTTCGTACTCTCAGAGAAGGGGTCATCTTGAGACTTGGACCTGAATACATTGAGGAAATGTTAAAGATTCCAGACCATGAGGATTTTGTTGAAATCACTCTAGCGACAGTCCAACATTTCACGAGGAAAATAAAGATGATTGTCTTAGGTCCTTGAATAAACATTGGCTTGCTAAACCTAAACCCTCAGTGTCTAGGGTTCCTAAGGTGATTGCTAGACATGATTTAAAGCTTGAAATTAATGGCATTATCACTCCTAAATAGGGTGGTAGGCAATCCCACAACAAGGGATTACAATGAATGGATGTTTCAATATATCCATATTATTGATGCCAACAAGCAATATATCAATTGGGCCGAGTTGATTAGTGATTCAATCCACAAATCGCTATGCGAGTTGATCACTACTCACAAATATTATATGATGTCTTACCTCATTCATGTGGTTGCACGAAGAAGATTGTACAACGGATTGACCACAGCAAGGCTAATTTCAGCCTCTCCTATATATGAGTATTATCCTCAATGATGATGAGAGAGAGTGCTAAACATTTCCGTCGAGTCAACAACGCTTTTCTTCATTTCGTCATTCAAATGTTTGAGGCAGAATCTTATAATCAACAATTCCCATTGGTTGTCACCACAAAGATTTCAAGATGGGGTGGTTGGTTTATACAGTTTCCTACCTTCTTCTACATCAGGGTGTGCGGGTGTGAGTTTGCCCCTTATATGCTTCCAAAGTTTGTGGATGATAGATGGGCACTCATGGAATTGGTGCGACAACTAATGGAGATAAACAAGCTCTTAGTTTCAAAACATAAGTTTGATGGGATTCATTTCCCCATGACTATTGGTAGGTATACCTGTGCCACGTTGCATAAAGCTAATTCTATAGAATCAGATATGGCGCGTGTCACGCTCCGATCATTTCACAATCGTCCCTCATTTGATATAAGAGGAGTGACAGAGAGCGCTTTGAGCACTTCATTTAAACACATTCCTTATTATGAAGATTTTTGGATGGATTGTGATGATGAAAGGGAGGTCAGACTCCTTGATCGTACCTGCTTCACGTTGGAACAAGTGACCAAGTATAATATTGTGGATATCCTTGATGATTTGGATATCGAAGACGATGGCGAAGTGGTGGGTGAAAATTACTTTTCACAGGCCATCAAGACTACACCTCTCCCTAGGGTTGATTAGAGTTAGGTGGAGGTAACATCATTGGAGAGTCGGACTCAAGGAGTTTTTAGGAGAACTTTGGTATAGATCGTGAGCAAAGGTAGATGTGCAAGGTGCCAGACTTCCTCCACCTTTGAAAGCTGCAAATATACCTCCAACTGAGCCAATAAAGCAAAAAGAAACCAAAGATCAAGTGGCACCTTCTGGCACCGCAACAAATATTGTGTGATAGAAGAGACTGAGGAACCTTTGCCTCAACCCGAAAGGAGACATTTGAAATTCAAACTCAAGAAGTCAACTGGTGGGAAGGGTACTATTGGGATATCAACTATGTTAAGTGAGACATCTGAAAAAGGTGGTTCATTCGCAAGGGTTGATCAAGAACACCGCGTTGCAATTTATGATTGCGGATTTTCTATTCTTGAATCCTAAAGGATCCTCCTCAGCAATAGTGGCTCCTCTCCCTTATATTAAATTGCAAGCGGCTCCTCCTCAGGGCATATCCAAAGAGGCCATTGAATCTATTCATGAAAAAGGAAAATCTTTTCCAGAGATAGCAAAAACTTCTTTTGAAGTGGTGGAACATTTACCTATTATTCATGAAGTAGAGCTAGACGCTCATAAGGCTTTGGATCTAGAAATCACACCTCCTCTATAGATAAAAAAAAGAATGGAGCCTGTGGTAGATCAGAGCCTTGTTGTTCAGGGACATGCATAGATAGAATCATCATCATTGCAGGAGGAAATCGATACCGAGCACCTCAATGGCTAAGCAAAATGGTAAAGAAGAGGAAGAATACGGTTCCACCATTGGAAATAGATTTCAATACTCTTATTCCACCACATCCTTGAGTTGTAAAGAAGCCCAGGAAGGTTTCTCGTATTGTTATGGACGAACAGGGTGAGAGATATGTTGAAGTTGCTATTCCCCCTCCGAAAAAGTTAAAGGACGAAATCACATCTGCAGATTACTAGGTTTCACGTGTTCACCTTGGTAAGGCTACTCATGAAGGTTTGAAAGATGTGTAGACAACTATTGGTTCGTTGATCGAGAGATTCGATCATGATAAAACAACGAAAGACCAATTGAAAGACAGAGTGGATCAGCTTACCTCAATGATACAAAGACTGGTCGACCCAACTCAACCCAACTTCAAGACTATACTCCAGTTATTAGAACTTTCCAAGTGGCTGAGAAAATGGGAAACATGGGGAGAGCCACTGAAGAATGGTCAGAAAAGCTGCTGGAACAAAGAAATAAAATGATAGTCTCAACTGTCGAAATCTACTCCGCAATCGAAGAAGAAAAACAATACACTTATAAGAAAGAGGCTGAATACAAAGAAGAGTTGGGTAAATTGCAATATTGGCAACCACGGTTGCAAACCCTAGCAAAGGCGGATGAGAATACTTTGGTTGATGAGGGAGTTTTCACTAAGGAGGACTTAGGGGAACAAGTCGAGTTTCTAAGGTTGACAAGATACATAATCAAAACTATAGAAGAATCCTTACATAATTTTAAGGAATCAAGAATCTTGGCAGCTGACCTTGTGATATTTGTGAGGTAATTGAAAAACTCCCATGTTAATTCTTGGGAAATGAAGGGAAAGTAATTTCCATGGAAGATGTACAAGAAGCGTTCAAACAATTGATTGATCAGGGAACTAACCCTACTTCGTCATTCAGTTACAAATCGATTCAAAGATTTGTGCACTTCCAGAATTCATTTGACAGGTTAGACAAAGATTTGAAGAATTTCAAAAGAATTCCCCAGCAAATGATAAATCTGCAAGTGGAGGTTGAGATTCCTTATCAACACTCTGAAGGTCCGGACCATGACAAGGTGGAGAACATATTGCAGAAATTTGAGGAATATGAAGAGAAACGACAACAGGCCATGCAGTCAGAAATCCTCATGGTGGATGATGAAGGAGATGAAGATCAGGAGCTGGAGAAGACACCTTGACTTGCAACTTAGAAGTGCTTCTTGTCACAACCTTCTTTGTAGGTTGAGGGCTCCATTTTGGTTTAAAGGCTTTTGAAGTTTTGTATGTAATTTGAACAAGTCAACATGTACTTTGAAATGTGCAACCAAATTCTATTTTTAAAATTTGTAATTTTTGCAAGAGAACTTTTGGAAAGAGGAGAAGAGGAAAAGGACTTTGTGCTTTTGTAATAAATCAATAAAGCTAAGTTGTTGTAGGACTTGGTGCTTGGCCTTAGTTGTGGATGAATGTTTTTATGTTTGTTTATTCATAGTATTGTTTTCTTTACTCTCTTTTTAATAAAAGTTTCTAATACATAAGTGAAATCTGCATTTGCTCACTTATTTGCATTCTTCTCCTTTCTCATAGCTAATATTTTCTGTTCTCTCAAATTCACTCTCCTCATACTTCCTTTCTCATAAATATGAAAACTCCCAAAGAATTTAGTATGTATATTTGTGAATAAGTTAGGTTTGTGTTTTACTTTTCGTTCGAATAAAAGAACTTCGACTGCAAATAGAAGAGGGACTCCGTCCCGTTACACTATTGATTGCAGTGCTTGCGTTGAAGTGCTATACACTTTTTTCAGCCAACAGTGTTTAGGGTGTCCTACTTAATGATATGGGCAACATTCCTTATGCAGAAGAAGAGAATGAATGGTTCTTGTGGAAGGATGTGTGAACCGATCAGGTACCCAACGTCGTAGTTGTTGATTTGCCACCAATGCTAGAGTCAATTAAGGGAGACACACAAGAGGAGCAATGACAATGCAAGGTAGTGACACAAGCTATTTTCTCTGCACCAATAGGAACAAAGTCATAGGAAACAATGGTAACAATGAATGTGGTAATGGAAGTGGAAACAAGCCCAAATTGACCCTTGACAAGGAAGTGCAAGGAGCTTGTGAAACAGAGTCCTCCAACTTTGCATATCCATGTCAACCTTTCTAATGAGGAAGTTCCCTAGGCCAGCCCATTCAAATTGGTGCGAATTCAACCAGAAACTTGGGAAAAGAAACCATGCACTCTAGGAGGCGGCAAACCGTGCACATCTGAGGGAAGTTGGATAGAGGATATCACAACTGGCATTGCAACACAACAATTGGAGGAACACAACAAGCTCCCCAAGGTCAGAAATGCCTCAAGCTTAGCAAGGGCCTCTAGTTCAACCACCACCTCAATTTCAAACAACTCTAACTGTGTCTTCATCATTGCAACGAAGCTCTGGGTAGACGAGTCAGCTATTGCCTCCACCCCATCCACCATCGCAACAAGCTATCAAGTTTGTGATATTTTGAAAATTTTGATCAGAGTAGTTTTTGAAGGATTTTTTTTTGGAGAAGTTTCTGCATGTGGGGATTGTTAGCCAGTTTTCACTCCCAGGTTTCGCATCTTTCTTTTGGCTAAGTGCAGCATCTTTATTGGTTCATCCCCATCAGCAAAGAAGGACCAAGTGTTATTTCCTTCGAAAGCCTTTGTTTGGTCTTTTTTGTCCAAGTCTCAAAGGAATTGTTTTGGACTCTTTGTCCGAAATGAAGTCTGAAGGAAAGTGTCCTAAACAGGGTTTCCGAAGGGGACATTTCCATTCTGCCGAAGGGTCTTTTTCTCTTGCGAAGGGACATGTTCAACTTTTTTGAAGGGCAATTCAACTTTTTTGAAGGGCATTTCCACTTTTCCGAAGGGCAATTCAACTTTTCCGAAGGGCAATTCCACTTTTCCGAAGGGTTCATTTCGAGTTTCCGAATGGTTCATTTTGAGTTTCTGAAGGGTTTGTTCTTTCTTTCGGACTTTTTGTTTCGAACAAAAAGTCTGAAAGAATTCTCCTTTGCAACTTTCCGAATGAATTCTTTCAGACTTTTTTGTTTTGGACAAAACGTTCGAAAGAATTCATCTTTGCAACTTTTTCAAAAGAATTGTTTCGGACTTTTTGTCCAAAACAATCTTTCCGAAGGGTACATTGCAAATTGCCAAAGGCTCTTTTTTCTTCAAAGTGTCCTTCGGAAAAAATCCGAAGGGACACTTTCAAAAAGCCCAAAGGGCCTTTTCCTCAAAGAAAGGTCCACTTTCGTTCTTCCGAAGGGCATCTTCCAAGGAAGGTTACAATTCAAAGGTTTCGAAGGGTCTCTTTCAAGAAAGTGGTCACTTGCAAAAAGTTTGAAAGGGCAATTCCATTCTTCCGAAGGACACTTCAAGTTTCGAGAGGATCTTTTCCCCTGCAAAGTGCCCTACACAAAAGTCCGAAGGGTCTTTTGTCTTCAAAAGTGTCCTTTGGAAAAGTGCAATTGGTCCACTTCCAAAGGTCCAAAGGGACACTAGGGAAAATTCCGAAGGGCCTTTTCAAAAGCTTCGAAGGGTCCCCATTCAAGCAAAATGCCTTAAAACCAAGGTCCCGAAGGAGCATTCTCGACAAAAATGTCCTTCGGGAAGAGTCCGAAGGGTATAGACACTTGTGCAGAGTCTGTAGAAGGATTGCCGAAGGGCATGTTTGAGCAGTCCAAAGGGTATAGACACTTCTGGAGAGTTGGTAGAAAGATGGGTACGAAGAGAATAGAAGGGAGCCTATAGAAAGGCGATTGCACGAACGTCAAACTTCCGCCTTAGCAAATAGCCGTTGGCATTCAAAACAATGGATCCCCAGGCAACTCGATGGTCCTCAATCAAACGCTCAAGGATTCACAAGCAGATCCAAAGGCTCATGTCTTCATCCATCGAAGCAATGAGAGGGCCCATATCACCATTGATCAACCAGGATCTGTGTCATTTTGTAACGACCAATCAAAGGAGGAAGACAAGGCCAATGGAATGAAAACGACAAATCTGCAACAGGTGGATAATTGCTTTGATGCCATGACTCAGCGCAAGAATACCCTGTCTCTGTTAGTGCAACCATTGGAGAAGCATATTTGGGAGAGCAAGCTTGTTGTAGAACCGCTTGAAATGACATGGATCAATCAGATGGCCCGAATGAACATCCTTTGCAAAGACGGTTGCAGCGGTAGATGGAGACTCCTAACAGAATGCTTCCTCTTTATGGCGCCAAAGGCCTCCTCTTCTCACTTCCTCTCTGCTATATATACGGCCCTTTGGCTAGTAAAAAGAAACCCACACAGTGTATGGTGAAGCCCTGCTGGAACGATATCACATTTTGCCTTTAAGCATTAAGTACTAGTCCTGTTTTCTTTCAAGTTCTGAGCAATTGTTTGAGTGTGTAAGAGACGTATAATGACAGCAAGTGATGGTTTTCATCCTTTTGTCCTTTGTCCTTCATCCCTGAGCAAGAGTTTTGGATCTAACTAGTCATACAGAGTATGTTTAAGTGCATTGAATTTATGCATGCGTATTACTGTCTTGAAATGTGCAAAGTTTGCCTTTCAGTTCATTTGCCTTGTGTCATTTTGCACATCTCACCTCTGTGTTGAAATACTTGTGTTAGAATCCTTAGAGCTTGGGAATGGTCTGTGCGTTTTGTTGTATTGTGCACCAGAATATGATATTCATGTGGAAGATAATCTTGGTGTATCACCATTCGTAGAGTAGGTTTTCCTTTTCTGCAATTTATAACTTTTTTCCCTTCAAGAAAATTGGTTTAGACATAAGTGGTTTTGCAGAGACACATTCAGGGAGCTAGCCCTTTTAAATCTAGACGTTCATTTCCTACAAAAGTATACCCACATGCCTGGAAATGTCCCAACGTTGCCCAAATCTAGAAGATGATTGAACACTCTCTTCTAGGGTGCAAGATTTGGAGACAACAAGGCTAGGAATATTGAAAACTAGTAAGGACGACCTTATAGTTAAACCTGTAAAGGGCGGCAGGTTGGTATGTTGCTTAGTTGAAAACTTGAAAGGGTGGTTGAGTAGTGCGCAAGAGGTGAAAACCGGTAAACGACACTTCTTGCGGGACTACAAGCAAATCTTCTGCTCGCATTGGTACATGGACAACACAACTAACAATGTCTTTTGTCTCGGGATGAGACAACTATCTAAGTGTTGCTTGGTAGGGGATTGTGACTAGTAATTCACAAGTATTTTGTATATGTCTAGTTGCGATATATGTATATTTTGTAACTGATAATTTATTTGGATAAGCTAAATGGAAGGTTGTATGTCTCCTAAGAAGGGAAAGAAGGCAAAACGAATAGTCAAAAAGCTGAAGAGTCATGAAGGCTCTATAAATATTGTATAGCTCGCCCTATAGAAGAGTAATCTATTTGGAGCAATTGTATTACTCTTCTCGTAATCTATCCAATGTATCCCTAGCTTGTATACTTTGCTAAATATATGAAGCTAATTCACAAGACTGTATATTCTTCGTTTATAGCAAGTATATGTTTCTTTCAAGTGTCATGAATTGGTTTTATATTGTAGTAACTAATGAATTTGTGTAATTCGTTGTTGTAATTTAGAATTGACTGTATATTGTGGAGGTTCTGATACAATTGTAGAGACCTTGCAAATAATAAAGTAACTGCAATAGACTAAAACAACTAGCATGACCTGAGGAGGCTTTCTAAGGGCTGCTGCTAAATTGAGAGGTCACATGTTCGAATTCCACAAAGGTCACGTTGGGTCACAAAATTGACTTTGTCTGCATACATTCTTAAGATTGCTTGTGGATGGATTGACAACTTAATTTTTGGTAGAAACTTTCAATTTGGAGCTTAGATATCCCAAGTTTGAGTCCCACAAGCCAAATTCATTTTTTTGCAAAGGGTGCATTCTAAAAACCAGAACTAAAAATCTAGTTTTATTTGAAACAAAAATCATATTTTCGTCAAGTATTGTATATCTCTTTCCATTTTATTATTTTCAAGGGAAAAATAAGGGTGTGATATTTGGTGATTTTGTATGTATTTGTAAAATCCTACTTGAAATTGAATAGAGAGGTTATAGACTCTTTTTGGCCGAGCATTTTTGGTGGTTCTTGACTCAAAGCTGTTTTGCATCATGGGTTCTACTCTCTATGTAGACAATATCCTATCTTTACAAATTAAAACTCAAAACCAAAAATAAATTGCATCACATATCCGAGTGTTGTAGATATTTCTAGCATTCTTTTATGCAATTTTGCAGTAAATTCAATTTTATGAGGTAGGAACTAGGTTACAGGGTCAGTTGAATGAGAAATAAATCACAGCTCTAGCTAATGTTGATATTCAAAATGGTGTGCAAAAACAAACTACAATCATGCATATTCCCAAGCCCATTGTTATCAACCAGAAAAATGTTTAAACTTTTTGTTGCCCATGTTACTGAGAAAACTAAAGATAAGGTTGTTTCTTAACCATTTCAAGAGTCTAAGCCCATTGTGAATCATAAATCCGTTCATTTATCTCCTCATTTGGAGGTAGAGAGGACACATGTTTGGAAAGCAAATAAATTGCACAATTTATTTCGCTTGGAGCATACTCCATATTAAAGTCCTCAAACATGACATGAAACTTGCGAGTGTCATTGATCACCTCTTTGTTGGGCTCATGCTTGTTCTCCATGATGCTAATGGCTTAAGTTTTTGGTGGAAGTTAGTTGAGTTTAATTATGTTTAGTCTGGTCTTCCTGTCACTTTCTTTTGGGTTTGTATCTATTCTCATCTTACCATCACGTCTGCTCTATTCTTCCCTTTGCCATTGTCCTTCGCATCTGCTCTATTCTTTCTGTCACCATTGTCATTCACATCTGCTTTGTTCCATCAACTTCTCCTTTACATGTCTATTTTGAGAATTTACTCATAAAACGCAACGACCAAGATCAACAACTTTCCAAACTGCGGACTTGATATATAGTTGCAATTTTCCAGGGTTTGTACTAGGGTAGTGAAGATGGGCTTTTAGAACGAGTGCTAGGGTAGTGAATATTAACTTTCAGAATGATTTGCAGTTCATATCGATGCTAGGGTAGTGAAGGAATAATGTGATCAAGGGAATGATGGCTTGGGCACAAATCTACAGAAGCTTTTAGGCTTTCATGGGATTTCTAGACCAAAGACCAATACATGAAGGTTTGTGAGAAAATTCCAGAACACGAATATATAGTCCAGTCTTGTGCTTTCAGGTTACTTGTAGGCTTGTACAATGAACTGAATGGAGCTCCCTCTAACGTAGGAGTTTGAATCTCCTCGCTATCACAAGGTGTTGACCCCCAAATTTAAATACACTAGCATTTGCAGCCAGATATTTGGACGTGAGGCTCTAGGTTTTGAACTCCGAGACCTTTTGTCGCTATTCTAGACACAGTTATAGGAGAAAGATGGCATTATTGCTGATTTGCAAGCAAGAATAACTAAACCTGAACAAACCCAAGCCACCCCCCGATTCCCCATGCCTTTAGCAACTCAATGAAGTGGTTTCAGAAATTCAAAACAAGCAATCAGACATAATAATTCAGCATGAGCATCTTAAAAAAGAAACTACAACCCAACAACAATCTATCCAATTACAATTTGAGGAACATAATTCGTGGGTACAAGTGGTTAAGGGGAAGAACACACCTCTAGTTGTGGAAATGGCCGTCCAATCAAAGATTGAAGAAGAACAGACACATCAAACCAAGGCACTCAACCTTTGTGTTCGTGGCCTTCCTAAACTAGCTGCTCCCTTATAGGGAGGTCACGTGTTTTTGCGTGAATCTTTGGACTTGAAAGATATCTCGCTTAACAAAACTTGGACTTTGTCAAACAACACCCTTGCTATCCAATTCCGAACTGTAGAAAAATGTTTGCAAGCACTTAAAGCAAATAAAAACTCTTTTCCCTCTCGCATAAAATCTATAATGATGCAGATCTCACACGATTCCAGGTGGAGGAGCTTTAGAAAGCTCATATTTAGGTTGTAGCTGTCATGAAGGAGAACAAGTGGGCTGTTATCAGAGACTGTAGGGCTGCCATTTGTGATTCTCCACCTTTTGGGCGGTCATGCCCTAAACCGTCAGCATGACAATGACCTCTGATCTCAATGGGTGGTGATGGCATCTTCATTGCTTCTTGGAATTGCAGTGGTGCTTTATGGTTTTCTCTAGATACCTTCCAAGATGTTATTGCTTCCCGGGATCTCATCTTCCTCACTGAGAGCCATGAGTGCCCTGAATGGGCCCTCTCTCCAGTCATGGCATACTCGTGGGTTTCGGCTTCTCGTTGTGAGACTTGCATATCACATGGTGTCCATGGTTCAGGTGGTGTGGCTTGCCTCATTTGGGAGAGCCTTAGGTCTAGAGTTTCACTTGTGGCTTTTGATGTTCACTCTAGATATTTGTGGCTACAGATTCAGAGAGGTCCACCTTCTTTTGGAGATGTCTTCATGGCTATATGCTACTTCTCCCCCGCAACATCTCCATTCGCCATTCATGTTGATGGAGACCCATATCTTGACCTCTATCCAAAGATCTCTCGGTACTCCACTATTGATGATATCATTCTTTTGGGCAATTTTAATCAGATGCCTATTCATGACCTTGCTCAGGGTGAGTTATGTCTTCATGAGTTGGATCTAGAGGAGTTTAGTTTTATAGAGAGCTTCTGCTGACAGGAATTATGGGAGACACCTTCTCCTATTGGGTGAATCTCAAGGCCTCCACATTCTCAATGGGCTTCCTCACATCCCCAACTCTAGTAGATTCACGTGTTTTCCCCATGGTGGTGATGCGAGTGTCGTGGACTATGTTCTCACTAGCAAATCCCTCATCCCCCACATTTGTGGCTTCCTTATTTCTCCTCCGCTCCCCCTTGCTGACCATGTCATCTTATGTTTGGATTTTACTTCCTCCCTCTTCCCACCCTTGATTCCATGTACAAGTTCTTATGTCAAATTCTTTGGGATGTTTCCCTTGACTCTTGTACCCACACTATACATTAATGTAGATCCCCCACCCACCATGGAACCTGCCCCATGTATGATGATGAGCATATATCCCTTCATTAGAATCTCCGGTTTTCTCTAACTCATGACCCTCCCCCATGCCCACCCTCTGCAGGTAGTACCATTGTCTTCTCTGATGTAAGAAATGGGGATTTCTTGTGTCTAGATGGCTTATACTCCTTGCTGATCTCCATCACTCACCTAAGACTTTTTGGCGTACTCTTCTCTTGAGAAAAACCATAGTTGCCGACATCACCCCCAAAGCATGGGTCTTTTATGCTAGTTCCCTCTACGATGTTCCAGTCCATCTTGCTGCCACTACCCCCACTCCTCCACAATCCTTTGTTTTCTCCAATTCTTCCATCAAGAAAGCTATTTTGATATTGTGCACCAACAAAGTAGCTGATTGTGAAGGTCTCAGAACTGAGTTCATCAAATATGATGTGGATTCCCTTGCCACGCTCTTTAATAAGTTGGTGTATTAGGGTTCCCTCAGTCATGGTCCCAACACATTATTCATAAGTCCAAAGGTCTCTTTATCCTTGACAACTACAAGATCATTATGATTGGGCGTACATTTGCCAAACTTTATGCCGCAATGTTAGACATGCAGTTTTTAGAGTACTTGGAGTGGAATATTATCAAAGCTAGGGGGCATACAGGCTTCAAAAGAGACTATCAAACTATTGACCACATCTTTATAGTCCGGGCTATTGTTGAAGAAGCTCATCATAGGTCTTCCAAAGCTTTTTGCTATTTTGTTGACTTCAAGAAAGCCTTTGACTCGGTTCAAAGACACCCACTTTTCCAGAAGTTGAGAGATCAACATCCCAGATTCTCTAAGTACTACTGCTTGGAGGCTTTATGAGACAATTATTGGGTAGTTTCGTACTTCTCACAGTTTTTATGACTTTGTGAAGAGTACCATTCGGATCAAGCAAGGATGTCCTCTCTCATTGACCCTATTTAGCATCTACATTGATGAGTTAGAGGAGTTTCTTCAATAGCATACCCATATGGATGATGGCTGTATTTTGCATGAGGTGCTTACAGATATCCTTCTTTTTTCCAACAATGTTGTCCTCCTCTCACACTTTGCCAAGGGCTTACAATGGCAACTTGATGTCTTTGCTCGTTTCTGCGAACTCCGACAACTTGTGGTCAACCTTAGTAAAACTAAGGTCATGATCTTCAATATCTCCAAGCGCTATTTCTCCTGATTCCTTGTTTTCTACAAAGGGGGACTTCTAGAGATCACATTGGCCTACATTTAAACGGGGGTCCAATTTTATGGTCCATTCTTTAACATGAAGTTTGCCTCTCATTTGTGCCTTTGCAAGGGGTATGCCTCTCTTTTTGTCTTGGAACGTTAGTTTTTTTAGATCCACTTCCATTACATCTCTTCTAAGTTATGCTTTTTTGATACAATCATCTAAGCTACAATTTTATATGGTTTACAGGTGTGCGGACCTAGCTTGGGGGCCGTTAACTGGGCCCATATTGAGAAGGTCCTGTAGTATGGTGCCCTGATTTTTTTTTTGAGTTTAATGTGTGTTGTTATGAGTTTTCTATGATTACCTTGCTGGAAACTCTCATGTGCCTGTCATCGTTTATTCATGCCAAATGATAGATAACATACATGCGTAATCTAACTCATAAATTGCGTGTAATAAAGATCTTTGAAGAATTTATTGCTCAGAATTGATAACAGAAAATTACAGTCACTTTCCAATACAAATTTTAGTCTTATGAGAATTACTTGCAGACCTGATTATGAAACACACCCGCAGCCAATGAGGACTCCTGAAGACCATCCCTTTTCACCGAGGTAATTTCCCCCCAACGAATGAGGACTCCTGAAGACCATCCCTTTTCACTGCGGTAATTTCCCCCCCTAAGCCCAACGATCTTCAGCTTCCAAGAACCACGTGGCAGCCCCTGTCCATCACGCAAGATGCTTATCCAACAGTAGGCCCAACTGAGCATAGAATCCCAAAACTGGGCGCCAAACACCAAAGGGGGCGATCTGCGCAAATAAATCAGCCTTCACTTGGTAATGGTAAAAGAGTACTCAATCTAGGGCGCCTAGACAAGGGGAATCCACAAAGCCAATACCCACATTGGGGAACACAACTGGAAATGAGATATAAATAAACCCAAGTTCAGTCCACATTAAAAATACTCAGAAATTATCATTTAACATGACTGGATCTGCAATAATGAGCTCAGAATGTGATCCCTGGATGGAACCACGCTTCCACCGGCTAGGGCAGGTCTTGCACTACCGAAACCAGCTCTCAATGCCAAGGGTTTTCGTCCTCAACACTTGTTCTCAGACCCCTGGAAGAATTCCAGCAGTACCTCCATATGCAAAACAAATCAACATAATGAAATGGTGCCTCCAAATGAGCTTTTAAAGACTCAACATCAAATTAGGGCAACCAACAATGAGGAAACCCTAAAACCCCTCTAACCCCCATGCCCTTTTCCATAGCATTTGATTTTAATTTACTTTTTTTTTCTTTTTTTAAACCCAACTCTAGCCGTGGGCACCCACCTCTTATTTGGCCATCAAATACTCTTTAATTGCTTCTTAAAACAACTTAAAGTTAATTACTTAGGCGCCATGGTACTTTTTAAAAAAAAGTCCCCTCCCCCTCAACTTAAAAATATAAAGTAACTTTATTTTAATTCATTTTTTCAAAGAGGAGAACAAATATTTAAATATCCCAACATAACAGATTGGAACTGAGTCCCCTTATTGGAACCGTTTAGTCTACAGAAACTCTGGAATAGGCTAAAGGTCACATGCACTACACGGAGGCTAGGAGGGGACATTACAGGTCCAAACTCTCATGTTATAGTGCATGATCCGTTGCAAGTAGACAGTTCCTTAGCGCATCGTTCAAGTTGAATTTGCCACCCAACTTCTATGCCTTGAGACTAACTTCAGGGTTATTTTCTATATCCACAAACTCAGATCCTTGGGGGACTTAGCCTTGGGTCATGAGAGATATCCATACTTAGCACTTTGCTTTTTAGAGAGGATTGCTTCATTGGTCCCCACTAGACGCTAACGTTGTTGTTACTTTGAGACTAGGTTGCTCCCTCTTTCTATTGGCATCTCTATTGATAGGTTACCCCCTTTCATGTATTCCCTGGGTTCCCTTTCCTTCCCCTCCCCCCGAGTCCTTCCCACAAAGGACATCATCACTAGAGCTACTTGAGAGGACATCTATAGATAGTATATCCAAATCACCTATAGACAGTATATCCAAATCACTTGGATCTCCCCCTTTGAACCACTTAATCCCAATCTTGCTTTCTATGTTGAGCACTTCTCACAAGTAGTGGATGGTATTTATTATTGCCCTTACTATCTTCAATGCCATTGGTCCCACAACTTGAGGTTTCCCCTTAGCTAGATGAGAGTGTGTTCTCACCAATTACGATTTGAAATCGATCACCACGTTCTCCGTTAGGACTGGATCTGTTGTCTTTGCTCCCTCCAAGAGGTAGAGACCTACGTTACAAGGTTCGGCAAATTTTAACCTAAAAAATTGAAGATCGCCATTTTTAAAAATCCCTAAATAAGTTTGAATAAATTCATTGAAATTGAGCCAAAAATTGTGGCAAAACAACCCTAAAATAAGTATCGACAGAGAATATAAGACAGTAAAACGTGGCCCAAAACCCCTAAAATCAGTATCGACAGATAGCATAAAATAGTAAAATGTGGGCAATAAAATACATTCATGGATAGTAAAATGTTTTTCATTTGAGTCAAGCATCCACAAACACCATCTGAAAAACTCCATGAATACCAGCATGAGGTCCTTTGAAAAACTCCATCATGAACATCTAAGAACACCATGATGCATTGACATGAGCTCCTCTAACACCAACATCTGCTCCACCAGGTACAAGCTTGTGTTTTTATCTATTTTATCTTTTTCTCTATTTTATCGTTTTTTTTTAATTTTACGTTTAGCTTTTATCTTTTTAATTTTACTTTTTATTTTTTTTCTTTATATTTTTAAATTCATATTTTGTCTTTTTAACAAATTATTTTATATGTATTCTAAATTTGGTTTTTAATTTTTATAAATGTTTTAAAGTTTTTGTTATATTTATAGATTTTTTATTTTTATTTTTGACGTGTTTTTTATTTTTATTTCTAAAGTTTGGTTTTAATTAAAAAATATTTTATATTTATTTATTAATATTTTAAAAAAACTATAATTCGAATTTAATGGCATGTTTTTTCGAACTTTATCCATTGGCGAACACGAACCAAATTTTATCCTTGTCAAATTTAAACTCAAACCCAAGCCTCATGACTTGGGTGGAGACCAAGGAACACTTCATTTTCAGATGTCCCATTTACTATTGAGATCCGGGGAAGATATCACTCAGCCAATACTCTTTATCTACTTTCTTTAGATATCTAGACTAGCGGTGCCGGGCTCTTTATTTTTGCGAGGCCATCACCCTCCGACACAAATCCCTACAGGAAGAGCCTAGAGGCTCTAAAGCCCCCATGTTGATCACCTCTTTTGTCTAGTCCATCTAGGCAATTGGCAAAACTAAATGCCCTTTGGACACCGGTGTATCACATATCAGAGTTGATAGATCAGTTAGGCAATGCTTCTCTTAGCATACCATTGCTGTTTAGGGTACTCAAATCCCCCTTGCCTACTCTCCCTTGGCACCGTGGCTCTGCTTCTTCCCGTCAGAGTGGCTCTACCCCTTTCTGACGACATAGATCTACCACTTTTTGGTTGCCCCCTAGACCACAAGGGCAAACTTACATTATGAGTTTCTTTTGTATTACAAGAAGTACATAGGCCTTGGTTGTTAGGGGAGATTCTAGAGGAAGTGCTTTGCTTCCCCTTAGGATCTTCCAACTTGGCCCCTCCAACATTGGGTACTAGCACTATCAAATCTTTTCATAGTGATTGATGATGGGTCAAACGGCTGCTCCACTTCAAGCACAGACAAAGATTTTCGATGAGGTCTTCCAGTCTTCATTGGCACATGCTTTTGGGGGCTTTTGTTCACCCTTCATTGGTATTTGTATTGGTTCCATTACCACCTTTGTTAGTGGCACATTGATTTACTTTGTCTTATGTACTTTTATTCCTTTTTGGCTTCTTGGATTCCCTTTTCCTTAAACTTTATGTTGTTAACTGACATATCCTCGAGTCCCATTGACCTACTTTTGGTCATTTGTGGACATTAATATAATTTCTTTCTTTCTTTCTTGTTCAAACTCCTATTGCAGAACCTTCGCTTGTTGTGTGAGTATGAGACATTGAAACCCAGTAGATATTGTGTCAGTCTAGGGCATATTGGTCCTACTGGTTTTCATGTTCGAGGCCATTCCAGACATATTCACTTCGTTCTTGCAGGGTATCTATGTGGTTGTTAATTTGTTGATCTTGTTGTTTTTGATTCACTGTCTACTTCCAAAGGTCCTCATACTTGTTCTCATTATGGATGTCAAGGTCATACCACCAGTGATTGTTTTGACCTACAAACTTGTCAAGTGGCAAATACATTCACTCTGTCGAACATTGTTATATATGAGATCAGCTTACCGAGTCCATGACGCATATCTATTTTGGCTGAATTGATCATTCTCGATGACCAATACAAATAGGAGAGTTCAATCCATAGT
Organism: Torreya grandis; assembly: GCA_037957365.1. NCBI lineage: Eukaryota > Viridiplantae > Streptophyta > Pinopsida > Cupressales > Taxaceae > Torreya > Torreya grandis. The sequence goes on along the minus strand of JARHVA010002169.1, from coordinate 890,080 downwards.
TGATGACGATGATCTGTCTAGTTATGATGACGATGAACTCAACCTTGTCGATCTTGTTAATTCTGATATTACTGGTCTACATATTGTTGCTTCTTCTAGAGTTGATGTTCTTGATGTCTCTTGGTATATTTGATGAGCCACAGTTGTTGAGCGGATTGTAGGGTTCGTTTAGATACCCATAGCTGATGTTTTTTGCACCCGCTTATTGTTTAAATGGTGTTGATGTGATCATTCTGCTTGGGACATTGATGATCTCCTCAATGAGAGTTGTGATATGTTTTTTGAGCAGTCAGATTGTTTTTCTCATGAGATAGATATGCAGCCCATGATGATCATGGTCCTACTGGTGTTGGTTTCTACTACTATGATTGATGTATTTTTTGATGCGAGGATTTTGCGTCTTTGAGGATATAGAGATTGGAGCTTATCCTCTTCTTGTTGATTTGGTAGGGCAGATTAGGAGGCCCACTTTTGTGCACTTGAGGTTTGTTTTTAAAACATGAAAGTGAGGCTTACAAATTCTTCCCATTAAGCTGAAAACCTGAAAGGGAGGCTTACAAATTATTGCCATTAAGTTGAAAACCCGAAAGGGAGGTTTATGGATTCCTCCCATTAAGTTGAAAAATTGAATGGGTGGCTTACTGGAAACTTGTGATGAAAATCTGAAAGAGCATCATTGAGTTATGTATTTTTTCTATACAGATTTGAGGATGATTTGAGTTGTTGATTTAGACTACTCCCCTTTCACGGGGGTTATATACAGCTGCTCTCCACTCTCATCTGATGGGGTGAACATCAGGCGCTAGATTTCAAGTTTCAGATTGTTTGAGTGTTTTGAGTGATTTGATTGACGAGTAATTGCAGATTTGACTCAGAATTGTTGATGCTTGGTTGAGTCACCAGATATTTTCATTGGATGTTGGTTTGTCTACTTGTGCACCTACTGGATGTTTTTGCACTTGACTTGCAGTTGAGTACCTATTTATGAAGGATTAGAGCACCTGTATGTGTATCAAGATTTGATGATTGTCATTGCGATTGGATGTTGGCAAATACCAGAATTGGTTTGAGTGGTTTTATGGATGTACTATATATTCATTGAGAGAGTAATACAATATGCCGCTTGTGAAATTATTTGGTTGTCATTCATTTTTGTGTTGTATATTTGCTAACACAGTGCCAACATGTGTCTATTCAAAATTACAAGTACTTGACATAAAAAAGCAATGTTTTAAACGATGTTGTCCTGGTAATTGGAGCTAGGATGTCGTGAAAAAGTAGAATTCAAAGAACATTTTAATAACACTGTAATTAGTGTTAATTGTCAACTTTACATCATATTATGGTTTTCCTTAAATATACTAAAATGTGTCATTCCCATCGGGTCTAGTTGTTCTCTTCTACTTGCTTTCATTACAATCATTTTGTATTATCAATTAAAAATTCAGAGCAGATCTATTCATAAACAAAAAACATACAAACTTGTACTTACTTACATGGAGTGCATGGAGCTAAACCCACGACTCTCTGCAAATTCTTGAATATCTATGCTGGCCTTGATTTCCTTGGGTGGTGTTGATGAAGGATTTAAAGTGGGAGCCCAACCACCTGTTGACCAATTTTTGCCCGCAGGCAAAATTGTGGTCACCTTCTTCCCTGAGTTTTCGAAAACAATCATTTCCAAGTTATACAATTCAATGTTAGTGGTTCTTCGTTTGGTTCAGTCATTTGTTTAGCTCCTTGATTTATCAGCACTTGGTTTGTTCTTCCCCAACTCCAGACGGGCCTGGTTCATTGGCTCATCGGCCTAGTTCATTGGCGTGCATTCTAAGCATAAGACAGGTACTTCAAGCATTCACAAAAGGAAAGGATTAGGTCGGGCGCGGCTTAACACAAAGGTCGGGCGCATTACTAAGCAAAGTCAAAGGCCCGCGGGAAGACATAAGGCAAAGCGCGGATGAATTTCCGCGGACTTTTTGTCCGCGGGAAAACATCTGCGGACAAAAGTCCACGGGGAAATTGTCCGCGGACATAAAGCCCGCGGGAGCCCGGGAAGGTCCGCGAAACATTTAAAGACCCGATAGACAGTCCAACAAAGCAAGGACCCCCCGAAGTATACAAAGTGCCCGCCGAGCTGCTAAGACTAAAGCAAGCCGCAAAGAAATTAAGAAGGCCTAAAGCCAGCAGGGACGATGACCATCCAGAAGCCGTCAAATTTGACCAAAGGAAATAACCGTTTGTTTTAAATTAAGAGCGCTAACCAGAAGGAGCTCAAAATGAAGCGACCCACCGAGAAGTTCGCCCTAGGGGCCGAATGGACCAGATAGGACAAAATAAAGGAAAAGACAAAGCGACCAGCATGGTTCCAGCAGAGGGATGGCGTCAACTGCAGTGTTTTCTTCTTCCCAATGAAGATGCGATAGGCCACTTGCAAGCAAAAAGTGCCAATGAGTCTCGTTGTTTTTTCCATATAAGTTTGCAAATTGGTCATTTTGTATTTATCTTCCACATTTTACAAGGCGCAGCCCTGCTGAAATTTCCACCTGAATCAAATAAAGACAGTTTTTTACCTCTTCTTGGATGGATATTCTGTGTATGCCCTGAGTGTTTGATTTGTGTTCAGTCATTGTCTTTTGATGCTCTCACAGGGTCAGCACCAACACACCAGTTATCCACAAGGCGCCATTTTTTGCAGCTGACAGGAGGAGATCTCTATTTTGAAGTACAGAATAGAGGAAGTCATTTACAGTATGTATTTCATAGCATCTTGGTGAGTTCCTGTTCCCGTGTTTTCATAAGAACCTCCCTGCCATTTCCCTGCAACCTGGTCTTTTCTGTCAAGTCTGAGTGTATGTATGTATTTGTCTGATTTGAGAGTGGATGTGAGAAGGTCATTTCATTTTGGTGTATCACCTCCTTAGAGTAGGTTTGTTTTCCTGCATCTCTCTTTCTCCCTTTTCACCCCCCCCAATTATATCTATCTACATATCTATACTTGTATTTTTGCACTTGCTGGAACAAACAACGATACATCAGAGGGAGCTAGCCCTTACCTAGAGACTCTCCCCTCCAACTTCGCCAGTCCCACAGGCGAGAGGGGGGTTTCCATGTTGCGAGAAGGCAGGAGTTTGACCTCCTTGCCTCGGGTGCAATTTCCTACGTCAACAGTTTTGGCACGCCCGGTGGGACACTCAGTTTGATAACTCAGTAAAGTTTCAGGATTGATGTTGGTCCTGATACAGCGAATTCAAAGTTTTCCAGCACTTGGCGTCAACAGTTCTGGCATGCCTGGTGGGACCCAATTTGACACTCAGTAAAGTTCCGGCACCTGGCGTCAACAGTTTTGGCACGCCCGGTGGGACACTCAGTTTGATAACTCAGTAAAGTTTCAGGATTGATGCTGGTCTCGTTACAGCAAATCGAAATCTTCAGCATCTGGCGACTCCGAGTTAATCCGCTGGTTAAGCAGCCTGGTGCCATCGGAAATCATTTCTTGTATGTATACTTCTTTTGCACAAAATCATGGGTCTTGTTTTCCTTCATGTGAATATAATCAGGGTCCAAATATTTATGCATTCCCCCCAAGCAACTCTCCTAGTTGCCCTGCAACTATAAGGGAGGTGGCGTTGGAATTTGAGAGGCAGACAATGAAAATTAACAGGCTGGAAGAGTAGTACAAATATCAACAAGAGCTGATGTATGAAGAGGAGTGCTTGTTTGGGCAAGCATAGGCCATACAACCCATTGTGGAGGAGGCAACAGGATGGAGAAATCCATTTATTCCAGGCAGTTAGTGTTGTGCGCCCCCTCCTATCTTGAAGAAAACCCCCTCTTTTGCACCAAATTCGTTTTATCAGATTGCACTTGCTCACTCCAGCTCATCAAATACAGCTGCTCCCAATCCTGTGCACCTGGCTTTCCAACACCAGATGACATCAGAACAGACTCCCTTGGCAATGAACTTTCTGAGCTCCTTAAATCATGAATTCTCCATTGAGAAGAGAACCAACCAGCATGTCCCTCTTCTAAAGACTCCTCCAACGTACCAACAATCTTTTCCTTGCATTCCCCAACCTCCCCAAGTCCTTCAGCATGATATGCAGATTCCGAGTTGGAGGAAGGATTGCCAGGAACCAGCTCTGAGCTTTGGAGAGGATCATGCTGGTGACCTCCAAGAAAGACTCTTTCAGGACAACTTGGCCAAACAAATTGAAGATTTAGAGGCCAGGATGAGGCTGTTTCTTAAAAAAGAAATAAAATTTTCAGACCTTGCGGAGGAGCCCTAGGTCCTTGTGGAAAACAAAGTTGTTCACAGGGGTAGAATTCTAATTCAGAGACCCTAAACTGGGGAGAAACAGTGGAATCATGGGGCAGAAAAGAAGAAGAGCAAGGTTTTTCTCAAAGCCTTGAAGAAGCTGAAGCTGCACCTGCTCATGATAATGCTGGAGACCTTCAGGAAAAGCTTTTCCAAGAAGACCTGGCCAGGAGAATTGCAGAGTTGGAGTCTAGAGAGAAATTCCTCATCCAATGTGTGATGGACGGTTCAGACCAAACAACACTTTCTATGTCTGAACACACCCCACCTACACATTTCCAAGAGAGTTATCAGGTCGTTCCTGATATTGGTGAAGTGCTGACCAAGTGGAGAGAGGAGAATCATTTGATTCTAGCTCAAGGACTGCATCCTCTTCCACATGTTTTCTTCACTTTGCCCCTTCTCAAGGAAGAATCTGTTTTGCAAGAGGCAGGTGAGGAGCAGAAGATCCAATCTGCAGTTCTTCAAGAGACTGTCATGAGCGACAACGGAGAAGAAATCATCATTGATGCTCCTTGTGAAGACCTTATCAGCAGTGGAGAAGATGCAGGTCTTGCATATATGTAGATGTTCCAGCAATTTGAGGAGGAACAAATGCATGGTAAGCTCTCTTCCCCTCTGTTTGATGAACTTCCTTGCTGTTTTGATGATGAGGTCGACTACATTGAAGACCCTGAGTTGGAGGAGGATCAGGAGGATACTTTTGAACATCTAGAGGTCCTGATTTTTGAAGAGGAAAAGGAGAGGTCTGCCTTCTTGGAGGAGTGCCTTGAAGAGGAGAGTTTTAAACAAAGAGATGATGTTCTGTGGGATGAGCAATCTTTTTGTGAGTCCATTTCAGACATCGCCACAGTCACCCTTCTTCAAGAGGGCCAAGAGGGAGCAGAGGACGAGTCTGATAGGATTTTCAGCGAGGCAGAAGGGAACAAGTCGGACCATGATACGTTGCAGAAGGAATGTGCAGATCAAAGGGCTTATGGTGATGAGCCAGCAGCCATTGATTTCTTGGTATGGAGCACCAATATGAAGGACCAGCATTCAACAGGCCTCCAGGGACAAGCAGAATACATATATATCGGAGGCATGTTTGAATCTGATCCACTCGGATTCCAGCCAAACCAGGTGACAGGCAAGAGGAGCAAGTCATCAAATCTCATTTTCTTTCAGCGACTTGCCTGGCACCATAAGTCTTCTTGCTAGGAAGGGGACTTAAGAAATTTTCCTTTCGATCCAGGAGGGAGGCGAACATTCCTGGTTAGCTGTATATAGTAGTTTGTTTTCAGTTTCTTTTCCTGCTTTCCCTAAGTGCAGTTGCACAGGTAGTGTTTTTTAGCCTTGTTTGTTTCCCTTTGTGTGTGGGGTAAAATTTTGTGTTTGATTATCGGATTTTCTGGGGCTGTCGATTAACTTTTGCATAGCTACATCTGACTCCGCGCCCAATGGACTGCAAGGCAGCTGGGTTCTAAGCATGGCAGGCATGCTTCCCCTGTGAGTCGCCATTTGTTGACCAATTTTTGCCCGCAGGCAAAATTGTGGTCACCTTCTTCCTTGAGTTTTCGAAAACAATCATTTCCAAGTTATACAATTCAATGCCAGTGGTTCTTCGTCTGGTTTAGTCATTTGTTTAGCTCCTTGATTTATCAGCACTTGGTTCGTTCTTCCCCAACTCCAGACGGGCCTGGTTCATTGGCTCATCGGCCTAGTTCATTGGCGTGCATTCTAAGCATAAGACATGCACTTCAAGCATTCACAAAAGGAAAGGATTAGGTCGAGTGCGGCGTAACACAAAGGTCGGGCGCATTACTAAGCAAAGTCAAAGGCCCGCGGGAAGACATAAAGCAAAGCGCGGATGAATTTCTGCAGACTTTTTGTCCGCGGGAAAACATCCGCGGACAAAAGTCCGTGGGGAAATTGTCTGTGGACATAAAGCCCGCCGGAGCTCGAGAAGGTCCGCGAAACATTTAAAGGCCCGGCAGACAGTCCAACAAAGCAAGGACCCGCCGAAGTATACAAAGTGCCCGCCGAGCTGCTAAGACTAAAGCAAGCCGCGAAGAAATTAAGAAGGCCTAAAGCCAGCAGGGACGATGACCATCCAGAAGCCGTCAAATTTGACCAAAGGAAATAACCGTTTGTTTTAAATTAAGAGCGCTAACCAGAAGGAGCTCAAAATGAAGCGACCCGTCGAGAAGTTCGCCCCAGGGGCCGAATGGACCAGATAGGACAAAATAAAGGAAAAGACAAAGCGACCAGCATGGTTCCAGCAGAGGGATGATGTCAACTGCAGTGTTTTCTTCTTCTCAATGAAGACGCGATAGGCCACTTGCAAGCAAAAAATGCCAATGAGTCTCCTTGTTTTTTCCATATAAGTTTGCGAATTAGTCATTTTGTATTTATCTTCCACATTTTACAAGGCGCAGCCCTGCTGAAATTTCCACCCAAATCAAATAAAGACAATTTTTTACCTCTTCTTGGATGGATATTCTGTGTATGTCCTGAGTGTTTGATTTGTGTTCAGTCATTGTCTTTTGATGCTCTCACAGGTTCAGCACCAACACACTAGTTATCCACAAGGCACCATTTTCTGCAGCTAACAGGAGGAGAGCTCTATTTGGAAGTACAGAACAAAGGAAGTCATTTACAGTATGTATTTCATAGCATCTTGGTGAGTCCCTGTTCCTGTGTTTTCATAAGAACCTCCCTGCCATTTCCCTGCAGCCTGGTCTTTTCTGCCAAGTCTGAGTGTATGTATGTATTTGTCTGATTTGAGAGTGGATGTGAGAAGGTCATTTCATTTTGGTGTATCACCTCCTTAGAGTAGGTTTGTTTTCCTGCATCTCTCTTTCTCCCTTTTCACCGCCCCCCCCCCCCGCCAATTATATCTATCTACATATCTATACCTGTATTTTTGCACTTGCTGGAACAAACAACGATACATCAGGGGGAGCTAGCCCTTACCTAGAGACTCTCTCCTCCAGCTTCACCAGTCCCACAGGCGAGAGGGGGGTTTCCATATTGCAAGGAGAAGGCAGGAGTTCGACCTCCTTGCCCCAGGTGCAATTTCCTGCGTCAACACCACCTTTGATGTCGATCGTCAACCTTGCCTTGTAATACAGAGCAAACTGACGAGTGCCCTCATCTAGTTGCTCATTATCCAATTTCTGCAGCTGTTTCACTTTCCTCAATCTCTCAAGATTATAAGATGAATTAGCATTGTATCTGGGATCAACTATATCATTGATGCTTGCTTATTATACAATTTCGGCAGCTGTTTCAGTTTCCTCTATCACTCAAGATTATAAGATGAGGTAACATTATACCTAGCATTGATTATATCATTGATGCTTCCTATTAAGCTTCATCTGCAAAAATAATTAAAAAAGAGCTAAGAAAAATAAAACAACCACCACCACCATGGACAAAAGTGATTACCAAGAAAGTTAACTTATAAAGTCCTATCGGCCAGTGAAATGCAAATTCCATTCTATGTAAGAGATATCAGGCAACACCCACCACTTGAACAGATTTGAAAAAAGAGAGCATTAAGTAAAACATGTAGCAAAACACATGAAACGCTATTTCTCTACATTAAGAACTGCTACTATGCATAGATCAGTTTAAGCCCATTGATGGCCCATAAATTTATCATGTCTTCTCACTAGATTGTATTCTACAATTTCGGCAGCTGTTTCAGTTTCCTCGATCACTCAAGATTATAAGATGAGGTAACATTATACCTAGCATTGATTATATCATTGATGCTTCCTATTAATGCTTCATCTGCAAAAATAATTAAAAAAGAGCTAAGAAAAAATAAAATAACCACCACCACCATGGACAAAAGTGATTACCAAGAAAGTTAACTTATAAAGTCCTATCGGCCAGTGAAATGCAAATTCCATTCTATGTAAGAGATATCAGGCAACACCCACCACTTGAACAGATTTGAAAAAAGAGAGCATTAAGTAAAACATGTGGCAAAACACATGAAACACTATTTCTCTACATTAAGAACTGCTACTATGCATAGATCGGTTTAAGCCCATTGATGGCCCATAAATTTATCATGTCTTCTCACTAGATTGTATTATACAATTTCGGCAGCTGTTTCAGTTTCCTCGATCACTCAAGATTATAAGATGAGGTAACATTATACCTAGCATTGATTATATCATTGATGCTTCCTATTAACGCTTCATCTGCAAAAATAATTAAAAAAGAGCTAAGAAAAAATAAAACAACCACCACCACCATGGACAAAAGTGATTACCAAGAGAGTTAACTTATAAAGTCCTATCGGCCAGTGAAATGCAAATTCCATTCTATGTAAGAGATATCAGGCAACACCCACCACTTGAACAGATTTGAAAAAAAAGAGCATTAAGTAAAACATGTAGCAAAACACATGAAACACTATTTCTCTACATTAAGAACTGCTACTATGCATAGATCAGTTTAAGCCCATTGATGGCCCATAAATTTATCATGTCTTCTCACTAGATTGTATTATACAATTTCGGCAGCTGTTTCAGTTTCCTCAATCACTCAAGATTATAAGATGAGGTAACATTATACCTAGCATTGATTATATCATTGATGCTTCCAATTAATGCTTCATCTGCAAAAATAATTAAAAAAGAGTTAAGAAAAAATAAAACAACCACCACCACCATGGACAAAAGTGATTACCAAGAAAGTTAACTTATAAAGTCCTATCGGCCAGTGAAATGCAAATTCCATTCTATGTAAGAGATATCAGGCAACGCCCACCACTTGAACAGATTTGAAAAAACAGAGCATTACGTAAAACATGTAGCAAAACACATGAAACACTATTTCTCTACATTAAGAACTGTTACTATGCATAGATCAGTTTAAGCCCATTGATGGCCCATAAATTTATCATGTCTTCTCACTAGATTGTTTATGTGCTCACTGATCTTACCTATTGGTATTTGTTTATCGTCTTAACTCTTTTTTTCTACTAAATTGGTAGTTGACACTTTGCTTCAGAGGATATAACACAGCTCTACCTATGCCTGTGAACAATCGGAAAAATTATTAATCTGAGTGATGCAGTTCTTTTTCCTGTTATCCACCTCCATACTGAATCCTTATTTTAACATATTTTAATGTATTGTTTATAGGTTCTGATGCACTTATCTTTTTTTGTTTATGCAATCTTGTTACTAGAAGCGCAAACTTTAGCATATGCATAATCATTATGTTGAAAGTCTTATTTTGGTCTTTATGCAATCTTGTCCACACTGGATTCCAGGCATGGTTAGTTCCCAACAGACTTCCATTTGATAGGCATATCTTTTGCAACACAATCTGTTTTCGAACAGAAAAGTCTTAATACTTTAATGCCAAAAGAAGAATGGCCAATCCTACTATTACATCTGAGAGAATTTAGAGATCTTCAATTTACAAAATTAATAAGCTCGAACTATTTCAGACATAAAGAACCTGTATCAGGCTTGACTATCTCAGCAGAATGAAGCAAGAAATTTGCAAGAGCAAACGAATAAAATAATCCAAACTAAAGAAAACCCCAGGTTTTCATCATTGTTTCATTGCGCCCAGTGAAGCTTATTGTCCATGATGTTTAGTAAGTTCCCTTTTCTCCAACTCTGTAGGATAATGTGGCTTATGACTTTCTTGACATAACCAACAAATTTAAAGAATCCATCTCGTGGAGGTAGTAGTGTTCCCAGTCCGGGGAGAGGCAAATAATTAATTCATTTAGATGGCTCTCAATTTCCTTCTTGATCGTTATATACTGATGAAGCTTCCGCTTTGATTCCATGCATTCTACCAGTTGTATATTGAAGTTGCATGGACGCACCATGTAGTCTTTAATATTTTGATATAACCTAACCCAATATATGGCCTCCAATATTTTGATATAACCTAACCAAATTTATACCCTTCTTTCTCTGTATCTCCTAGACTGCTCCTCTTGTGATTGATATGGTATACTTACAGACTATCCAAATTTAATGTTGTTTGAACAGGTGCTGGAAATTATTGGTGACCAGGTAAGGGTGATAAGGGCTAGCAAAGACAAAATGTTTAGGGAAGACGTTGTGGACTACTACAATATTTGAGCATTCCAAATTATTTCACTAAGGTACGTGACAAACCATGCCTTGTAAAATTAAGTTGGTATTGGATAGCTTAGCTCAATGTATAGATTTTATTTGCAGGAATGTTGATAAACTTAAATAATCATATTTTTACCTGTAGCTTCGCAATCAATATTTCATGCCCATAATTTGTTTAGCAGTAGAAGCAACATAAACATGCCATTGAAGTCCTTTACGATATTTTGTACTTCTGTCTAGTTATCTAATTACAAAACATGCTCATATTGGAGTACATATCATAATACGATTCTTGCCTCTGCCTTTTGGCAATATTTGTAATGGAATGAGCTGCAGAGAAAGTATTCAAGAATTTGGATTGCAATTTGATAGAAAATGAACCAAATATTCGTGGAAGGTTTAACTATCATGCCTCTTCCCTTTCCTGGCATGCTAAAAGAAGATATACATGCCTCTTCCCTTTCCTGACATACTAAAATAAGATATACATGCCTGAGGGAAGGAAGATATTTGGAAGGCTGAACTAAAATGCAAACAGGTATGGGGATGCCACTTGTCAGGGGAGTTAGCCTACATAATTGCCAGGTCTTCACATCATTGTTTGTTTTCTTACACTTCACTAATGTTTTCATACACTTTTGTTAAACTGAATTGATGTACTAGAAGCTTTGCTTTGGGATTGTTTGAGCACTCTCTTGAAATTCACTTCTTGGGCTTAATCAAGGCAACTGCACCTCTTCTTCTTACAAGTTAGAACTATGGTCTGAAGAGTGTTATTGCGATCTACAGGAGAGTACCATTATTAGTTCATAAAGGTTCCCTCTTAGGTTTATTTGAGGGGAAACTGACAAGATTGGACTTCCCATCCAGAGATTGGTTATGTCGCAGATGAATCAAGGGACAGATATTCCTGGAAATGAGAGATTGATCAGTCTTTCTATGCTAGAAGTTCATATATAATATTTTTCCTATTTCTTAACTGGTTGGATTTGAGTACTGTTCCATTATTCAAATGGAGTAATTTACGGTGTGGAATTTGGGTTTTCAATTTTAGAAACTTTTTTAATTTGACACAGATCTCAGATATATATTAGAATATAGGAATTAGAGAATGGTCCTATTCTGGATTGTTATAGATGATGCACAGTTCTGTATTTTGTCAATGAAGATTTTTTTCCTAATATCTAGTTATGAATAAGTTTCCATCGGTCGCTCACAGTAGTACCTCTTGTCATTTGCTAGGCAGAGAGTTCAAAGAATTGGACATCAGAGCATTGTCCCCATCTTTCAAGAACATGCTTGTCATTTACCAGATAGAAAGATAGTGGTATATCAAGACATTCACCCATTCTTTTGAGTTAGTGTTGGATTACTAATTTAGACATTACAATATTCCTTTGGAGACTTATTTTCCACAAACATATTGTGTCGAGTTCATATTGTTGTGTTGATTCACTTAGCATATTTGATTTTATCAGAAACATTAGATTTTTATAATCATGGGCAACAAGTGTAAATAGATTTGAATGAGAGGTCGTATTGCATTATTGTGTATTAATGATATGTAGCTTCTGTTCTTGTCCTTCCAACCTAGTTTTTATTAGCATAGGCAACCATTCCCGCATTGTTGATGAGCTTTCAGTGCAATGATCCCTTTTCCACAAGTTGAAGATCTTATATGACACGTTTGAAAATATATATCCACTGGTATCTGCTTTAATATAATAATGCGATTTTAAGACAAAAATGTCTTTGATGTGTGAGTTTTGGATGAACATGCAACTCATGTTTTCCAATATCACCTCTAGAATTATTGGGTTTCATGATCAGAGCAACAACTATACACAACTAAAGACCACTTTGAGGATCTGGTATCTGAGATGCAGCTATTGATTTTGTTCGAGGCAAGTCACACTTTGATTGAATTTATTGCAACAAAGGTTTCTTCATATTGATGGAAACCTTGTATTACATGAAAAATATCTTCAATACCGGCTCTTGGTTTTGGCGAGTTTGAAACTGTTCCATGTGATGGACTTTGTATATTCCATGTATACTTGCAGTCATGTTGGCTAATTTATGTTACTGGCAATGATGCGGCAATCTGACCATTAAAATTTGTTTGCTCTTGTGATATGGTGATTGGAAGCTTTTTTAATTCAAGTCAAATTAATTTGAAGGATTTGATTATCTTACTAGTTTTTAATACCCGACAATATACAGGGAAATATATTATATAGTGATTGATCAAGATAGTTTTTTTATCTTAGTTGCAATTATTTCATCCTATCAAATTGATTTGTTTTTAAGTTGTAACTTTCCCATTGAATACAGGATTTAATTCTATTGTTATAAAGTAGATATGTTGGTTAATTGTTAATGATTTGAAGACTATTGGTTGTGAGCAAATGATTTAATGCTTGTTGAAAATATATTTATACAATAGTATTATTATTCTATTACAAATCAACTTATGTTTGTAACATCATTTACATAACTAATTCAGCTATCGAAATTAATTTTCAGATTTGAACATTTGTGTTTATGTACAATGTATCGTATGTTCTAAAATCATTATTCCCTCTAACTATAAACAAGACAGATGTTGTGGATGTGAGAGATAGATCATGTTGGTCATAAAAGAAATTCATTTAAAATATTTCTTAATATCTTGTTGAACTAGTGTGGGATAGTTTCCAGAATGTCAAGATTGCGAACATATCAAGATAAAATGTTTATGGAAGTCTGTTTAACAATGCAGGTATGATAGAATAGATAAAATACTTGCAAAAAGGTATCACGATGAGCAGAATTGCTGCTACGAAAGATGCTTGCAACCATGGTTTCGCGCAATGCCTTTGTTTGTATTCACTTTGTTTTAGCTCCAGTGTTCTTCACTTTATTTTCTTATAGACTTATACACTCCTACCATTTCATTAGTAGGAATGTCAATGACATGAAAGTGTGGTGCTGTTGTGGAGTTGCTCAGAGACTTCCAAAGTCGAACCACTTTGTTGTATCTTCCAAGCCAATTGCCGATGATGCCCTCTTTCCTTATCAAATCAATGCTATGTGGCTTTGGATTAGCTCATTCATGAAATGGGACTAGTGAGTGATCGCTTTATACTTGAGTGACAGAAAGCAGATCTCCACGGCTATCAAATTTCACATGGTGATCTTTGACTCTAAAAGGAAGAAATGTAAAATGTGCAAGTCTTGTGGTCGAATCTAATAACTCTAATACCCCCACTACATGGTTGAAACTTTACTCCCAACTCTTTTTAATTATAAAATACATGGAAGTTGTTGTCTTCGATGCATATGACTACATAAAGTTAATTACTACATCTCTAAATACTCTCTGACATTCCGGTTCACATAATTTTAGTTCCACGAATGCTGTCTTCAATCTCAACAGTTAGTAGTGCACTCTCTTAATGGAGACCCTTGCCAAGGGAGATATATACTATTACATGTACATGAAATCATATCCTTGAAGTTATTTGTTGCTGCTTCTCAAATATAGATCATCCTAAGTGCTTCTTGCAACATGAAAAGTAAAATTTGATTTTCTAATTTAACCATAGGTGTCCACTTTGATTTGTGTGTATATGTGTATACATATCAAAGTAAAACTAACCTATGGATGCGAAGAAGCTGTCTCAATTGCTTGAGAACTTATAAGATTTCTTGAAGTCAATATCAAAATGATTGTGTGTGTGTGTGAGAGAGAGAGAGAGACAGAGAGATCAGAATTTACACTATGGAACATTTTGAAGCTCTTGGCATAGAGTACCATCCTCGTGTCTTGGGATATACAAACTTATGCCCCTGCAGCATGGGGAACATGTGCATGTGGATAAGTTTTCAAACAATCAATGATATGTTGAAATCAATAAAGAATAATCTTAAAATAATACACCTTTTTTTTGGCAATATGAATCTCTCATATTCCTAGATCCATGTGGATGTGCATATGCCCCAGTATAATATCATGCCTTGAAACATGTGCCAAGTTCTACAAAACATCTATTTTGCATGTACATTGGGCATATTAGAACAATAATAATATATGTTAAGAAAATTTTAAGTAAAAAATAAATGTGACAATCATCAATAATATCTAGATATATTCATGGTCATGCCCCAGAGTCAAATCAAGTCAAACCATCTTGTCAAAGGGAAATCGTGGAGTCAAGTAGGAATTGAAATGAGGTACATTGTTTGTATCATGGCTTGAATCCTCAACATCATTTATAATCATATTTGTACTAACATCAAGAGAGATCATAGCACAAAAATAAATATATATGGAACATGATTTCCCCCTCGAGATGTAGGTGGAGCGATTAAAAAATTATTGGATCTTGTGAAACATGGCCAAGGAGATTGTTGTTGTAGAAAAATAATCATGGAAATGTTAGATAAATCAAGAATATAAAAATGTTGAACATATACTAATAATACTCAAGTACCATCACTAACATCATTTGGAAATGACATGTAGTTAATAACTGTAAAAAAATAAAGTAACTTAAAATTATAAACTTTTTGCCCCATGGTATATAAATTGAAAGTGAGTTTGAAATTAGAAACTTATCTTTATTCTTAACTCACACCTTTAACAATTAGAGCTTTGAGAGAGAGAGTGAGAGAGAGATATATATGTCATTCTTGAGCGATAAAATTTGATGTCATAGAGACTTGATCGTGTTTGATCTGCCACTACTCTAGTCAACCATGCATGCCTAGTGAGTGAGCTACGGCCTTTTTATTTTATGATTTCATAAGTCAAAAGTGCTACATATAGAGAAAAAAATGTTTTGGGAGCCAAACTTGAACCCTATGTTTCTTGGTAGAAACTGTACCACTCTTGCAGGAACTATATGGGTTTGGGTGAAAACAATGTGATTCTAGTTGAGAGAACCATATGGTTTTGGTAAAATCTATGATTTTCTAATGTAAGTGTTAGAAATGAAATTTATTACTAGCACATTAAAAATAAATGATTTTTATATTGAATTACTATGATCATGCCTCTATAAATGTGTAGGCATTTCAACATGGATGGGTACTACATAGTATAAATACATTGGGGCTAGAGTAGGCACACTAGGAGCATCTAGATGTAGATGGCTTAGGCCATTTCACACACCTAAACATGATGCGATATGACTCAATTGTTCTTACCACCTTAGCAAAGTAGTGGAACAATGATACATGTACCTTGTAGGGGTCAAAGCTTAATTTTGTGTCCCACTAGGCGACAAAACAAAAATAAAAATCCCAAACAATACTTTAACAAACATTTTTTTTTTTTTTTTTGGGAAAATGTGGATCAATTGCTTCTTTATATATATATAAGCTAAAACATTAATGTTTTATTATTTTCACCCAATCAACCTCAAGTTTTTATAAAGGGAGATTATAAGTATCTGTGTCCTCTTTATGTCATAATGTGGGACACACTATTATGCTTTGATATAAGGTCTTCAAATGGTGATATGATGGTTGCCCTAAATGACTGGAGGATACCAAGGATACCTATCAAAGGGAGAAAAGTGATAGCAAACGATCTTGAGTACGTTGACCATGGGGGAGGCCACAACTACTACGTGGGAGTTGCCCTAGTGGGAGAAAATGTTGGATGGGGATTCCTAGTAGGGGACATAGTATACGGAGTTGCACCTCAGTTGAGGAACCAATTTGATCCTTCTAATGAGCTCATTTGTCGTAGATGATACATGAAGGGTATCATGGGCCTATTGGCTTCAACCATTGATATAGGACATGGAGGTAGGGAGGATAGAATACTCCTAGGTATCATGCATACTAGAAAATCTATATAGTTTTACCTATAATCCGGAGGTGTAAAACTAACAGTTGGTATGCTCCTATAGGTATGGGCATGTGAGCATCTAGTAGTGGGGATTATAATGGCCTACCAATCGTCCTAGAGGACATAAAGATACCATATGTGGGGAGATGGGTTGCATTGAGATCCAAGAGATAGATGAAGGAGAACACCACTCATTGGAGGAGAGTGATAGATATTATCCAAGAGATAGTCATCATCTGGAGACCATACAAATGCCATCCTACTTGGGCTAAGAATGTCATACAAATGTGGTGGATTAGGGTGTGTTGATGGTACCAAGACCAATTCAATAGTATCATCAAGAGGTTCTAGTAGAAGTGAGGGTAGAGGTAGTTCATGATGGTACATAATGTGCCCCCAAACATCACTATTTGGAGGACACAAGGATGCCCCCATAGGGACGAAGAGATAGAGTTGCCTCAACATGAGGAGCTAGAACACACTAATGATGAGGATGAGGTGAATCCAAACCCAATGGTCGATGATGTGGGAGTTATAGAGGGTTGACAAACGTGGTGGGCTTGGGTCCATCCCACACCATCTTTTCCACCAGTACAAGTGATATAGGAGGGACAAGGAAGACATGAGGGATGCGGGACATAGGAGGAGCAAGAGGGACATGAGCTCGAAGAGGGATATTATGACAAGGAGCCATGGATGGAGGGATGGATAAGACCATCCAATAATGGTTGCTCCACTCTAGGCGACTAGTGACATTAGTTGGTAGTACCCAGATCTAGTTAACCAAGTTAAACGAGCTTCTTTTTTATATTTTATTAATAATTAGAGAGGTTTCTTGATTTATATTTATTTAATGTGAAACAATGATCATCTATGACTGAACCACTACCAATCATGGAACAATCAAAACTAAAAATGACAAAGCAAGCGACATATGGAAAAGTTCAAACATAAAATCGTCTCAAATGCATAGTATTAATAGGGCTCTTTAAAGCTTTGGTAATATAACAAGATGATATCCATCCAAGACAATTTTTTTATGATAACAAATGGTCCAAACCAATTAAGCCTGAACTCTCCTTTCTAGACTTTATTTGCATTAGTATTACCTTGATTTTCTTTTAATACTTTATTGCCCACATTGAATTCTCTCAATTTGATATTTTTGTTATAAGCTTTCTTGACGTGATTATGGTAAACCCTAAGGTGCTCAATAACATGAATATGTCCCTCATCCAATGTTTTCAATTGAATCTCTTTTCCCTGTAATTCTCATTGTCAATTTTCCTTTTAAGTTACACTCTAAGTGAGGGAATCTAAGCTTTAAGGGAAATAGTGTCTCAACTTCATAAACCAAGTAATAGGGGGTGGCAATCATCCAATAAAGTGAAGGATTAGTTTATTATGGATATACATTAGATTGACCAAGGGGTGAAGAACACTTATAGCAACAATTGTATCAAACAATTTTTTATTTACCTTTAAAACCCAATTTGAAGGTGTGTGGTCTTAAAGAGGATCTCTACACGATATCTCCCTTCCTAATCGATGCCCCATAAGCATCTTCTCAATTTACTCAAAGATCAAAATTTTAAAGTGTCAAAGTGCAAAATGAAATATTTGTGGTAGATTATGTGAAAGGACCCAATATCGGTGCATGTACCAATACATGTGATAAGATGTGCTCATGAAAATATCAAATTTAAAATGAAATGGAATCATAGTTGTTCAATTTGTATTCAATAATAGTGTGTAAGAGCTAATCACAACATGACACACAAGGTGCATGGATCAATTTGGAACACTAATAATATGTTTTAGGACTAATTTTGTGTATATTAAATCAATTCTATTTCCCCCTCCAATTGCCCAAGCAAAATGAAAATGGCAGTTTAATGAAAAAATAATCTTATTGGTCAATCTTTTCCATACAACATTTAGATGTCATATGATGTATTTATTAAACCCTAAACATTGAGTGTATAGGTCCTAGGTCCTCTCCCACGTATTCCTTCTTTTGAACAAGGACATGTTCTTTCTTTTCTTATGAAATGATGTACATAGAAGGGAAGATCTATAATTGTTAAATTTATATCATGAAGAGGTAGTTGTGTGATAAGTAGAATTTAGGTCTCCTACACCAAGTCTCTTCACATAACGTTGGGAAAACATGAAATTGGTTGTGGATGACAATTAAATTGGCATCTTATGATTATAATGCAACATTAAAGCAAATAAAACTTTCACCATTTTAATATACATATACCACTGACATAATATTTTAGTTGTATTCAAGTAAAAATTCTATCGCACAATTCAATGAACCATATAAAATGATGATATTTTGGACTTATATGATAAACTTGACATTACAGACCTAAGGTTGGGTCCATCTTACAACTTTCCACCAAGAGTCTCCTTCTCCACCTGTGCCTCTCTTTCTCATGGCTTCTTATCCCAAAGCCGAGGGTTACTATTTACTTTCTTTTTGTTTCGATCAATATGGAAATTATATTTTGATTAAAAAACTTATGGAACAACAAAAACTCCACACCTCTATAATAATAAACTAAAATGAATAAGGGTTCCAATCTATATATTCTACACTACACTCCTCATTTTTTGGAATAAGAAATATTTTATGTACAAAATACAAAGAAAGTCTCATTCCATGGTAGGAGTTCCTCTACAAATTCTATTCTTATAACCACCATGGAATTGATAATGACAATGTTCATAAAATTTCAATTGCTTTTTAACAAATCAATTCATAACCACTTTAATTATTATCGAATTTAACCTAACAACAACAACAACAACAACAACAACAACAACAACAACATAATAATAATAATAACTTTGGGTAAGTTCCAAACTCATGTACATCAAAATGGAGGAAAACCACACCCCAGAACATACAAAAAAAAGATTACAACATTTTAACTAGTCGAGAGTCTAGCTAAAAACAAAAGATAACCAAAACTAACAAAATAAACCACTAGCAAGATAAACAACTGCCCCAGAAGAGAAGCTCATGAATAACAAGAGACTAATGCCAACAACAGTGACCAAGCAAAAGAATCGCCCATCTATCCACTATAACTTTCATCAAAGTCTGAAAGCACAATGTTTTGCACCATGTAATTCTCCAATAGGCCCAATAAATCTAGGATCTTAAACATTTAATTCCACGATTTGGAGATTTTCAATTCAATCCAAAAGCATTTTAGAATTTCTATTTTTAGATTCCTCAAACCTTCCTTAATTAGTTGCTTCAAAGCTACCCACTTATCAAATGGACAACCCAAAGAATTGGCAGTGTTTACAATAGTAAGGTGATAAACATCTTCCAAAAACTTAGGGAAGACATCATGGATTTCATCAAGGCACAATTTAGGGGTAGGATTGTCAAGAATGAATCTAATCATAAAGATAACCAATGGGTTGCATAAAATCTCATCCACTCTTAAGAGATAGGGAGCCAATAAAGGTATACTAACCATTAGTTTCCCCTAAAAAGCTTTTTCTAAAAGACTGAATCTCTCTTCTAAGCAACCCAATTTAAAGGAGAGTGAACTTATCAGTCCCAATAATTCATGTCATTCTTTAAGTTGTTCTTTCTTTGATTATTGATATTCTGTTTCACAAAGTTATTCAAAGCCATGTCTCGAATTTACTCCTCTAAGCTAAGATGGAATGGGTTTGACAACTCCTCCTCAAACAAACACCCATTAGTAGCATCCATGATAGTGTTACCCAGAAAAGATTTGATCAATTATAGTGCCCCCTTAGATGATGGGTCAAAAATGGCATATAAATCATCATAAGAGATAAGAGCATTATCCACTTTCCTCTCAATTATTTTTGATGACAACGCCATCCCTCTCAACCAAATGTGAAGAAAACAAAGCTCACAATATCTAAGCAACACATCTCACAAAGACTAACATTCTTCATGCCAAGAGATGAATGCCCCTAAAAGCCAAGCATGACCTCTACCTCAATAATTGTCTTTCACATCATGGCTTCAATATCACATCTCGCACGAGCCAAAAGGCTTAGGTGGATGGAGAAATAAAAGCACAATATTGTCATTTAAACTATATGTCCCATTATTCCTCTTATGGGCAAAGCCACAAATCGTAAAGCCTCTAATTTTATCAAGAAGTTGCATCTCTTTAGTAAAGCAACAAGGCAGATTATCAATGATGATAAATCTAAAATATTCTTCTTTCACACCTCGGCTAGACAACAAGTTATGATTTTAGATCAGCTCCACTTTAGAAAAGCTGAGTTATCAGTTACATATCTTGGAATACCTCTGAATCACAACCAATTATTAGATTGGGGTTGGCTTGTGGACATATTGAAACCCAAAATTTTGAATTAGACCCACAGGTGGCTTTCGATGGGAGGAAGAATCATGCTAATTAATGGAGTGTTGCAGGGTATTCCTGTCTTCTTCTCCTCGATCCTCCATGTTCCTAAAGCTATTTTCAAGGATATTGATAGCATCTACCAACAATTCTTATGGAGAGGACTGCAGCTTACCAAAAATGGTCTCTGGTGAAATGGGAAACGCTTTATCTTCACAATCATGATAGAGGTCTTGGCTTCCGCTCTGCCCAACTTAATGGCCACGTGCTGCTTGAAAAATTCTATTGACGTCTTCTTAAGTTTCCTTCCCAGCTTTGGGTGAAAGTTTTAAGGGCCAAGTATGCATAAAATAAACCTTTTGATCAGTTGGTTTGTTTCTCTCTATCCTCCCGAGGCTCCCCTGTTGTGGCAGTTCTCAAAACTGGTGAGGTTATGATTAAAAAGAAACTCTTTGATCATTAATAATGGGAACAAAGCACAATTTTGGTCGGATTCTTGGGATGGTCATCGCCCTCTTATCAAGTGATATCCCCATTGTTATGGTATCATGGATCAGCTTCACCAACACAATTAGATATCAGTTTCCTATTATTTCAGATGTCCCAACATGGTTTGAAAATTTGGAAGGGAATGGATTCCTCGTAAAGTATGCTGGCCCACATTCCACAACGTCTCAATGACTAAATCCTCTCTAATCTCACTGAGTGTGACCTCTCATGCAAGGATTAGGAAGATGAGTTAGCATGGGGCAACTGTAGATCGAGAGAGTATATTGTAGTGGAAGGTTATCGCTCCCTTTCTCAATTAGCAGTCCAACTTCTTAATTACATCTTCAAACATCTTTGGATTCACCATTTGTGGCCTAAAGTCTGGTTCTTCCTATGGTTAGTTCTTCATATTAGAATCCTCATAGGGGATCAATTAGTTATAGGGGGTTTCAATGGTCCCTTCAAATGTGTTTTATGTTGCAATAATGAGGACAACATGTCTCATTTATTTTTTATGTGCCCCTTTCACATACCCTAGTCTGGCATATCTTCAATCATTCAACCTCTTTGGGAATGGAAAAAAATATTCCACCTTGATAATTTCTCTAATCAGGGCCTCTGGATAAGAGTGTCTCTCATTGGAACATGTGAAATGAACGTAATTCCAAAATTGTCAATCTAAAGGTCACTAATATCTCTTGGATTTGGCTCTGTACGTTCAACAACATCAAATAATTTGTTCCTCATTCGCTGAAGCACCTTAGTGACCTTCATAAGAAAGGAACACTGATTTTGAAAACAACTTCATATCCCTTCTTCTCAGTCTAACCCACAGTCTACCTCCAAGGCTAAAGATCACGTTGTACTCCTTGTCCATGGCTTCAACAAAATTTATATCGATGGAGCCTCCAAGGGAAATCTGGGAAGTGCAAGTATAGGGGTTTATGGATGGGACCTCGACAACTCCATAACCTTCTTTTATGCCAGAATAGGTATGAAGACCAATAATAGCATTGAAGGGCAAGCCATCATCGAAGGCTTCAGTGAAGCTTGGAAGTTGGGTTGGAAACAGATACAACTGATTGTTGACGCGAAAATATGGATTCAAATGCTATCTCAGCCGCATATTTACACTCCTAAAGGATGGAGGATGAGTCAAATTTTTCATAAAATCCATTATCTGCAAATAAATTTTGATAGAGTTTTATTCATGCACACTTCTAGGCAGTTCTATAAGGTGGTTGATGCTCTTTACAATTGAGCTCTTGATCACTCCAATTTTAAAGGCTATGGTCTTCCTCCCTTATGATGGCCTTCTCATCTTAGAGAAGCGGTCTTGCTCATGGTTGCCTTAGATGACAATCAAGCATCCAAACCTATATGAAGCTTACTGGATATATTTTGGCTTTTATCTTCAATATGATGGCAATGGCTGCTCTATTTTTTCTGATGCTCGTCAATTAGCTTCCAACTTTGGTCAAGTTGGTTGTGTGTTGGTCATTCTTTGGACCTCAACTGTTTGCATGAGCCTTAAGTTATCAGTTTTGTTGGTCTATGGCCGGTACATGCATGGCCTGGTAAATGATCTTCTTAAGATTAGACGTGCTTTTAGCATGCCGAAGGGGCAGACTAGGTATGAGCCCTAGGCAATTTTGATGGAAGAGATACCCTTGCCTCCTTAGATCTCACCTGCATGTGACATCTCTTTAAGATGTTTTCCAAAAAAGAAGAAGAAAAAGAAACATATAATTATTATTTTTATTTATATAACAAAAAATAGTTATAGAAATACTAATATTAATAAAAATCCTAGAAAATTGAGTAGAAAGAAATCAAATAGAACCAGGAGAGAGAAGGAAGAAAGGTTAAATTAATCTTCCAAATCTTTTTGGAGTGCTTCCAGTCTTGTCCATTTAAATTTGAAACAAATCTAATTACTATTTTGAAAATAAATAACGTCAATATTAATAAATTATATACAAATATAAAACAAATTTAATTACAAAATTTTAAATCGAATTGTTTGGTGTTTTTAAATCCCCATATCTTTCCTAATATAAACAATATATAATAATTAAAATTTAACAAATTTTATAATATTATTGACATTAATGTTCATTTTAATTACATATTAAATTAAACTAATTTTTATTAATAATTAAAATTTATTCTTTCCATGATTTAGGCCTTACATCTCTCAAAATATAAATTAAAAGTTAATAATTTAAACTTAAAAAGCAATGTTAAGTTAATGATAGATTTTTATTTTAATTTTTAATTTTTTTGGGTTCACATATCCAAAATAAAATAATAACCATTGCATGTTGTTTTTTTAAAAATATAATAAAAATAGAATCTATAAATCAACAATTCCTATTTTTCACTTATGATTTAATATTTACATTTAATTATTTATTTGTGAATAGATTAAAATTTATAGAATTTAAATTATATAAATATTATCAATTTTATTTTAAAAATAAATTTAATAATAATTATAAAATTTTAAAATTAATTATATATAAAAATTCATTTTGATATATTATTAATATAAAATATATATTAAATTATTATTTAAAAATTAAAATAAATTAAAATATTTTTCAAATAAAAAACAAATAATTATTTAAAAATATTAATATTTTAATATAATCTTCATTTTTAAAAATTCTTTATAATATATCCTTCTCAACGTACAATCACTAGTCTACAAAGCCTTATTGAAATATTGTATTATGAGTTGTAATTAATATTTTCTATAATATTAAATAAATATGAGAATGGAAAGTGATGATGAAATCACTTTTTTTTCTTTTTAAAAAAAAAATTGGTTTATATGATCTAATAGATTTGTATTTCATTGCTTTTATAAATAATTATTTGTAATTATTTTTGTTGTGTTAATTTTTACAATTTTTAAATTCAACTAAAATATTATTATTATTCAATTTAATTTGAAATATTTTGAAAAAATAAATAACAAATGATAAATATATTGAGATAATAAATAATTATATTTAAAATGAATCAAAATTAAAAAAAAAATAATATTTAAATTGATAAAAAGAAACATAAATAATTATTAAATAAGTTTATTTATATAAATCATTAATTTAATGCATGTTTAAATTAAATAAATAAAATCTCCAAGTTTTGTGTCGTTCTCTTTATTAAATAGTTCATTCACTAAATTATGATTGCATATATTAACTAAACACATCTTGTAGGATTATATAATAAACATATTAATAAAAAATGAATTTCATCTTTAATTTCATTTATGTTACAAAACTATTTAGTATATGTGAATTTTTATGAACATCTTTTGTAATAATTTATATATGTTCCAATTTTTTTTCCTTTAAAAAAACTTTGATATATTATTAATTTTTTTATGCATTATAATTTTTAATAATTTTAAAATATAACTTTATATATATATATGGTCTTGGGGGATTATTTAATATTAATTTAGTAAATTTGGTTATATATAAGTAATTTGGTTTAATTGGAAAAACATAGGTTTTTTTTTTTAATTTTTTTAAACTTTTATTTTACTAAAATTTCTATTCTATTTGTGCATCCTCAATTTATATTATGTACAATTTTTTATTTTTTATTTTTTTCATTTTACTTTTAACTCTTTTTTTAAATTTCATGTCTTATTTTTTTATCATTTTTTAAATTAGCATGAGTATTGATATTGGTTAATTTAAATTCAAATATCATTTTTAATAAATAAATGTTAAAAAAATTATATTTTCATAATCTATATAAAATGAATAAATAATTGAGAGAAAATTATATCTTTTTATTTATCTCAATTTTTTTATCATTACCCAAACATCAAATTAATAAAAAACATAATTTTCTCCCAAAAACTATTTATTCATTAAATAAATGTTATAATTCATTTGACACATAATATTATTAATATACATGAGAAAAAATCATTAAATCATTTATCATTAATATTTTATTATAAAATTTTATTTATACATAAATTAAGTATTGTCTATATTAAATATTTTTTCTTATACAATTTATTATTTTTTAATATCAAAACCTCTATTTTTAAAACCGATAAATAATTATTTATTTTATACTATTCACTAATTATAATACCTTAAAATTATTTTCTTTAGAAGCTTCAAATATCATAATACCTTAATTCCATATTAAAAAAGAAAAAAGAAGAGAAATCAAATATTACAGTTAAATATAAATGTTATAATGGTACAAATTTTGGATAGACACCAAGTCAAATCTGTCTTAATATGACAATCAAAATACCAACATTTTATTCTTATATCTCTCTACTTTATTTATAATTAATTATGAAATTAATTAAACAATCAATTATTATAATTTTATAATGCTTAATTTTTGGTAAGATCGTTTTAAATTTTACATTTTGAATGGACCCAGACTTATACATACCTTAGGAGTGTTATATTTTATTATTATTATTATTATTTCTCCCTATCATTCCAGCTTGGAATATTTTGTCATTTCCTTACAAATAGTTGTGATTTCTGGATTGCAAGGAAAAAGTGTTCTTGAGGAGACTGGCATACGCTGATGTCATTTTGTTTATCCATATTCTTTTTCATTCGAACTTTTAAATTATATACAATTTTTGTGTTAAGTAAGATAAATTATCATTTTTATCATTTGAATTATATTTCTTTCAATTAAATTATTAATATTTTATTTATAATATATTAATAATTTTTTTAGTGTTTAAATAATAATTAAGAATAGAAAAAAAAAAATCTTTACAGTGATAATTTATAAAAAAAAAGTACTTTTTATTAGTGCTAATTTAATGTGACAGTAGACATAAATACAACTTACCCTGAGTTCTAGTTTGGTTTCTTAGTGTTTATTTTGTGCTTGTAACTTATCTTTCTTCAATCTTGCTGTAATATGTTGGTGGCAAACAGTGTATAATCTCCCTGCCATGTCACTTCCAGCTCAGGCCATCTTCTCAGTGTGTATTAAAATGTTTTAAATTTCTTATTGTAGTTCACATGCCTTATGTTGCATCCATTTAGCTCATTTAATACTCTCTCTCTGTCTCTCTAGTTACTTCGAGAGACTTCTAGACGATGTCGGATATTACTCTGTTTATATAAAAAATCAATTTTTTGAATGCTCTGTTTATGTATGAAGAAAAAGACAGCATTGAAGCTCTGTTATTGTATGCAGAAAATATTTGGAAGAACAATGCAATTCTGAGGATTAAAATTTGTATTACTGCTTGTTGAAGATTAATAAAATATAATTGTTCAGTATTTGTCTTGCTATGTGTATTTGTGTTTATTTGTTTATATCCCTTGTTTTCTGCACTGTGTGTTCCATCAATCTGGTATTAGACCCAATAGCTTGCAGAATAGAGAGAGTTGTTAAATCTTGGGTAAAAGAGCAGAGATTGCTAAAACAGAGAATTAAAAAAGGAAAGATAAACTCAGATGAAAGCAAAAGAAGGAGATTATTTTGGAGAAGCCATGGCAGGAGTAACTGGAAGCATTTCTCAACCCTAAATACCAATGTTTAATGGAAAAAATTATGATTTTTGGAGCATAAAGATGAAAACCTGTTCTGCTAACAAGATGTTTGGGATTTAGTGGAAAATAGGTTCCCTGACCTTGAAAATCAACATGCACATTAGGTATTATCACATGCAGAGGACTTATTGAAGGAAAACAAGAAGAAGATGCTAAAGCATTGTTTTTCATCCAACACGCTATGGTGGAGTCAATAATTCCAAGGGTTGTAGCTGCTACAAGGTCAAAGCAAGCATGGGAAAGCCTACAAACAATATACCAAAGTACAAGCAAAGTTAAAACTATTAAATTGTAAATACTTAGGAGAGATTTTGAGAATCTTCATATGAAAGAATCAGAGAATATAGATTCATTTTTTAAATATGTAATAGACATTGTGAATCAAATTGGAACTCATGGTGAGAGTATAGAAAACCAAAAGGTTGTGGAAAAAGTACTTAGAAGCTTGCATGCAAAATTTGATTCAGTATTAGTGGCCATTGAAGAATCTAAGAATTTAACTCTGCTATCAGTTAATGAATTAATGGGGTCAATGTTGTCGCATGAGCAAAGGCTAAATCGTTCAGGGACATCTTCATTAGAAAATGCATTCAAAACTCAACTTTCAGTCAATAGAATAAGAGGAAGATCAAACTACAGCGAAGACAGAGGTCATTTTTCACCAAGAGACGGTAGAGAATCTCATCAATTTGAAAGCAGACTAACATCAAGCCCACATACGTATTTCACACCATCAAGAAGAAGAGCTAACATCGATTCTCATAGCCATTATCAAGAAGAAAGGTATGATAAATCCAACATCCAATGTTATTACTGTAAAAGATTTGAGCATTTTGCATCTGAATGTAGAAAAAGGCAATATGATATGAATAAACAAAAGACAAATTTTACAAATGAAAATACGCCGAACACTAGTGAATAAAATACAATGTTAATAACATGTAATGTTGCACAAGAGAGTTCAAAGGAAGTATGGTTCTTAGATAGCGAGAGTAACAATCATATGAGTGGATTCAAGGAATTGTTTGCAACAATAGATAATTTGGTAAAATCAGAAGTAAAGTTGGAAAATGATCACAAAGTATCAGTGATGGGGAAATGATCAATTAACATAAGAACAAAACAAGGTGAAAAAAAGCATATCTCTGATGTATACTATGTTTTTGGATTGCAACATAATTTAATAAGAATTGATCAATTGGTGCAAAAATGGTATAGGATATACTTTGAGAATGGTGAATGTGTGATTTTGGACAAAAAACCAAGCAATAGACTAATTACAAAAGTTGAAATGACGAGGAATAGAATGTTTCCTCTCAAAATCCAAAGTGAAATATGTTTAGAACGTCAAGGATTGCAAACAATTATTGAAGCAACATTTAAAATTTCATTGAAGGATCAATTTTGGTTATGGCACTTAAGATTTGGACATCTAAACTTTAGAGGTTTGCAGTTATTGTATAGAAAGAGAATGGTATATGGATTGCCACCAATAAAACCACTTAAAATAAAATGTGAGAGTTGCATACTTGCAAAGCAACATAGACAAAAAAATTTAGTTGAAAAATATGATAGGGTAAGACATCCACTTGAAATAGTCTATTCAGAGCTTTGTGGACCGATGCAAACACCATCCATACATGGAAATATATATTTCTTGACATTCATTGATGATTTCAGCCATAAGACTTGGGTTTATTTTTTGGAATCCAAATCAAATGTGTTTGACAATTTTAAGGAGTTCAAGGCAAAAGTTGAAAAGAAAAGTGGATATTATATCAAAATATTGAGAATCGATCAAGGTGGTGAATACATATCAAATGATTTTCTGAATTTTTTCAAGGCAAATGGAATAAGAAAACGATTCACAACAAGATATACACCTCAACAAAATGGAATAGCAGAAAGAAAGAATAGGACAATTATGGAAATGACATGAAGCATGATAAAAACTAAGCATCTACCAAATGAATATTGGGATGAAGCAATTGCATGTGTGGTATACATTTTAAACAGATATCCAACTAAAGCAGTGATAAATAAGATATCACAAGAAGTTTGGAGTAAAAAGAAACATAATGTCTCACATATGAGAGTCTTTGGATGTGTTGCATACTCCTTAATACTTCAAGAGTTGAGAAAAAAGCTGGATGATAGAAGCAAAGAGTGTATTTTTGTAGGATATAGTGAACAATCCAAAGCATACAAGTTATACGATGTAGTTAAAAAAAGGTAATAATCAACCGTGATGTAGAATTTGTTGAAGAAGTATGTGATGGAAGTATTGATAAAACAACTACAATTACAACCAATATTCCATATGAGAATGATGACAATGAAATTCAAAGTGTGAATCCTCCTACACAAACAAATGTTTCTCAAGCTCCACAAGCAAATATTCCTACAATGCCTTCTAAGGCACCTAACACTCCAAATCCATCTACTTCAGATAGTAATAACAACAGTGAATCATCTAATCCAACACTTACATCATTGAGATCATGGTCAATAAACACTTCAAAGAAGACTCGTAGTTTAAAATAAATTTATGATGAGTCATAAGAAGCTGAAAATATGGATTTATGTTCAGATTTTGCATTTTTAACACACGCTGATCCAATTTACTTTGAGGATGCGATTAAAGATGATAATTGGATTGCAACTAAGGATGAAGAAATTTAGTCAATTGAAAAGAATCAAACTTGAGATTTTGTATAACTTTCTAAAAGAAAGGATGTGATTGGAGTAAAATGGGTTTAAAAAATAAAGTTTAATGCAAATGGAAAAATTGAGAAACATAAAGCAAGACTAGTAGCTAAGGGTTTCACACAACAGCTAGGCATAGATTACAATGAAATATTTACACCTGTAGCAAGACTTGACACTGTAAGAATGGTCTTATCTATTTCAGCCCAAAAAAGTTGGAAAGTTTTTCAAATGGATGCCAAATCAACATTCTTGAATGGCATTTTAGAAGAGAAAGTTTATATAAAACAACCACTTGGTTATGAAATTCAAGGATAAGAGCATAAGGTCTACAAGCTAAAAAAGACATTATATGGATTGAAGTAACTCCTATAGCTTGCTATAGCAGAATAGATTCCTATTTTGTGAATAATGGATTTAACAAATGTGGCAATGAATCAATTTAATATGTCAAAGTTAATAATGAAGGATAAATCTTGATAGTATGTTTGTATGTAGATGACTTAAATTTTACTGGAAACTTGTCAATTGAATCATTTAAGGCAGTCATGAAAACTGAATTTGAGATGATTGATTTGGGGCTTATGAGATATTTTATTGGCATAGAATTAAATCAATACAAGCAAGAAATTTTCATATGTCAATAAAAATATGCTAATGATTTTCTGAAAAGGTTTAAGATGTTGAATGTTAATTCAGCTCCTACACCAGTTGCAATGGGTTTAAAACTTAGCAAGGAAGATAAAAGTTCTAGTGTTGATGCAACTTTATTCAAGAGATTAGTTGGTGGCCTCATGTATCTAACCGCCACAAGACTGGACATTATGTATGGAGTTAGTCTTATCTCAAGATTCATGGATAATCTAAAAGAGTCTCATTGGAAAGTAATTTTTTTTTTTGAGATCATAGCTGGAACAAAGAGTTTTGGGATCACATATACATCATTTGATGATTTCAAGATGATTGGTTACGTAGATAGTGATTGGGTAGGTAGTATGGATGATATAAAAATTACTTTAAGTTATGTTTTTCATCTTGGATTGGGTGCTATCTTTGGGGTATCAAAGAAACAACCAATTATGACACTCTCATTAGTTGAAGTGAAATATGTTGCAACCACATCAATAGTTTGCTAGGTAGTTTGGATGAGAAGAGTACTTTCAAACTTGAGACATATTCAAGAAGAAGCTACAAAAATATATTGTGATAACAATTCAATGATTGCATTATCTAAAAATTATGTGTTTCATAAATGCAACAAGCATATAGATACTAAATATCACTTCATTCATGCATTGGTGAATAATGGTGATATATGTATTGATTTTTACAAGTTTGAATAGTAACTAGCAGACATTTTTACAAAGCTTCTTGAAAAGATCATGTTTGAGCATCTCCAAGAAAGTATAAGCATCATTGATTTACATGGCAATGAAGATTAAGGGGGAGTGTTGGTGGACGTGCAACCCAACAATTTATAATCTTCTTTCCATGTCACTTCTAGCTCAACTCATTTTGTCAGTTTGTATTAAAATGTCTTAAATTTATTACCACTATTCACATGCCTTATGTTGTATCCATCTAACTCATTTAATACTCTTTCTCACTCTCTAGTTGTTTCAAGAGACTTCTAGGCAATGATGGATATTACTTTGTTTATATAAAAAATCAATTTTATGAATGCTACATTTATGTATGAAGAAAAAGACAGTAGTGAAGCTCTGTTATTGTATGCATAAAATATTTGTAAGAACAACGTAGCTTTGAGGATTAAAATATGTATTACTGCTTCCTGAAGATTAATAAAATATAATTATTCAATATCTATCTTATGTGTATTTGTGTTTATATCCCCTATTTTTTGAGTTATGTGTTCCATCTTATTCAAAACAAACTCTTCATTGTGTACTTGAGCACTGAAAAAAACCAAAGCACACAAATTACAAAAATACCTAGTCCTGATTATATATTTGGGCTTTAGTTGAGGAAGCTTCTAGTTTCTGTTTGCTCCCTCTCAAGTGTTTTTGGTATTGTAGTTGAATTTATTAATTCATTTGTAAAATTTCCTCCTTATCATGAGAGTTTTGTGCATGCAACCTGTATAATGAATCTCCTCATCTTAAATTCGTACCCCAAACTTTAGCATTAATCGATTCACTCTCGGATTCATATCATAATTATCTGAATAATGATGCATTGCTTATGAGATTTTTTCCTAATAGTTTAGATGATCATGTGTTTAGATGGTTTAAACTTTTTCCTAACATTCTTTTCATATTTTTCAAACTCTATCAAAGTTGCTCCTTAAATATTTTTAAATTGATTAAAGGGCCTTATATGTTCATTGTTTAAGTGTTTTTTCATCCAAACCCTAATTCTCCTTGTAAGGCTTCAAATAATGATAGGGAAGATATAGAGTCTGATATGAAGAAGTTTACTTCCAAAAAAGGGTATATTGAGCACATAATGGCATATTGTTATATAAATCATACAATGAAAAAGAAATAAATGGCTAAAAAATTAGTGCCCCTTTTCAAAAATAAAATAAGAAAAACATTCCTCAAATCCTCCCATCAATTACCAAACTCAAATTACATATAGTAAAATAGTATGATATTATAGCTCAACTTCAAAATACCTAATAAAATATATTTATCCTTGAGTTTCTCAATATGGATGGACTGATGGAGGGATTTTTTATTAGACTATGGAAACTCAACCACATATAAAGACATTCTCTATAAACCCTTGTAGGATACTACTTTTCCTAGTTAGACTCCATCATCCCACTTTTCTTCTATTGTTATATACTTGAAAGATTGTGAAAAGTCAATAAGTTCTAAAGATAAAAATCCAAGTGATATTGTTGGAAAACACTTACCCTTATACATTCAATTTACTATTGTTTGTAAAGGAATCAAAAGAGTGTTTGTTGAGAATGTTTCAAGACTAAATATTTGTAGCAAAACTTTTCTCCTACAATTTGGTATTGTTAGAGAAGTTGTACGTAGTTCAACCATGATTATAAAGTGATCTAACAGCTAAGAACAAAGATCCCTTACTACATTTGTATTAAATCTAATTCTTTGGATAAAATTAGTAAAACTTATGTGTCATGTTATATTGTTTACCTTATTTCTTGTTTTATGCAAAGAAAGGATAAACAATTGCATTGATGAATAGATCTAACCATATACAATTGTAAAGTATAAATTAGATCTACACTAGTGTCAAAATAAATAATATAGCTCAAGTGTAGCGTAACAATGATAAATGTAATGAAAATAAAAGTAAATGAGTTGGAATGATCACACCTTGATTGTTTTTAGAAATTTGAACATGGATTGTGACTATGTAGACTATGTGTGACTTGTCTGTAAAATTTGAGCTTCCTAGGTAGTGTTGTTGATTACTACATATTCGACCTGGGAAGACTAAACATTTGTTATATTTTCATTCCAAATTTGGTTACTACCATCAAATCTGACCTAAACAGGGTTTTAGGACTTGTATCTTTAGGGCTGATTTGTTGTTGTGTTTTTCACCTCCTTATATGTTTGAGTTTTTGTTTCACTAGGCATATTTATAAAATTTCCTATTTTATTCCTTGACCTAGCTTAGCACAATGCAATGTTAATCCAAAAGAGAGAGGCATAAAAACTTGGGTCAGAAAGCCACCAAAGTGGGGTTGTAAGCTAATATCTCACATGTCAAAATCATACCCCTTATAGTTCATACAATGTGTAGATGATGTGTTTGAGTTAGGGATTCCACATACTTTCCTTAGGTGGAGATAGAACTAGATTTAACTTAGGCCTTCTCTTGGTACAAGATGTAGTGATTTGATGCAAATCCTTATAGAAGAAATAAATCCTTGCTATATATTCCTAGAATTGAAATGTAATTCAATCTTAGGATGTTTAATGTGATACTTGATTCTTAATAATCTTATAAACATTTGTATTTATAGGTTTCTCATGATTTGATTTTAGGACTAATTGGTGTGCAAAATCCAACCAAAAACAAGGGAAAAGACTGACAAATGGATCCAAACATCAAAATTATGTAAATATGGGGGAAAGTGCCAAAAAATTAAAAGAGATGGACTTGTAGGTTGTACAAGTATTCCTAGGGTGAGCTCATAGAGATTAAAAGTTTGCATAGAGAAAATAAAAATAGGGGAGAGAGTCAAGAAAAAGAAACACGCCCATGGGTGAAAGGATAAAATGATCAAATGAAAAACATATGAATATAAAGGACCATGGGATCACATAGAGAGATGACACACATACATGCATCAATTAACCCCTAAATCATGGTGATGACCCATATGCATAAATAAGTATTAAAAGCATTATAATAATAAGGCTTGTACCAAAATTAGATGTCTACATAATTCTCCCACCTTGAGGTGGTGCATATGTACATCGAAATGAATTGATACATAATTTTAAGCACATGCCTTGAATTAGTATAGGAATAGGAGGAGGCATATTTTTGTCATGCATCCATCTATACTGTTGTTTATAAAATATGGTGCACTTGTCAACAATGACCAATTGCAAAAAAATAGTCACTACTCATGGTAAATATTTGTAAACGTTTAAATTTTTAGATTTTGAATTTGAAAAAGTGCATATGAATGAATACACATGTTAGTATTTTCCCCAAATTTTACAATAAACTTCTTCCAGTATTATAATTTCAATAAGCGTTAAATCATATTCAATACTTTTTAGGGAGTCTTTAGTGGCCCATAACTCATGTATTAATTTTTTTTACAAATTCCGAAACCTTGCCAACATTTATTTGGGAATTTCTAGTTCCCAATCCACTTCTTGATCATGGAAGTAGATAAATTTTCTGCTAAGAACCATTTATTAACCACCTCTACTACTATGTGATCTTGTAACAATGCTCATGAACTAAACTATTATGGTGTATGTATGCACCAATTTTAGGTGAGGGGTGTGAACCTATGACTACAATCACTCATCTCAAAATCAAAATTTGATAGCATCATATGTTAGGAAAATAATATAGCCAAAGTGTTAATGTCCTAGAATATATGTCTGTAAATGATAAATAATATGACTCCTTGTGAGTCCCATGTTGATGCAAGAGCATCATTAAGATAAATTTAAAGTGTGGTTTGATAATTCAATGGTTGATTAAGAAGGTTTTAGATAGGATTAAGAGGTTGTGATTAGGTGTTTGAAGTCTTGTCTAGGCTTCACCTATCATTTCTAGACCAATTAGATATTTTTCTAGTTTTCCTGCCAAAATAGGAAATTTGAAAAATTGAATCTGTTTTAAAGATTTTTGAAGGTGTGAGCAGGTTTTAAGGGTTTTAATCCATTTTTAAATGGAATAATAATATGGTTTAAATGTCTCTTCACCCTTAATTCGTAAATCCATCTAAACCCAAACGAGATGTATCCAACATAGGAGAAGGATAAAGTTTAGTATACTTAGATGAATCATAGGTTCATTGAGAGACTTTTAGGTGCATTAAACTAGAAGGAATAATAAAATAAATTATTTATAATATGATAATGTTTTGAACCATATAAAAGGGAGCTAAGTACATATTAAATACATGAGGAAAGAGGGATTGAGTAGTGGTTGGTGTGTAAAGAAGCTAATAGGGGTTTGTATATCTATTGGAAGACATATGAATAAAAAGACTTTTATTATGATTATTGATGAAGTTATAAGAAATTTTAAGCATGTAATGACATATTTTTTATTATTATTTGATATTATTATGAAGTATTCTTGAATTATAGAGGTCTGATAATACAGTCTATAGGGTTACAATTTAGAACAATAGACATTTTCTTATACTTTCATGATTTGTTAAGTTTAAAAGATACTTGATAGAGTAGGAAGAATATATGGAAGTTTTAATCCAATCATAATTAATATTTAATAGTAATTATATCCCAATAATACCCTTTTTTATTGCTTTCTGGTCTGAGACTGTAGGACTGTGTTGACAATCAAGGATAAAAAAATAGTTTCATTCAATTTGAAGAGTGTTCAAATGTTGGGCTTGATTGACAAGGTAAACATTAAGTATAATAATATTTTTTTAGTTGAAAATAACCTTTAAGGGTGGTTATGATTAAAACTGTCTCAAAAAGAGAGGTCTTGGCCAGTCACAGACTGTGAAACCCTTAACTAGGGTTTTTGAAGACAAAAATGGTTGTATCCTTAAAATTAGCCATTCAAGTGTTATGAAATTTTGTATAAGGAAAAAATAAGGTGTTTATTAAGTGATCCAAGTGGTTTATCCTTGATGAAAACCATATAAATAACTATTACAATTTTTCAAGTTTGTAGACCCATAAATAGGCCTAAAAAAGGGTTTTTGAATACTAAAAGCCTAATATATTGACATCTAGCATGCCAAACTTCATAAAACTTTGTATGGTGATGAAATAAGATATTTATAAGGTTTTTAAAGATGTTTCATGAAAGGGGAGTGTTTATTGAGATATAAATTCCTAAACAATAGTCTATACTCATGTAAAAAGAATAACTATAACCTGTTTTACTGTCTTCCTTGCAAGATCATACATTTGTTGAAGGGTAAAACATGTATTTATAGTTATAAAACATAAAAAATAATACAAGAACCCTATTTAAGACCTAAAAAGTCTAGGTCTGAAGCAGTTATAATAGTTTGCAAGTTGAAGAGACCTAATTAATAGGCCTAAAAGATTGTGTATACTGTTGTTTACAAATTTGTGTATGTTAGTGAGGTTTGAAAGTTATCTTCATAGTCATAAAGACCTAAAACAAATAAATGACCTTACGAATAGTCCTTGAAAGAGAACCTTGATTTATGAAGTGATTTTCATGAAGATGGTACAATGAAATGTAAATGTGTCTTATTGGATGAGAGAGCCATTTTAAGATATAGAACCCTATAGAGATTTTAAGTATCTATTTGAGTTCAGGAATCTAATTAGGAACAATAGAGGTGAATCAATATTGTTTTCAATAAATGTATATAATTAAAGTTTACATTTAATATGTGAGATATGATAAGGATTTGTGATCTCTGTTTGCATCAAGTTTGATAGAGATCAAGAGTACCTAAATTAGAATGGTATCAGAACACATAATCTATTTGGGAAGAAGTGAAAGAAGTTTGTGGCATATGTGTCCTTGATTAGTAAAGATAAGGGACAAGAAAAGGCTCATTTAAGCTTAATGAATTCTAAGGTGAGATAAACTCAGATGCATAGTCAATAGACCAAGGTGAAAAGACTTGTGTGAGGCTAAAAGAAGAGTGAATAGGTACTAAAAGACCAGGTGAAACCTAGAGTGAGGTACAGAGAAGGTGAAAGCAAGGTAAATTAGAATTTCCAAGATATATTAGGGCCTAAGATAGATAATAATAGGTCCTAAAAAAAGAGATATAATATATTGAGAGAGTGAGAAGCATATTAAGTCTTTGATAGAAGAGAAAAATGATATTGAGAAATGAAAAAGATAGCAAGATGGAAGGGTATATCGAGAAAGGGTGCCACAAAAACAAAGAAGACATAATGATGAACAAGATGGACATTCGAAAAGGGATAAATGAGTTGAAACAAAGGGTGGAAATGGTGAAGTTCATAATAGAGGACATAAAAGAATAAGATATCCAAGGATTTGGCATAGAGATAAAAATGAGAGTAAAATGGCCTATAGTGTTACTTATGGAAAAAAGAAAGAGAGAAGTTCATAGAAGCAAGACAGGAAGAAATGAAAACATGCATAATAAAGAAAATAATAATGATAAATAGTCCTTGGAAGAAGATCAAAAGGTGTTTATTTGTGAACCAGAGGAAGGATCTATGTTGGATGAATAAGTATCAAGGTAGTCTTGTGAATAACTTGAGAAAAGCATGGAATAGAGAGAAGATATGAAAGATCAAGAGATTATTGAAGAGTCCGTTGAGTCTCTTGAATGTAAATTGATTTGTACTAAGAAAGTTGTTTTTTTAGGTATGGAGATACAAAGCCAAGAAATAATCCATGACTACATGGAGAAAGAAAAAGTTAAGGTACAAGAGTTCAAGGTAAAAGAAGAAAAAAGGGGGAACATTCAGAATCTTTATGAAAAATAAAATTTTGAGGAAAATGTAGGTTTAAGGAAGGACCATATCAGCCCAAGAATAGATCAAAGAGAAGATCAATTCAAAACAATAATGGATGAACAATTAAGTTGCATAAAGATCAAGCTATAAAACAAGAAGCTACAAGAAGAAAAGCCAAGAAGGCAAAGGCAAGGTGAGTTCCTTTATTTGTTTTTAGTCATATTTTGTATGTTTTCATGGTGTTATTCACTATTTAAATTTCATGAAGATCACATGGAAAAAATTGTTCAAGGAATAAACCAGTATGGATTATATAAATATGCCTTAACAAGGTCAAGAGGAAGAGGTTATGAAGCAAGAGCATAGATAATACTTGAGAACAAAACTTTAATGACATATTTTGATAAAAGGGAAATAGAGCCAAAAAAAATGAAGAAAGATTAGAGATAATAATTGAGAACAAAACTTTAATGTTAGATTTTGATAAAAGGGAAATAGAGGCAACAACAATGGAGGATAAAGAAGATAAAGAGCCACTAAAGAGTGTGAACCTAATGAAGATGAAAATTGAACTAATAAGACAAGGCAAGATCAGATCAAGAAAGAGGATTAAAAATAAATAAAAAGAGAGTGAATGGTAGGAGAATATGCATAACCAAAGGATAAAAAGAGGGAGACAAGAAGACAAGAAAGAAGCTCCATTTGAGCTGGAGCTCAAATTTTTCCCACTTGGGGAGTATGATATAGGAGCATCATTAATATAAATGTAAAGTGTCATTTGATAAGTTAATGACATGATTACAAAGGACCTATATATTTTTAGGAGGTTGTGATTAGGTGTTTAAAGCCTTATACATGCTTCACCTATCATTTCTAGATCAATTAGATGTCTTTCTGGTTTTCCCACCAAAATAGGAAATTCAAAAATTTGAATTTGTTTTAAAGAGTTTTGAAGGTGTGAGCATGTTGTAAAGGTATTAGTCCATTTTTAAATGGGATAATAATATGTTTTAAATGTCAATTCACCCTAAATTCAATGTAAATCCATCCTAAACCTAAATGAGATGTATCCAACACAAGAGAAGGACTAAGTTTAACATGTTTAGATGAGTCATAGGTTAGTTGAGGGAATTTTAGGTGAAAGAAACTAGGACTAAGAAAAGGAATTATTTATAATATTATAATGTTTTGATAAATATAAAAGGGATATAAGTACATAATAAATACTGTTTGTAACTCGTTTCGTTTTTCACATTCAAAAGAAAAAAGAAACTAAAGATAATGGTCATGGGTTAGATGATACCCGGATGAAGTTTGCGCACCGTATTCAGATGATTGAAGGAGCTCCTCTTTGGCTGTGGAGGACGACACCTGTAGATAAGAAAAAAACTTAACAAAAGAAAATGTTAGATAGATATATGGTGGACTGCCAAGCAAAAGCTCAGTCCCAGAAGTGCAAAGACTTTCTTGAAGGATGACAGTCCACTAGTTGATAAAAGAGTGTTGATAGAAAGAGAAATGGTGAAAAGACTGAACAAAATAAATAGAGATAATGCGTACCTGTATTCTATTATCTGTCTGTCACAGTCACCGACGTCGGTGGTTCTGCCGGCGTCGATTGGTCAAGTTGTCAACGTCGGTTAGTCTGCCGACGTCAGTAGGGGAAATGGTCGATGTCGGTCAGGGCAATGGCCTTGGGTGAATTCTAGACAGGTTTATGGTCGACAAAGGGGTCTGCAGGGGGTCCAGGTTTGTGCAAGATTGCAGGGGAGTCAATAGAGTCTTAAGAGGGACAAGGGGTAGAGGACAGGTCATCAAAAGGAGCAAGGATATGGGGAAGGCCTCTCAGCCTCTCCAGAAAGAAAGTCAAGTCGGGTCTGGTCTACAGCACTTAGAAGTAGAAAATGGACACTGATTATCAAAGCATTCTGAAATACTGAACTGAAATAAAAAAAGAATACTTAGCTCTTAGTGGAGAACTAGAAGTGTAGAAGACTCGTTCTGTTATGGCTGATGTAGGAGAGTTCGTGCAGTGTTTCAATCAGGTGTGGAGTGACTGATGCAAAATTCCTGTAGCCTGGAGAGTGATGATAGAATGTTGATCCCTATAAAGAGTCGAGGAGCAAGAGAATTTGGATTTTGGGTGTAAGAGAATTCGCATTCGGGTCTGTGATTCTGGGGTCGAGAATTCACCTTTGGGCCTGTTTTAAGCAACCGATGTCAGTGATCCCACTGGCATCGGCCAACTGTTGACCGACGTTGGCAGCTAGAGAATGGGTAAAAAGGCTAAAATTAGCCTTTTGCTCGTTCTTCCATCTACCAGGGTCAATTATCATTGATAAACGGTATGAAGGTGGGTTTAATGGGTGCGAGAATTAGTGGGGGGGAGTTGATATAGGTCTTATATTAGTCATGGGGTGATAAGTGAGGTATCCAAGGGCAAGGAATCTGAGGTGAGGTGTCAAGGGTGATGTGTCCATGGTGAGGTGTTAAGGGAGGTGTTATTAATTTAAAATAGGTAATTTATTTTAAATTAATAAGTGTATGGGTTAGAAATGTTTAGAAGTAGATCAAGGGGACCAAGCGGGAGTTGACCAAGGAGTAGACACAATTTTGGTGTCTACAAATACATGAAGAAAGAGGGATTGAGTAGTGGTTGGTGTGTGAAAAAGATAACATGGGTCTGTATATCTATTGGAAGACATATGAATAAAAAGACTTTTGTTATGATTATTGATGAAAGTATTAGACATTTTAATCATGTAAGTACATGTTTTTGAGTATTCATGTATATATATATATATATATATATATTTATATTATTATGAATGATACTTGAATTATAGAGGTCTGATAATACAGTTTGCAGGGTTACAGTCTAAAATAGAAGACACATTCTTATACTTTCATGATTGGTTAAATTTAAAAGATAATTGATAGAGTAGGAATAATATATGGAAGTTTTAATCCAGGAATAATGAATCCTTGATAGTAATTATATCCCAAGAATACCCTATTTTAGTTCTCTCAGGTCTGAGATCATAGAGAAAAAGATAGTTTCATTCAATTTGAAGAGTGTTCAAATGTTAGGCTTGATTGAAAAGGTAAGGATTAAGTTTAAAAATATTTTTCCATTTTAAATTAACCTTTATGATTCGTTTGAATTCATATTGTCTCAAATAGAGAGGTCTTAACTAGTGATAAACTGTAAAACCCTTAACTAGGGCTTTTGAAGAAAAAAAGTTATATCCTTAAAACTAGCCATTCAAATGTTATGAAATTATGTAGGAAAAAGGTGATTAATAAGTGATCCAATTGGTTTTATCCTTTGATGAAAACCATATAAATAGATATTAAAGTTTTTAAGGTTTATAGATCTGCAAACAAGGCTAAAACAAGGTTTTAGAATACTACAAGCCTAATATCTTGACATCTAGCCTGCCAAACCTTATAAAACTTTTTAGAATGATGAAATAAGATATTTATGAGGTTTTTCGAGAGATTTAATGAAAATGGAGGGTTTATTGAGAGATAAATTCTAAAATATCAGTCTACAAGTCAGTGAAAAGAGTAACTAAACCTTGTTTTATTGTCTTCCTTTCATGATCATACATTTATTGAAGGGTAAAGCGTGTATTTGTAGTTAGAATAATTGAAAATGAATACAAGAACCCTATTTAATTCATAAATAGACTAGGTCTTAATCAAGTATAATAGTTTGCAAGTTGAAGATGTAGGCACTCAATTTTGGCCACTTTTGTGCCTAAACTGGGATTCAATTTAATTTCTAGAACATGATGCAATTTAAGCTTAGAAATTATATGAATGCCTAAATTTGTTTTCATAAGGGATTTAATTACTTATAAATATGGTGAGGATTTATTATTTGGGGTATTACCTTGTATGCACCAATAACCTAGTTTGGTTTCAACCCTAGTCAAATTACAACCTAGTAATTTGACAATTTTGCCCTGTCAAGCTATTAATTCAAAATATTTAAAATAATTTCTAAAATTCAAAAAAACACTAAACAAGATTAATTACAAAAAAAATCTTAATTACCTTTCCTAAGTAAAAATTCCAAGTTAAATTAGTGAATTTAATTTATCAAAAAAGGAATTTTTAGCTAAATATGAAGTCAAAGGTCAAAGGAGATAATAAAGTGATTTATTAATTCCCAAATATTCTAAAAATGTGAGTCACAACCTCAAAAATGTCTAAAATGCATTGTTATAGCTCCTAAATATTTGAATATAAATTTTCAATACTTCATGAATGATTTGACCCAATCTAGGGTTAACCTAACTCAACCTAGGTTATTTTAAACTCAACCAAAGTTAGAATTTAACCTAACCTCCCTAAGGTTAGAGTTAGTTACTAGAGCTATAAATAAAAATTCCCTCACCATAAGCCAATAATTTATTGTGTGTAAGGTTATTTGGTAGGAATGCCTTCAATAAGCCATTGAGAGTAGTGTTATAATGCCCATTTTATGCCAAAATTCACACCAAACCAAGCTAATAGCAAATCAAATCCATAAGTGACCATTGGATAAGTGCTACCACCATGGAGAAGCATTGAAAAGATTTTATAATTTCATAAACCAAACACGAACATCCTTATTCTGACAAATGGACATTAATTTTGACAAAAGAGGTAAAGTTATTTGTTATTTTTATCTTTATTTTGTGATATTTTTAATTATGTTATGCTACCCCTAGTTCTTAGGCAAGAGTGTTTAGTTTTATTGTATTCTTATGAATAGATTTTTATTATCTTCACTAACAAGAAACTAATCAATATTTATGTTCTTTTTGAACTCTTAAGATATATAATGGCACACTTGGTAGGACCATGAATCTCATATGGTCAAGGAGAATGATGTGAAACCTTTAATTTTTCTATCAAAAACATTTCATTCTTCAAGTTTAGAGTTTTGTTCTTAAGAATCTCATCATTCTATTTTTTGTTTAATTAGTGACTTCACCCTATGTAATGGTAACTTTGCTATTTTCATGCTTTATTTGCAATCTTTATTTTTCATAAATAATGACTTTGAAATGATGTCTTTTACATGCTAAATTATGACATTGCTAACTAGAAATGGTAGATTCAACCCTACTAAACAGCCACTTTGATAGGTAAAATTACAAATCATTTCAATGAATTCACCTATTTTGAGTCTATAATTAGTGACTTTGTCAGATCTAATTGGTGCCTTGACCCTATTTAATGATGACTTCACCAGTCTCTATTTATGTGTGCATTATTAAGAAAATAATGGTTTCACTAAAAATGATGGCTTCACTCTATTGTATAAATGACAACTTTGTTTTATGTTTTCAAAAACTCGAGAGCTCAAAATATAATGTTGTTTATTGATTTGATTTTTGTCCTAAAGACAATAAACCCCCCTAATGTTTTTGTAGGAACCAAGGTAGATAAAGAGAGGCTTAAACACTTCTAAATCTCACGTACACTTTTGTTTGGTGCTTAAAGTCAACCTAATCAAACTTGTTTTTTAACATTTCAAAGTTTTTATAAGTTCAAATAAGGCCAAGGGATCAAAATTTCAATCACATTTAAGTTGGTGCTATTGAAAATAACTTATACTTTAGTTAGATATCTTAAGATATTTTTTGCTTTTTGTTTTTTCCTTATTTATTAGCTAGTTTCAAAGTTCATAGATTAAATTCTTTGTTTATGGAAAACTAAAAACTATAATGTGTATGCTCTCCCTCTATCTCTTATAGGGAACTCGAGTGACCAAAAGTGCTTGGTTTATTGCATTATTTTTTCAATCTTATCAGAAAGAATGTTGCATATGCTCTCTCCAAGATCTGAGTGATGTGGGTGACTCAGAAAATGACCTCTAAAATCTTTCCATTTATTTTCTTGCATTTGGCTTGTGGGTGGGAGTTCATTACCTCCTTGTAAGTCCTTTAGGGGTGCATTGACCTGGGGTTTCATCTCTCAAATTCATACCAACCCCAATCCATGGTGGGGTATATAAATTGGGCACATGATATTAGGATTTCTAGGGGTCTGAGTAGCTAGCTTCTCTAATCCTAATGAAAATTCAAGTCAGTTCATGCTAAACATCAGACTTCACTAAGTGGTACATGGCTGAAGTCATTATGCAAAGGAATAGACCTTTGTATAGTAAGTTAACGAGTTTGAACCCAATTGACATGATATGCCATTATGTTAGCCATAATTGGTACCATTTTTTGAAACTTATAGATTTTAGTCAATGTCATTTGCCATGAAATTTATTATCAAATGTCAAGTTCTCCTCACTCTAAGTTTGTGCCACATACCAATACTTGAGAGACAGAGGGGGTGTAAAAACTCTAATTACACATGTTTAATTTTTGAATTAACTTTTAATTCATTTTGAGCAATGGTATATCGATGGAAACTTTGGTAGAAGTTATGCACACCCATGTTAGTTTTAGGGATAAGACAAGCCATTAATGTTATTTCTATTTTATTTGATTTACATGTGTATTTTAGACTAAAATCATTTATTTATATTGTCAAGTCGAAACAAGTTCAAAAATTTTCATGTTGTTTGCACACCACTTTAGCCTAATAGGTGTTATTCTACCCATTTTATGTTACACATTTGTCTTAGAGTTTTTATTTCAAAACCAATTATGTGTCACTTGTTTAAATAGGGCATCGTTACGCTATCTGTTTCAACTCAAACATTTGCCTTAGATTTTTAAGTCCAAAACCATTATTTAATATTTGTTTGAAGGAGTGTTATTACACTACCTAAATCATTCCAAAACACTTGTAGTTTATGAAACCAAGTTTTAAACCAATGTTATACCTCTTGTTTCAAATGCCCATTTGACTTAGAACATCTAAGTATTTTGATTAAAATTTGAAATTCAACATTTCAAAGTAAAAATCCTAAATTAATCAAGTTTATGCTAAAACCTCATCTAATTTAGGCTTAGGTAGTTTACCTTTTTTTATTTAGATTGTGATACTTGGGTTGATTTACTATTTGAACTGAAAAACCCTTTACCTAGACCTAACAATTTTTTATTGTGTTGTGTCATGTTTGAGCATCCTTTTGAGCTAATTTTTTACCATGTGCCTTGTTTAAAGTTTGTTGAGCTAAAGTTAAAAAATTTCCTAGTTCCGTTATCAAAATAGTTTTTGTGAACCAAATATTGAGTCTTAGTGAGCCAACT
The DNA here is from genome assembly GCA_037957365.1 of Torreya grandis. Taxonomy (NCBI): domain Eukaryota; kingdom Viridiplantae; phylum Streptophyta; class Pinopsida; order Cupressales; family Taxaceae; genus Torreya; species Torreya grandis. The sequence continues at coordinate 845,380 of JARHVA010002169.1, read as the reverse complement.
ACTGAGTGTCACCCAAGCAAATTGCCTTAGTTTAGATTGTTTTTGAGTCTTTGTGGTTAGATCAACCTTTTGTTTTCAAGTCTAGCCTCATTTTTCATGTTAAATGATTATAACCACCTTTGGGAAAATTATTGTTATCCTTTCGGCATAGTTCATGATTGTTCTACTCTGCATTTATACTTTTGTTATTGATTATAAACATCTTTGAGAAAATAAATACTTTAGCCACATACAAGTTTTGAGATTTCATATTATCTTTACCACTGATTATAACCACCTTTGAGAAAATTGGTATCTTTTGGTATACCAATTATGAGTTTGTTTTGTCTTTACCTTTGCTTAATTTAGTTGTTTTACCCTTTGGGGATATTTTATAAAACCAATGACAGTTTGTTTTTAAACCTCATTTATTTGATACCTTTTATACCTTTATTTTTCACATGTATCGGGACTATATATAATCTGAACTATGAGAACTTTGTGACTAGTGACCTTTTTATTCAAGAGTCATATGGTGATGACATAAATTATGAGACAAATCCCTAACCATTTTATAATATTCCATACATTAAATAAAGGTCAGACCCAATAACATAGTATTTGGTGACTACAACTTCTTATTCAGGCCAATAACAAGAGTAAATGACATGGTACCTTGCTTAAGCAATGCCAACTATAGAATAAGGCCAAAAACAAGAACCCTACTATGTTATAACATCAATGTAGATAATTTATGCTTTTTAATTGTTTGATCACCATTTATTAGAGAATAAAGATGAAATTCTGTCAAGGCCTTCGAAGCAGGAGCCAAATTCCCACTAGACTTCTCACATGAAATTTTGAGTAGTTTTATTATAACTCCTAGTAATGTGCCTCAAAACCAATAGTTTGAACATGCATCGACTAGTTATAGTCAAGCTTTAGTATAAATGCCATAGTAGAGCCAAATTACACTTGCAAAAGGGAAAGTTATTATAGAAAATAAAATGGAACAGGTACAACAAGCATACCAAAATTATCTCAATCAAGCTCACAATTTTAACACAATGGTTATTTCTAACATGTTTATTGAGCTAGATTCATTAATTGGGCAAAAAATAGATGCTTTGGGATATGCAAACCAAAAAAAAGACCCATTTAGTCAAAGCACGCTTGTTGGTGACATGTTTAATGTCTCCATTTCAATAGAAGAGACTATCATGTTGAGTTGTGGAGCTAAAAGCTTCACTAATGAGCTAATGTGGAGGTTGCTGGGCTTACACAGTAACTGGCATCGGTCAGAACCAACTGACATCGGTTAGGGGTCGACCAACATCAGTGAAATTGGTCAGAACCAACTGACATCGGTTAGGGGTCGACCGACATCGATCATCTTCAGACTGACACCGACTTCGGTGCGTTTCTAGAATTGCTATTTTTAGGAGAACAGTCAATTTGCATGTAAAGACTAAAATTAGTCTTGAGTTTGTTTTTCTAATTATTGTTTGATTTTCAATTCTATTTAAGAGAATCATGGGGCAGTATTGTAATTTGAATAAGATAAGCAAGATCAAGAAGATCTACAAGAATCAAGAAGATTATTAAAAATCTTGTTCCATGATTGCTGTAGCAATCTGAGTTGATTGTAATTGATTGAGAGAGAGAGAGAACTATTGAAGGAGAATTATTGTACATATGAGAGGTGTGAGAAGAGAGAGATTTATACATTGTATTTCCTTATGGAAGAGTTTAATACAAGATTGATTGTTTCTTGTATCTCTTATTATTTACTATTTCTGATTTCTAATTACTTATTACTTCTGGTTTTAATTCCGTGTTTAGTTGCTTATACAAAAGTAATCAATTGTACTCTAAGATCTTAACAACTGGTATCAGAGCTATGTGTATACACTAACAACTGGTATTAGAGAATGTTAGTGTTTGTTGATTACATAATTCACTCACAGGGGTTTCTGATTGAGTGGGAGCAAAGCAATGGCAAAAGAAAGTAAACTACGAATGGAGAAATTCAATGGCAAGAATTATCAATTATGGAGGATGCAGATTGAAGATTATCTGTTCTATATTTACCATTGGGTGGGGTTTCAAGGAAGCCCACAGATATGAAAGATGAAGAATAGAATGTTCTTGATAGAAAGACTCTTGGATCTATAAGGTTGAGCCTAGCAGCTTCTGTGTTTTCCAACTTATCACAGGCAAAGACAACGCTAGAATTAATAGATACTTTGGAAAATTTATATGAAAAAGCCTTAGCTTCGAATAAGGTATATCTTATGAAGCAATTATTTAATTTGCAAATGCAGGAAGATGGATCTGTATCTAGTCATCTTAATAATTTCCATGCAATAGTAAATCAGTTAAATTCAGTTAAAATAGTTTTTGATGTTGAAATTAAGGCTCTCTTAATCTTATGCTCTTTACCTGAAAGTTGGCATAGTTTGGTAATGGCAGTTAGTAATATTGCATCTGTTTCAAATATCTTGAAAGTTAATGATGTTGTTAGTGTAATCTTGAATAAAGAAATTCACAAAAAAAGCACAGGGGAAACATCAGGTAATGCTTTAAGTGTTGAAATCAGGGGAAGGCAAAGAGAGAAGGGCAAGCAAGGGAAATTAAGGTCAAAGATGGTAAGTAGATCCAAATCTAGAAATGGAAGAATAACCTGCTGGAATTGTGAAAAGAAAGGGCATGCAAAGAAAGATTGTTGGTTGAAGGATAACAAAGAAAATCAGCATGAAGGTAATAAAGAAGCAAAAGTTGCAGGTATTGTTGCACAAGATGCTCTTATATTTTCTTTGGATAATAAAGTAGAATCATGGGTTTTATATTCTGGTGCCTCTTTCCATGCAACCTCATATAGAGAATTTTTCAATGATTATGTCCATGGAGATTTTGGAAAAGTTTATTTAGGGGATGATGAGCCTTGTAAAATTGTTGGCAAAGGAAAAGTGCAGCTAAAATTATAGAATTTCAACACATGGGTGTTGAAAGATGTCATGCATGTACCCATCCTGAAGAGGAATCTGATTTCTACAGGAAAGTTGGGTGATGAGGGTTGTATAGTAACTCTCACAGCTGAATCTTGGAAAGTTTCCAAGGGTGCACTTATATTAGCAAAAGGTAAGAGAGTAGGTACACTTTATCTATCTACTTGTATTACTGATTATTCTCCTTCTATTTTATCTACTTTAGATGTAGATGCAAAGTTGTGGCACTGTAGGCTTGGTCACATGAGTGAGAAGGGAATGAATGTTCTTAAGTCAAAAGGTAAGCTTTCAGATTTGAAAATCATAGATCTAGATTTCTGTGAGCATTGTATTTTTGGGAAATAGAAGAAAGTGAGGTTTCTCAAAACTGAGTTAACAAAGAAGAAGCACAAGTTGGAGTTTGTTCACACAGACATGTGGGGACTAGCTCAGGTAGCTTCTATTGGAGGATCACAGTATTATGTTTCTTTCATTAATGATGCTACAGGAAAGGTATGGGTTTATTGCATAAAGAAGAAATTTAATGTTTTTGACACATTTAAGAAATGGAAAGATTTTGTTGAGAATGAAACAGGTTTGAGATTGAAGTGCCTTAGATCTGATAATGGTGATGAGTACTGTAGTAATAAATTCAAAAGTTATTGTTCTATGAGTGGAATATGCAGGAAAAGGATGGTTCCAAGGACACCTCAGCAAAATGGAGTTGCTAAAAGGATGAATAGAACAATAATAGAGCGTGCATGAAGTATGAGGTTGCATGCTGGTTTGCCCTTACAGTTTTGGGTAGAAGTTGTAGATACTACAGTTTACCTGATTAATAGAGGACTTCTACTGCACTAGATGGTGGAATTCTAGAAGAGGCTTAGACAGGTAAAAAGTTAGATCTTTCATTTCTCAAAGTTTTTGGTTCTGAAGCTTTTGTGCACATTGATAAAGAAAATAGAAAGAAGCTGGATGCTAAATCTATGCGGTACACTTTCATTGGTTATGGTTTTGGAGATTTCAGATTCTGATTGTGAAATTTAGAAACTAACAAAATTATTAGAAGCCGTGATGTAGTTTTCAATGAGAAGGTGATGTACAGTGATCAGCTTAAGAGGCTGGATAATTTTGAGCAGGGCAATCTTGATTTGGAAGAGGTTATGATCCAAAATGAGCTCACGGGTAAAAATCATCACTCACAGAAAAACACAGAGATCGACATCAGTCAGGCAGAGATCGACGTCAGTCAAGTGGAAATCGACGTCGATCAGGTGGAATCAACATTGGTTGGGTGCACACCGACATCGATCAGAGATGACTGGGATTGGTCACTGTCAGAGGAAAATTTGGGCAAACAACAAGCTATAAATGAGTCTCAAACGCCCATAAGGAGGTCTAAAAGGGTAAGTAAACCTCCAATTCATTATTACCCTTCTTTATACTACTTGTTGCTCACTGATGGTGGAGAAATAGAAATTTTTGATGAGGCAATGTAGGTAGAATCCAAGAAACAGTGGGAGCATGGCATGAATGAGAAAATTGATTCCTTGGAAGAGAACCATATGTGGGATTTGGTTGAGTTGCCAGCCAAAAAGAAAGCTCTAAAAAACAAATGGGTATACATGTTAAAGGAAGGAGAGAATGGACAAATGAGACATAAGGCTAGGTTGGTAGTAAAGGGATTTGCACAGAAACGAGGTATTGATTTTGGTGAAATTTTTTCTCATGTAGTAAAGATGACTTCTATTCAGACTGTATTATCTTTAGTTGCTATTGAGGATTTGTATTTTGAGCAGCTTGATGTTAAGACAGTATTTCTTCATAGAGATTTAGATGAAGAGATATATATGGATCAGCCGGAAGGTTTTGAGGTCAAAGGTAAGGAGAAACTTGTGTGCAGGTTGAAAAAAAGCTTATATGGTCTTAAGCAATCTCTAAGACAATGGTATTTGAGGTTTGACAGGTTTATGATAGAGCATGGCTTTAGTAAATGTCAATCTGACCATTGTGTTTATTTTAACAGATTGGATAATGGTAGTTATATTATCTTGTTACTATATGTAGATGATATGCTTGTTGCAGGTTCACACATGCATAAAATTACTGAGCTTAAGGTAAAATTAGCTTACACATTTTCCATAAAGGATTTAGGAGCAGCAAAGAAAATCCTTGGCATGAGTATTAAGAGAGACAGGAAAAATCATAGTTTGATTTTGTCTCAAGAGAATTATGCGAATAAGGTGTTGGAGAGGTTCAATATGCAGGATGCAAAATCGATAAACACACCTATGGCTAGACACTTAAAGTTGAGCAAAGAACAGTGTCCTAAATCACATGATGAGGTTGAGTACATGAGTAGAGTTCCATATGCTTCAATAGTTGGGAGCTTGATGTATGCAATGGTATGTACTAGACCAGATATTTCCCAAGCAATGGGAGTTGTCAGCAAGTTTATGGCCAATCCAGGAAAGGAACACTGGAAAGTAATTCAGTGGATTTTCAGATATCTGAGAGGGACCAGTAGTAGGCATTTATGCTATGGAGGGTCAAACACTTCTCTACATGGGTATGTAGATTCGGATATGGCAGGTGACTTGGATGGTAGGAGAAGCACCACAGGATATGTGTTCATTGTTGGTGGAACAGTTGTTATCTAGATTTCAAAGTTACAGAAGGTTGTTGCCTTGTCTACTATAGAGGCAAAATACATTGTAGTCACAGAGGCTAGCAAGAAAATGATTTAGATGACTCAATTCATGGAAGAGTTGGGAAAGGAGTAAGAGAGTTTCAGCTTGTACAGTGATAGTTAAAGTGCAATTCATTTGGCAAAGAATTCAACCTTTCATTCAAAAAACAAACATATACAACTTAGGTACCACTTCATTAGACAGGTATTGGAGGATGGACAGTTGAAGCTAGAAAAGATCCATATGGATAAGAACTCTGCTGATATGTTAACAAAGCCGGTAACAAAGGATAAGTTGAATATTCATTCAAATTTTGTTGGTCTTAAAGATTGAACTTGAAGAGGGAGAAACAAGCCAAAGATGTTTAGAGGATGTTGCTGTATAGGTACAGGTGCAGCTGTTTATCTCCAAGTGGGAGATTGTTGAGTTATGGAGCTAAAAGCTTCACTAATGAGCTAATGTGGAGGTTGTTGGGCTTACACAATAACCAGCATCGGTCAGAACCAATCGACATCAGTTAGGGGTCGACCGACATCAATGGAATCGATCAAAACCAACCGACATCGGTTAGGGGTCAGCCGACATCGGTCATCTTCAGACTGACACTGACTTCTTTGTATTTCCAAAATTGTTGTTTTTAGGAGAACAGTCAGTTTGCATGTAAAGACTAAAATTAGTCTTGAGTTTGTTTTTCTAATTATTGTTTGCTTTTCAATTCTATTTAAGAGACCCATGGGGCAGTATTGGAATTTGAGCAAGATAAGCAAGATCAAGAAGATCTGTAAGAATCAAGAAGATTATTAAAAATCTTATTCCATGATTACTGTAGCAATATGAGTTGATTGTAATTGATTGAGAGAGAGAGAGAACTCTTGAGGGAGAATTACTGTACATCTAAGAAGTGTGAGAAGAAAGAGATTTCTTCATTGTATTTCCTTCTGGAAGAGTTTAATACAATATTGATTGTTTCTTGTATCTCCTATTATTTGTTGTTTTTGATTTCTAGTTATTACTTCTGGTTTCAATTCCATGTTTAGTTGCTTATACAAAAGTAATCAATTTTACTCTAAGATCCTAACATATCACTCAAATGAAATACCTCACTCAAAACATCATGGATAACATGCAAGTGTATTACAATTTAAACCAAAGTGGATCTAATTTACAGTAAAAAAAAAACACAAAAAATTCCTCTAAATAATGCCATAAGTGGATTGCAACAATAGGGGATAGGCACACCTATTTCCCAAACACAACAAGTAACCTCCCTTCCTCAACAACCCGCTTCCTTGAGTGTGTAATAGGGGAAACAAACCAACTTACCACCTCAACAAATGTAGAACACTATGTGACCTAGACAAGGGGTAATAAGTTTTTCATTACAATAAGTAAAAACTAATATACCTAAATAATCACAAACATTGCCTAATCCACAATATGTTTCTATTAGTCAAAAGGTGCCAGTTGGTAAATAACAATAAATGTCAAACCCACAACAAATGCCTATCTAATAGTAAGTGTTAAACCAACCTAAAGGTTCTTATATAAAGTAAATGCTAAGCCCTAGGCAATAATTTCCTTTCACCCAATAGGTATCGCACATGCAATAAGGATCCAACTTTAAACACCTCCAATAGTAAGGTTCTAGTCAGCAACATGTTCCCTTTAAACAATAGGATTCGACGAGTAGACAATAAGTTCCCTCCCAAAACCAACAATACCAACACATCTCACAAATACAAATGCCATTACCATAGCCAAAAAATTTTAGCCAAGGCTATGTAGCCAATCCAAGCCATAATGTTTTTCAATATCAATGTATTTTGTATCAAAAATACAATTCTAATACACTAATATGTATACCTATTCATCTGACCAATTTGACCAACATTATATAATATGTTGTTACAACCTACCCCAATAAGGGTAATCCACCTTTGACCACATAACCCTAACAATAATAGGCCACTCCATCCCGACTTCCTTGCCCAAGAGTTGCAACAAATGAAGAATGCAATTTAAGCTATATAGACTGCAAATTAAACAAAGAAATTTAAACTAGATAAAATATGCTCTTATCCATTCAACATGGATTATATTTAAATATCATTTACACTGGGTTATGATCCACCCAAATTTAAAAAATACAAGGCAAAGGCAACCCCAAAGAGCATATCAAATAATTCTTTGTTACTTGCCAACCAATGGCATATAGCAATATATATTTGTTTCTTCTCTTTTCAAGGAGTCTAGACAACAAGCCATGAAATAAATTTTGAAATTGAAGAAGAATTTTGTACTACTTTGATGATATTTATATGAAGTTTATACAAAAAATTTCATAAAATCTTGAGCATGAGATTATAGTTTTGGACTTGGGCCAAGAAAAACAAAATAATTGTAAAAGTTTCACTACTTATAATGTTGGAGAGCACTGACAAGCTGATTTACTCATAATTTTTTAGATAAGCAGTTGATCGTGATATTTACCAAGAGATTACATAACAAGATATCTTACCATCTCAAGATGCAACATGATCATGTATTTGAAAAGGTTATTGAGAAAGGATTACATATTTAGATAGCCCTTGTCAACAAAGGGATAATCAAGCTATCTTCTTCTAACCAGAGCTAAAATCAACATCAAGGTTAGCATACCCAAAACCAAGGCCAAAACCATAATCAGAACCCAATTCAAATACCGAATTCAATGCCACCTCAAGCCAATAAAAATGAGAGACCAAAACCTTACTACCACACTAATAATGTTGTTGGTAATGGGGTCATTGAATCATGTCATGTTCAGATAATTCAAACACTCATTGTCTATTTACCTCCACCCATTTAACGACCACTACCTCCATACATTCAACCAAGGCCTCCACAAAACCAATAACAATAAAATAAAAACCTATTATAAGCCCCTCCTCTAAGGATAAGACCACCCATTTCTAGACAATTCAGTAAACTTGGTGAGCCCATTGAATTTATGTTTCAAAAATTAGTTTAGGCAAATATAATCAGTTGGCCAATACCAAAGCCATTCCCTAAAGGGATTCTGATTGGTACAAAGAACATGAATTTTATGAGTACCGTCATGTGAAAATTCATTCTATATGCCAATGTATCAAACTCAGGCATTTGATTGAGAATATGATGGAAAATAGAGAGATACAAAGAGATACCCATGCTCGTATGACCAATCATTACTTGGGAATCTATTAGAATCCATTTCCCCAATATAACAATAACAATAACCAACAATAGCACCAACAAAAACAATAATAAAAAATAACTCCACAAAATTAACAATAATAATGCCATCCATAACAAAAATAGTAGAATGGTCAGAACCAAGGGCAAATTGATCAAACCAACCAAGGAGGCCATCATACAATTCCATATACCTACAAAAAAAAATTAGGACATGTCTCAGGCGGTCATGTTGCCACCACCACCATTAATCCCTAGACAACTACCAACAGGTCAAGATCCTCACCTATCTATGCCTATCAACCAAGCAATGCCTACCAACCCCCTTTTACTAGTAATTCTTCTTTGGATTGTGTTAGTAGCTAGGCTCAATATTATCTAAGAATTACCATTTTGGGTCCTATTACCCCCCATCCAACTACCAAATCCAAGTACCAGATTGATATTTCACAATCACAACTTGATGAGCCAAGATCACTATCAAGGGACTGAAGCCAAATACCATGAATAAGCCCATTCATACCTCCATGCCTATTAGAAATAAACCAACCATCAAAACTAAAGGAAATAACTATGACATTGTGGAGAAATTAAAGAAGACACTTAAACAAATATCCATCATGGATTTTTTGCATACATCAAGCATCCATAAATACATCATAAATGAGTACTTGATCCAATCCCTCATACCAGATGACTTGACACCATAAAAATTCCAAGCTATGGTAGGGCACTTGGCCCCCAAACAATGTCTTACCTTTGACCAAAATGACATGTCATCCTTGGTCCTATTGCATAATAACTCATTCTACATCAAGGTCACTATAACAAACCATAAATTTAAATGCATCTTTGTATATAATTATTTTGGCCTCAACATCATGTCTCTGAAGTTGATCAAACATCTTGGTATACAATAGCTAACTTGCAACTAGAAACCATCATTATTAAAGCATATGATAATGAAGAATGGGAATCTAAAGGTACTATTAGCTTGCTAGTGGTCATTGGGACTTTGACCTATGATACTCTATGCCATGTTTTGTACTTGGAATTATCTTATAGTTTGTTATTAGGCTGACCCTGGATTCATGTAATCAGGCCCATACCTTCCACATGACATCAATGTATAAAATTTCCCCCTTCAAGAATGGAAGTAACTATACCTACTGATCTCTATCCATATTAGTATTGCAAACATCTTGAGGTCAAGTATAATATCTATAACTATCAATTTGGCATGAATCCTATGCTCAAACTTGATGGAAAAAGAGCCAAGAAAGGAAAAGCCATTGAATCAAGACCAAAAGCCAATTATATTGACTTAGACAACTTAGTTTCTACCTCATATATACCTCCATTGGACATTGCCAATCACTTCTATATAATCGATAAAGGTCTCAAATAATACAATACCCATGAGTCATTCCATATTGCCAAATTACTATAAAATACAAAAACCTATGGGAGACCCAAGGCTAAAACTACTTGTATGGAGTGGCAGACTAAGGGAAAATCTCAACTGAATAAACCCATTATTTTCAAACTAGCCTTTAGTCTAGAATAGGATCCCTTAGTTGAAGACAATTCATAGATTTACACTAACGAGCTAGCTGATTGTTACCAAAATACAAAGTATCTTATTCCTAATCAGATTATGGATCACCTAGCTTATGAAGACATAGGCCTAGGGCTACATTATCAAGGGAATATCAAGCTAGTCTCAATGACCAAGTGTAAGGGAACACATGGTATTGGATTTAAACTACTTGGGGGGACCTTACATACCTTATTTGGGTTCCAACAACATCGGCTAGTGAAGATGATGTTGGCAGTGATGCAGGGTCTAATCATAACATCTATGATGACCTTGAAAATATAAATTTGTTTAACCCCCATGCCATTTATACTGTTAACCCTATTTATAGCCCTTTTCCTCTGACCATTTATCACCCACAGTTGATAGAATAGGACTAACAAGAGTCAACAATGCCGTTAGATGATTTTGAAGATGATAAGGCCATATGCGACTTTTTAGGATTGAGGAGTCACATTCCTCTTCAAGATAAAATGCAATACTTTTCTATCAAATTATATCTTGATACCTAATTTAGAGAATGGGTGAACTTCCTTGGACAAAAATAAAAATAAAATCAAACATGGAGGTCTAAAAGTGAAAATCTCTTTGAGGTGCTTAAATAAAAAGGCAAGACTCTTGGTGAAAACTAGTTTTCGATGCCATTATATGGGGACATTCATCCCTATTCATATGAAACATAGGAGACACATATTCCTAAGCCTATTTATTGATCTAAAATTAGTATTAAAGAACAACAAGTTTTTATGCATATTGTTCAAGAGTGATTTGAATTATTTATTTCATGGTCTTTACCAACACTAGGAGATTCTAATTTTTCCTACTTGGGAGAATTAGATAAGCCAATCCAACTAAGAACTTTTTCATTGTTGACTTTTTTAGATGATGATTCTATACTTCTTGTGGAGGACACTTCAAAGTTTAATATTGGGACTCCAAAGGATCAAAAGTGGATCAAATTAGGTGTGCCCCTCATTGAGGAGTAAAATGAAAATTTTACATCCCTTCTGAGAGAGTTTATTGACATATTTGCATGGGCTTATTTGAACATGTTAGGTTTGGATGCCACTTTAGTTGTACACCATCTTGATTTATATCCTGATGCTAAACCCATTAAGCAAAAACTACATAAGATGCATCCTCATATTATTATGCTAGTAAAAAAAAACTTGGAGAAACTCTTAGATGTGAGATGCATCAAGTTGATTGACTACTTAGAATGGATTTCTAACATTGTATTAGCGACTAAGAAATTGGAAGGTATCATAATGTACATTAATTTTAGGGATATCATCAAAGCTTACCTAAAAAATGACTTTTTTCTATGTGACATTAACATGATAGTTGACTCAATGCTAAGATATTAAATTCTTTCTCTTATGGATGGATTCTCAAGATATAAACATATTAGAATTACACCATAAGACCAGCACAAGACAACATTTACCACTGTGGGGATCATTCTGTTATCAAGTGTTGTTTGGACTCAAGAATCTAGGAGCCACTTACCAATAAGCCATGCCAGTGATTTTCCATGATATGATGCATGACATCATTAAAGACTATGTCAATGACATTCTAGGTAAATCAAAGACCCATGCTGACCATCTAGCTGTACTAAGAATAATATTTGAGAGACTTCACAAGTACAATGTTAGGCTTAATCCAAAGAAATATATATTTGGCATAACTTTTAGTAAATTATTAGGCTTCATTATCTCTCGCAGGGGCATTAAAATTTATCCATCTAAAGTTTGACCCATTAGTAAAATTCCATCACCATCTACCTTGAAGTAGCTCCACAGGTTGCAGGGCAAGATCCAGTCAATTTGATGCTTCATATCAAAATTGGCTAATAAATGCCATCTATTTACACACTTACTAAAAAAGGGCATTAATTTTTCTTGGAATGAAGAGTGATAGAAATCATTTGAATAACTTAAAGAATATCTAGCCAATCCACCTATTTTATTACCACCCACATTGAATAAGCCTTTGTTACTTTACCCATCAATGAATAAAATTTCCTTGGGGGCACTTTTGGTATAACACAATAAATAGGATAAAGATCATGTCGTGTATTATCTAAGCCAAACATTATTCACATATGAGCATAATTATACATCAATTAAAAAAGCCTATTTAGTAATGGTGTTTGTAACCCAAAAATTACATCATTACATGATGAACAACAAGACCGTTGTTATTGCCAAAGTATATCCACTCAAGTATATACTTTCTAAAATAGTTTGACATGGTCACATGGTAAAATCGATCATGCTTTTGAGCAAGTTTGAAATTGAATATGCCAATTAGAATGCCATTAAGGGACAAATACTCATATATAAGCTTGTATAAGTTCCTCTTCATGATACTAAACCTCTTACATTTAGATTTCTAGATGAATCCATTATGACCACCATAGAGGTAGAAGTAAAAACACCTCTTGAGGTAGAACAGTGGAAGATGTACTTCAATAGTTCATTCATAGATCATAGATTAGGTGATGGAATATTATTCATCACACCATAATGGGATCTCATTCCCAAGTCCTTTCATATATATTTTTCCTGTACTAAAAACATAGTTAAATATGAAGCACTAATTGTAGCGATTCATCAAGTAGTACAATAGAACATCCAACATTTACTAGTTCATGGTGATTTGCATTTAATCATTAGTTAGGTTATAGACTAGTACCAAATAAAGGACAAGAAGTTGGTAACATATTAAGATATGGTCAATACTCTCAAAAAAAAATTTACCAACATTTAATCTGAGAGAATACCTTGAGCCAATAACATAATAGCTGATGTCATGGCCATAATTGGTTCCATGATTTAGATCACCGATAGAGCCAGGGATTATCAATTTATTATTAAACATCTCCTAGTCTTGGCACATGAATAATCAGATATCAAGATGGTTTATGACATTGTAGGTCCTACGTCTCCCTAGTATTCTAACATATATGACTATTTCCAAGAATAAATTATTCTATCTGACCTATCATATAAGAAACAAAAAGCCTTCATCCATAAAGCCTCTCATTATACCTTACTTAGACCTACCTTGTATCATAAAAGTTATGATGGAACTCTTCTTTGTTGTTTATCTTTAGTATAATTTGGATTAAAATTGAGGGAAAATTATTAAAGAGTGTGTATATACCACACTAGTGGGGAAATCTTAGCCAAAACATTACTGCGTACTGGTTATTACTAGCTAACTATGGAAATAGACACAACTGCATATGTGAAGAATTGTGTAAAGTTCCAGAAGCATGCTAATATGATTCATGATCTAGCTAAGACACTCAAATAATTGATGACACTATGGCCATTCTCAATGTGGGGACTCAACCTCATAGGGAAGATCAATCCTACATCCTCAGATGGCCATAAACATGTAACTACTACCAAATATTTTACTAAGTGGGTGGAAGTCATTCCTCTCACTTACATAACTGGTAATTAGATATCCAAATTCATATTTAACAATCTCATCTGCCATTATGGGGTACCCTCCAACATTATATATGATAATTATGGATCATTTAAAAACAAAGATGTGAAAGCACTTTACACCCAATTCTATATTAAACAACATTTCTCTACCACCTACACCCGCAAGGCAATGACCAAGTTGAGGATTATAACAAGACCATAGCCAATATTTTGAAGAATATTATCAATGATTTTGGTTGTAATTAGAACTTGAAAATGTTTAATTCCCTCTAGGCATATTATACTACATTCCTATTCACTTATTTACAACACTGAGGCCATTCTTCTTGTCAAGGCTGAGTTGACTTCTCTCTAGATTTCACTGTAACTTATCATTGATGATGAATACTATAGAGTAGCTTGCTTACAATATCTATATTTGCTTGATGGAAAGTGCATGGCTACATTGAATAATCTTTAGGCATATCAAAATAGATTATGAGGCCATTATAATAGGTGCATTAAGCATCATGAATTCAATCTTGGTGACCTTGTGCTAAAATAAAATCATAATAACGTCAATGCAAAAAAAATAAAAAAAGGAAGTTCCAACCAAACTGGTTATGGCCTTGTGTAGTTATTTCTAACTACGGTTATGGATCATATAGGCTTGCCATGCTAGAAGGAAAGGAATTTGATGAATTGATGAACATAATGCACCTCAAACATTTTTACACGTAAGGAACTCAAAGTATTGTCTATGAGGATTGTTTAAGTTATGTCACATTATGCTCATTATTTGTACCATACCCAATATCATTCTACCATTGCCATTAACCCCTTGCCAACCAATTATTTTTTCCTAATCCCACCTTTCATGTTTGGCCTTGGTTCTAATTCATTTGTACTTTAGGCATGTTCAGTGGTTGATGATAGATTTAGGTCTAGTAGTTGTTTTAGAATCAAATGTTTGAATGGTAGTATATAAAAGTAGTATGACAGTGGTCCTGGAAATTACATCCTTCACTTATTATTATTTTCACTATTTGCACTATTAATTATAACTTCCTGTAGGAAAATTATTACCACTAACCTTTGCCAGTTTTTCCTAATTATAACTACCTTTGATAAAATTAGGAACAACACCTTTACCATGCATTATTGTATTACCTTGCCATCACTATTGCCATATACATTTCCATTTACCTATACCTAATCTTGTTGGTACTTAGTCAGATGCCTTTTATGTACGTAGAAATACAGTGACTTGAGGTCTTATAAGATTATGTAGGTAATGCTCAATTTCTATTGAGGTTAGCTCAGTCACCATTTTTCCCAACTCGCATCATTTTGTGAGCATTTTAAATTCATACACTCTCACCATTTTATGATTTTTTATTGTGAGCATTATGTGTTAAAACTCAATGCACTAATGACCACTTGACTTCTCCAACACACTCACCATTTTATGTGCTCATTCTCATTCCAAGCCATAGATGTAGTGAACACTGTGAATTACCTATTCAGTTCATTAGTGGATACTCACATCTTGAATTTTAGTGTGGTCTTAGCCTAAACTATGCTCTCGCGTTTGTGTGATTTATTTGTTTTAAAGCTTTCATGATTATGAATATCATCCCCCTCTTTTCTCATGTACTCAACATTTTATGAGTCCATTCCTATATTCGTCTACAAGTCAATTATGTTTTCTAAATCATCATTTTATTTTATTCCATATCTTGGGAGTATTACATTTAGCCTGAAGTTTGTGTTGGACCTAATGTTCATGAAACTATGTAGGTAGCGTTCACTTACCTAGTGCATCTGGAGTCAGCTCAGCTACCCCTTCCTTTTCTTCTATTCCCCCCATTTTTTGGTTTGTGTCATTATCTCATATAACCTAGGGGTAATGTTTTCCATCCTTATTTGTGTTGTTTCTCCTTATACCCTAGGGGAAACCATTTGCCATCATACCCTTTGTCTTTATTTCCCTATAACCTTTGTCTTTATTTCCCTATAGGGGAAACCTTGTGCCATTTGTTATTGTATTATTTTACTTGTGTTGTTGCTACCTAGTTTAGGGGTCACCCTGTCACCAAGAATAACGCCTATATTACACATATACAGACAATTTGTATTCTATTTGTGCTAACATTGAGACTAACCATTGTTTGTATTTTTCCATTTGTTTTAGCCTAGTTTGTTTATTTTGTTTGTTTGCCTTTGTGTGTGTTTAGAATAGTTTGTTGATTGAAATTTTCTTTTCTTTGGTTTATTTGTTTATTTTGTTTATGTTTGTTTGTTCATTTTTTATCTGTTTGTTTGTTTTATATATTTCACTTGTTTGTTTCGTTATTATATATTTGTCAGTTTTAATTGTTTATTGCTTGTTGCCTTTTTTGTCTTTTTGTTTCTTGATTACCATAGGGCTATTACATTTCATTTACCCTTAAGTCTTGATTATCCATATATTGTACTTAAGTTGTGATTGTTTGTATATAGTCCTACACTTAGTTTATTTTTTTTATATTTACACTTAGGATTTGATTGTTCATATCTTATTCCTAGGTTATTTATATTAGTATTTAAGCTAAGTTTTTCATGTTTAGGGCATACATTGTCATGATGGTTATTCATAACTATGATGCATTATCTCATAATCTAAAAAATATATTAGGCATATAGAGCCTATTAGATCAATGTAATGGTAGTACTTCTCTGAGATCACAAACTGACATATCCCAAACATAAAGTAATTAAATAATAAATGAATTATAATCCTTGCTAGTTAGGATGTGTATCTCCATACTATCAGGTATCCTAATTTCATACCTATCCTCTATATCAGTTCATTGTCAATCCATGATTATGGGTTCATTATGTGAGTTTTCATGGCCCCATTATGGAAAATCAGTAGTTATCCCCTGCTCCTTGATCAAATCAAATCATTAACCATTCTGATTGTATCAATGCCAATAAGGACATGCATCTCTACATTGGTAGATATAACTAAATCATTCACACTGATCAATTCTTATTATTCTATTCTATTCCTCATCTTGTTTTCTCCCACTTATAGGTGAACTACATTACCTTGAGGTCTATTTGGACTATGTAGGAAACACTTGGATACATGACATATTTACAGTCAACTCGATCATCATCATCACCACATTTTTTATTTTAATAATATCTTTTATCATTTTTCACATCCTCATATGCCTGGTTGTTTTTGGCTTCTTTAGTCTTTGAAAATTCATTAGACCATCACACCTATGTTTATGTCCACTCATATTTAATATTTTTGATAGGTTTTATCATTGAGTGATTCTTGTCAATCCACCCTACTGGGAGACAATCTATTTATCCTGATCAAATATTCCCTACTGGGGCACTATCATTTTTAAATCCAAGCCATGCTAATGATTATAACCATATTTAATAAAAACATTATTTCAACCCATATTCTCGACTAGGGAACATACTTGTACCACTGATTATAACCACCTTTGGGAAAATTAGTGTCTCAATATCCATTATTGATTATAGCCAACTTTGGACAAATCAATATTTTAATCAATGCGTGCAAGAATTATCTCAATTGGATTAATCCCAACCATGGGTTAATTTCATTCTTCTTCTTATTTATTCTTAAGGGATCATCCATCAATTGTATGTGTTAGCCACTCTATCAAGGGGGCATCATAGGCTTCCTAAATTTTTTTTGGAGCATCATTCCTCCATCATTATCTTATTTTTCTTCTTAACAACTTTTTCATTCTTTGAAAAGATGTTACTGAGCCGGTGTTTCATTATTTTAACCTTTTTATACTTAGTTAATGTAAATCCAATGTTTGTTAAAGAGTTGAGTAGACTAAATTATGTAAATAATATGTAATAAATACAACCATTAATTCCTTTTAAAATTTTACTAGCTTTGACTTTTCTAAAAATAGCAATAAATAGTGCAAGCAATGATTTACCTGGAAAACACTTGATACAGATGATCTAGGTGCTAGAAATTAAGATGGAAGTTGGTCTAAGTGTCATAAACTAGATCTTGGCATCAAAATTGCTCTTAAATAGTAACACCATAATTAGATAATAGTGTCATTATTAAAAAAGTGGTAGTAGTGTCTTGATATTGGTGGTAGTGTCTTATGTGTAGGACTGTCCTAAGATTTTGGGTACACTTGTGTCTGGATCTTTGGGGTCTATTCCTACATGTACAAGTTTTAAAACCTTGTATTTTACCTATAATGACTGATTTATTTTACAAAATCTAATCTTCCATTTAACTAGGGAATAAGCTAAAAAGTGTGTTTGTTAGTAATGTAGGTTGGACATCCTCAACACCCCACTATGAATAGAGTTTCCTACATACTAATAATCCAAGGAGAGATCAAGCCTAATGTAGTTTTCTCCACCTAAGTTATGGTACAAGTGAAAGTGATGCTAGTATGATAGTGGCCTTGAGTGCCTTGAATGTGCTTGAGACGATAAATATGGATAATCTGAGCTTAAGGTTGTTGTAGATGATAGTATGTAGAAGTAGGATGGAATAGGGATTGATAACCTTAATTGTGCTCAATTTGTTCTGAGTTTGATTGTGTATTTTGCATCTGGTTTCCATCTAGTGCTTAGAGGGCTAAAATTCATGTATATATACTAATTTTTTGCTTGTGCAGATGATAAAATATGCCTAGGCTGACGTTAAGAGGTTCTAGTTTTAAAATATATCCATTTGGAAAAGATAGGATAAAGGACATTAGTGCCATTTTGGGGACACTAATGCCATGTAGTGCTAGTGTCCTTCTTATGGAGCTAGTGTCTAGCTTGTATAACACTAGGCATGAAGGACTAGGATCAAGAAATGAGGGTTTGGGACTGCTTTGGATCTAACTAGGGATGCATGTGGTCCACATGAAGGATAGATAAGTGTGACAATAGGCTCTAAGATGGGTCTAGGGCTAAGCTAGGGATATGTAGTCTCAAGTAGCACTCTTAGCACTAAAATACCACTTTTGGGTGATTACACTCATAATGCCTTCTCAAATAGGGGTAAACTATAGACACTTAATTTTATCCACTTTTGTGCCTAAACCAAAATTTAGTTCAATTTATAGAACATGATGTAATTTAAGCCTATAAATCACCTTAATTCCCAAATTCATCTACATAAGGGAATTAATTTCTCATAAATGTGGTGAGGTTTGCTTATTTAGAGTATTACCCTATATAAACTAATAAATTAGTTTGATTTTAACCTTAGTCAAATTACGACTAGTAATTTGACACTCTTGGCCTGCCAAGCCATGAATTAAAAATAATTGCCAAAATCCGAAAAGCACTAAGCAAGATTAATTACAAATCAAATCTTAATTAACTTGTCTAAGTAAAAATTCTTATTTAAATTAGTGAATTTCATTTATCAAAAAAGTTTTTTTAGCTAAATATGAACTGAAAGGTCAAAAGAGATAATAAAATGATTTATTAATTCCTACATATTCTAAAAATATGAGTCACATCCTCAAAAATATCTAAAGTGAGTTGCCATCATAAATATCTAAAAATGAGCTATCAAGACTTCATGAGTGGTTTGACCCAACCCATGGTTAACCTAACTCAAACTAGGTTATTTTAGACTTGGCCAAAGTTGGAATTTAACCTAACCTCCCTAGAGTTAGAGTTAAAAGCCATTGAGAATAGTGTTATAATGCCCATTTTATGCCAAGATTCACACAAAGCCAAGCCAATAGTAAATAAAAGCCACAAGTGACCATTTGAGAAGTGCTACGACCATGGAGAAGCGTTGACAAGAGTCTCTAATGTAATATAATGAGCACTAACATCCTTATTCCAACAAATGGACATCAATTTTGACAAAGGACGTAAATTTCTTACTTTGTTTTTATCTCTATTTTGTGATCTTTTTCTTTATGTTATGTTCCCCCTATGTCTTAGGAAAGAGTGTTTAGTTTTATTGTATTTTTATGCATGGATTTTTATTATCTTCACTAATAAGGAACTAATCAATATTTGTGTGCTTTTCAAACTTCTAAGATACATAAGAGACCTAATTGACAAGCCTAAAAGGTTGTGTAAAGGATTGTGTGTACTGTTGTTTGCAAATTCACATATGTTAGTGAGGTTTGAAAGTTATATTTAGATTCAAAAATATGAAATAATAGGAAAAGGACCTTAAGAATAGTCCTTTAAATAGAAACATGTTCTATGAAGTTATTTTCATGAAGATGGTACAATGAAATGTAAATGTGTCTTGTTGGATTGGAGAGTTGTTTTGAGATATTAAGAACCCTATAGAGATTCTAAGTATCTATTTGAGTTCATGAATATAATTAATAACAATATAGGATAATTAATATTATTTATAATAAATGGCTATAATTCAAGTATATAATGAAGATGTGAGATATGAGAAATATTTGTGATCCCTATTTACATCAGATTTGATAGAGATCAAGAGTGTACCTACATCACATGTGGATACATTTGTTTTACCCCATCCAAAGTAATTATAATGATATGATATGGTTTCCATTGTTTAACTTAGGAGGGTATAGTGTCCTTTGTAAAATGATAAGTAGACGGGGATAACTAGTATGCCCTAAGGTATCTCTCAATATATGAACTTGGTGATAATCATGTCATGACATATAAAAGTGCATAGATAAGATATTAATCATTCAAGGCTAAATTAAAAAGAGTATAAAAATATGCTTAAATTTTAATCTCAATAATCTATGTATATGACTCTCAAATGTGATATAATGATATGATCGTGTGAGGCTCAATAGTCAATGTATGTAACTCTCAAATGTGATATAATGATATGCTTGTGTGAGGTTCAATAGTTATAACCTATCCTTTTATGAGGATGATGCACATGGTACAGTGGCATGCCCCTAATATATGCCACTTCTCTATGATAACAATATATGGCAATAAATGTATCTAGTGTGAAAACCAATTAAGTGTCATGATCTATGTAAGACTAGGATTTGTATAGTAAATGTAAACTTGTAGGAAAACATGGTGTGATAAATCCATATGTAGGATAAGTCAATAAGGATTTTATGTGAGAAAATTTGGGTATTATTCCCCCATATTAAAATGTATTTAAGGATGTGATCAGCAAAGCACAGGGTATGATGCCCCAATTAGAAAATCTAGGTTTGAATATGATTATTAAAGCTTAGGTGGGTAAAATGGTCCCATAAAAAAATGTATATATAATATGTGGTCAATAAAGCTCAAGTGGGTAGCATGCCCCCATCTAAAAATGTATATATCATATGTGTTCAATAAATATCATTTGGGTACCATGGTCACATAAAAAATGTATATATAATATGTGGTCATAAAGCTCATAAGTGAGAAACAAGTTGTTCTTGTCTTTATAGGTTATATCCAATTCATAATAGGAATATCTTGTTGGAAAGGTATATGTCATGTATACTAATGTGTAATATATAGTCATGTGAATAGTAATTATGACAATCAAGGTATGTAAATATGTAAATAATTCTTAGGGCATAAGTTCCCTACTAGTGTAATAATGTAAGGTGCGCGCGCGCGTGCGCACACACACACACACATAATATGGTTTTAAGAATCAAGATAGTCTCAATTGAGTCTAAAGAATAGTGATATGATATGATATGCCCCTTGTGTGGGCATAAGAGATGTATATAACACATAATCATATGACACACTCTCTCTAGTGTCATATTAATAATGTCATGTTGTCCCCTAAGAGGAAAGATATGTATATTATGCTAAAAAAGTGATAGGGTCAAAGAGTGTGTCCAAATAAATACTCCCAATGTGTATGATATATATATATATATATATATATATAATGAGATCCAGGAGATATTTGTTAAAATATTCTCCCCTAAGTAGCAATGCAAGATGTGTAAAATATGTCATAAATAGGATAGGTATAGTAATGATGTCCAAATCATAGTCATAGTAGTATGGTTCGTAAAGTACCAAAGTATAGTAGTTTATTTGTCAAAGCATGTGGTATAATCCATGTAATAATTAATATGCAATAAAATCATTGATGATATCCTTTTAATCACTCAAAATATGTATATTCTATGTAATTAATAACAAGATATGTTTAATCTATATAAAATGGGTTGAAAAATAAAATGGAAGAAGCTATAAAATATGTCATAGTGTAACAACTGCTTGTGTTGATGATGTCCCCTTAGGTGAAACATAAATATATCCATAACTATAAGTAACCTATATATCATGAATCTCACCCACTCAAAATATAACATGAGAAGCACGTGGAAACATAAACACAAGAATCCTATAGTATAATAAAATAAGTATGATATGCATCATATGACTAAGATAAAGACAAAGGGATATTTTTATTTTTGTATTTTATGAATGTTTTTATAATTTTTATTGAATTAATTAAGAAAATATATGGCACAAGGGTCTATGATACCCTCAATATTTATTAATGAATTTTTATATCTCAGATAACTAGTGTATATTATATATGCATGTATGTTATAGGCATACCATCATAGTCATGAGTAAATATGTGTGACAAACTAAATATTGAAAGTGGCCAAGAGTAAGTGAAGAGACCTTAAGTAATCAAATGAGAGAGTCAACATATAATATGAGGCATAAAATTAAATGCACTTCAAAGAAGTGCATTCGAAGTCCAAATATATCATGTATTAGAACTCTGAATATAAATTAACAATATTAAGTAGATGATTAGGTGTATTAAAACCATATTAAAACAAAACAAATGAAACTAAGAAAATGTCATAAGATATATGTATTAAAGCCCATGATATGATGTGTGTTGTCATTTAGTAATATATGATATGGCTCTTAGAGGAATGATTGTAAATTGTGTTCCTAAAGTCATAAGACCAGACATGTTTAATAGGTTGATATCATATATGTGTAATTGGTACCCAAGATGGTGCATTGTTTATAGGTTGTGATTTAGATTATTCTTCTTTATGATTAAATCCTCTTGGATATCATGTGTTTTTTTGGGCACATACACATTTTCTTGTGGTTTGTACTAGATTTGGCCTTATATTATTGTTTATGATGTAATGCTTTATTAAGTGTTATATTAAATGCATATGCTAGAGCACAATCACATACTTCTTTAATTTTGGTCTCTTTGATGTTTTAAAAGTTTAAGATGGGATCATATGGCTCAATATTTTATTTCTCACTATTAGTTTGGTTTTTTTTCTATTTTATTATCTTCATTTTATTTTTACTTTTTTTTGGTTTTACATATCTGAATCATGTTGTAGTTTTTTTCAAAATGATTACGTGGCAGAATAATAGATTTTATTGTTTATGCAATATTCAATAAATTGGCTTCTTCAGTTTGATTTCCTTTATCAAATTTAAATTCAATTTTTTTAAAGCAAATAAGATAGAAAAGGTATCCCATTATCCTAAAGAGTATTTTTAAATTTGACTAATACTAAAAGTGTTCATGTCCTCTAGATATTCTATTGGTCGACATGTTATAAAGATAAAATTTAATAATTGTACATCTATTTGATCATGTTTAGAATTATTTTCTATGATATCTTGTTATTGATCATCCTTATTATTATTTATTTACTCTCCAAAAATATACATGTGTATTTTTTATATGGGGTTAGGTTGCTTTGGAGGTATAATTTTGTTTTTGTTTATGTTGAGATGGGGTACATTGAATTATATAACTTCCACTTATCTAAAATATCAGAATGGAGTGTCATCCATAGGAAAAACATATATGCATGCTTCATGAAGAAATTTTATGCATCTATGTAGGGTGGATGGTACTACATTCATAACATGGATCTAAGGTCTTCCCAACAGGATGTTGTATCACTAGATATTGCTTAACATGTTTTAGGTAAAATCTTAAGCCCAAGTTTAACGTTAAGTATAATTATGCATATTGGAATTTGTGCTTGATTGTTAAATAAATTGATGATTGTATCTAGATATGATAGGGATTTTTGATTGATACATATTGAATTAATAAATATCATGCTACAAATATTCAATCATGTGCCATTATCTACTAGTATCCTCTTGAGTTTGATTCATTTGATTATGGATTGAATGTATAAAGGGAGATTTTTGTTTATAGTATCCTTAGGAGGTATATATTCAAGATCAAAAGAGATGAGGTGTTCATTTTTTTCATGGTGTTAACAATAACAATAAAGTAAGTGGGATTAGTATCGGATGGAAAGGCAACATTACGCAAAGTATCCCAAAATATGTATTTGAAAAATGTAGATTGCTTAAATAGTTAAAGTATAAATATATTGGTTTGTATGTTTTGTAATATCTCCAATAGGTCATATGGTTCATTGATTTAAATCTAAGATGGAGGGGATAGTGGATTAGACACTTAAGTAGGTTTATTTTTTGTTATCCCTTATTGAGTATCATTAAATGATCTACTCTTTAAAATTGTTACAAAATTAATATTCTAGTGGACCATCATCCATTCAACAATATAAGGACCATCACTTTTGGAAGAAATGATACTATCATAGGTTGGGGTCTCATCACTTGAAATTTTGTGAACAAATCTTCTATTTCTTAGCACTTGAGTTGATATCCTATGATAGATATTATGAAATGGATGTGTGATACAAGATATAAATTTATATAGTATTTACTTTATTTTAATCATGATTGCTTTCAAAAAATGTGATAAGAATAAAACCAAAATGGTAATAAGGGTAAATGAAACCATAATTAAGAATAAAATTTAAAATCATATTTGAAATAAGAGAATAAATCCCTAAGGGAATGGGGTTGTAAACCCTAGGGTTCATGGATGAAAGAGTTCAGATTCACCATTTATTTTTACCTTGATTAATATTTTATGTAAAACAAGGATAAACAATTCAATTGATGAATAGATCTAAGCATATACAATAATAAAATATAGAAATCATATTTAATCTAATTTCAAAATTGGGAACATAGCTCAAGTGTAGTGTAATAATGAAAAATGTAATGAAAGATAAGTAAATGAATTGAAATGATCACACATTGATTGTTTATAGAAATATGAATTTAGAACACAAGTATGAAAACTATCTACCACTTGTGTGTATAATTTGATCTTCTTATATATAATCATCACATAATATGGGTCTATCCTAGGGAAACTCATCTTTGGATATCTATGTGCTAAATTTGACTATTGCCACCAAGTCTAACTTGCATAGATTTTTAGGACTTGCAGTCTTTAGTGTTGTTTTGTTGTTTTATTTTGCATCTTTATGCATGTATAATTTCTTGTTTCACCAGGTATATTTTCAAAAATTCCTAGCTTGGAATAATGTAACATTAATAAAAAAGATGAGGGAGAAGTAATTACGTTAGGAAATCATGAAAGTGGGGTTAAAAACTACATATCTTGCATATTATAATGTGAACCCTTATAGTTCATGCAATGTGTAGATGATGTGGTTGAGGCAGGGAGTCCACTTCCTCTTCCTAGGTGGAGATGTAAGTATATTTCTCTTAGGCATTCTATTGATACACGAGAAAAAGATGTGATGGAATTCTGTAGAACAAAAAAAATCCTTTGTAGGTATGGCTAGACTTGAAATGAAATTGAATATTAGAATTTTCAATGTGATACTTAATTATTAAAATTCATATATACCATTTTTTTTAAAAAGGGGTAAAAACTTTATTAAAACAAAGAATACCAAAGTACATACCAGCCTGAGGCCAACGCCTCACGAATCAACAAAATCATTGAAAACCACAAGATCAAGAAAATTACGTTCCAATTCTGCTCTCATCCTCCACAATAATCCTCTCCAAATTCTGACGTAGTGCATAGGGCATCTACTCCCAACCATCAAACTTTCGGCCTTCAAATTCTTCTAATCCCCATCTTGCCAGGCAATCGACTGCCCTATTCCATTCCCTAAGAATATGGGCAAAAATCATAGAATCGATACAAGAACTGACCTAAAGAATCTGCTGAACAATCAGTGATAGTTGCTAGCACACATCAGAGGTCTTCTTCTCAAGAAGTAGATTAACCAGAACTTGAGAATCAGCCTCACCGATCACTTCCCTCCATCCTAAATCATAAGCTCACTTCAAAGCATATAAAATCACCCAGCCTTCCATCCAATTAACTGTCTGCACTCCTTTGTTAACCACAAAAATCAAAACCACTGAACTAGCTGAGTCCCTTCCGATCCCACCAATCCCAGTTGAACCTGGATTCCCTCGAGATGATCCATCCATGTTAAGTTTCAAAAAACTAGTAGGAGGTGGTATCCATTTCCCCATCCTTTGCACTCTCTATTTCACTTGTCTACCTCTCTTGACAAATGTTGAGACTAGAGAAATTACTTGTTAACCTAGCCTCTCTGCTATCTCAGCATCGCTTTTCACCAATGGCAGGGTAATCTCGCTCTTAGCTCTAACAGTTTCTTGGACCATGCCCAATATTCTAGTCCATACCTGCTGAATTTCCAAATTTTCTCCTCAAAAAATCCTGCAATTTCTTTCAAGATAGACTTGCCATAAAAGGAATATAGTACCAGCGTACCATACCTCCTGTAGAAAGGAAGCCAGTGAGGGTGGTCTCCCTAATCTCATCCAAAAATCAGCCAAGGAGGATGCATGAACACATTGGCATTTCCATGCTTCCCACCAAAAGTGCCATAATTACGCTGAGAAGGGGCATCAGAAGAATAAATGCTGAGAATCTTCCTCTTCGCTACTGCATAAAGCACACCTCGAAGGGCTAGCAAATCCTCTCTTCCAGATATTATCCCACATCAAGCATTTATTCCAATCCAAAGTCCAAATGAAATAGTTACACTTCGGCCAAGAGAAACTATTCCAAACTTTTTTCTGCCAAGGAACTTCCCTCCCATCATCCAGTTGCTGAGAGATCAATGCTTGGTACCCAAAAGACACTGTGTATGATCCCTTTAGATTGGGGGCCCATGCTAGAACATCCCTTTCCAAAAGGGTACTACAACTACATCCAGCAAGAATGGATTGGAGTTCCACACACTCAACCTCCAATCCAACAATCGACCATTCCTCTGGTGTTTTCCATCTTGCTTCCACCACCTACCCTTTATGGGAAAACACCTTAAAATTGCCCACCCTCAACTAGCCAGCTTCAAAAAATCTTTGCACTAATATATTTAACTAAGGATATTGATTTACTAGGGGCAGAAAACCATCCCAGGAGTCCTACTTGAACCATGCCTCCATCCCATTTTTGCATATCCAAAATAAACCACTCTTAATAAGCGCAACCCCTTTCTTGAGCGTGGACCAGATCACCGACCCTTTCTCTATCAAGCTATGCTGAGGAGTATCACTCTGAGGAATCCCAGCCAGGTACTTGTGGGTAGATTCTAGCCCACATCCGGTCTTGTTCAACACATCATCTCCAATACAATTTTGTTGCCAAAGTCATACCAGAGAGTAGTGACTATCTTAATCTAAGACCTCCCAGCCTTTTTGGACTACAAACTACCTCCCATTTAATGAGACTCCATTTAGTCACTGATAAATTACCAGCCCATAGACATTGCCTTGCTAAGGAATCAAGGTCTCTTGTTAGGTTGTGGAGCTAAAAGCTTCAACATTTGCAAACTGAGGAACAGATGGTTGCTGAGTTCTACAGGAACCGGCGTCGGCAGCAGGACCGACGTCGGCAGAGTCCAGTGCAGAAGGCCACCGGCGACGGCAGGAAGTCGGCCGACGTCGGCAGAACCAGACTAGCAGGGACCGGCGTCGGTCGCCTGTGTGTTCTCGAAGTGTTCATTTCACGGACAGTTAGTTAAGTGAATGATGAGTTTGCATGTTAAGACCACCCAGAGTCTTGGGCTGTGAGGATAATTGTCTAAATTAAGAGTCTAAGTTATTGTTTGAGTTAGGGATCTATTTATAGACCCATTGGCATGTATTGTTTAAGGCATGAGATAGAAAGGAAGAGTTCCTTCTAGTTGTAAGATCTGTGAGTTGCAGGTTGTTGCAAGCTCATTGGGGATCTACATGTAAGTGTGGTCTTTGAATTGTAGGTTGCAAGTTCATGAGAGATCAGCTTGAAGTGCTATAGAGTGCTTGGTGTACCGGCAGGGTTATTACTGACTGGTTGGTGAGGTGAACACCAATTCTGTGTGTGAGTTGGTTGTTGGGACCATTTTTTGTGTAGGAGAGTGTGTGTGAGAAGAATTACTGTACACTTGAGGTGTGGCGAATCTCTGTAAGGTGAAAGAGTGTGGTGGCTCTTTGATGTATTCTTTTCTGTATAGTGTTAATACAAGATAGTGTATTGTCTCTCATATTCTATGCTATTGGTGAATTCTAGTTACTTGTGTTTCTGGTTATTTTCGCATATTCAATTGCTTATATTTGGTAATCATACTGTGCTCTTTCTGAGGAGCAAGATCCTAACGAGTGGTATCAAAGCATGTTTGTTGTTCTAGATTCCTGACAAGTGGTATCAGAGCTTTTGGTTGGGATACTAACAGATTGGTGTAGATCTGGGTAGTGTGTTTTGATTACAGGTTACTCACAGGGCTTCTATTTGAGTGGGAGTTGAGCAATGGCAGAAAACAGTCAACTATGAATGGAAAAGTTTAATGGCAAGAACTACCAATTATGGAGGATGCAGATTGAGGACTATCTGTATCAGAAAGATTTGTACTTACCGTTGGGTGGGGTTGCTAGCAAACCCTTGGATATGAAAGATGAAGAATGGGAGGTTCTTGATCGGAAGGCTCTGGGATATGTTAGATTGAGTCTTGATTCATCTGTGATTTCCAGCTTATCACAGTGTAAGACAACGGTGGAGTTGATGAAATCTTTGGCAAATTTGTATGAAAAACCCTCGGCTTCTAATAAGGTATTTCTTATGAAGCGTTTATTTAATTTGCAAATGTTGGAAGGTGGATCTGTTCATAGCCATCTTAGTGATTTCCATGGTTTGGTAAACCAGTTAAGTTCAGTTAATATTGTATTTGATGATGAACTTAGAGCTCTCTTAATCTTGTGTTCATTACCTGAAAGTTGGGAAGGTTTGGTAATGGCAGTTTCTAATACTGTGTCTCCTTCAAAAGTCTTAAAAGTGGATGATGTTGTGAGTGTGATCTTGAATGAAGAGATATGCAGGAAAAGCACAGGTGAATCATCTAGAGATGCTTTGAGTGTTGAAGGAAGAGGAAGGCCAAGAGAGAAGATAGAGCGTGGGAGATCAAGGTCGAAGATAGGCAAAAGATCCAAGTCCAGGTATGGCAGAATAACCTGCTGGAAATGTGGAAAGCAAGGGCACTTAAAGAGAGATTGCAGATCGGGTGAAGATCATCATGAAGAACATGGAGAAGAAGCAGATGTTGCGGGTTATGTTGCATAGGATGCTCTGGTATGTTCTTTGGATAAAGTAGAATCTTGGGTATTAGATTCTGGTGCCTCTTTTCATGCATCCCCACATAGGGAATTTTTTCATGAGTATGTCCAGGGAGACTTTGGAGAAATTTGTGTAGGGGATGGTAAGTCTTATCAGATTGTTGGCAAAGGCAAAGTGAAGCTGAAATTGCAGACATGTGACACATGGGTGTTAAAGGAGGTCATGCATGTCCCAGTTCTGAAGCAAAATCTGATTTCTATTAGAAGTTTGGGTGAAAAGGGTTGCACAGTAACTCTCATAGCGGACTCTTGGAAGGTTACCAAGGGTACACTTGTTGTAGCTAGAGGTAAGAAAGTTGGTACGCTCTATCTATCTACTTGTTTTATTGATTCTCTTTCTGGGTTATCTACTTCAGCTGTAGATTCAGAGATGTGGCTTGATAGGCTTGGTCACATAGATAAGAAGGAGATGCTTGTTCTTGAGTCAAAGAATATGCTTTCGGATTTGGAAGGCATGGATCGTGGTTTCTGTATGCAAAAGAAGAAGGTAAGGTTTCTTGAGGAATCCGATGTTAGTGACAAGAACAGGAAAGCCTTGGTTTTCAAGGAGAAAGTGACGGACAGAGTTCAACATAAGGTGCAGAGGAATTCTGAGCAGAGCAAGGGTGATTTGGACAAGGTTTTGATCTAAAAAGAGCTCGCGGGAAAAAGTCAGGTCTCACAAGAAAAACACAGAGACCGACGTCGGCAGGAAAACTGACGTCGGTGTCCAGACAGGGACCGACGTCGGCTATGTGCAGCCCGACATCAGTGACTCGGGGCAGACAGAGACCGGTGTCAGCCAGGGGAAACTGACGTCGACAAGGAGGCAGTCGCAGGGAATCGACATCGATCGGCTGTAGACTGAGATGTGACCGGCATCGGTTATTGAGACGAATTTTGGGTGGACAGCGAGTTGTCATGGAGTCTCAAGCGCCCATATGGAGGATTGAAGGTGTAAGTAAGTTCTTAAATTCGTCATTTCCCTTCTTTACACTACTTGTTGCTCACTTATGGCATAGAACCAGGAAGTTGTTGAAGAAGCAGAACAGGTAGATCCAGGAAACAGTGGGAGCTTGGCATGGATGAGGATGTGATTCCTTGGAGGAAAACCAAATAGGTGTTTTGGGTAGTGTTGCCAACTGGAAGTAAGCACTGAGAGATGAATGGATGTTAAGGATGAAGAAGAGCGGAAATGGATATGTGAGATGGAAGATCAGGGTATATGATCTTGTTTTAGCTGCAAGGCAATGGAGGTTTGATCATTGTGTTTCTCTTTACCAGGCTGGATAATATTAGCTACATTATCCTATTTTCTGTATGATGTGCTTGTTGCAGGGTTACATATACAGGTATTGCTGAACTAAAGGTAAAGCTAGTTCAGGGGTTTGTCATGGAGAATCTGGGAGCAGCAAGATTCTTTGGCATGAGTGTGTTCTAGAGACATGGAGGTCTTGTTGACTTTGTTTCAGGATGATTGTGTGAAGCCGGTTAGCACACCGATGGTTAGACAGTTCATAGAACAGGGGTCTTGATTCACATAATGAGGTTGAGTGCATGGTATGTACTAAACCTGAGTTTTCCCAAGCAGTGGGAGTTGTCACAAGTTTGGAGTCAATCCAGGAGAGTAATACTGAAGGGCAGTTCAGTGGGACCAGCAGCAGGTGCACATGCTATGCAGGGTCAAGTTCTTTATCTACATGGTTGTAGATGCGGATGTTGCAGGTAATTTGGATGACATATTTTGCACCACAGATTTTGTGGTGGTTGGTCTTCAAGAGTGATCTTGAGGAGGGATACAAAGCCAAGGAAATAAACTAGACGGTGTACAGGTACGGGTACAGGTTACAGCTGTTTATCTCCAAGTGGGAGATTGTTAGGTTGTGGAGCTAAAAGCTTCAACCTTTGCAAACTGAGGAACAGATGGTTGCTGATTTCTACAGGAACTGGCGTCGGCAGCAGGACCGACGTCGGCAGAGTCCAGTGCAGAAGGCCATCGGCGATGGCAGGAAGTCAGCCGACGTCGGCAGAACCAGACTAGCAGGGACCGGCGTCGGTCGCCTGTGTGTTCCCGAAGTGTTCGTTTCACGGACAGTTAGTTAAGTGAATGATGAGTTTGCATGTTAAGACCACCCAGAGTCTTGGGCTGCGAAGATAATTGTCTAAATTAAGAGTCTAAGTTATTGTTTGAGTTAGGGATCTATTTATAGACCCATTGGCATGTATTGTTTAAGGCATGAGATAGAAAGGAAGAGTTCCTTCTAGTTGTAAGATCTGTGAGTTGCAGGTTGTTGCAAGCTCATTGGGGATCTACATGTAAGTGTGGTCTTTGAATTGCAGGTTGCAGGTTCATGAGAGATCAGCTTGAAGTGCTATAGAGTGCTTGGTGTACCGGCAGGGTTATTACTGACTGGTTGGTGAGGTGAACACCAATTCTGTGTGTGAGTTGGTTGTTGGGACCGTTTTTTGTGTAGGAGAGTGTGTGTGAGAAGAATTACTGTACACTTGAGGTGTGGCGAATCTCTGTAAGGTGAAAGAGTGTGGCGGCTCTTTGATGTATTCTTTTCTGTATAGTGTTAATACAAGATAGTGTATTGTCTCTCATATTCTGTGTTATTGGTGAATTCTAGTTACTTGTGTTTCTGGTTATTTCCGCATATTCAATTGCTTATATTTGGTAATCATACTGTGCTCTTTCTGAGGAGCAAGATCCTAATGAGTGGTATCAGAGCATGTTTGTTGTTCTAGATTCCTGACATCTCTCACAAAACTCACCGGTGCCACCTGTATCATACACCTATTTATTGGGAGTGCCTACACAACTGATTGAAGCAGCTAAACCCGACCAGTTAAGGATAGCCATCAATGAGTCCAATGATTGACCTTAGCATGAAACTTGTCTAGAAGGCCCTGCCACGTCTCCCTAGACTACCTCCCAGTCGAGATGGGAATTCCAAGGTAAAGCAGAGGAAGACTTCCAATTTGGAACTTGAATATATTAACAATTCTCTATTGAATTTGAAGTGGGGTGTTGAAGAAGTAAATTGAAGACTTACCCTCATTAATTAGCTACCCTGACGCCTCAAGATAAAAATCCAAGTCTTTTCGCATATTATACACCTCCCTAATAGTTTTGATGCCCATCAAAGCTGCATCATCCACAAACTATAGGTGAGATAGTGTCGGGATATCTCCTCCCCATTTCCAACCCTGAATATATCCCCCTTCCATATTCCTTTTGATCAACCATCCCAACACTTCTACCAAAAGAAGAAACAGATAAGGAGAGAGGGGATCGCCTTGTCGCAGGCCCCGAGAGGCTCCAAATAAATTAGAATGCTCTCCATAATCAAAACTAAGAAGGAGGTTAAATTTGCATAGCTCATGACCCAGTGAATCCAATCCTCACTAAATCCAAAAGCACTCAAAACCTTTTGAAGGAAGGACCACCGGACTCTATCATAAGCTTTACTCATATCCTGCTTGATGAACACAGCCTTTTCTTTGGACTTGGCCATCGAATGAATTGCCTTAGTAGCCACAACCACACCATCCAAGATTTGATGCCCTTCCATGAATCCACTTTGCTCTTCAAAAATAAGCAATGTAAGCCACCTTTTTAATCTTTCAGCAATCAGATTAGAAATAATTTTATAAATCACATTGCAAAGGGAAATGGGATGAAACTGACTTAACCGATCAGCTCCCTCCCCCTTAGGGATAAGAGCCAGGAAAGTCGAGTTCAAGGCCTTGAGCATCTACTTATTTATTTGAAATTTGTGAACAACAGCCAAAAGAACAACTTTAATAATGTCCCAAAACTCCTAGAAAAATTCTATCAAAAATCCATCTAGCCTAGGTGCTTTACCTTTTTGCATCTGGAAAATAGTCCTCTCTAACTCCTCCATAGAAATGACACTCATAAGATGCTCATTCATTTCCAAAGAGACCAAAGAGGGAATACAAGAAAGAACCTAAGCCTCAGCCACTAAGTCCCCCTGCACTTCCTCTCGAAATAAAGAAGCAAAGTAATGCTCTACCTCATTACAAATACCCTAGGTGGAATGAATAGTCTCCCCCTATCCATCACCAATGAGGAAATAATATTACCATGTTTCCTAGCTTTCATTGAGATGAAGAAGAATGTTGTATTCCTATCCCCCTCCTGAAGCCAAACATTCTGCGCTTTCTACTTCCAAAAGATTTCCTCTCTCAGCTCCCATTCCTCCACAGCTTTTAGAGCTTTAGCTTCCTCTCTTAACAGAAATTCAGACACCCCCTCTTCCCTAATCATCCAGGTAATGTCATTCAATTGTGTTTGCACCACATTTTTCTCCTGGTAAATGTTTTCGAAACATTTTTTGTTCCAGTGCTTGAGATGATACTTGACAAATGGTAAGAGCTTGGCAAAAATATACATTGTTGTGCCAAATCTCGGTCTGCCTCTTTTCCACGAATCAACACAACCATATAGGTTCGGATCCCTGAGCCACATGAGCTGGAATTTAAAAGGTGGCTTCTAAGGCATCCTGGCTGAAGAAATAGTGAGCTTTATGGGCCAGTGATCCAAGCCCCACCAATCAAGTATCTCAGAGCTAGAAGACCATGACCTCCCACCCAAAAGCATGACACCATGAATCGGTCAAGGCGCTCGACAATACTCCTGTCCCCCAACCTTCTATTGTTCCACATGAAGCGGCCATTGCTAGGCTTAATGTCTACAAGATTAAGTGTTGAGATATTTTCTCTATGAAAAATGGAAGAAGGCTCAGTTTTCATAATACCTCCCCATTTCTCAGATAAATCCATAATGGCATTAAAGTCTCCAGCAATAATCCATGGTAAATAAGGAAACAAACTACGTACCTCATGAATATTGTTCGATACCTCAAGCTTACTCAGAGATCCATTGGAGCATAGAAATTAGAGAAAATAATAGTTTCCCCTAATTCAATGCATAAAGAAACCATGGATAAGGAGGACTTGAATGAAATCTAGGATACAAGATGTATCTTGCATGGGTTCCATAGGCATGCCACACCCCCCAAAGATCCCTGGGCTCCAATACACTGACATTGACCTTGCCTCCATATCTTAGGCACCATACTCATCATATAATCAATGAAAACTTTAGTCTCTTGAAGAAAGAGAACTTTTGAAGAATGCCTACGCACTAATTCCCGAACAAATTTTTGTCTGGGGCCGCTGTTCAAGCCCCTTACATTCCAAGAGATAATGATCATTTGGGAGGAGTCAAGAAGTGGGAGTCCAAGGTCTTAACAGCTCTTGACTCCACTAAGTTCTCCCCAATCATCTTAATCCTCTCTAGGTCCTTCTTACGTCCTATTTTAGCATTTTTATTTGAAGCCCCTTTCTTCCCGTCCTTTTTAAGGATGCCCAAGTGAGGAGTAGATTTACCTCTCTTATCCATTTCTATAGCCACAACCCATATTATAGGTGTTATTTCTTCTACACCCTATCCCATATCATCATTTGGCTCCACCATCACCTACGCTCCCATCTGTCCATCCATGAGCATAGGCATGGCAGGTTCTTCCTGCATAGCACAGGGAGGCTTAGCAGAGCTAATCTCCAATCCTGAATCCCCCTCAAGGTGATCAACATTGTTCACTTCTGGATTAATGGCTTTTTGACCCAACTCATCCAAAATCTCAAACCTATTGAATGTATCCTCCTCCTATCACTCCCTTAGAGTTCTTTTCAATCCTCTGCTATGAGTTCGGGCTTTTACCTGAACAAAGCCCTCAGTATCCTTGCTCTCCCCAGCTATAGGCTTCTTCCCTTTATCAATGATAGGAATGGTACTAGGAGGAGGCATAGTTTGTTGTTCCATTGGCTTGGCTTTTAGACATCTTCGCACTAGATGGCCATATTCATGACAAAGGCAGCATTGAAATGGAAGGGTCTCATAGTCCAGTTGCTATATCCAGGAATATGAACCTGCACTCATCTCTACTGCATCTGGAAATGGTTTACTTAAATCAATTTACATGCAAATACGAGCAAAAGTCATCACCTTCTTACTCAAGGTTTGTGTAGAAGATCCTACAGGTCTTCCAAGCATTGACGCTAGCATATGAAGCACATCCTCATGACAACATTCTATTGGCAATCTAGGCAAACAAACCCACATTGGCACTCTATTAGGGAGCTCCTCAGAAGGGTTAAAGCCTACATGCCATGGTTTTACAAATAATCCCACCTGATTATAAAAATAAGGCCCCCCTTCAAAGACCCTATTGTGGTCAGCCAGGTAGAGAAATGTCACCATGAAGTAGTTATTTGCAAGCATCGTGACCTCCATTTCTCCCTCTAGTTCCCAAACTCTTCGAGCCCAACTCTCCAGGAATTGAAGGGAGACTTTTAAACCCAAGAACTTGCAAAACAAGGAATGATTAGAATAGTATTCTACATCCTCAACAATATTTTCAAAAGGAATTACCAGTTTTGGTCTTTCTTTGCATCTCTCAAGACATCCGTTAATCTCTCATTTATACCATTTGAATATATACGATTCTCATGATTTGATTTAAGAAATAATTGGTGCATAAAATCAACCAAAAAAAGGGGAAAATATTGAAAAATAAATCCAAACATCTAAAGGATGTAAATATGGGTAAAAGGGGTCATAAAATTAAAATTGGCACACTCATATGTTGTATGAGTATGCTTAGATAAAAATCATAGAACCTACGAATATACTTAGGAATAAATAAAAAAATGGGGAAAATAGAGATGAGAGAGAAACAAGACCGTGAGCAAAAGGATAAAAATATAAATTGACAAATAGAAAAATAAAAAGCACCACATGATCACATAGAGAAGAAAAGACACACAAAGACACACTAATAACCCCTAAATCAAGATGATGAACCAAATGAAAAAATAAGTATTAAAAGTATAGTAATAACAAGGCTTGTACCAAAATTAGGTGTATACACATATCTAATGATGGAAGTTATAATATATTTCTTAGAAGACATTGGATTCATGTTATAGGTGGTGTACCTTTACTTTACACAAATGTTTGAATTTTTTACATGATGGAATTATATATATATATATATATATATATATATATATATATATATATATATATATATATATATATGCTATAACATTTCTATAAAATGATTAATCCTAATTTTAATATAATGTCTTATTTTGATGGGGGTCAAAAAAAGATTTCATACCTAAGCATTATATTTAAGTAATATTGTTTGAGTTTGGAGAATGTAACAATACCAAAGAATAAAATTAGTATAGTGATAAAAAAAATGATGATATTGATGAGAAAATTTCAAAAATAAACTTCACTCTAGTAAGTTTAGGAGAGGATACTAGTGATATGAAAATATACTATGTTGGGTCCCTTTACATAAGTACTAAATATTATGAAAGATAAAACTTTAATTTTATATAAGTGTACTAAAAGACAAAGGTAAGAAATCAATGCCACCCTAATGCTATTTTATAAAATATATAATCAATAATCTCATACAAATCAAGATATATAATTATGGTTTTGGATTTAGATGTGTGAAAAAGATAGGGTACAAAGGTAGAGACTTGACAAAAGAGAAAAAGGCATAAGAGAGCCAACTCTTCCAATTTTTGATCCAAATAAGCGAGGAATTATTTATAAGGATGATGAAGAGTCACACAAGGAGTGTAAAGGTGGATATGTAAATGCTCAAGCAAGTGTCAGTTTTAATGACATACATTTCAATATGGATTAGATATATTTAATCTATATAGCTAATGGGAAAATTGTTAATACCAACATTTTCCAATTGATTAGAAAGTTAGTAAATCCCCTTACTTCCCAATTTAATAAGTCCATAATAAATTAGTCAAGAGATTTCAAGGATAATATATGTCTCACAAGAAGGTCAAAATATAAGTTTTTATCACAATATAATCATTTATCAATCTCTTGTTATCCATATTATTTCAGATTCATTGCTTTTGAAAATGATCACGTATGTATGATTTCTCATATAAAAAATCTTTAAAAGATGGTGATATAGAGCTTTATGATCCAAATTCTTTTCTTGACTT
The DNA here is from genome assembly GCA_037957365.1 of Torreya grandis. NCBI lineage: Eukaryota > Viridiplantae > Streptophyta > Pinopsida > Cupressales > Taxaceae > Torreya > Torreya grandis. The sequence goes on along the minus strand of JARHVA010002169.1, from coordinate 807,903 downwards.
ACCTTATATGTGAATATAATTTATGCAGTAACATCAAAGGCGTATGAGAAATATTACTTAACCAAACATGGGTTGGGATTTTGGTAGCATTCAATAAAGAGTTTTGGGGTATACTTTTGGCTTAATGTAATTGCATAGGCCAAATACCAAGTTCATTGAGTTTGCAAGTTCAAGTTTCAAGTTTAATGAGATCATGTGTTCGTAACTTATATGTTGAAGTCTCATGGTGGCTATATTTAAATATTCAAAATTTTCACACTTACATGTTAAGGTCCCATGATGGATACACAAATAAACACTAAGTGTTCAAAGTGATAATGGGCTTCAATGCAGACCCAATCAAATTATTAATTGGATTTCATAAATCTAATGAATCTATAACATAATAAAACATGGATTTCATAGATTTTATGGTTCACAAAGACCCCAATGGCCCTGGGGTGATTATAAGTTATAATTGATAAGCTCATGGGTCCATGACCTTCAAAAAACTCCATGAATTATCAAAATTCATGCACAAAACACATAATTATCTAAGTTTTCTCACATAAAAAAATCACAGAGCGATAGCCTTAATATCACTCCAAGGAGTCCTTAGTGACCATAATGAATTCATAGAGTCTATGATTTCATGAAAATAGGATAGGTGTCACAATCATATCAATGTTTCCATGGATTCAACTTAAAACATAGTGATCAACCTTGATAAATCCCCATGGGATCATAGATTCTAAGAGGTCTAAAAACCTCAAATAAAACCCATAGAGTGAATGGTCTCAAAGTCTCAGATTCTCAAAATCTAAGATTCACAGAATGCTCAGTGGCCATGGATTTCACATTGAGTTTGTTATACAATGGACTCTAAGATCATGGCATGTTTTATAATCTCTTTCACTCAAAAATATATTTTTTCAAAGTGATCCCAACATTGTGTGGCTCAAAAAATTTCAAATGATCATACTTTCACATATGAAAACCAAATGAACCTTTTTGATCTCATTGGAAATATCTTACAGAGAGATTTTGATTAGTAATGGCCATAGAGCATGAAATTTTTGGTGAAGGAAACTATTCGCAGAGAAATTTAAATAAATTATTTCATATATAGTTCAACTATCTCAAGATCAGTGGGACAATTGCAAAGAAATTGAAGAGTTCAAGACCAATAGTATAAAAGGGTATGGAAACCATATATAAAGGCAATAATTTCCTAAAAAATAGACAAATTAAAGAATAAAAGAGGCCATATAACAAAAATAGAGGTCCAATATCAAGAGAAAGGGAGTGATCATGAGATATAGGTCATAACAGAGTTAAAAAAAGGACCTCAAAGTGTGAAGGTTATAGAGTCTATAATAAAGGTGTGATTATAAAGATAATAAAGGATTAGAGATAGAGAAGGTAGAGTAGAGTGGCATATTATAGTTTTTTTAAGGTTTTTTTTCATTTTATATTAAATAATGAATGTTGTTTTCCATTGCATGAATCTAACTACATGACTAAGGGCATCCCTTCATTAGGACCCCATAACATGATTGCCTCAATTCATATGAGATGAGTCAAGGCAATTTTATTGTAGGTGTGAGAGATCTCTTAAAAGTAAAGAAGATCCATGTGAAAAGTATGAGACTCATGTTGAGTCATTTTCAAGTTGCGAAAGAGACAATTGTATGGAAAATAAGATAAGTTAGTTGCATATATGAGAAAAGTCTTGCAAGTGAAGATAATTGTGTGATTCCTATTGAATCATTTGCAAGTTGTGAAATATAAAATTGCTTTGGTGAGAAGATAAGTTTGTTGCAGTTTTTGAAAGAAAAGAATGTTTGAGTCTAATATGTGTTGGGAAAGAGAAACCTAATCATAGAGAATATTTTTTGTCAAATTATGAGAGAGGCTCTTGTATGAGTCTATTATATGTTTTGAAAGATAAGTATACCTAAAAGAATTACATGTTGTGAAATAGAAGTTTGTTTGTGGAGAATAAATGGCACACAAAAGTGGAAGAACACCAAGAGTATAAGACTTGTCAAGGATGATGAGAGGAACCAAGAAATATTAGATATAATAGAGGCAATAATAAATAAAAAGACTAAATAAAGAGTCCAGAGGTATGGCATGCGGTCACCCAACATAGAGATAAAATACATGATGATGAATATGGTGTCAAGGATAGATGCCATAGAGAAAATAGTTCCCAATAGAGGGAAAAGACCTAAAAAGGTCAAAATGGAAGAAATATATAAGTTTTTATTAGAATTTGAAATAATAAGTAAATTAACCCCAATTAAGATAAATTTAATAGAATATAATAAAATGCTAAAAATAAATTTTTGATAAGTATAATGAAAGTAAAAAGCTAAATTCAACAAAGAAAAATCAAAATAATAGAGGCTAACTAATAATAAAATGACAAACTTAGTTGTTTGTTTCTAATATTTGACTATGTGAAGTTGACAGAAGGTTGAAACTAACAAATAGGAACTGAATATGTAAGTACCCATAAGCTGGAATTGGAAGGTGAAGGACATGATCATCTAACTTGTGACATGATTGAATTCCATGATAGTTCTAAACTAGTTGATCTTATCCTTTTCTCAAAATTACGGAATTAGGTCACGGTCATTTGTGAAAGCTTAAATTAGGTTTTTATTCATATATTTAACCTTTGAATTATGCAGAAGACCTGAAAATGACTTTTCTAAATTTGAAACCTTAAAAAAGCTTGTAATGATTGAAAACATGTAAATAGAAAAAGGAGGGTGTGTAATGCACTGAGATAACCTTCATCACCCCTGTAATGATTGAATGCTACCTACGTATCCAATATTATGAAGAGATAATTCAATCCCACATAGTTCTCTCACTTAGGTTACTTTGTGCAATTGTGCCCCTTTGAATATATCAATCCATATAGAGATGGCTTGAATACCTAATAATGTTTTGATTTAGATTGGATAAAAAACATTTGGACCTAGCTAAAGATTGTTTCAAGTGATTATAATAAACATTTGGAAGAAGGGTGAATATTTTCTCAATGTGTCATAGTGTAACTATGGCTCTGTATTGAAATTTCTACATGGTTGAATAAGTGACTTAAGTGTGTCTTTATAATAATCCAAAAGGGAAAAACTCATGATAAAAATCCTAACAATATAGATCAAAATGTAAGGGAGGGTTCAAATTTGAAAAATTATAGTTAGAAGATAAATGACATAAATGCCCCATAGGGGACAAGAATGTTTGCCACTATTGTCCCCTATAAGATGTTTTTGTCCTTTAGGGAAACATATGAAATTTGGGTCTAGATATATGTATACATATGATAATAAGGGTTTTCAATTATTATAACATTTATGTAGGTGATTTATAAAAAAATATAAAATAAATAAGTCCATATATGTGTTTATGATAGAGTGGGAGTGAAAAAATAGGTCTAAATTTGGTGATCAAGTCAAATAAAGTGATATAGGACTAAAACTGACATAATCAAGTATTCATGACCAAATTTAAATTATTAAATTCTCCCTAGTCTAGAAATGAAATTAATAGAGTAAAGGATAAAATTTTATTGAGTGGGTTCTGTTGTCACTTGGATTTTCACCCTTTGAGGAGATGAAAAATCTCTCCTCATCCGAGTGGGACAATGGAAACACCTCTAGGCTTGTGGGTAGTCTAAGGATGAGGTTAATCTCTAGATAGGGCTAGTTCCCTTGATGTACCACTTTAGATTGTAACTACACTTAACTTTGGGGGTGAAAAGGGAGAGAGATAAATAAAATAAAACTAACCTAAGAGAGGTGATACACTAAAATGTATTATGACTTACAACCAACTACATGTTACACTTGAAACCAAGAGATAAACTAAACATACACTTCTCCAATCTTCATCTTCTCACATCAATGTTACATTGTGAGGTTATGGATGAATGTGAAAATTTAGGACAAATATAAAAGAGGAATTGAATGCCAATAATGAAAATATTAACTCACTTAATCCTTGAAATCTCATAAAACACTTCACATGCCCTGCAAGAAGAAGCTTTCCAACTACAAATAGGATGAAAGAATGAAACAATATACTAAGGAATCCATTGTCTTCACTTATGAAAAATCAAACATTTCAAATTAAAACACTAAGAAAATTCATGGAGGAGGTAAAAATAAGTATTATTATTGATAAAAAGATATACAAATGAGTAGGGCTTCAACATACTCAAGTAGATCATAAAGTATAATGGCCAAAATGGCTAGTTCTGATAAAACTTGAGAGAGAGGAGAAGAGATAAGTACAAGGGTCATAAAGACACTTGTAAAGTTAAGAAAATAATTTAATTTTTCATGTGAAGAGGGTATTTTATTAACCATTAATTAAAATAATTACAAATGTCAATCCAAGTCATAAACCTCATGAAAAGTGGCATGAAAACTCCTTGACTGGCTCATAAAAACTGCCTTCATGATTGACCCTACTTGAATGCCTCATAACTAATTATGACCAGTTAAAATGATATGTATTAAGTTTTTGGACATAATACATTCCTATACATGAATTTTTTTTAATCTTGGTCCTCTAGAATCACCTGGAAAAGAGTTATCATCATCTACAACCTAGAAAACTCTTCCTTCATGCACCCTACACACTTGGACTCAAAATTTTCATTAGATTATCATGAAAATACATGGGAGGGAGTGAATGAAAATTTTAAAGACCCTCCATATAATTATAATCATCAGGGACATCTTAAAATCACCTCACTTGAAGATCTCCACAATTCTCACTAGTTTATCCAATAGGCTAGTTTTAACTAGCTAAGATGAAAGCTCCTATTGAAGAACTTAGGAGTTGTTATGATTTATTAAATTAACATTGGAATTTATAAAAATTATTAATATTTCTCCCAAAGTTTGTTTCATCTTTAGAATCCTCCTATAACTTGCACAACATAAAAAATGGCCAAAAATAGCTTGTTTTTAACCCCATTTGTACAAGTCTATACAAATAAAAAGTATGGGATGGATATTGATTGATTAATATACAATTTAAAATATTTTTAATATCCAAAATATTACATTAAAATTCATCTCCATCTTCATTTACAAAAACTGGTCACAGATAAGGGTTTACAAGGGTTTTAGCCTGTTTTCACTCTTAAGGTTCATTCATAAAGATATGACATCCAAAATACCAAAAATTACACAATTTATTAGTTAAATACCTTCATCAACATCCCTAAACTCATTTTTACTCCATGAAAACCCTCTAAAAATATGTGAGCATTTGAACTTGGCCTATCAAGCTTGTTTTCTTATTTCCTGCATGTCTGAGTAGCTTCAAGGTCCAAATGGTTTAATTTGGTTTTATTTAGAATATAATAACTTTAACACATATTTAATAACCCCATAAACATGTTTCAATAGGTTTTAAATATTAACTCATTCTATAAGTGTGATGGACTCCCCTTTTGGGCACTAGGCCTAGTCATACTTAATAGGCATGTGTTGGTTCAAAACCCAAGATGACCTCTTCATGACTTAACCTAAAAAATATATGCCTGAACACTTTTTTCATGGTCTTAAAAACATGATCCAACCATAAGGAAATTTCACTTAGATCCAAAAGTGATAATGACCTCTTGTTTGTATACTAGGCATAACTGTGTTTGATGAGCCTAGCTGTAATTCCAAGGGTTTAGATTATTATGATAGAATTTACCCTATATGTTTGGTTTTATATGATTTCCTAGGTTTCATCCAATTGTATACACATTTTTTCTAAGTTTCCACAACTCTTTATCCCACTTTTATTGCTTTCTCCCCAAATCTACCAGTTATGCATGAGGGGAAGTACCCCCTATCTGAGACAAAATAGGGGTACTTACCCTATTTTTATAATTAAAAAAAAAATTGTGTGGGATTAATCAAGAGTTAAATGTTATATTTACAAATATTTATATTTTATTTAGGTCATTTTCCCTTTCAAAACATCAAAACTCAAGGCAAAATCTTTGTATGATAGATTGTGCACATTTTTTACTATATTTGACTTGTTTAGGACTCCTATGGGCATTCTATACATTATATAGGAATTAAATACAATGTGTAAACCTCATAAAATATTTATAACATTAATCTCATCCATGTCCTTGCTTTAATTCACACTTTGGGGTTTAAAAACCTTCAATACCAGTCAAGACTAGTTGACCATGTTTTTGCTTGGGAAGGGGTCACTTGTAGGTAGACCTTGAATGAGTAAGATCTGGGACAAGATTGGGTGTCAATTTAGAGTCTAAAAATATAATTTGACATGATTTAACCCCATGAATTAATTTTTATCACTTTATATACTCAAAATCATAACCTCCTTGCTCTAATCCACAATAATCAATTTGAATTTGTTTCTTGCTTTTTTGACCTTGCTTATAGGTATTCATGCCTGGCTTGACTTGAGATAATGTTGGAATACCATTATCCAAGCATTATTAGTATTTTAATCAGTGATTTAACCCCCTATTTGATGTTTGGATCACACCAACAACTAAAAACATCATTCTCACTGCTCATTGCCTATCTCAACACAGTGAGTTTCAAGACATGTAGATAGTGATTTTCATGATTCAAAATTTAAAATAGTGGATATAACCTCCATAAAAATTAAATGACCATATGAAAATGATAGGATCCATTAGTCACCTTAACCTTTGCCTAAACACCTTTTGAATCACCCTTTTTTAGCTCATTGTCCTTCACAGTCATTTATAATGGTTGTAGGTGCATATTTTTGAATTAAAGGAATTTGTAGGTGTTGTTTTCTTGTTAAAATTTCACATAATACACTATATTTTATTTATAATTCTCAAACAAGTTATAATCATGATCTAAATCCACCATAATGAATCACTTTCTCAAACCTGCATTTTAGGTTGGCTATAGTTTAGCATTAGGCTTGTGTACAGACTGTGGGTGCTTCTTGAGGACTATGTCATTAATTACCATCTTATCATGATAGGATTAGATCATAAGTTTCTCCTTTATCACTTAAAACAATTCAAACATTGTGATAAGGTTTCATTATATACCATATGTTTAAAATATCACTTGGGGGCAGAGCTTATAGAATTTACTGATTGGTTTTAGTGCTTTTGTAGGAAACTTTAGGCCTTCAATTGTCCACCCTCCACTTTCCATTTGCCTCCAAAAATTAGAAAGGTATTTATATTATGTGATAAATTAAAGTAAAACACCTTAAGATGAAGCAATAGTCCTTATACCTCTACTATTAGATGTCATTAAAACACATAAGGACTCTATTTTCATCCTTTAGGGACTTATGACATGAACACAATCATTTGAGCTTTTGAAGTTATCTCAACTCCATTTTCCAATCTATACTTTAAACAAATATACCATGATATAATTAACACATCAGGGCTTCAATAATGATCCTATCAACTGATTCAATGTCTCAAATCAACTCCTCTACTCTCTGTTAGTACCACTTGTAGGTGGCTTTTTACTCATATAGGTAGTGAAGGTGAGGATAGGTAGGCAATGAGCGTGATATCCATGTTTATGAACACTTATATGATTTTTAAATATTTCCAAGTGTACTATTTCCACTCTAAAATATTGATATACCATTCAAACTCCCATTTGACTTTGACGTCATCTTAAGAGGCTCCTGTAGATGCATTTTGGGTTGATAAAGGTAGCAAGCATGAAATGTTCCATATATTCAAGAAGTATACCTTTTAAGTTCATTAATTATCCTTTAAAATTACAACATGGATCCTATACTAATTTTTAAGACTCGAATCAAGTCAAGATATCTTGATTTCAATGTGGAAACTTCTTGCAAACACCTGTAGATGAGCATGCTAATGGCAAAATTATGTGAGTTACTATGTTGGTTGCAACTTTCATGGAGATTGCTTTGGAGAATGAAGTTGAAAGGAGAAATGGGAATCAAGATAAATTTGGTAAAATTTAAATAAAATTAACACAACCTCCTAAATCCATTAACAAATCATGAATATCTCAAACATAGTGAAAACATGTATGTCATCCCACATAAGAACAGTCTGCAAAACCAAGATGATTTACTCATAAAATCAACTTAAAAATTGAAACTAATCATGTATGGAATTTTATAAGAGATAAACAATCTTATAGAGTCCACCTTAGCAACTAGTTTATATGGAATTGCTCAAAATGATGCAAAACCTATAGGGTGCATGAAATAACTAGTAAAAAAACATAGTCAACTTGTTAGTAATGAAACATAAAGCAAAGTTGATAAATATTTTAAATAATTATATTTAAATTAAGGTATATAGGTATAGTATCATCTAAAAAAATCATTTATCTTTAAACCTCATGAGTTGTCCATACTGTTAAAAAACCTAAATGTCACTTCAATGTGTTTAAAAAACCAAGAAATGAGTAGAATGGTTTTGTCCTTAAAATGACACTTTAAGATAAAACCAAACATGGGAATAAGCATGGATAATATTAATAGGAACTACCTAAACATTTACAATATGGCACACGTCCCAAAGAGGTCGTATAAGTGCCAAATTCACCTTTTCCTTCAAGAAAATTTCCTTTTTTTGAATAAATTGCCATTTTTTAGTTGGTTTCAGTTACTTAAGACTTCCTAAGACACATGTAACATTAAATAACCCTTTGAAACCTTCAAATTTCCAATTAAACCTGTACAAAGCATTAAATGCACCTTTTTGACCCCTAAAATGACTCAAAAGGACATGTTGGCTAATGAAATTTATGACCAAGGCTAATATATCATTTAAAAACAATATATGACCTATGAAACACCTCATGAAAAGATACTATTCCCCCTAAAACATCTATAAAACCAATTTTTTACCTAGGGGTGCCCTAATTTGACCTAAAAGTCAAATTTGATCAACAAATTGGTGACTCATAGGTGTAGTATGCCTGACATACTAACTATACCAGTAGCCTTATCAATCCATTAGGATTAGGAGTCATCTAAAGTATAATAAAAATAATGAATCCTTTTAACATTGATTTTGATCAAGAAAAGAAACTAATGATTACCCCAACCACACAAAGCAAAGGATACAAACAACAAAGAGAACAAACTAACAAGACACACACACACACATGTGCTCAAGACACTTAGGGAAAACAGAAAACAACTATTATGCAAAACTAATAACTAAGCATACCTCCCTCCTAGATCAAAGGGTAAGTTTGAAGCATTACCTTCTTCATGAGATGGAACATGGTGCAAATCATGTTTCTCCTTGGATTGGATGTTTTGTGGATTAGACCTATTCTATGGCACTTTAATTACCATGATATCAAGTAGACCATATTCAAATAGGTCTACAATCTAAAATTATTCCTCTTGCATCCAAACATCTTCAACATTGTCATGTGAATCCTTAATCGTAACTTTAAATGATGATTCAACAAGGCATACCTTCTTGTCTTCCATAGTGATTTCAATAAGATTGGGCTTCCTCTCAACTACAAGTTCTTCTAGCTCATCAAGGAGCCTTGAAAATTCTATCCAATCTTGATCATTATCCTCCATGGAAGATTCTTTATTCACCTTGTCATGCACTTGACCCTGAACTTGGAAAAGTTCTTCAAGCTCTTGAAAGAGCTCCATTTGTAGTTGTTAATCATCTTTGCCAACAATTTTTTGTATACTAGCATCACCAAGTGACTTCATGATAGTAGGTGCCTAACCAGTAGAAAGAGCCTCATCTTTATGTTTGGTTAAACACTCAATATCAAGTTTAGACTCATCAAAAAGTTTGTCATTAGGTGTTTTTGAGAAGGATAAACTTTACACAACTCATCAAATTTATTATAAATGGCATTAAACCTATACCATAAATCTTCTTCTTCATGGATGCCATCTTCAATAACTATTTCTGCTATCTTGGTCTCATGAGTCTCTCTTAGGAATGCCACTTCTTGAGGGATGACTTGAATTTCATTCTTGATAGTACATTCCAATTCATGTTTTAGATGATCATCTACAACCTTTTAATCAGCTATAGAGTCTTTTTCAAGGGATGTAAGATCCTCCATCTCTTTTTCCTTCATGGTAATGCCAAGACTAGTCATCTTGAAATCATGTGAGCTAGCCCTATGAGGCTGCCAAGGAGGTAGGTTTTATTTAAACAAGAGTTATCTTTATTTATCAACCAAATTATCTTCCTTAGTTTAACATACCACATGTCCATCAAGGAAAAGAATGATAGGGTGGGGACAAGATGAACTAGTTGGTGGAGGTTGCACATAAAATTCAAAATGAGATTGAGAGTGAAGTGTAGGGGTTCTTCATGGACACACATCCCTTCAAATATAGAGACTTTAGAAAGTGGACCGTCCTTTTGTTCACTAAGGGGAGTCCCTATAGTGATTTATTCCTCAAATCACTCATGAGAGCCTCTTGATCAGCCATGAATTTAATTTGTTCTTCTTTACTTGCTTATCTCAAGATAGGTTCCTCCTTGAGAAGGAATGATGTGAAAGGTTTATGGATAGGCTCATAGATTTGAGGTGAAGGAGTTTGAGTATGATATGTAGTGGAAGGTGAAGGAGTTTGAGTGTGGGATGAAGGAAAATGTTTATGAATGGGTTTGGAAAAGAGTAAATGACTAGTGAGATCATATGGAAGTTAATTCTTGGGCTTATTAGGAGGAGTAACATCTACATGAGCATGAGCTACATCTTGCCAATGGTAATTTTATGTAAAATCCATGAAAACATTTAGTTTCATATGACAATACTTATAGGAATGTTATTGAGGCTGATAGACATCATAAAATGAATGATAGGGCTCATATTGAGGTTAATAGAGAGATGTTTCTTGGTAGCCAATCTCATCGGGTTGTCCAACAACATGGTGTCCATATGGAGAGGGAAGTAAATGGATATATGGTTTCCATGTCTCATAGGAATGATAGCCATTTTGATAGGATTTTTGAGGGGTAAAATGTGGTTCATATCAAGGTAGATTGTAGGACTAATATACTTCTTGAATGGGTTGATTAAGGACTTGTTCATATTGATAGGGAATGGGACAAGCTTGAAAATTCTCACCAACTTGTGTAAGACAAATATCAACATCAAAGTCATCCATGAAAAATTAATTAGGAAGGAAGGAAAAAAGGAATGGATATCATAAATATTTAAAAGGAATACCTGGGCTGATTGACTAGTTTATCTATCTTCAGAGTCACCATTGATGCTTTGAAAGATGCTTCTAAAGGTTGATTATTGAGAGACAATAGTAAAAATCTCCCAACCTATTGGAATAAGAGTCCCACTGGGTATGTCAAAAAATATTATCACTTGGATTTATACCCTTTTAGGAGATGACAAATCTCTCCTCATCCAAGTGGTACAATGGAAACACCTCTAGGCTTATGGGCAGCCTAAGGATGAGGTGAATCTCTAGATAGGGCTAGCTCCTTTGATGTACCACTTTGGATTACAACTACACTTAACTTTGTGGGTGAAAAGGGAGAGAGATAACTGAAAGCAGACTAACCTAAGGGAGGTGATACACCAAAATGGATTATGACTTCCAACCAATTGTATGTTACACTTGAAACCAAGAGATAACCTGAACATACACTTCTTCTTTTGTCTAGGAATATATCAAAAAATAATCAAGGAATATAAGCATAAATATATCTAAGTACTTTTATAAATAATTGTTCATGAGGTCCATGAACACCACCAGTGAATTTTTGAGACCAAATGACGCCATTACAAACTCATAGTGACCATATTTGGTGTGAAACATTTTCTTTGATATGTCACCTTCCTTTATCATTGGCTGGTGATATCTTGATTATAAATCTATCTTGGAGAAGATTTGATATCATCTCATTTGATTGAAAAAATAATCGATCCTTGAAAAGGTATATCTATTTTTAATGGTCACTTTTTTTAATTTCCTATAATCAATGCACAATCTTAGACACTCACCCTTTTTATTCATAACATCTTCTCACATCAATGTTACATTGTGAGGTTATGGATGAATGTGCAAAGTTAGGAGGACTAGAAAAGAGGCCTTGAATGGCACTAATGAAAATAATAACTCACTGAATCCTTGACATCTCCTAAAACACTTCGCATGCCCTATAAGAAGAAGCTTTCCAACTAAAAATAAAATGAAAGATTGAAACAACATGCTAAGGAATCCATAGTCTTCACTTATGCAAAATCAAACATTCCAAATGAACACACTAAGAACATTTATGGAGGAGTAAAAATAAATAGTCTTATTGATCAAAAGGTATAAAAATGAGTAGGTCTTCACGATACTTAGATGGATCATAAAGTATAATGGCCAAAATGGCTAGTTCTTATAGAACTTGAGAGAGAGAGGAGAAGAGAAAAGTCTAAGGGTCATAAGGAAACTTGTAAGGATAATAAAATCAGTTAATTTTTCATGTGAAGAGGGTATGTAATGAACCATGTAAGGCTAATAAGTACAAATGTCAATCCAAGTCATAAACCTTTTGACAAGTGGCATGAAAACTCCTAGACTGGCTCAAAAAAATTGCTTTCATGATTGACCATACTTGAATGCCTCATAACTAATTATGAGTAGTTTAAATTATTGGTAAGAAGTTTGAGGACATCAAACATGCCTCTTTATGCATTGGTTATAGGTCTGGTCCTCTAGAATCACCTGGAAAAGAGCTACCATCATTTGTAGCCCAAAATACTCTTCCTTCATGCACCCTGCACACTTGGCCTCAAAATTAGCATCATTTTCTCACCAAAATACATGTAATTGAGTGAATGACAAGTTTTAAGACCCTAAATATCCTTGAAAGCATCAAGGACACCTTAAAATCACCTCACTTAAAGATCTCCACCCTTCTCAATAGCTTGTATAATAAGCTAGTTTTGATTGGCTGAGATGAAAGCTCTTGTTGAGGAGCTTAGGAGATGTTTTTAGTATGAAATGGACACGGGGAGTTATCATTAATCTTTCTCTCAAAGTTGGTTTCATCTTTGGACTCCTCCTAAAACCTGCATAACACAAAAAAATGGTCAAAATAGCATGTTTCTCACCCCATCCATACAATTTCGTATAGATAAAAAGTATCAGAGGGATATTGAGTGAGTATTATATAAATTATATTAGGTTTAATATCCAAACTATTCCATTAGAATGCATCTCTAACTTCATTTTCACAAACTAGTCACATACAAGGGTTTATAAGGGTTTTAGCTTATTTTCACTCTTAAGGTTCATTTATAAAGATATGGCATCCAACCTACAAAAAAATTACATAATTTCATGGTTCAATACCTTCATAAACATCCTTAAACTCCTCTGGTCTCTAGGCAAACCCTCCAAAAATATGTGAGCATTTGAACTTGAACTATTGAGCTCGTTTTCTTGTTTCTTGTATGTCTGAGTAGCTTCAATGTCCAAAAATGGTTTCCTTTGGTTTTATTTTCACTCTAAGAGCTTTAACCCTCTTTAATAACCCAATGAACATGTTTCAATAGGTTTTAAAGCTTAACTCATGCTAAAAGTGTGATGGATTCCCCATTTGGGCACTAGGCCTAATCATACTTAATAGGCTTGTGTTGGTTCAAGACCCAAGATGACCTCTTCATGACTTACCCTACAAAATATATGCCTAAAAAAAATTTCATGGTCCTAAAAACATGATCCAACCACTTATAAAGTTCACTTAGATCCAAAAGTGAGAATGACCTCTTATTTATATGTTAGGCATAGCCATGTTTGATGAGCCTGTCTACAACTCCAAGGGTTTAGACAATTCTAATAGAATTTATCCCTATGTGCTTGGTTTTCTATGATTTAATATGTGTCATACAGTTGTATACATCTTCTTTCTAAGTTTCCACAACTCATGATTCCACTTTTATTGCTTTCTCCCCAATTTTTCCAGTTCTGCATGAGGGGAAGTACCCTCTATCTGAGATAAAACATGGGTACTTCCCCTATTTGTCTAAAAAAATGATTTTTTGGGATTAATAAAGTGTTAAAGGTGATAATTAAAAATATTTATCTTTGGTTAGGTCATTTTCCCTTTCAAAACATCAAAACTCAAGGCAGACTCTTTGTATGATAATTTGTGCACACTTTTTACTATATTTAGCTTGTTTAGGATTCTCGTGGGCATTATCTATAGTATCTAGGCATTAAATAAAATATTTAATCCTAATATAATATTTATTATATGAATATCATCCATGTCCCTACTTGCATTCACACTTTGGGGTTTAAAACCCTTCAATACCAGTCAAGACTATTTGATTGTGTTTTTGCTTGGGAAGGGGTCACTTGTAGGTGGACCTTACATGAGTAAGACCTGAGACAATATTGGGAGAAATTTAGAGTTTAAAAATATAATTTTACATGATTTAACCTCCTGACTTACTTTTGAGCACTTTCTATACTCAAAATCATAACCCCCTTTCTCTAATCTACAACAGTCAATTTGACTATGTTTCTTGCTTTTTTGACCCTACCTGTAGGTATTCATGCGTAGCTTGACTTGAGGCAATGTTGAAATACCATTATATAAAAATTATTATTCATTTAATCAGTTATTTAACCCCCTCTTTTATTTTTGGTTCGCACCAACACCTAAAAACATCATTCTCATTGCTCACTACCTGTCTCAGTCAACATAGTTGACTGAAAGTGTGTTTCAAGACTTGTAGATAGTGTTTTTCATGATTCAAGATTGAAAATAGTGGATATTACCTCCATAAAAATTCCATGACCATATAAAAATAATTGGATCCATTAATCATCTTGAGCTTTGCCTAAACACCTTTTGAATCACCCTTTCTTAGCTCATTGTTCTTCACAGTCATTTATAATGGTTGTATATTTTTGAATAAAAAGAATTTGTAGGTGTTGTTTGCTTGTTAAAATTTCACATAATAAACTATATGTTAGTCATAATGATAAAATGAGTTATCATCATGATCTAAGTCCACCATAATGAATCACTTTCTCAAACCTACATTTTAGGTTGGCTATAGGGGCTGTGTACGGACTGTGGGTGCTTATTAAGGGATATGTCAATACATACCATCTTTTCATGATAGGCTTAGATAATAAGTGTCTCATTTATCACTTAAAACCATTCAAACATGGTGATAATGTTTTATGATATACCATATGTTGAAAAGATCACTTGGGGGGTAGAACCTATATAATTTACTACTTGGTTTTAGTTCTTTTGTAGGCAACTTTAGGCCTTCAATTGTCCACCCTCCATTTTCCATCTGCCTCCCAAACTTATCAAGGTATTTTTCATATGTGATAAATTCAAAACAAACACCTTAGGATGAAGCAATAGTCCTTATACCTTTGCTATTATATGTCATCAAAACACCTAAGGACTCTATTTTCATCCTTTAGAGACTTATGGCATGAACACAGTCATTTGAGCTTTTAAAGTTCTCTCAACTCCATTTTTCAATCTATACTTTAAACATATATACCATGATATACTTAACACATCAGGGATTCAATAATGATCCTTTCACCTAATTTAATGTCTCAAATCAACTCCTCTGCTCTCTATTAGTACCACTTGTAGGTGGCTTTTTACTCATACAGGTAGTGAAGGTGAGGATATGTAGGCAATGAGCGTGATATCCATGTTTATGACCACTTCTAGGATTTTTTAAGATTTCCAAGTGTATTATTGGCACTATAAAATATTGATATACCATTCAAACTCCCATTTGACTTTGATGTCATCCTAAAAGGCTCCTATAGATGCACTTTGGGTTGATATAGGCAACAAACATGAAATGTTCCATATATTCAAGAAGTTTGCCTTTAAATTTTATTAATTATCATTTAAAATGCCAACATGTATCCTCTCCAAATTTTTAAAACTTTAATAAAGTCAATATAGCTTGATTTAAATGTGGAAACTTCTTACAAACACCTGTAGATGAGCATGTTAATGGCAAAATTATGTGAGTTACCATGTTGGCTGCAACTTTCATGGAGATTACTTTGGAGAATGAGGTTGAAAGGATAAATTAGAATCAATATCACTTTTTAAAAATTTAAATGAAATTAATGCAACCTCCTAAATCCATTGACAAAGCATGAATATATCAAACATATTGAAAATAGGTATGTCATCCCACATAAGACCAGTCTACAGAACCAAGATGATTTTCTCACCAAATCAACTTGAAAATTGAAACTAAGCATGGAGGGAATATGATAATAGATAAAAAATACTCTAGATTCCACCTTAGAAATTGGTTCATATGGAATTTCTCAAAATGAAGCAAAACCTATAAAGTGCATGAAATAACTAATAAAAAAGCATAATCAATTTTTCAGCAACAGTTCATAAAGCATAGTTGATCAATATTTACAATATTTATATAAAAATTAAGGCATATAATTATACTATCATCTCCAAAAATAATTTGTCTTTAAACCTCATGAGCTTTACGTACTAAGTAAAAACTTGAAGGTCACTTCAGTGTGTCTAGAAGACCAAGAAATGAGCATAATGGTTTTGGACTTAAAATAGCACTTTCAGATTATAAAAAACATGGAATTGAGCATGGGGAAGCTGAAGAGGCACTACCTGACCATTTACCACATGGCACACTGCCCAAAGAGGCCATATAAGTGCCAAATTCACCTTTTCTTTCAAGAAAACTATTTTTTTCTGAATAACCTACCAATTTTTAGTTGGTTTCAATTATTTAAGACTTCCTAAGACACATGTCACATGAGATAATGCTTTGACATGTTCAAATTTCCCAATAAACCCATACAAAACATAAATGCACTTTTTTGACCCCTAAAATGACTCAAAAGGACATGTTGGCTAATGAAATTTATGACCAAGGCTAATATATCATTAAATAACATTAAATGACCTATGAAATACCTCATGACAAGATATTATCCCCACCAAAACATATATAAATCCAATTTTTCACCTAGGGGTGCCCCAATTTGACCTAAAAGTCAAATTTGCTCAATAGGTTTAACACACTTTGCCTTTGAGAGAAGCTCCAAATCATGCAAGGTGTTCCATGAAAAAACTTACATTGATGTAAAAGTAGTTAATGTTAATATTTAAAATTGAAAATTGAAATCTAACTTAATTTTGAAAATATTGAAAATAAAAATGGAAGGAATACACCTGTATGTGTGAAACCAATGTTTCTCTTACAAATTTTATTAGAGATGGTGTTTCCCATGAATCTCTTAGAGAATTTGGTTCTTTAACTAAACCAATGGATAATTTGAGGGCGATCAATCTCCAAATTGAATTTGCATTTGTATATAAAATGAAACCCATTGAGGGATGTAGAAACTTTAATTTATTATATTGGTGTTTGTAACCCCAATACATGAAATGGGTTGAAATCCATAATGGATTCATGAACATAATGCTAGAGGACATTGAACCTCTAAGGATTACATTATGCACTTTAATTGAATCAACCAATGTAGATGGCTTGTATATTAAATAGTCACTTTGTTCCTTTATTCTTGAATTCATGATTAAAAAAATAATTGAGAACATCCATGATCCTACCATGTCCACAAATAATAAGAAATATTGAAAATCATGGCATGAATTTGTATCATACCTCCTTGAATTTTGAGAATTAACATTGCGTATAGAGTCTATAATTGTATATATATTGTAAATGAGCCTTTATCATGAACTCAAACGTATATCAATTTATATTTTTCTCCTATAATGTGAGTGAATATGCGTGGTGTATGCCCCTATAATCTATACCAATGATATAATATTGACCAATTTGAACCTTTGAAATTGTATTTTGAAATCTAAACTAATTTTTTGATCTTTGAAGAGGTTCATCTTATGTATAAAAATCCATTGAAATGATTCCATTCTGAGGTGAAGGAATTTATCTTGAAAGTCACTCATCTCAAAATAAAAGTTAATTGTAACGTGCATAGTAATACATAATCTTTGAATAATGTAGCATATTTGAAAATTATTTTAACATAGTAAGATTTGTACCATTCAAATCATGTATGTAACATATGAGGTAATACATATATAAATGTATTGATGAAGCTTATAATAATATAAATGTTGAATTAGTATCTTATGAATTAGTTAGTGCATGATATGGAACATGTCACTCATTAAACATAGCAGGTTCAATAATTACATAATAATTTCAATGTTATATAATAAGGGGAAGAGATGCATACAAGGGACATGTTCAAATGTTGGATAATGAAATTTTGAATAGAAAAGTACAAGAAGCAGATGTAAAGAAAATGAATAATGTTGCAAATATAGGACATATTCAAATGTCGTACACAACAAAAGGCTAATGGTCACAAGTAATGGACATGTTAAAATGTATTACATACCAAAAAATGATCTCATAGCCTATGTTCAAGAAAATTTCACACAAGGGACATGCATAATAGATAAACAACATGTAATCTACTATGTACAAGTAATAACATTGATGGAACATAAAACTAGAAAGCTAGTTTAGATCATATATATTTAATTTGATCATATCCTATCAATTATTATATCCATGTACACAATGTAAGATAGAGATGTTAGCAAGGCATTTTTAAAAAGTATATAGCTCATTACTATAAGAGTTATATAATGATAACACTTACAAATATTGTAGCATATGGATAAGATTATTTGAATTTAACAAGGCTACTTGGTAGAGGCAAGTCCAACACTTTAATCTATGTGAAATATGTATGTCCTACATAACACTCATGAATACCAGTGAAATGCATATGTGCTAGAAAAATAGTATGTTATTTGATGATCATGAGATAAATAACATATAATAATGATGTAAGCTATATGTTTAATCATTCTTAGATGTTGATTTTGTATTTTTAAAATATTTTAAATGTTTTTATACTTTTATAATATTTAAATTTTTTTGTACTATTTTTAATTTCAAAACCTAGAAAAAAATAAATTAATTATAAGCAAGGGTTTAAAATTAGAATAAAAGATATAGAACTGAACAATATGTGACATGTGTCAATATAAAATATGCACTAAGAATGATGGCATGGCTATATATGATCAAGATGCCCGCAATATATATGTGATTGTAGTTGAAAACCTATAGGAATACAATATGTATGCAGAGGATTGATTATACATCCTCATTTTCTCAAATGTACACTTTTAAATGTGCATGGTATGTATGAGAAATATGGCATATGAAAATAAATATTTTGCATGTATAAGTACTATTTTACATACTAAAAATGAGTGAAATGTCTAAAAATTAAAAATATTAAGGATTTATGTGCTCATAATTTAATTTATAAGTGAATATTTACATAGGATAGGATCGACTAACTAAGGAAAATAATGTCAGTTGGTTTTTTCCTTTATTGGTTGATTATGTCCTTGTCAAAAAATCCAATTTTATTAGTGCAGACTATGAAAACAAATAGATTAATGGCATAATTCGTAGGAAAGACCACTTTTTTGGATTGTTCAAATTTGGAAGGTGAAAGGAAGATCCAAGAGGCCAAAAATTTAGTAAGAGTAAAGGTCTACAAGAATTGATCAAATTTATTGCATATGAAAATAGTAGAAGAACATGAGGTAACAATAAAGAAGCTATGTACAATCATTTTTTTTATTTTTTGAATTATTTGAATGTTTTTTTTTTAATATCTAAATATGTAACAAGCTAACTAATTATCCCATCAAGATGAGATTCATAATAATATGTGATAAGTGGTATAATTATATTATTTCATGAATGAAATATGTTCTATTTTCATGAATTAGAATTAGAAGATGTGTCATGTGTTGTAATAAAAATATCTAGATCACTATTGGTATAAGCCTATGTGAGAGGAGTAGCTTTAGTAGGTGTGTAATGATGTGATATCTAGTCAGGACTAGTATGATATTGTGATAATTTTTTTACTCTTTTTGGACATGATGATATGTAAGTATCACCAATTTGTAAGGTGTTGCCTATGATCATATTTGTCTAGAATTAGACATTTTTTCCAATATAATTATTATTACATTGGTTGTTTTTGAGTCTTTTTCACCTTTTTCTAAATTAGTTGAAGAATAAAAATATTTTTCTTAGGTTTAATAACTTCAAATGTGCTTTGTTCTTGTGTATATGTACCAATGAAAGGGAGGATAACGTATCATATATTGTAAAGGGTACTCATATTTGATTCCTAAAATTATAACAACTTGATTGAAATAAATATAATTTAGCCACCTATGTACCATAGAAGGTACAACACAAATATTTTGTAACCAAAGGCATCATAATATCATGTCAAAGTCCTTATTTCATGGAAAAACTAGAAAAGGAGTACATAGTATAACATGGCCTAATTAAAGAGGCAATACAATGTGTCACAAATCAGTTTATTCCAATTCTAAATATTGACACTTTTGAATATTTTTTTGTATATCATTTTATGTGTAACCTAATTATTGAATTAAGGTAATTGTGCATGCATTATAACTTGATCCATTATCAACTATCACACCATGAATGATTTTTTCATCAATATAAGCTTGTCTACATAAATCATGAAAATTAGAATCATCATCACTATCTCAGTATCATCAAAAGTAATCATAAGATGTGGTGGATTATTTTGAACATTTTTATCAATAATTCCATCTAGTGGATGATCATATGACTTAGGAGGTGGATATGCATTATAATTATGATGCACTATTAAATAATCCTTGTTGGTATCATGGTTTTAAAAGGGCCCACTAAAAATATTAAACTTAGCATTTTCATTATTTTGAGGCTTTCTCTATCGGAGTGCCTAGATCAATAAAAAATAGTTGATGAGATATTGAATAGGTTGTTTGAGCTTTAAACATGTGTTAGTATAATTACCATTACATTTATGGTAACAAAAATATGTATTATTATAAAAATATTTATCTTGAGGTTTACTCATGTCAACTTCAAATGATGGAGGTAGAGTAATAAGATTGCACTCAAGTAACTTTGTAATAATTTATGAGGTAGTTGTGGTAATCTAGAAAATTTCTTCCTTCATTAATTTAATAAAATAATATTGAAAGGAGGTTGAGAAATAACATTAATTATGATCTTTGCATCAATTTCTAAAATTTGTTAGCTTAGCTTTGTAAGATGGTTTGCTTTGAAAATTCATTATGGAAGTAGATGTATATGTGAGTGAATACTTGAGCTTGTTCAAAGTGAGAGGATTTTCTTCTCTTTTTCTTATTTTATGACAAAGTTCCTCAAATGATTTGAATTTTTTGAAAATATTTGACTCGTGCAAAGGTGTGAGAAAACTTTATTTAAAAATATTTTTTAATTCGTTATCTGCCAATGTGTTAGTCATTTTGTTAAGCATAGTCTTGTAATGAAGTACATAATCATTGATAGGCTCATTAATTATTTGCTTAAGCTTATAAATTTGTGCATAAAAAATCTTTTAATTAATGTTAGTAAAAAAAATGCTTGATAAATTTTTATGTTATAGGATTGAATGCTTTGAATGATTGAACATGTAGATAATAAAACTAACACAAATTTTAATC
This sequence comes from Torreya grandis, assembly GCA_037957365.1. Classification (NCBI taxonomy): domain Eukaryota; kingdom Viridiplantae; phylum Streptophyta; class Pinopsida; order Cupressales; family Taxaceae; genus Torreya; species Torreya grandis. The sequence continues at coordinate 786,281 of JARHVA010002169.1, read as the reverse complement.
TTTTAAAATTCTTGGAAACAATTTGGTTATAAATTTGTCAATGAAATCATAATCTAGACATGATGCATGAAAATATCTAAAATGTTTTGGATCTCCTTTAATTTCATATAATGGAAGTTTAGGAGATACAAATATTGTAGGTAAATTATATATTATAATAAAAAATATTAATGGATTATGAAACAAGACTTGGGAATTTAATGATTGGCTAAATTTTGATATACCTTGCTCTATCTATAACACCTTGGTGTGAAAAATGGATATAGTTTTCACCATGGATTGTGTAGTAGGCAAGGTATGTGATGTGGTATGCATAGCTATTAAAAATCATGTATGAGTCATTTGGTTAGGCATGGTAATAGATATTTGTTGGAAGACTTGAGTTTCCCCTAAATACAAAGGTGTGGATGTTGTAACAATATCAATAGTATAAGTAACAACACATGTGATAGGGTTAATAATGAAAAAATGGTTCTTATTGTGCTTTCAAAGTAGATTTTTTTTTTGTTATGTTTATAAGCTAGAAATATTTCAATGATTTTGGGTATATATTTTATCATTTGATGAAGTCCTCAAAAATTAGATAAATGTTGAACTTGTGCACAATTTAATCTATTGATTTCATTAAGATGGATCCTATCTGAGCCTTCATGGGTATCTTGAACATTATGATAATATTGATTACCTTGTTCATTATGATTATATTTTTAAAATTATTCATGAGTAGCTTATTCATTAAAATAAGAGGAACTGATAGTTGTAGTAGTAGGATCTATTTTAAAAGTGGCCATAGGGATTTGAATGTGCTCAATAGAGACCCTACTTAACTTATCATTTTAGCTTAAAGGGATGGGAGAAGTAGGTTTCTTAGATAACATAGAAAATAACATGGAAAATATGTTGTAAACAATAACATAATGTTAGAAACAAAAGGGAATTTGTTGTGTATGTACAGTAGTAAATTATTATGAAATCTAAGGTTGAAACAAGATAATTTAAGTGCTAGATATCAAATTCAAGGTCAAAATAAAGTACTTTTAGTGTCAGTTATTAAATATGGGGTCAAAATCAAGTTCATTTAGTGTCAAATTTAAATCCAAGGTTGAAATAAAATACTTTTAGTGTCTGATGTTCAGGAACTTATTTGAACCCTAGGATAATTTTTTTGAAGCAATGCTATTATGAAAAGTGCATTCACAAATATGGTTTATCACAGTTTGAATTAATAAGTGAATTAACCCTAATTCAAATAAATTAAATAAAATATAATAGAATGTTGTGAATCAAATTTTGACAAGTATAATGAAAGAAAAATATTGCATTTGACAAAGTACGATTGAAAGAAAAGAGCCTAATATAAATAAAATAACAAAATTAACTATTTTTGTCTGAGATATGGATGTGAAGTTAACAAAAGGCTAAAATTGAAAAGCATGAGCTGGAAGTTCAAGCACCCAGAAGTTGGAACTGAAATTGGTGAAGGACATGATCATCTAACTTGGCATATGATTGACTATGACTATAATTCTGAACTGATTGATTTTATCCTTTGCTAAAAATTAGGGACTCGAGTCATGATCAATTATGACAACATAAATTGTGTATGTATGTGAAGATTTTACATTTAGATGTGTGCAAAAGCACTAAAAATAAGTTATCCAAAGTTAAAACCCTAATAGGTATTGTAATGATTGAAAACTTGCAAATAAAAAAATGGGGGAGTGTAATGGGTTGAGCTGAGCTCAATCATCTTTCTAATGATTAAACATTTACTATGCACCCAATACTCCTAATATGGAAATGAATCTCATGTAGTTATCTAATTATAATGTTTTGTTTAATTTTACTTCTTTAACTATATGAATCCATCTAGATATGGATGGAATACTTGATTGTGCTTTGATTTGTCTTGGATAAGACAATCTTTGGACTTGGTTGAAGATTGTTTCAAGTGATTATAATTAAAATTAGGAAGAATATATAATATTTTATCAATGTGCAATAGTATAAGTATGCATTTGTATTGAAAATTTTAGGTGGTAGAATATGTGACTTAAGTGTGCCTTTATATCAATCTAAAAGGGAAAGCCTCAAGCTAAAAATTTTAAAAACATGGATCATAATGAAATGAAGGGTTCAAAATTCAAAAATGTCTACTAGAAGAAAAAAGACATAAATTTCCCATATAGGACAAAAATGTTTGCCACTATTGTCCCCTAATGGACATTTTTGTCCTATAGCAAAATGTGTGACTTTTGGGTCTAGATTTATCTGTATAGATGCTTAGAGAGGTTGTTAGTCATTAGAAAATTTATATAGGTGACATAATAATTTAGAAAATATATAGGGTCATATAAGTGATTGTGATAGAGTGAGGTGGTGAAATAGGTATAGATTAAGTGCTCAAGTCAACTAAAGTGAAATAAGGCCAAAGCTAACATAATCAAGTATTCATGACCAAATTTGAGTGACTAAATTTCACCCCCTCTTTAGTATAGAAATGAAATTAATAGAGTAAAGGAGATAAATTATTTATGTGTGTAAAACACACTTTGCCTTTATTAGAAGTTTAAAATCATGTAAGGTGTTCCAAAGAAGTCCTGCAATGATGTAAAAGTAGTTAATGTTTATATATGAAACTAAAAATTGAAACAAAACCTAAATTTGAAAACATGAAAATATCAATGGAAGGAGTACACATATATGTGTGAAATCAATGTTGCTCTCATGAATTTGAATATATATGGTGATTCCTTAAAGCATTAGATAATTGACACTTCTCATTAAGCACCTGGAAAAATTAGTTCTTTAACTAAAAAAATGGAGAATTCGATGGTGATCAAACCCAAATTGAATTTACATTTGTATATAAAATAAAACCTATTGAGGGATGTAAAATATTCAATTTATTCTATTGGTATTTGTAACCCCAAGATGTGAAATGGGTTAGAATACATAATGGATTCACAGACATAATGTTAGAGGGAAATGAACCTTTAAGTTATATATATTATGCACTTTAATTGAATCAACCAATGTAGATGACTTGTAGATTTAATTGTCACTTTTTCCCCTTGTTCCTAACTACATGATTAAAAAAATAATGGAGAACTTCCATGTTCCTACCATGTCCATAGATAAAAATAAGTATTGAATATCATCACATGAATTTGTATCATACCTTGAATTTTAAAAAATAACATAGTTTGTAGAATTTATAACTATATATGGATGCATATTTAAAAAATTTGGTTAAAAATTATACATGAACATGTATCATACACTCAAAATTGTATGAATATATATTTTTATCCTATAATGTGAGTGCATATGCCCCCATAATCTGTACCAATGATTTACTTTTGACCATTTAGAACCTTTGAAACTACATTTTGAAATCTAAACTATTTTTTTCTCTTTTAAGAGGCTTATATTATGTATGAAAAATCTAATAAAATGCCCCTATTTTTAGGTGAGAGAATTGATCCTAAAAGTGACTCATCTTAAAATAAAAGTTAACTATAACATGCGTAATAAGAGGTAATCATTGAATAATGTAACATATTTAAAAAATATGTCAATATAGTAAGCTTTGTACCATTTATTAGGAATATAGAATGCAGAGCAATATTAATAAAATAAATACATAAATAAAATGCATAAAACACAATACAAGAAAGATAGATTTAACGTGGTTCACTTAATATGAGCTATGTCAACATAAAAATAGCCATATCTTCTCTTATTCAGTCCAACAAATAAAGGGATATACTTAAAATACATCTATTACAATATCTTCTTCAATCACACATAATGTGCCACCATGATGAACATGCCCTCATATCAAAGGAGGGTTACATATTAGGTAAAAAATGCACTAACATAATTTCTACAATTAGATCTGTGACCTAATAGTGAACGGCCTATATTTATTATGAAATTACAATATTTTATAATGCATTTTTCATAACTCCCCCACATCCCTTGTCAAGAATTGGGAATTCTAATAAGATCAGGCTCCACCATCCAAAAATCTCCCACTTGGAGACTAATTATTGCAACTCCATCACTACAATATCCTACTATCTATAATAATGAAGGTAACATCTCCCCTAATATGCTTAGTGTCATTCATGCAGAAGGTATGCATGTCATTTAATTCCATCATGTCATCATGCATACAAATTTTCATCTTGAAGGGCCTAATCATGACCTTTCAAACCTGTATTCATTTCAAGGCAAGGGGATGTTATTATGATAAGGAGGCCTTGGCAGACATTCTTCATAACACAAGTCCTAGTCGTTTATCTAGTATCCTAAACCCTCAGCTTGCTCCCTCTAACCCTAAAAATCTAGACAACATGGGTAGTGACAAAGACTGGATGGAGCCAACATCTTGAAAATATGTTTGAGAGTAAAAAAAGGTGTGGAAAAAGCTTAAATAGGGAGGATTAACTGAGTACATGGAGCACCTCACCGAGCATAATCCTCTGGTAGTTAGAGACTTTATGGCTATTTGGATGAGAAGGAAGGTTTCCATGAGGGGGATTTTCATAAATGTTTCTAAGGAGTTCACAGGATATGCCACAAGCATGGCATGTATAGGAACTATAGAATATAAGGATCAATCCAAGAAGCAAGAATCCTTACAAAGCTTATTTTGAACTAATGATTTTATGCAAACTAAGAAGGGATTTCCCTGCACTGACCTACCTAAGTACTAGCCCAAAGTTTGCTTATAGGTCATAAGGTACATGACCCTATAAGGTAAGTACACCTTGATCTTCTCACACAATTTCATGTTTCTCAATCATTTCATCAGTTTTAAGATTAGCCTTCCCTATTTTCTCCTAAAATATTTGAAAAGCATAGTCCTCCTTCACCAGGTAAATGATGCTAATATGATCTTATGCCAGGGCCTCATATTTCTGTTAGTGAAACATGTTCAAATCTTTCTTGGTAAAAAAATTCCCCCCAGAAGGATCATCCTCTAAGGAGGACTCCCTAGAGGAGGATCCTTCTACGAGATCCTTCCCTACCCCAAAACACTCCCCTCATAATCATTTGTCCAAATTCCCTCCTGATGACCTTCCCCTCAAAATATTGTTCATCCCTAAACCTAAACCCATTAATTTTGATACTCTTTCCACATCTGATCAAAAGGGAAAGGACATTGTAATGGTGGAGCATGAGAAAAGCAAAGAAATGTTGGAAAACTTCAATGTAAAGGTCCAGCAGGCAAGTTTTGGTTTGGCTAAATTGCTTCAAGATTGGAACAAGTTCTACCAAGTGACAGAGGCCAAAATCTAAACATTGGTGTAGTCTACCTAACCCCCTTCCCTTTCCCTAGTCTTCAAATCCCCTAAGATTCCTAAATCCCCCCTTGGGGTCCCCCCAAAGTATCCCTTCCCCTAGGCAAAAGGCAAGAAGCACCTGAGGATGATTCTCCTTGGTGAACAAGCTGAGGGTCTTAGGAATCATACCAAAGCAAAGGCCTTGAAAGATAATCTAGCATCCCAGCAAATGATAATTTTTCTATGGAGGACACCCAAGAGGGTCTCCCAATTAACATGATTATTTTCGTGTTTGTTCTTATTTTTTTTGTTATCCTTTTTTTGTTCATTCAGCCATTTGGGGCTTGGTTATAACTCTTTATCTCTTTTTTTGTGGTTTTGGATCCTTATAAAACCTAGGTTTACCTTATCAAATAAAAAAATCTTCCTTAGATTTTTATTTGAATTTTGACCCTAACATATTTCTCATCTTCCTTGTTATCCCTAAAGACCTATTGAAATTAAACAACTCTCCAACTTCTCCTTTGTGACTACCTTTGTTAGCATATTTACAAGATTTTGACTTATCCAACTTTAGTTGACCATACTCCAAAACTAAATGAATAAAGTGATAACTGAGTTGTATATGTTTGGTTCTTGAGTGGAATGTTGAGTTATTTTCTAAATGAATCACACTCTAGTTATCACTATACAACCTCCAATATACCTTCTTTGCCTCAACTCTTTCATGAACAATTGCATCCATATCATCTCCTTGATTGTTTCTATAGTTGCAACATACTCTACCTCTATAGTTGACAAAACATCTATCTTCTAAAATTTTGAAATCCAAGTAATTATTATATCACCAATAGTGAATACATAACCTATGGTGTTCCTCCTACCATCTAAATATCCAACCATGTCTGCATCAACATATCCTTGTAAGGTAACATCTGATTATTCATAACATAATTGTTTATTAGTGGTCCGTATCAAGTACTTGAGAGTCCACTTGACTACATCCCAATGCTCTTTTCCTAGATTATTCATAAACCTTCTGATAACTCCCATTACATGAGTAATGTCTGGTCTCATTCACACCATAACATACATTATACTTCCAATTGGTAAAGCATAGGGCACTTTTGACATGTAACTGATTTCTTCCTAGATTTTAGGACACTATTTCTTGTTTAATTTGAAGTACCCTCCCAAAGGTGTACTCACAAGTTTTACATCTTGCATATTGAACCTGATGAACACCTTCTTGATTTAATCTTCTTGAGACAATGTCAATTTTTTATTTTTCCTATTTCTTGTTATTCTCATACCAAGGATTTGCTTTGAACACCCAAATCCTTCATTGCAAATGGATCTGATAGTTTTCTTTTGAGCTCATTTATATCATACATGTTATACCCTAAAATAAACATGTCATCTACATACAATAACAATATAATATATCTACCATTATCTAATCTCTTAAAATAAACACAATGGTTAGAATGACATCTCCTATAACCTTTTTTTTTCATAAACATGTCAAATTTCAAATACCACTGCCTTGGAGCTTGCTTTAAGCCATACAAACTCTTCTTCAAATTGCACACGATTTTTTCCTTACCTTTGAATTCGTATCCCTATGGCTACTCCATATATATTTCTTCCTCTAAGTCACCATAAATTAAAATGGTCTTCACATCTAACTATTCAAGGTGTAAATATTCTACTGCTACCAAACTTAAAATAGTTATTATGAAAGTCATTTTAACCACTGGAGAAAATATTTTGTCAAAATCTATACCTTTGTTTTGTGCAAACCCCTTTATAACAAGTTTGGACTTGTACCTCTTGTATCAAATCATCTTGTAACACATCACCTACTACATTTGCTTCCTAATTTTTATCTTGTTATCCATCTCCTTATTTTCCTTTTTGAAACCAACAATATTTCTTTAGGTTTCCTTTCTTCTTACAAATCCAACACACCAATGTTCCTATGGATTTGGATATTCCCTTATTAGAGTTCCCATGATTCCTTGGGCCTTTATTTTGTCCTTTTGTCTTCTCCTATTCTCCATAGTCAAAGCATTACCTGATGTCTCACCTATGATTTTCCATTGCATTTCCTTGCTAAGCATAACAGCAATAACATCATCAAAATTTAAAGTGTTTGAACCAAAGACATAATTACTCGCATCCATGACCAAGCCATTTCAACTTTCTAGAAATGAACACAAAATCAAAAGAGCCCTAACCTCATCATCAAATTTTACTCCTATATAGCTTCCCTGATTTGAAGACCATGTTAAATTAATTTAAATGATCAACAAAAGACCCACCTTATAACATCTCCATATGAAATAAACACTTCATAGGAAATACCTTGTTGGAGGTTGAGGGTTTTTCATACAATCTATCCAATACCTTTATCACATCCTCTATTGTATTTTTTTTTTTTTAATATTGAAGGCCACCAATGCTATTAGGCATAGTCATATTGTTCATAGTATCTTTCTATCAAGAACCTCCCAATCTTCATCCTTCATAGTTGTCAGCTTCTTTACTATTCCATCTAATGGTAGGAAAAGATCCTTCTGATATAGATAGTCCTCCTTTTGCATCTTTCATAACTAGTAGTCTTGACCGTTGAACTTCTCAACCTTAAACTTGCCTTCTTTCACCATTACTCCCACTTGAATCAGGAACCTTTTTTTCCTATGAGTTTATTTGCCAACTAAACCTTCAGCTTTGATACCATTTGTTAGGAATATAGAATAGAAAACAATATTAATGAAATAAAGATAGAAATAAAATACAATACAAAAGAGACACAAAATTAACGTGGTTCACCTAATATGGGATACGTCCATACAAAAATAGTTAGTTCTTCTCTTATCTAGTCCAACAATTAAAGGAATAACTCTATAATACATCCACTGCAATCTCCTCTTCACTCACACATAGTGTGTTTTCATGATTACCATGCCCTCATATCAAATTAGGGTTACATATTAAGGCAAAAATACACCAACATGATTTATATTGTTAGATATATGACCTAATAGTGAATGGTCTAGATTTATTACAAAATTATAATATTTTATAATAAATTTTTTATAACTCCCCCACACCCCACTATTGGGAACTAGGTATTATAATAAGATCATGCTCCACCATAGAAAAATCTCCCACTTATAGACTAATTGCTAAAACTCTACTACCATAAATATTCTAATAAGATTAGGCTCTACCATCCAACACCATTCGAATATTACATGTAACATATGAGGTAAGACATTTATAAATGTATCAATAAAGCTCATAGTAATATAAATGTAGAATTAATATCTTATGCGTTATTTAGTGCATGATATAGATAATGAAACTCGTTAAAATTAACAAGCTTAATAAGCATACAACAATGACAATGTCATATAATAAGGACAAGGACCACATAAAAGGGACATGTTTAAATGTGGCTTAAGAAATATTGCACAAAAAAAGATAAGAGACATATTCAAATGTCCCACATAACAAATGGGAAAGGGCTACAAGCAATGGACACGTTCAAATGTTTCACATATTAAACAATAATCTCATATATATTATAACAACCCCACTAGGTGTTAACTAGAAATACATGATTTTTTTAATATTATACACATATACTATAAATAGATTTCACCACAAGCATATAAGTAGTGATCCTACAAAACACTCTAAGTGTTAATTACAAATAAGCTCATGAAATCTAATAGCCACTGAACACTATCAATGTATGAAGAATGCATCATAATGCAATCATAAAAAGTAATTACAAATAGCCAACCACTATTAGTACAATACACAACCACTATTGTCAATCCATAGTAAATAGGCAATTATAATTCTTCATGATAATGTTTCTAATAGTAAATACAATATATATATATATATATATATATATATATATATATATATAAATAAGATACAAGGTTCTCTAGAGCATGAGTCCCCGATTTCTCCAATATCTGTGGTAATCTCAAGAGTCATCTCAAAAGTAATATTATTGTGGGAAGGGAAAACAATATTCGAGCACTTTTACACACCAACCATGGACCAACAATCCCCTGTACTAATCCCATCAAGGAATGGCCCTCACTTCATGGATGAGTATATAGTGATGTTATGAGAATCCAAAGAAACAATCAAGTACCCATGTGCTATATGATTTTTAAAACTAAACATACAGTGTATAATGAAAAAATTGTTTTATTTTAATATTTTACACAAACATGTAAATAATAATCATGAAATGATAATGTCTCACTGAACATAATTAATAACAATTTATAGATCTATCAAATTCAAATTCACCACTTGATTGAATTGCACTCATCTAGCATTGTGGTGCTAGTAAACTAGTGAAGTATGTCTCAATTCTTACTCAGTATCAACCAAGTGAGATTGGTCAAAATAATTTAACCCCAAGATTCATTAAATTCACATCTTACTAGAAATCATAAAACATAACATGATAAATATAGGAGTAATCAAAGCATACATGTATTATGTTAAACTTACAAATGAATCTTATATTATTATATATCCCATACTAAAATAATGACTATAGTTTATACTATCTACGTAAAATATATATTTAATTACAAATTCTAACTACCATAATTAGTTTACAAACATATTACACCCTATGATAATCCATATTATCATAGTCTAGTATTCTAAAACATAACTACTAATTTTTCACAATCAATCATATAAAATAGTCTTAATTACATGGAAACATAAGCTTCTATTCAAACAACTAGATATAACAAAGCAATTTATAGTTTCCATAAAATACATAATATTCTATCTTGGCATTTGTTACACTCTCATAGGTTGTAAGCATGCATACATAATGTCTTATTAACTATCATAAAACATACTATTCATAGTAATAACCAATACACACACATTTACATAAATGTGGGTCTAGATACAACAATTATAGTATGTACCATCCAGGTATAACATACTTTTATACTATAGAACTCTATGACATCCTATAATATCATAGATCATTGTACTTGAGCAACCTACTCAATCATGAATAAACAATCTTACACATATAAATAATAATCAAGTAATTATAAGATTATACCCCTGTGTATACCCTAGATTATACTAAAAATTAGTAATCAGAAGAAACATAATCTCTAGACACACATCATGATGTACTATTTTATATTATAAATGCCTATATACTTGTACATATTAATATTCTCACAATATATACTGTACACAAATTTTCAATACTATCTACATATATACTAATAGTCATTTATGACACAAGTCAAGGTTTTATTATATTATCACAATCAATACTTCTATGAACCTTTTAAGATATAACTAGAGTACTACAGTCAATTAGACTTCTCTAGACATCAATATTCCATTCTCATTATTTACTATTAGTTCTCAATATAGAATAAAATAACCTCTAACTCAAAACCACCATATAAAGCATTCACAAAGTTCTTTTTATGTGTTTATACTCTACACAGTATATGCATTTCCTATTTATAAGATGTTATAGATTTGACAATGTCAACATGTTTGTATAGCACTACTGTGCTATAAATATACTACTTGGTCTCTACTAGCATTTGAAGCATATCGATAGTATATATCTAGATCATATAATTATACCAATCATGGTTATAGTATTAATCATTTAGGAGTATAGTAAAATTACCACAAAAATGTCAGGATCTAACAAGAACAATTGATTACTGTTGTGCAAGCAACTAAACACAGAATTAATTAGAAATAATAAGTAACTAGAAACTAGAATTAGCAAAGAACAAGAGATACAAGAAACAATGAAAACTTGTATTAAACTCTTCCAAAAGGAAATACAATTGAAGAAATCTCTCTTTCTTCCACACCTCTCAGATGTATAGATCTCTTTCCCTCAAGAGTTCTCTCTCACAATTACAAACACAATTCAGCCTTTGAATTGTCTTCTACATCATACAAGCTATGAATATCTATCCCTATTATAAAGAATTAGGGATCATGACCTATGCATTCTCCACCATTATATATACCTCTTAATCAAAGGTCCAAATCAGTCCTGCCAAAAATAGAAACGTGGACTTAATACCAATAGTTCAGCTTATCATGCAAACAATCCGTTCATCTGACAAAAATAGAATTCTAGAACACACAGGTGACCAATGTCGGTCCCTATTTGCCTGCATAGGACCAACATCGGCCGATCCATAACCGATGCCAGCAGCTCCCAGTCGACACCTGACTGACGTCGATCGACCCTGACTGACATCGATGACTGTGTAATTCCAACAACCTTGCATTTCTCTCATTGGTGAAGCTTTTAGCTCCACAACTCAACAATCTCCCACTTGGAGATAAATAGCTGCACCTGTACTTATACAACATCTTCTAGCTTATCCATCTTCAAGCTCAATCCTGAAGACCAACAAAAGTTGAATGAAGATTCAACTTCTCCTTTATTACCGGCTTTGTTAACATGTCAGCAGGGTTCTTATCTGTATGGATCTTTTCCAACTTCAACTCACCATCCTCCAATACCTGTCTAATGAAGTGGTACCTAAGTTGTATATGTTTGGTTCTTGAATGAAAGGCTGAATTCTTTGCCAAATGAATTGCACTTTGACTATCACTATATAATCTACAACTCTCTTGCTCCTTTCCCAACTCTTCCATGAAATGTGTCATCCATATCATTTCCTTGCTAGCCTCTGTGACTGCAATGTATTCTGCCTCTGTAGTAGACAAGGCAACAACCTTCTGCAACTTTGAAATCTAGTTAACTACCATTCCACTAACAGTGAAAACATAATCTGTGGTGCTTCTCTTGCCATCCAAGTCACCTGCCATATCCGCATCTACATATCCATGTAGAGAAGTGTTTGACCCTCCATAGCATAAATGCCTATTGATGGTCCCTCTCAAATATCTGAGAATCCACTGAACTACTTTCCAATGCTCTTTCCCTGGATTGGCCATAAACTTACTGACAACTCCCACTGCTTGAGCAATATCAAGTCTAGTACATACCATTGCATACATTAAGCTCCCAAGTACGGAAGCATATGGAACTCTACTCATGTCATCTACCTCATCATGTGAATTAGGACACTGTTCTTTGCTCAACTTGAAGTGTCCAGCCATAGGTGTACTCACCAGTTTTACATCCTGCATATTGAACCTCTCCAACACCTTGTTCACATAATCCTCTTGAGACAAAATCAACCTATGATTTTTCATATCTCTCTTAATACTCATGCCAAGGATTTTCTTTGTTGCTCCCAAATCCTTCATGGCAAATGTGTGAGCTAATTTTATCTTAAGCTCAAAAATATTCTGCATGTGTGAACCCGCAACCAGCATATCATCTACATATAGCAATAGGATAATATATCTACCATTATCCAATCTCTTAAAATAAACACAATGATCAGATTGACATCTACTAAAACCATGCTCAGTCATAAACCTACCAAATCTCAAATACCATTGTTTTGGAGCTTGCTTAAGACCATATAAGCTTTTCTTCAACCTGCACACAAGCTTATCCTTACCCTTGACCTCAAAACCCTCTGGCTGCTCCATATATATTTCTTCATCCAAATCTCCATTAAAAAATGTTGTCTTAACATCAAGCTGCTCAAGATGCAAATCTTCAATAGCAACTAAAGATAATACAGTCCGAATAGAAGTCATTTTTACTACAGGAGAAAAAATTTCACCAAAATCAATACCTAGTTTCTGTGCAAATCCCTTTACTACCAACCTGGATTTATGTCTCATCTATCCATTCTCACCTTCCTTTAACCTGTAAACCTATTTATTTTTTAGTGCTCTCTTTTCAACTGGAAACTCAACCAAATCCCATATTTGGTTCTCTTTCAAGGAATCAATCTCCTCATTCATGCCAAGCTCCCACTATTTCTGGGTTTCTACCTGTATTGCTTCATCAAAACTCTCTGGTTCTCCACTATCAGTGAGCAATAAGTAGAATAATGAAGGGGAATATCGAATTGGAGATTTACTTACCCTTTCTGACCTCCTCTTGGGCATTTGAGACTCATTCATTGCTTGTTGTCCACCTAAATTCTCTGTCAGTGACCGATCTCGGTCATCTCCAGGTCTGTACTTGACCGACGTCGATTCCAACTGACCAACGTTAGTTCCTGTGTGATCAACGTCGGTTCCTGCCTGAGCAACATCAGTGTTTGTGTTTTCTTGTAAGTGATTATTCTTTCCCATGAGCTCATTTTGGATCATCACCTCATCCAATTCAACATTGCCCTGCTTAGAATTCTTCAGTTTCTTGAGCTGATCACTGCACATCACCTTCTCATTGAAAACAACATCCTGGCTTCTAATAATTTTGTTAGTTCCTAGATTCCACAACTAGAATCTGAAATCTCCAAAGCCATAACCAATAAAAGTGCACCTCATAGATTTATTATTTAGCTTCTTTCTATTTTCCTTATCAACGTGCACAAAAGCTTCAGAACCAAAAACTCTGAGAAATGAAAGATCTACCTTTTTACCTATCCAAGCCTCTTCTGGAATTCCACCATTCAAAGCAGTAGAGGGTCCTTTGTTAATTAGGTAAACTGCAGTATCTATAGCTTCTGCCTAAAACTGTAAGGACAAACCAACATGCAACCTCATACTTCGTGCATGCTCTAATATTTTTCTATTCATCCTTTCAGCAACTCCATTTTGCTGAGGTGTCCTTGGAACCATCCATTCCCTATGTATTCCACTCATAGAATAGTAACTGTTGAACTTATTGCTGTAGAACTCACCACCATTGTCAGATCTAAGGCACTTCAATCTCAAATCTGTTTCATTCTCAACAAAAGCTTTCCACTTCTTCAAAGTGTCAAAAACATTAGATTTCTTCCTTATGCAATAAACCCATACCTTTCTTGTAGCATCATCAATGAAAGAAACATAATACTGTGATCCTCCAATAGAAGCTACCTGAGCTGGTCCCCACACGTCTGTGTAAACAAGCTCCAACTTGTGCTTCTTCTTTATTGACCCAATTTTGAGAAATCTCACTTTCTTTTGTTTTCCAAAAATACAATGCTCACAGAAATATAGATCTATGCTTTTCAAATATGAAAGCTTACCTTTTGACTTAAGAACTTTCATTTCCTTCTCACTCATGTGGCTGAGCCTATAGTGCCACAACGTTGCATCTACATCTAAAGTAGATAAAATAGAAGGAGAATAATCAGTAATACAATTACATAAATAGAGAGTACCTACTCTCTTACCTCTGGCTAATACAAGTGCACCCTTGGTAACCTTCTAAGATTCAACTGTGAGAGTTACTGTGCAACCCTCATCCCCCAACTTTCTTGCAGAAATCAGATTCCTCTTCAGGATGGGTACATGCATGACATCTTTCAACACCCATGTGTTGCCATTCTGCAATTTCACCTGCAATTTTCCTTTGCCAATAATTTTACAAGGCTCATCATCCCCTAAATAGAATTTTCCAAAATCTCCCTGGACACAATCATTGAAAAATTCTCTATTTGGGGTAGCATGGAAAGAAGCACCAGAATCTACAACCCAAGATTCTATTCTATTATCTACAGAAAGTGCAAAAGCATCTTGTGCAATAATACCTATAACTTTTTCTTCTTCATTACCTTCATGTTGATAGTCTTCTCTAACTTTCAACCAACAATCTTTCTTTGCATGCCCTTTCTTTCCACAATTCCAGCAGGTTATCTTTCTTTTTCCATTTCTGGATTTGGATCTATTGCTCATCTTTGACGTAGACCTTGATCTCCCTTGCTTGCGCCTCTTTTTTTGCCTTCCCCTGCTTTCAATACTTAAAGCATTACCTGATGTCTCCTCTATGCTTTTCCTACGAATTTTTTCATTCAAGATTACACTAACAACATCATCTACTTTCAAGATATTTGTAGCAGATGCAGTATTACTAACTGCCATTACCAAACTATGCCAACTTTCTGGTAAAGAGCATAAAATTAAGGGAGCCATAATTTCATCATCAAATACTATTTTGACTAAATTTAACTGATTTATTATTGCATGGAAATCATTTAGATGAGTAGATACAGATCCACCTTCCTGCATATGCAAATTAAATAATTACTTCATAAGATATACCTTATTTGAAGCTGAGGGCTTTTCATATAAATTTGCTAAAGTATCCATTAACTCTACCATTGACAAGTTAGAAATCACATAAGATGCCAGGCTCAACCTTATGGATCCCAGAGCCTTTCTATTAAGAACATTCCATTCTTCATCTTCCATATCTGTGGGCTTGCTTGAAACCCCACCCAATGATAAGTACAGATCTTTCTGATACAGGTAATCTTCTATCTGCATCCTCCATAATTGATAGTTCTTGCCGTTAAACTTCTCCATTCTTAGTTTACTTTCTTTTCCCATTGCTTTACTCCCACTCAAATAGAAACCCCTGTGAGTGACCTGTAATCAAAACACACTAAATAGATCTGAAACCACCTATTAGTGAACCCAAGCTCTGATACCACTTGTCAGTTGGTATCACTTGGTGAACTAGCAACCTAGCTCTGATACCACTTGTCAGGATCTAACAAGAACAATTGATTACTATTGTGCAAGCAACTAAACACGGAATTAATTAGAAGTAATAAGTAACTAGAAACTAGAATCAACAAAGAACAAGAGATACAAGAAACAATGAAAACTTATATTAAACTCTTCTATAAGGAAATACAATTGAAGAAATATCTCTTTCTTCCACACCTCTCAGATGTACAGATCTCTTTCCCTCAAGAGTTTTCTCTCACAATTACAAACACAATTCAGCCTTTGAATTGTCTTCTACATCATACAAGCTATGAAGATCTATCCCTATTATAAATAATTAGGGATCATGAGCTATGCATTCTCCACCATTAGATATACCTCCTAATCAAAGGTCCAAATCAGTCCTATCAAAAATAGAAACGCGGACTTAATACCAACAGTTCAACTTATCATGCAAACAATCTGTTCATCCCACAAAAATAGAATTTTGGAATGCACAGGTGACCAACATCGGTCCCTGTTTGCCTGCATATGATCGACGTCAGCCGATCCATAACCGACACTGGTAGCTCCCAGTCGACACCTGACCGACATCGGTCGACCTTGACCGACGTCGGTGACTGTGTAATTCTAGCAACCTTGCATTTCGCTCATTGGTGAAGCTTTTAGCTCCACAACTCAACAAAAAATATCTATCTTTTCTATTGTTTACATAGATTATAGTGATATTCCTAACTATATAACACTATTCATCTCTCTAATAATTATGTACATCTATGTACATCCATCTATTACTTTAAAAAATATTATCTTCCACAAAGTAATCACATATTACTTGGCTATAGTTCATGCATATGAGTGTGCTATCATAAATATGCATTTAGTTCATCAAATGCATTTAATGAAATCTCACACAAAATGATATTTCATATATAATGAATATAATCATTTACTATTCAAAGAATTCTACCATCCGGGCATGAATCATATCAATTTTACATTTACTTAAACATCACAAGAATTTATTGAAATCTTAATCATAAGCATATTAATACCTTATCTAACTTTAAAAAATAATCCAAACATCCCTATAACCAATTTGTATAGGTAAAGTTTGACTAATTACAAATAGTCATAGATAACTATTGTTGGCATACAAGTTCCCAGATATACTACAGGGTTTATCCATCTAACTATCCTATATCTCAAATGTGATAAAGAAATTCATTTACAAGTTATACATAAAATCCCATCTATGTATACTATGTTAAATATTTTAAGCTTAGTTTTAAAGAATCAAAAGATATATTTATCACAGTCAAATACTAAATTCACTTCATAAGTGGTTAACTCAGTTGAATGTTCATGACTCAATTCCTAGTAATTTAAATCTTGTTCAACCTATTACAAGCAATGCTAGTTACTATTCACAATGAATAGACTCAAGCAAAGCCATACACATATATCGACATTGGTTCAACCTAGTCGATTGGTGTTATTAAATAGAATGTGTGACAAGACATGTTTACTTATGAAATTGAGTTTGAAATTCATTAGTAAATCCAAGGAAAAATAAAATTCCACCCTAAATATGAGTTTTTGTAAAGAGCAAATGTAGTTTCCTTTAGATATTTACCATTTCTTTTCCAAACAGATTATATGGGGCTTCCCTATCATCGGTTAAAACTTCTTCATGAATATAAATATATAATTTTGTGTGTAAACATATACTATCTACCTCTTATTAAAATACATAAAATGCAATTGTTTTCAATGCATATCCATACTTATAATTTCTAAATCGATTATACAACCAATTGCTTTGATGCCATCTAGTACAGTCTGGTATATGTAATATGGTGTCTTATTTTATAACTATATATGCATAATACACGTAGGTATGTAGATTCACCTTAAGAAAGGCTTTACATAAATTTGATCCACATTAAATTTATATAGTCCAATAATTTTTCTAAATTCATAGCCAAATAATAAGCTCAACTGGTTCTATTCATCACTATACCTACCGATTTTTTTTAAAATGACTTGTCTATTTCATTTTGTATTAACAAATTGATAACATAGAATTTCTTTTCTTTTCTCTAAAACATCTTCTATCATTTATTTATACCTTATCTAAACTATTCAAGGAAATGGTCTTAATAGAAAATGCAGTGCACATAAATCTTAATACATCACAAACCTATTTTATCACTATGCTCACCTCTTTCTCCTTCATGAACCATGTTTTATGTTGCATATTATCCTTTATTTTCCTCCCTCCATCATTGTACTCTCTTCCTTCTATCAACGTACCATTATCCTCACCTTATTTTCCTTCTTCTTTATATAATCTCCTCCTCTTTTTATTTTATTTCCATGCTTAGACCGTCACTTTTCCATTTTATTTAAAATCAATTACATTGACTTATCTTGAGCTTCTTTTGTTTTCCACTTCATACCATCGATTTAACTTTGAGCTTCATTATTTTCATATTTTATGCATGTTTAAGACAAAGTTAATTTTTAAGTCCACTTAAGTCATTATTAAATGATAATTTTAGACCTTCAATTATCAAAGTATTCCATGCATTGGCCTTTAACACTTAAGTTAACATTATCATTATAGTTATATTTACTTAACTTAAACATAAAAGGTAATTATCTCTTTAAAGATAAATCAAACCAATCAATAATTCCCTATCCAAAATAACCATGCATGTATTTTGATGTAAGGTTAATAATCATACCCTAATCATAATATTAAGATAACAATACCTTGATTCTTCTTTAGATTATGATAAAATATTAATTAATTAAGGTATTTCATAGCTTAAGATTTTAACATATACAAACAATCAAAAATACATGCCAATAATTATAAACAGAATGAACCAAACTATTTCATATTTATAAGTGTAGCATATCCAATGTTGTCATAAATACAATGTTTAGGCCACATCTTAAAACACTAAGTTTTTACTATAATGTTTGTCAATATGATAAACACATATAAACTAATTGTATTATCTTCCAATACCCTAAAAATGTTATATTAATTCCACCTAGAGGTTTTTTAAGACATTATCATTAGTCTATAGCCAACTGCAAGATAGCTAAAAGTATACAACTATTGACTGGTTAAACATCAACTCATCCAAACATAGTCAACAAAATAATCATAAAGAAATCATCATAAAAATCTAACTGCATGTTGTATCATGATGAATTCACTCAATTAGATCAATCATAAACATATACAGAAAATATAAACACTATAGATATGTACAAACACTCAAACACATACTAACTAGTTAAACTATTTTACTGTGGTGTGTGTTGGATTACTGGTAATTCCTTTATCATCCCCCAATCATCCCATCTACACCATCCTCTTTGATGATTCTCTCCCTCCATCATGCTCTGAGGGAAGAATCAATTCTTCATCCACCTCATGAGAAGTAGGTAGTTAGTCTGAGTCATTGTATATATCAAAAACTAATGATGCATAACTAATAAATATATATCCATAATGTACAAAAATAAGAAATTACAACTATCACATAATTAATCCATTATGTAACTAGTCACTGTACTATAACTAAGATATGAAATAAATCTTAATCAAAGTAATAACAATCCAATGATAACCATAATAATCCATGGATTCAAAGGTTATAAAACTTAGGATGAAATCATGATGTAACATATATGTTCAATATAATTGCACATAGATGCCAAGGGCCATACACAATAGACAAACAAAATGTAATATAATACGTACAAGTAATAGTATCAATGGAACATAGAAATAAAATGATAGTCTATATCATATATATGAAATGTGATCATATCCTAGAAAATAGCATATCTATGTACATAATGTAAGATAGATATGTTTTAGATTAAGGTAAAAGTAGGTTTTGAAGGGACCCCAAAACCCTATAAAAAAATCAGAAAAGATAAAGCATTAAAAACCACTAGGAATAGCAGTCCTGAAACCTACTGAAGAGTAGCATAAAACCAAGTTTTACAGGGACCTAAAACCACAAAGATGTTATAAAATAGAATTGAGCAAATCGAGACATTAAAATTCTGAAAAATAGCCTTGGTTTCTCAGTCCATTTGATTTGATGGAGACACCATCAGATCCAATAATAATGACAGCCATAGCCAAGTCGATAAAAAGGCCGTGCTCCACCATGCCCTCAAACCCTAAAAATGCACTGTCTGCAGCCCTGGCATCCTTAAATTCACAGCGCTTCTTGTCTTAGTCAAAGATCTAAAGGCCCAAGCTATAGGAAGGACCATTGGGATCCCTCTCCACTTTTGAACCCTTAGGCTCCTCCTCTTCTTCTACAACGGCTGTGACCTTTGCACTCACATTGTTGTCAACAGCCATGAGACCTCCATGAGCACCCTGTGCGGCTCCCCATGGCATCTGATGATGAGATGCTCATAGAACTCGGCCAGATCCTAGCCTGGCTCCCCATAACGGCCTCCATGAGCACCCTATGTAGCTCCCCCATGGGGGTTTTCCCCATTTGTTCACTATTTCCTTTGCAAACTAGATCGGGATGGCAGTCCAACTCGAGCTAGAAATCCAGCCCGGGTTCCATCCGCAATACAGAAATCCAAAGCAAAAATAAAGTTCCATGCAATAATAGATCTTGCATTACAATAATGCCGCACAGATGCTTAGGGTTTGGGGGGCCGCATAGACGTGAGCCCCCCACTCCCCAGCTATGTAAGATAGATATGTTACCAAGCCATTTGTAAAAAGTATCTAGCTCATCAATATATGATTTCTATAATGATAAAACCTATAAATACTATAACCTATGGGTAACTTTCCCCTAGTTTAGTAAATCTACTTGGTAAAGGTAAGTCTAACACCTTAATCCATGTGAAATCTATATAACCTGCATAACACTCACAAATACTAGTGAATGCATGTGTGCTAGAAAAAGAGTATGTAATCTACTAATCATGAGATAAGAACATATGATAATGATGTAAAATATATGTTCAACCATGTTTAGGTCTTGATTTGGATTTTTAGAATATTTTTGTACTTTTTTAATATTTTTTTTTTTTTACTTTTTTTAATTTTGTAACCTAGAAAAAAAAGTAATGAAAATCAAGGGTTCTGAAGTAGAATAAAAGAGATAGATATGAAAATATGTGACACGTGTCGATACAAATAATGCACTAAGAATGATGGAATGGACACCCCCATTGTATATGTGATTGTACTTGAAAACCTATAAAAACAAAAGAGCTATGTAGAGGACTGATTGTACATCCTCATTTCATCAAATATACATTTTTTGATGTGGCATGTATGAGCAATATAACACATTAAATTATTTTTTAATATGTATAAGTACCATTTTGCATAATATAATTGGGTGAATTTTTTGAAGAAGAGAATATGAGGAGGATAAATTAATTTGTATGTCAACCGAAACAAGTAAAGGAGTAGAGGAAGAGTGTAATTGAAAACATATTTAAATATCCTTCATGGATAATGATAATGCATATGAGAAGAGTCTTTAAAATGGCATACATATTGAATAAGAATGAGTATGCAAAGCATTGTACACAAGAAGGGTGTAGATGTGGGAAAAATCCACCTGAATTTTGATGTTGAGATTCATATAAGTATTTATATTGAGGTGATAGAAAGCATTCAAATAAAAACTACAAAGAGAAGAAAAGTTGAGAAAGAGGAGAAGGTGGTAAGGAAGTTAATGCTACAAGGTGTGTTTTGGAATACAATAGAAAATTTGATCATGAGAGAAGAAGATCCTAATGGAATTAGGTGGAGGTGAATGAAAAAATGTGGATTTAATCCCACATGAAGATGGAGATGGAAGAAGAGAATAATTTTGTGGAGGTAGACAATATTTGGTGGGTCAAAACCCAAATGAAAAAGCTAGAAGTGGCAGAGAAAATGTGACAATTAGTTAAGATATTTAGTGTGCTAGAAAGGAATGCCATGGCCATCAATCTCAATGGCCAAAAAATTATTTTTACCACTTATTCAATCCATGTGATAGGATCTCACATTTTTAATTACCTCGATTGTATGATGTAAGAGCATCTAAGGTGTAAGGGTAATATTGCATCACTAAATACATGTAAAGATTTTAGCAACATTCAATAAAGAATTTGGGGAATATTTTTGACCTAATGAAGTCACAGAGGCCAAGTCTTAAGTGGATAGAGTTTGCAACTTCAAGTTGTAGGTGTAATGAGATCATAATGCTCACAACTTATATGTTGAAGTCTTAGGGTGACCACATTTAAATATTTAAATTAATCACAATTATATATTGAAGTCCCATGATGAATACACAAATAAATGTTAAGTGTTCACAATGATAATGGGATTCACTATAGACTAAATCAACTTATTAATTATATTATATAAATGTAATAGATCTGGAACCCCATGAAACTCATATTTCGTAGACTCCACTATTCATGGGGATGGCAGGGGCAAGGGGAAGACCTAACATGATTATAGGTTGGATCTGATGAGTCCATGGGTCCATGACCTCATGAAAGATAAAAAAAATTATTAAATTTCATGTATAGAACACAAAATTATTTAAATTCACCCACAAAATAAAAGTACATATCCATGACCTCGATATCATCCCACAAAGTCCTCAACAACCACAAAGAATTCATGGATTATATGATTTTGTGAAAAGAGGATCAGTGTCATATTTAAATCAAGGTTTCCATGGAGTCAACTCTCCATAGAATGTTGACAAAGCCCCATAGGATCATGGAGCCTAACAACCTCAAATAAAACCCATAGAGTGTATGGTTACAGAGTCTTATATTCATGAAATGGTCAGTGTCCACATAGATCACTCTAAGTCCATTATATAATGAAATCTAATGTCATGACATGTGTCATAATATCATTCACTCATGAAGATATTTTTTCACATTGATCCCATCATAGTGTGTGTGACTCAGAGAAATTCAAAAGATCTTAATTTTAACATGTGACCACCAAATGAAGCATTTTAATCTCATTGGAAATATATTACATAGAGATTTTGATTATTAGTAGCCATAGGGCATGAAATCTCTGGTGAAGGAAACTATCTATAGGGAAACTTCAAGAAAATATTTCATAAGATGGTTTTATTATCTCAAGATTAGTAGGATAATTATGAAGAAGTTGAAGAGTTTGGGACCAATAGTATAAAAGGGAAGATGACCATAAAGAAAGGGGAGAAAAGTATACAAAATAGAGAAGGAAAATAAGAAAATATGCCTCATAATAGAAAGAGAGAGATGATATTAATAGAAAGGGAGCAGCCATGAGATAGAGGTCTTTAAAGTGTGAATATTATAGAATCTCTAAAAAATGTGCAATTGTAAATCCAAAAGAGGCGTAGAGATAGAGAAGGTAGACTAGAGAATCATAAAATGTGGGTGTGATTTAAGATTGTTTTAATTTAATAATAAATAATGAATTTTGTTTTCTACTATGTGACTCTGGCTACATTGCTAAACATCCATTCACTAGGACCCCCTACCATGGCTGCATCAATAGTTACCACGAAAAACACTAAAAAAGCTATTACAAATACCTAATTTTGGTACATGACTAGTTATTTGCTATGGTATTAGTGTGTTTATGTGAATATGGATCATTAATTTAGATTAGGCTCTTAATGGCATGTTTTTCTTTGTGTTGGGCCTCATATTACATTCCTTTTTATTGTGTTGTCCTTACAACTTTATTTTGGGTCAATTATAGTACCACCAATCAATTTATAATGCTTGAAAACCTACGTGTTGATTTTTTCTACCCTAATACGACCTTGGATGTTTTTACAATGTCCAAAACATTGTTTTAAGGTTTCTTGGTCTTCATAACTAGGATTGGACTAGTACGATCTTGGTCTAACTAAGATCAAACTTGTAAAAACATGGACATCTATTTTATGGGTACCTTGACCAGTGTTCCTTTTTTTGGGTTCATTGTGCCTTTTTTGTTAGCTTTACCTCCTTTTGATTGTCAACTTGGGCATCATTAAGGTCTTAAATTTGGATTCAAGAGTTTATAAGTGCATTGATATATTTATAAGAAGCATTCACAATAAGGGAAGTTTATATATATACACTATATTTTATCTTTGGCACTTTGACAACATTAGTTTTGACATACTTTGACACACTTAAACATTATGCATATAATTTAATCTTGAGCACACTTTCATTCTACTTATATACCCATCCATTGTCTTAGCCACTTCTATTCTCTAAATTTTTTTTTGATATCAATTTAATTTATACAATAACCCTTCAAAATTCTACGCAAATATTCTCCATATTAAAATCCTTATTTTTTGCTTCAAGAATAGTAAGATAAACCCATACAATGTCACTTATCATAGGTGTGTCCATTTGTTTTCATATTCCAGGGGACCTTAATATCTATTTTTTAAATTGGTAAGCCTCCATTGGGTTAGTCTAGACACGTTTCATGGGTTTTTCGTAGTGGGAAATCAACAAAGTCATCTATAAATGTAAATCACCCCTAAGGTTATTATATACTTGGAAACTCTTAGAGACATTAAGAAACCACGTAATATTATCTTATAACATTATCAAAAGTCATATACACATTTAAAATTTTCAAGGAGCATCCTTAGAGTAGTCCATAGAACCAAATCCAAATATGAATACATAAATTCCAAGTTACATGGTGCCAAGTATAAAATATCAAAAGATAGTATTGCATTCTAGATCATTCAATATGTTTCACACATACACGTAAGTGGGAGAAATGTGTTTGCTTTGAGTCATATTAAGAGTATTGGAAATTTTAATTCATTCAATGAGGATTGGTTTGATTAAATCCAACCTAAAATTCTAACCCATTTTTAAGGGCATGTCATGGTCATTCAAAAAAAAATAGGGTTTAGACAAAAGATAAAAAAAATAGTATGGGATCATATAAGTGTGCACACACAAAATAAAATTATAGGTGTAAACATAGGGATCCTATAGGTTTCAAACCCCCACTATGTGTAGGGGCATAACTATTAAACCCTAATAGTGTTAGTTATTGCAAGAATCTCAATTTTTTAGTTGTGTCAAAGTAAGACTTCAACCATTGTTTTTGATCCAATTAGTTGACAAAGCATACATAGATCATTTACAATTTTATTGAGACCTTATATGAGCAATAAGAGGTATACTAGCTAATTACAACATCCTTCTCTTGATTTTTCATTTGTGAATCAAGCAATCACAATTTCAATTAATTAATTTAAATTCATATTATCATGTTTATTACCATATTTTCATAATTTAAATTAGTGAATTATTTCCATTAATTTATATCTCTTAGGTGTATGATAATAATAACATTTTGGTGAACTCAATGTGCTCATAGTTTAGCTTCGACATAGGTTACTTTATATAACTTCTTATTGTTCTTTTGCTTGACCACATTCTCTTCATTTGACATATTGATTTCTCTATTCTTCTATGTGGATGTGTACATATTATTTTGCTTTGACCATTATTCTAGCCCTTAGATTTGATTTCATTGTGTCTTTCATTGGTCCTTGCCTTTTCTTTGATTCTCCCAATATGAACATTAATTTTATCTATCCTATAATGAAATATGCATATACATCCTTTACATAAGTATGATCTTAGTTTCTATCCATTAAGACATGTTACACCTTGATGTGACATAATACTTTCCCACCTCTCCATATTAACTATATATGATTTTGTTTTTTCATGGCACACATTTAACTTACATGATCATATATATGTTATTCCTACACATCTTATCAAATTCACACACTAACTCTTTTCCACTAGGGGTAAGTGCCTATTTTGAGTTCTATCATATACAATTTTAATAATTGGCTTTATCATATAGTAGAGGCATATATTTCACATTCTTTAGACACTTTGCTACTATGTTTGACCCACATTATGTGGTGACCTATTTTATTGACTATTTCGATTGGATCCTTCATATTCATCTCTTTTTGTAACCTTTTTCCATTGGTTTTACTTCATTTATTGAATGCTTATTCATATCAATATTTAAAAAAGTTCAGACTACTTTTCTACTACATTTGACCCACATCATGTGGTGACCTATGCTATTGACTATTTGGATTGGATCCTTCATATTCATCTCTTTTTGTAACCTTTTTTCCATTGGTTTTTGATTCATTTATTTAATTCTTATTCATATCAATATATTAAAAATTTAAATGTGTGTGTGTCTGTATGTGTCTCCAAAAATTCAAAAATATTCAAATGTTTAAAATTAAAAACTAGGGATATACACAGGTTTATTTGATATTAAACATACTTATTTGGTGTCATTTATCATATACATAATGAGTTACATATATTTTTGATAAGCATGTGATTTTCATAGTATACATAAGTTAGATGCATGAAATATAGGTTACATATGATACATAGACATATAGGTGCTTGACATTCATCACACCCATAGGAAACCTTACCATTCTAGGGGCATGCCCATGCTTGGGGAATCTTGGTACACTTTTTAAGGTTATATCTTTCTATGCCTTCCATTTATTGTATTGAGCTACATAAATTATTTATATATGACTTTATCTCATTCATACCTTTTAGATTTCTATATCCTATGGATATTGTGCTTTTAAATGCTAAATATTAACATTGACTAATTATGTAGACTTTATTTTCCTCAGGCTTATTTGATGTTGATGATTGTCATATTGGTTTATATTCATTTATTTTATACTAATTATTCTGTTATGTGGGTAAATTTACTGTATCTTATCATGTCATGTGTCAATTGTGTCAAAGTATCCCCTAGTCCATGTCATGGTCAAGTCATGTTTGTGTCAGGTCAGATTTGAGTCATGTCTAGTATACTTGTGTGCTTCTTCATTATGTTGTGTGTGATTATGTATTATTCACTATGATATTATGTGTTTATTTACATAAATTTATATATAAAAATTTGAATACTATTGTGTTCTTACTTTCATGATTTCTATCACACATATTTATATTATGTGCATTTCCATGATTTATATCATGCATCTTTTGTGATTATTATTATTGTGTCCTTTATTGACAGATATAGATGAATCTAAAAACTATTTTCAAATTAATTATATCTTATGTGTGGCTAAGAAACAACTTTCCTTGCCTTGAATTTCATGCTTGTACTGTTCAATTTTTTCTATGAGGACTCTTTTTATTAGGTTTGTATTTACATGATTATAAGTTGTATATATAAAAAATGATGCACAATTATGTTTTTGAGATGAGTGATTCATAGTATTCTTCCCTCATATCAAAAGGGGGCATAAACTATACTTGGTTAATAGATTTAGGCCATGTTAGATAGAGCATTTTACATTTGGATGTATATTATATGGTTAGATGGGTCAAATTAAGTAGATGGAGACATATTCTACATGATTGCAAAGAAAAATATAGAAACTCTATGATAGTTTGGGATTTTTTTTGAAATTATAAATCATTTTGAGGGATAGATGGATCATAGGGGCATGGAATTTGTTCATGAAAACATTTTTTTATTTTCTTTGTTGAGCAACAGCGGGTAATGATTATACTACATAAACATTTTAGATCTATATCTTTTCAAAACAATTGATATTTTTACATATGAACCTAATTTGGGGTTTCAAAAAATGGTATTTTGATACCCAAGGTACTGTGGTTGAGGTTACTCCATAATTTAACTTCTAACACTACCTTCTTAATGGACATTTGGGGCATTTAAACTCTTCAAGTCATAGTTTTAGCAGTTACATCTCCTTCAATTTCAACAAGTGATAACTTGCTTCGTATACCATTAGTGTATTTATTCCTTAGAATTTCAATTTAAATTTTGTAAATGATTTAGATTATCCATAATTTATTATTTTTAGATGCCATTTATCTATACTTGTTTTGTATAGGGTTCACATGGAGAAAATGATACATTTTGGTTGTACCGATCAACATTAGTTATGGTTATCAAAGGTACCTAATTACTTATCTTAGCCTTTTAATTTATCATTGAAAATACTAGATTAAATGGGAGGCATCTATAGACACCTAATTTTAGTCTTTTAAACATTGGAAACATCAAATTTGACATACTTTTACATGATTGGATATTGCACATATAGTTGACCTTTGTGCAAACTTCCCTTATATTTGTGTATTCATAAACAATTTTATCCACCTCTATTCTCTAGATATATGTGTGCAAAATTAGTTTACTTTATATAGTAGCCTTCAAAATCCTAGGTAGACATTCTCTATATTTCACATCCTTTTTTTTCACTTTTAGGACAATACCAATAAACTCAGACAATGTTAGCTATTTTAGGCATCTCCCTTTAGAGAGTGTCAATTAATCTAGGTGTCTCCCTTTGTTGATAGTGTCCTAGGGCCCTCAAAGATTATTTTTCAGATTTGAAAGTCTCCATTAGGTTGGCGTAAACATGTTTCATTGGTTAGTCATGGATGAAAATTAATGAAGAGTCATCCATAAATAAAAATCACCCAACACTTTCTTGGAACATTATAAAAATATATACACATGTCTCAAAATTTCAAGGAACATCCCTAAAGTAGTCCATAGAGCCATATACAAATACAAAAATTCAAATTTGCATAGTGTTAGTTATCAAAGATAAAAATATAGCATTACATTATAGATTGTTCAAGATGTTACACACACAAACATAGGTGGGAGATCTACATGTGGTTTGAGCCCTCTTTGGAGTATTGTAACATAATAAACACTCAACCATTTAATGAGGTGTGGTTGAGGTTAGTCCAACACAAAATACTAACCCATTTTGATGGAATCTTGTGGTCAATCAAGAATAGTTAGGATTAAAAAAAAAGAGTTAAAAAATATTTCTTTCAGTACATGATTGAATAAGTACACACATACAATTAAATTTTAATGCATGCATATGGATCCTAAAGTTTCATATCACCACTATACACAGGGACACTAACAATAAACCTTGATAGTGCTAGTTTTCATAGGCATCTAACTTTGTTAACAACATCTAAATAGGTTTTTAACTACTATTTATAATCTAAGAAGTTGGCAAAGCACAAATAGAGAATTTATAAGTTTAGTGACATCTTCTATGAGAAACATGTAGGAATTTATCTAAATCCATCATCCTTCTCTTGATTTTTCATTTATAAATTAAGAAATTCCAATTCCAATTTCCCCTTTTAATTCAGATTATCATGATGATTATCATATTTTTCATAATCTAAATTAGTGCATAATTTCAGTTATTTTAAATCTTTTAGGTGTAAAATAAACAAAATAGATTATATAAGCTTTAAACTATGATTTCATTTATTTTTTAATCCATTTAAGTGTATGCACTCTTTGTAACAAAATCTGAATTAAAGGATTAGTGAAAGAGCATATATTCGATACTAGTTGCTTTCATCTCATACATATGTATAAGGTTCAAGATATTCATACTATAGTGGATTTATTTATATATTACATGAGTGTTTATTTACAACATGTCAAAAAATAGGGGTATGGTTAAGGT
Organism: Torreya grandis; assembly: GCA_037957365.1. Classification (NCBI taxonomy): domain Eukaryota; kingdom Viridiplantae; phylum Streptophyta; class Pinopsida; order Cupressales; family Taxaceae; genus Torreya; species Torreya grandis. Next base: position 756,781 of record JARHVA010002169.1, on the reverse strand, counting down.
ATACCTTTCATAACTACTTACCTTTTTATGGTCTTATAAGGTGATTTGAGCCAATTAGTGTTGTGAATAAGGATAAGAAATTGTGAGAGATCCATAACTCACCTCAATAATGAGAGATGTTTTTGACAATTAGGAGTAAACAAAGTCACTCACAAAATTTTAAAAATATGATATCCTTAATCAGGATTAGATTTAATGACTAGGATTAGATTCATCCTAGCAAGATCAAACCCATATGATCTTGGTATGACTAGCATAACATTTCTATGATCTTGGAATTTTACCAAATTAGTGCACAAAGACCTTAAACATGAAAACACTTTAAAACTATTGCACAATGTAAATCTAGTTAAATAAAGCCAACAAACATATCTAAAATTTTCTAAAATAGATACAAAACTTTCAAAATTTAATCAAGAGGGATGTAATAATAAAATAGAAATTTGTGTCTTATTGGTACATTTTTAGAATAGTCATAATTATGAAAAGTGATTCAGACATCAATTCAAACAAAACCTATAAACCAATTTGTGATTTGAGATTTTTTAAAATGGGACAAAATCAACTTTACCTATGATTTTACCTTGAGTAGAATCGACATAGTATTTTTCTATCCAATGATTTTGTCCCTTGTATAGTCCAACCTTGAATTTTTAGGAGAAAGTGTTATGTATGATGCTAATTAGGGTTGTACTTTTTCCTTTGTGATTTTAGATATAATCTTATATTTTTTAACTCTTTTGATCTTTGACCTAGATTTTCACAAATGTTTAATGAATAACAATAAAAATATATTATTGACTGAAAAACCTCAAAGGGTTTCACTATGTATACTGCACATTGTAATCAAACCTAACATACTTACAAGTAGTGTAAATGGAATTCTATATAAGGGAATTGAACCACCTCTTCCTTAGATGTGAAGATGTACATAAATGAACATTCACCTAAACCTTGTTTTGGTACAAGTTGGTGATGGAATGAGACTTGAAAAAATGTAGAAAAAATATTGTCTCATTTTAATATATCCATAACAAGTAATGGTGATGTTCTCTTGGTAAATTTTTATAGAATAAGGATTAAGATATTTGAATTATAAGAGGCTTGAATGCGAATGCTAGATAAGTAACTAACTAAGGGTACCTTTGTATATATAAAATACTCTAAGGCACACCTACATATGATAAAACCCTACAAGATGTGAAAATGTGACACTTTAGGCATAAGGGACCCATATGTTAAATAAATAATTCACATGGGTCGACTAGGACATAGGAAAATATAGTGAAATATTATTTTGGACATTCTAGGAGCATTTGGGGTTGTATGAAGGTAAATGAATAGTCGATCTATATGTTATCAAACATTCTGCATCAATGGGTAAGTTATCATTAGATAAGAGTGAATAAAACATCAAGATATGAGAAAAAAATATGTTAAGGGATAATGATATGAGGCCCAAGAAGGTGTACCAAAAATATCCTAATGTATGTATATAGACCATGTGTGATAGATAAGGAAAAGACACTATGGAAAAGGGTCATTTACCAAAACTAGGTGTTTAATAATGCCTCTAATTTGAAGTGCACATGTCAAAGTTCAAAGATAAATAATTTACAAATGTATCTTGACTTACCTATGGAAAGGTAGAGGGATTGAATGATGCACTCCATTTACATGAGTTATAATATGTGGACATACTTGAAAATAATGGCCAATTTCAACAAGAAATCAATGGCATAATAAGGTCATATCATTGTTGAATTGAAATTGAAATTTTAAATTTTAAAATTAAATTTTAAACAAAGAGCATATGAATAATACACGTAGTCTATATCAAACCAAATGTTATTATGTTGTGAAAAACAATGCCCCTATTCTGCTTATTTAGGTTGATTTTTTTTTACAAGTGATAGACATAACCATCACCTATTTGGGATTTTTGTGAACCCCCTCTTCCTTTTTAATCAAGGAAGTAGATTATATTTTTCTCCTTGTAAAGCTACATAACTTTTAATTGAAATTACTCTAAAAATTCTCATGCCTGACTTTCATCTAAAAGTACTTAAAAATGCTCATGCCTGAATTTAATTTGGAAGTACTCTAAAAATGCTCAAATATATGCCCTCTTTTGAGGTGAGGGATTGAATAACATGTGCCTATAATCACTCATATCAAAATAATAGAGTTACAATAACCATGTGCAATAATATTGTATATAGTCTATACCATTTTAAAATTGCATAAAATACATGTAACTATCATAAAATATCACATGTAAAGCTCCATAGTAAGCTAGATAGGCAACTAGTCATACCCCAAGTGTCATGTCTCATAAGATAGATAACATCATGTAAGACTTAATGCCTATGATTTAACTCTAATGAGTATGAATTTATTATATAAGTGTCTCATGGCATAGAAAATATCATACAAAGCTCCATGAAAGAGTACAATGCACCATACTAGGGCTAGATATATCAATGATAAACACACACACACACATGTAGTGTGACCCCATAGATACATGGAAAATACCATAGAAATGTAGGCACTAAAAAATTATAATCAAATATATATGTATGATATATATCATGACACCAACCATAGTATAATAAACATTCATGATAAATATCATGGAAATGAGAATAATATATCACAATAATCACACCCAATTGAGTACCACATATGTTTGTGAGCCAACATGAAATGATAAAAATAATAAGATAAGAAAACATAATAAAAGGATCATCAATTTACAAGGAAATAAAACCACATGTGCAAACACACATAATAATACATATGCAATAAATTAATCACACTCAGACCACAATGTAACAATTTCACATAGAAAATCAATGTAGATATCCGTATAACACACAAGATCTAGGAACTAGAAAGATATGTCTATTCTTTGTAAATTGGCTCAATATGATAAATGGATAGCAAGGAAAAATAACCTATGATAAAATAATGTATGGGGATAACCATGGTGTAGGCATGCCACCAATGTGATTATTCCCCCAGGGTGTTGGACATGTAGCTACATGACATTTGAATGATTCAGTATCATATGTAACATGTATATCTACATAACACCCACTCAAAGAGATATTAGGAGAAACATGTGTGAAAATTATGGATATTAAAACCTCCAACAAAGGTGTATATGTGGTTAGGGTGTTTTACTATGTGTCAATCATCAAGTCTGCACCACTGCACTTACCCTAATTGATAATACTCATCATGCAAGATTATCATGTAAGAAAGCTTACATGCTCACCCAAGCTGCAAAGAGAGAAAATACCAAGTCATGTTGGGTTAGTCACAAAATATGACTTATAAAATTAACATTAATGCCTTCTAGTATGACATTAGAGTGAACCAAACTTATACATCTTAGCCAATAAATATGAATTATAAATGCATTCTAGGTTTAAACCACACAATAAACATTGAATATTTGTTAGACACACTTCCATAACATTATCAACCATTAATTAATGCTTTCAAATCCTTTGAATTAATGGTAATTTAGTACAGGAAAAAATATTAGAGCATCAACATCTCATGAAAAATTGTTACATCAACACTAGCATCAACAACAAAAACAAAAATGTCAACAACTTTTTACTAAGATCCAAGGTGGTTTATTTTATAGGTATAAGCCTCCACATTGTAGTTATAAAGAATAAATATGTGCTCCTTAGAATGCATGAAAATTATTTAAGTATAGAAGAGAATAACAACTTTACATACTTAATCGAGTAAACCCTTTTTTCATGTTGGGTTGTGCTAGATATATTAAAAATTATTTGAAGCAATGACTTTCCTCAATATTATCTTACTTGAAGACACACTGCTCTTTCCAGTTTCCCTAAAAAAACTTTCCTCAATTTTCACTCCATGATTCACACAAATTCTTTCCCATTTAGTGTGCTCTATGTTTTTTGCTAACCATTATGCCATCAATGATGCATGTCAATACTTCATTGGTTGGTCTTTATGATCTAAATGCTCTTGGATTTCATGGTACATCTATGTAATTACTTCCTCATGCACCACTGTTCCTAGTGGCACTCTATTGGTCCCTTTTAAAATATTGGTAGTGCCTAATATGCCTATTTCTTGTGCCATTTTCCTTTGTGTGATACCTTATTAAAGTGTGTGTGCATTTTGTGTGATATGAATTTGTATGCTACCTTATTAAGGTGGGTGTACCTTTTATTCCCTTTGAGTATTAAAAAAATATGACACACAAGTTTATAATTAGTCAAATTTGTAGGCCAATATCACCCACATTAGCCTTGTTATTTGTACCAGAAACCCCATCATTTATGTTATACTCTTATAAAATTTTTGGTCCAATATTTAAAATTTCACCTTCAAATAGATCCCACCTTGCAAGTGTGTCTTTAATTTATAGTAACCTATTTGGCATCTCCTTAGATAAATTATTCAACATGAATGATTGGTATTTGTTCTCGTCTGTATTTTTCATTGAACAACCTTCACATGCCTCATGCACTATAGTTTATTCACTTTATGTCATAAGACTTATAATTTTTTCTCCATTTATTTGTGCTTTTATTGGATTTTTTATTTGAGCTCATTGGTGTCCTTAAGTATTTTACCCCTCTTCCCTATCCTTGTTTTGAAACTCTATTTTTTTTAGAATTTTTATTTTGTTTCTTCCTTGAGTAAGATCACATTAATTACATTTGTTTGATGAAAAAAATTTAAAAATATTTGATCTATGAGGTTTAATTTCTCGTAGATCTCTACTAACACGTTTTCATAGTTCTACAATTTCTCATCAAATTCTACTTATGCTTTTTCCTTTTAGTCTTGTTCAATTTTGTCAATAATAATGCTCATACCTTTCATCAATAGTTTATCTACCATCAATCCAAGTTTATTGATCTCCTTGATTCATTTTAGAGGGACTCTATCTATCAAATGGGGATATTCATGGGTGATATTAGCACAAAATTTTACTACTTTAAACTCTACAAGAGATGTTTTCTGATCTGCCAATAAACACTTCTTATCAGCTTTTTCTAGTTGTTTCTTATTATTATTTTTAGTGGTGCTATTAATAACATTATTGCATGACACTTTGGAATCCCTCCTTAATAATGTACACGTTGAAAATATGTCATTTTATGTTGGGTCCACATGCACAATCTCTTTTTATGCATCTGTGGTGTATGGTTATTTTTCTTGTACATAGGGCACAAGTGATTCAAATGAAGTCTCATTTAGGAGACTATAAAAAATGAATGACAATTGCTTCTAGTTTTTTTTGAGACACTCTCCTCATGAAATAGGTTCCATAGGAATATATATTCTTCTTATATGGTATTTTTTACCAGGTTAAATTTTAGTGGTGAATATTCAATAATTCACGAATATTCAATTTTTGAGAAATTGTATTTGGTGATTTTGGAATAATACATAGGACCCAATCGCCTAAAAATTTGGTGTGTAAAATTTTTTATGGGTCATCTCACCAATATATATAATAATTTTTTGGGAATAAATCTAATTTTTATTATATATATAGTACATTTATGCACATAGGTTACCATCTAAGTCTCATTTTTTACCTCATTGCTAAGTTGAATCTTGAGGGTGCTCAACTGCAACCTTACATCCACCTGATTATCACTATTTGATTACAACCTTGTAATTGCCTAAATATTATATATAATATTTTGTGTTTAGTATCAACCAAATATATCATGTATTTGAGGGAAACCTATTATCACTTGACTTCACTATGTATCCGAGTGGCACGCACAATCATCTAGATGCACCTTGTAACCAAGTGGCACTTTATGCCACCCAGTGGCATCATGCAACCAAGAGACACCATATGTAGCCCCACTACATGGTACAACTAGGTGATAATAGGTGTTGTATTATTACATGATTCAACTAAATATAAACATGTGTCTCCTAATAGCATGTTGCAACTAGGCAACACCTAAGGTCACTCGACTACACTGTGTAGATGGTTAGTTTTATGGAAAACCTAAAAAATAAATCACCTTAAAAACCTATAGATTTAATAAGGTTGAAAATCAGATTCATCTAAACAAACCTAAGGGGGTTTCATATACAAGCTCTTAAAATTTACCGCATAAATTTTAACCCACTCTCTTATTGTTTTTTCCTCTATTTTAGTGCTTTGTTATTCAGTTGGCATGTATTTGGTCATGGATTTTGATGTCAAAGATATATGTTTAAATTATTTTTTATTTATTGTTTTACATGAACCACCTTCTATGTACTCACAATGGGTTTGTTCAACTTCATTCATTTCCTTGTCACCTTCACTCTTATCTATTTCATCCCCAAATACTTCATCAATTTCCTCTTCTTCTTGTCTACCTTCTTCCTCTCTTCCTTCTTTGTCACCCATCTAGATATGGATTTTCAAACTATCTAGACCCATTTATCTTTACAATTCATTTATCTTATCATCTATCACATCAATGTATTATAGTGAAATTAGCTCATCTTTCAAAAAATCCTTGTCTACTCTATTTATTTCATCGGTGGCCTTTGGGAAACCTTTTCATCTCCATAGTCATATTCCACAATAATTAATGGGTTATTATCTATTAGGTTATGTGTTGATTGTGTTGTTTTCATGGTATAATCCATTCTAGGTGGTGTGGGCAAGGAGTTATACTTTGTCTATAGAGGCACCTTACAATACCTCTTTGTATCTAATGGGGGTTGTTGTGGAGTAGGTTGTCCAAGTGGATAATTTTTTGGAGGATAGGATACCATCTCAAATTGGAGAGGCACATTTTATTCATCATCCTCATAATTTAAACTCATCATAAACGTTATTCACTTGGATTATATAGCTTAATATTTCACCTTGACCTCAACTATCAGATGTGTCTTCCTTGTGCTCTCATTTCTTTCATTGAATATGTTATATTTTGAGGCCCTATTGAATTTTTTTTATGTGTGCAACCTTATTCCTTTTTATTTTTAGGGTGGCTCACTTGTATTTATCACTATATTTTATGGGATTATCCCTTGAATCATCTTTTGTCACTTACTTCTACTTCGACTATGCATTGTAATCTCCTTTGTGTTTGTCTAGTTTTAAGGCATATGAAATATGAAAAATATGGTGATCTTTATCTTTTCCCACCATTTACATGAATATGGGGTAAATCACATTTGAATAATCATCACACCCATTTTATCGTCTACTTCCTTGTTGGGGTATTTATAGACTACCTTATGCAACAACATGTCCTTATTTCTTTTAAATACCTTTTTTGTTGCGTAATGGGTTTTTTATTCAACATGCTCTCAAAATAGTGAGCCAATATTCCATATCGAAACATGATCCATATGTAAAAGTTTCCACTCTTTAATATTATTTTTATAGAGAATGGTGTCTCATCACTAGAAATTTGGCATAGGTTCCATATGCTTTTGACATTCCTCGAATAATGCACCATTCATCACCAAATGTTGTTATCATGTTATCTCACCATATATTCATCTTTATCCTATAAGTATTTTATAGGGTACATAACGCATGTGATTATTGTATCTCTTTATTGGAAATTTATTATACATTAGATGAAACTATAATTTATCACCATATCCATCTAGTACCCCAAATTCATCAATAATCATAAAATAAGGATCATGCCCCATTTAAATGAGTAAACTATTGAATGTGTGTTCTCAATGATTTTAATCAAGTCATCATAGATAAATTTTGTAATGTTTTACTACATGTTTTTATCTCCCATTTTGTGTGTATGTATAAATATTACTTGTTTATGTTTTCCCACCAATGGTTGTGCATAACTTTGTATTGAAAATATGTGTTGCTACTTGGGTGGGCCAATCCTCTAAGTTTTCAATAGGAAAAGTAATTTTTGTACTTCAACATATTGAGGACTTTTTAAATCTCTTTAGTCTTTGCTATCATAGGTTTAATGTCTTCCACTATACAAGGTAACCCAGCTGATTTGTTTATGTGTTGTGGTGATAATTTCATCCTATGACCTATGAAGTATATCCTATCCTCATGTACATGTGAAATGACAAACCTTACTAACTTCTTAGGTTTCTTAAAACATGTTAGATCAAAGCTCTAGAGCACTCCAATATTTTCTAAATCAATCTTAACTTTGGCATCAAACACCATATTTATATTTGTGCCCACCTTTGTTCCTTCTATAATGTAGTCATTTTTAAAGTTTGAATAATTATTTATCATGTGGTAATTATAGTATTATATTATTCACTAATCTATCTTGGAGGTCTATTCCTTTCCACACAAACATGATTATGGGAATTACATTTCAACTATTTCCTTTGGAACCTCCTATAGATTCTTACCCTCCAATTGTTATTTTGTTACTTCTTTTATGATGATCGAGTAATCCCCTCTCCATTTGGTTGAGTGAAAACACTTTCCCTTTACTTTCATCATTGTAATTAGTTTAATTTTTGGAAAAATCCTTTATCTTTGTCCTTTTTTAAAAATTATTGGTTTATCTACCCTTCCATACCCTATATTATTTCCTTGGACTTAGATTTAAGATGATTTACTGGTATATCTGCTCTTTTCAACTTCTTCTCCTTTTAAATTTAGCCAAATTTTAGTCCCTTAGCCCTAATTTTGCTCACAATCAGTTCACATTTCACCTTTTTGTCAATTCTTGCCTTAAATTTGCATAAAAATTACAATTTATTCAAAAAAATTTGAGATAAGTTTTTTTCCTTCTTCATTTTGCATTTCATCAAATTTTTAAAAATGTAAAGTGGTGAAAATAATGTCCAAGGGTCAATTTATACTACTTTTTGATGTTAATTAACCTAAAAGTGTTTACCATTTCATTTTATTCAATGTCATTGACATTTCCATACACGTCTCACCTCATGGTGAGGCAATCCTTACACTAATATTTTTTGGCATGACCAATGATTTTTATTCCCTCTTGCATTCATGAAAACACTACTTAATCCATTATTTACAGCCCCATGCCCCACAAACCTCATGTATCTATATATTTTGGTGTTTTATGTGCCTGCATCCATTAAATTTTCCTGAGCCTTATCATTTGAAACTACCCCACAATAATTATGTGCATTATCCTCTAGTGCATCAATAAATTTATAATTTACTTTTCAACTACACACACATGTCTTATGCAAAGATCCCATTTCCTTCTCACTTTGATTGTTTGTATTAAATTAACATAACTATGATGTCATGTTAGAAAGATAGGAGGAGGGCCTATAAAAATCTTAAATTAACACATCCATCCACATAATAGTACTCAAATAAGAGAAAGATGTTCACCAACAAAAACACATTGTATTACACTAGTTAAATATATAATGTACATATGTACAACCAATAATTATTAAACCAAAACATGACTATCTAAAAGAATACATCTCTGTGAGCTCTATAGATGACTCTAAGATATAATCTAACTTTATTCAAGGACACAAAGGATCCTTATATAGGAAAATTAAAAAGTGAGTGAGAGATTTTTTATTGGTGGAGTGGAAATTGGGATCATTCCTGAAGTTAGACTTAATCTTTCTCACACATGTGAGGATAGCTAACAACATTAAATGTGTATTAAAAAATATTGTGCACATATAAAATCAAAACTTGTTAACAACACTACCTAAGGTGGACTTCACAACAAGTGTGAACATGACACACACACATAAAATCAAAACTACATAATAACTATATGAAACCCCATTTCCTTCTTATTTTACTTATGTGGAATGTGCACAAACTCAGCCTTTGAAAAACCTCTTAATAGATGAATTATTTATAAGGATCATGGTGCAAGAAACCTAGTTTACCTATGCACACAAAATTGGATCAACACAACACTTCAATACAAATTATGGCTCTTACTAGCAAATAAAATTAGTGAATGTTTTCCTATAAATATTTATGGGATAATGCCCTCCTAGAGCTAATTAGATATATAACATAATGATCTCTAAGGAATCCTTGCTCAACTAGAATTATAGGGATGTCCACTTTATTTCCAATCTACTAGAATAACAAAATGTTAGCCATATTTTCAAAAATAATAAAAAACTAAAAAAAAAATAGAAAACAAGAAATATTTTTTGAGTTACATCTTTTAATACACTTTATTTAAGTGGCTCACTAAAGATTACAAATGAAAAGGCTTGAGCCTAATCCCATTGAAATTCTAAGTAGTATTTCTCCATCTAAAGTTTGTAGTTTACATGCACTTGTTTATAGAACATAATGAATAATATAAGGTCACATTAAGAAAATATGAATAATGCTTGGTTGCTTTACAGATCTTGAATCATATAACAAAACATGTGCATCCTTGCACATAATTTTTCCATTCATATGTTTATCATGTCATGATTTTTTTATTCTTTTTCAACTCCTTGATTCTATTTTGATAGGATGCATTTATCATCTAATTTCATGAGTTCTTCCGATCACATATCTAGCCCTTATCATCTAGTCAACCTATGTGTGCAATGCACATGGAGGATACCCAAAAATCTACATGTAAAATAATTTCCTTACTAAATATCAATTAGAACAAAGTAGATTTATTCACCCTTTTGTATGTCAATTGATATGAAAAAATTAATAAAGAGACCTGATGATCCTAATCATTGTGTCATATGTTGCAAATCTTAGTCAAGGTCATGCCAAAAATCTTTGTGAAAGCCTATACTATATCATTTACTTGAGGTTTGTATGGGGTGGTATTATGATGCACCACCATGAACTTAAGTAATAAAATTTAAACCACCACATTTATAAAGTATGTACCTCAATCTCTTCTAAGGCTCAATGAATATCCATACTTGCTTATAATATTGAAATATAGCGGGTCCAATGTTGTTGGAAATGGATTAGGAACACCAACAAAATTATTAAAGTGAAAGTAGAAACAAATATGATGCACCCATCCTTATTAAATATAATCACCATTGGGTTGAACCACTTGGATTCATCAACTAGATAGATGACGTCAACAACAGGCATGTTATCAATTACCTTGTTAAATTTAGCATAGAGATTAGGATTCATCTAGTACAATTTTTCTTGACTGGTCACTTACCCTAAATGATCTTAATTTTAATTTTAACCAAGGAATAGTGAATTCCCCTCATTGCCTTATATATTCACAATAAAATATAATGAATCTTGTGTAACAAGTCAAATATTTGTGCTAAATATTCATTTATCCAATAGTCTCCAATGGCAGCCATTTTAGGCTCATCCTCAGTACATATGATGACCTTATTTATTTTGAGGGTCCATTTTAATAATTATTCTTATTTATTTGCATGTTTATGACCTTTCAATCCCTAAAAAAAGTCTCTACATTCAAGTGATCTTAGTTGTCATCAGGTTGTTTCTATTATACTTGTAGATGAAATTCTCCTTTTTACATGTACATTACTAGTTTCACTCTATCCATACCTCATCATTTTATTCATTTGATTTTTTATATTCAATGCCAATTTATTAAAACATTATAGTGCAAGACCATTTTCATTGTGCATCTTTCACATGCATTTATACATGATAACATAATCTTAAATAATATCTATCCACATCTATTGTAATGGATTAGAGTGTTTAATCTTAGAATAGGAGAAGGGACGAATAAAACATGCCTTCATAATTTCCCATTTATATCTCTCTTCATGTCTCATTAATGATGTCTCATGAATGCACCTAAGTCTTCAAGGTACTATAAAAATAATGAACCCATAACCCCATGGGAAAATGGTACACACTCTTTTTATAAACATCCTCACAACTTTGCAAATGATTTTTTGGGTTAGAATCTCCACCAGAGCTAGGCAATTCATGTTTAATTTTATTGCACTAAAACTTGGTCCATATTTTATCCTTTACATCAACTCACATAGGTAGTGAAGCTATTTAAGTCTCCCACCAATACACAATAATTATTTTCAAATTATATACCAAAGATAGTAATCATTAATATTCCTTAGGCATGCATCCTTTGATGTCATTTATATATGCTAATGTGCATGTTGCAACATCATATCAATGAAGTGTGTAAATATTCCCCTTAGTAAGGCATATCACACTTTATCTATGTGTTTCATGTTACATAGATTTTTGTGATGGGATCATGAATAACTTTAGCCTTAATATCCTCCAAACTTTCATGCCCAATAAATTGCATAGGATCCATATTTACCTTGTGACATGTATGCCTAATAAATTTATAGGATTCTTAGATCCATTGATTATAATAAACACTTATGTTGTTAGAGATAGAGATTAAACCATCCCAATTAAGAGTTCCATCATACATAGGGATAAAATATTCCACCCCTTGTGCAGTGATATTATATATGTGATTAAATTACTCATCCATATCTATACTTTCCAAATATGTGAGTCCATCATTTTCATCCAAAGGGATGATTACATGTTTTTATTCTTTTTTGAATCTCATTTAGCATTTATTAAAACACATAAAAATTATTTTTATAGCACCAAGGATTTTAGAGTAGGGATGGATAATTATCTTATTCAACCAATTCAATAAATTCAAATACAATGTTGAAATTAATCCCCATAATTTATATGGAGACATTATTCAAAATCCCCAAAGGTTACATGCATGCCTTATTTACCATGAACAAGACATGAGGAGAAATATTTAAAGTTGGAATCCCCAATTTTCACCATGTATCTTTGGTGAGGATATTCATCTATACTCCAATATCAATCAAAATGTCACACATAACACACCCATCATTGGTGGCATCAATAAAAAAAACTCTTAATCATAATTAGAATTTCATGTAGTTATGATTTTGGCCTTCTTTAGCTACGCTTGCAATATTTTTTTCCAGCCAAGTATTGAGGAAAGGTAGGAATCCTCTTGATTATAATAGAGTGAATATATTTAAGGGATATTCAACCTATTTTACACTAGGTTCCCTTTGGGAAGCCTCTCTCACATTGGATTTCGTATCTTGTGCTTATTAGAATGTGGCTTGTAAATTTACTATTACATCCCTTACCTCTCATAGAATTAATTTTTGGACATGCCATCAAGATAATTGATGACCAAGGAAGGTGGTGTGTACTATAATTTATCCTTTGACACTACCATGGCCCGTTATTAAGTTTCAGTACTATTTCACATTGTAATGTTAACTTTAGTTCCTAGAAGAAATCTTTGCTCACCCTCTTTTAGTATCCATGGATATCCAAGCCATGCCATATGGATCATCCCCACACCATTTTATTATTTTTCCTTTTGTGTAACCTTTGTATAAATTTAAGGGAACTCTTAAATCTTATACTTCCCTTGAAAATATCCATAAATGGGAAAATTTATATAATATATTTGATAGTGCTCAAACAAGGCACACATATAGTAGGTACACAAAAGGAATCATCTTCCACCTCGTGTTTAAACACCTCTTACTTTATAGGGGTGATCTTCTCCATACCTTAGTTACTCTTGATTTTAAAGTGTTTTAGTGGTTTTCCATGTCCCTTATTCTCATGTTTCATGGATTTTCTTGATGACTGATAGTTTTTAGTGTTGTGTATTAAGGACTCAAATATATTAAAATACAATGAATATTTTCCATACATTTCCTATTGTAACATTGGGGAAGAACACACATCGTGATCCTCTTGAAAAATCTCATATGATTTGAGAAGTACTCTAACATTGTGCCTTGGTCAATTGTTCTTATAATGACCCTAAATTTCATAGTTGATGAACCATAATCTATTTTAGGTATCATTCATGCTTCTCATAATTATTTTTTTGAGATATAATTCCATTTTTACAATTTTCATCTCCATAAATGATTTTATCCATGTATCTACATTACCAACAAATTCAACACTCAAAGTTTTTTCAAAATCCTCCCAAGACCCTATGGAGGTCTTCATAGATAGAGCACACTTGGATGTGAGTAAAATCCCAATAAACCATTGCATGTTATAAAAAGGATGTCTATCATATGAGAGTCTAGATATTAACATTTTAAATCTTGCATCATATGTGTAAACAATATCAGTGACATCCAGTTTGATTTTTTTGAGTGTTGAAATGCTTTGTTACTCAAATTAATAATATCAAATTATTTTAGGAATGCCTCTTTATAAGGTCATAATCCATATTACCTATAGTGGATAAAATTTATGATATTAAGTATGCATGTAATATAATAAGGTAGTCTTAAACTATATTACTTTATGCTCTCGTGAGATGTCACCCTTGGTGTGCCATATAAGTTTAGTCTTATGGACATGCTTCATAGAATTATCTACTCCTTGATACTCTAGTGGATTTATAGAAATTTCATAAATGAAATATTATGGGGGAATATATCTATTCTAGTGGAACACTAATAATTTCTTTAGCACTCAAACTCTTACTACCCCTAGGGTTGCTTCCACTTGTGCTACCAACATTTCCTCTAGGTGTGGGTGCACTTTTTCCAACCTCTACATTAGGTTACACTGAGGCTTGATTGGTACCTAGAATAACTAGCACTATGCTCTAAACCATTATCCATAATGTTGTGTTACTACTACTTTTCACAGTCAGATTACCACCTTCAGTCTATGGCATGCCCAATCTTGATGGCATATTTAAATTTTTTTATTTGTGTTTCTACTAGTCCTAATGTTTTTTTATGGTATTACTTATTTTAAAATACTCTTCTTGGTCTCTTGTCTCATAAAATCTAAAATTTGAGACCAATCTACATGTTTTCCCTAGTTTTACTCCATTTGAATAAGAAATGCATGAATTGGTTCTTAGGGTATTTTTGGGTTGGACACATCCTAGAATTTCACACAATTCTTCATTCTCAAATAGTCCTAAGTAACTTTAGCCATCTCTTCCAAAATTAATATGCCCTGCTCAATGGTGTGTGCTTCTATCTCTTTGAATCACATCTCATCAATGCAAGTTTTCCTCATGCCCTTCCCATTCTACATGAGTCCTCATGACATATTATAGACTTACCTCTCCCCCTTTTCTATGGTCCATGGAAAAAATAAAAAATTTCCAACCGTCATGATATGTGCACCAATTAAATTCATGATAATATGGAGTCTCTATACTAAAGTTCTTTATTTATCCACCTTTTAAAAATTCATCATGCAAATCTTTCCCTCCCCTCTCCTTTTATTGTCTACTTTTCCCATGTCCAAGAGAGTTTTGTCCCTCCATATGAAGATCTTAAATGTCACAATATACCATAAGGTTCTTAATCTATAAAGGCAACTACATAATAAACAATTCCATTAGCTCGTGTAACAATCAATATTATGCTTATTCTAGGTTAGAATATGTAGATACTACAAACTATAATAAATAACTATTCAATGTGCCCTTCCACCACATGTCCATTGATATGGTCCAAACTTCACTAGTACATAGTAATTTTTACACGCTTTCATCCAAGTATATTATATGATAGAATTTATACTCCAACCCATAAAATCTATGGATAACCATACATGAAAGTTCTTAATAAGCTCACAAAAAACACTTCATACATTGGATAATACAAATACTCCTCTAACCATTTCTAATAAGTTAACTTTCCTAGGCTCATATGGTTCTCAAAAAATTTGTGCTCTTATTCTGCTAATAAATTCTCATTATTATCCAAATAAATCTAATGAATCATCTCTCAATAACATCTTATACAACTAATTCAACAATGTCCTAGAAATGAAACCAATATGTTGGGATATTTTCTTACTCACCAATCATCAAGTATATATTTTTGTGCTTACTATAAGAGATAATACTCACCATGTTGACATACCACACAAGATTTTAAGGTACATATATAGACTACCAAGGTGTGTTATGTTAGTTACAAAGGATAACTTAGAAATTTTAACCTTAATTACTTCTAGGATGACATTAGAGAAAATTTCACTTATATGTCTTAAGCAATAACTAATAATTATAAATGCATTACATGGATAAACCACATCATAAATACATAATATTTCATAGACAAACTTCCATAATTATCAACCATTAATGAATATATTTTTCTTATTTTGCATTTTTGATGCTTTAGTACATGAAAAAATATCAGAACATCAACATCTCATGATTAAAATTTGAGATAACACTAGTATCAACAACATAGACAAAATGAAAAAAAAAATTAATAAAAGGTAAGGTGATATTTTTTATATATAATCCTCTACCTTGGACTTATAATAAATAAATATGCATTCCTTAGCATACATAATAATTTATAAATATAACAAAAAATAACTACTTTACAAATGTACCTTGACAAACTAATCCCCATATTCACATTAGATGGTGCTAGATCTGCTTAAAATTATTTCAAGCAATGAATTTATTCAATGCCATCCTACCTAAATACTCTCCTTTTCTACTAGCTTCTATAGAATGGTGCTCCTCAATTCATGCTTCATGGTTAACACAACCTCCTTCCCCTTATTTTTTATTCATGTTTCATGTCGACCATAATTCTATCATTGGTGCATGTCATGAATTTAGTGGTTGGTAATTCCAATCCGAATGCTCTCACATTTCTTCATACATCTATGTAACCGCTTCCTTGCATACCACTACACTTGGTGATGTCTTTTTATACTTCATCAAAATTGTGATAGCACTTGATATGTCTATTTCCCCATGCCATCTACCTTTGAACACTACCTTATCAAAGTATATATTCCCTTTGTGCATTTTGAGTGTTGAAGAAATTAGACATGCACTTTCACACTTAGTCAAAATTATGGGCCAACATATGTAACTAATGATAACACAATATTTTTTATTTTTTTCAAAATTATAAAAAAGGTTGCCCCTTGGTGGGTAATGTATGGCAATTGGTATATCATGTGTGAGACAGATTCTTTTATATAATATATTTGTCAACAAATCCCATAGACCATATATGAGTATGATGTCTCTATTGGCAATGTAGAGTCATGTATATCAATGTGTGAAGAATGTAAACATGCATGAATCAAGTATGAGAATCATAATGTGTCCAAATGTAAAAGGTGTGGGGGTTAGGGCCCATAAATTTAGTAATGTAAGGCACATAATTATTATGGATCCACAAACAAAGATATAATCTATGTCATGCCCCTATGGGCATGAAGGTATGTTTACATAAATATATAATCATTCAATTATCAATCTTAATGTAGTGCCCATATGAAAAATGGTCATGTTTCCCCCAAATAGAAATATAAAAATAATAGGCTTAGTGGTGAGAGGTATCTAATGTCCCATTATATGTTACATATGCAAAATATGTATAGACCAAGCTCAAGGAAATATGTAAGGGTGTTTTCCATAATAACAAAGAAAGATATGTCCCATGTATGTGATTCACCTCTAAGAAAGATAGGTATAGAAATGAATCAAAATCATAATAGTAGAAGCATGGATAATATACTACCAAAGTGTAATATATATGCAAGTATTGATCACAAGGTAGGTAGTATAAGATGTAAGCATTAAATTATATATATGATGTGTATCATGGTAATGTAGGAAAAAATATTTACCATATGTATTGTGGCTAGTAAAGGTTCTAACAACATGTGGTGACCAATCAAGGCAATGTAAATCAAGAAAAAATACATGCATGAAAATAAAAAATATATAAGTAAAATTTCAAATAGAAAACTCATGCATGCAAGAAAATACTTGCATGAAAATACTTGCATTTGTTAGGCTAGATTTCATTTTCATTACTGCATGCATCCAAAAACTCAAGAAAAGGATAAAAAGAATCACCTCTCCTCTAATTATCTTTTATTATTCATTAATTTATTGATTCTATTACTTTCATTTTAACAATAAATTTAGTTTCAATTTATTTATAAAAACCTTGTTGAAACATGCACTAGTAAAAAAACAATCAATAATAAAAACCTTGTCAAAATGTGCACAAGTACCAAAATTATTCCTAAAAAAAATCCTTACCAAGATGAGTGCAATAAAAATCCTTTCCCACAAATTTCCACAAGATATATACTTATTCATTACCGACCAATCTTTCCTTACCATTATATGGCACTCATCGAGCATCTTTATCCTAATAGTGCTAGTCCATTTCCTATAGTGCTTACTCCTGTTCTAACAAGTGTAATTAAAAGTGATATCGATTCTAAGCTTAATATTCAAGTATTTTAATCCACCCATATCTTAAATCTTATCCTTAGTCAGCTTGAGGCCTTATATAAACAACCTAGGCCAATAGCCCCTTTAGTAAGACCCCTTTGTATTCTTCTCGCCACGTAAATAACCTTCAAATTTGATCCTTTCACATTATTTTTCCTTTATCTTCAGGTTTAGACTCATCCTATTTAATTTATATTATCCATCATCTTCCATTATGTTAGTTGTATCATCCAGACCTCAAGAAGTTGAGTGCATAGTTTATTGTGTGTTATTTGAGTGTACATAGTATCCTTTTCAACATTTGTAATACAAACAAGAGTAGAAATACAAACATCTCTAATATTTGCATTATTTTTTACATTTGAATTTAAATAAAGTGTAGGAACACAAGTATTTTTTTCATTCCTACAAGATTCATCATTTCTTTCCTTAGTAATTTATTTTTACATAAAATTTGGCCTTTCATACTCATGAAGGTAAAAAAATAATTAACCTTTTCATATGGTCCAATACGGTTGAAATTATTTTGTCTTATCCTTTCATATTCACTATCATCATAATAAGATTAATCATCATTCCAATTATCATTATCATTGTTTGAAGTGGAAATAATAAGAGGAGCACTTAAAACATAAGAATTTTCATTATCAAAATAAATATCCATCATATAAATAAATTGAAATAGAGAATAAAACCCTATAAACAAAGGGGATAAATAACAAAATATGAAAATCTAAAAAATAGATTTGAGCATGGAGCATCAAACCCTAGGGAACCTCACATGGATTTGTGGTAAAGGAACAAAGTTGAGCATACCTAATTCTAAAGATGAATGTAATTTGTAAGTAGAAAGAGGTGATTGGTATCTAGGGTTTGATCAAAACATGTAGTAAAAGATGCAGATCTGAAAAAATATAAAACCATAAGAAGGTAACCCTAGAAGGTATGAACATTTTAATAATGGAGGGATTCACCAATTTATTTTAAAAATAGTGCATAAAGACCTAAACTATGCATAAACACTAATACACAATGTCAAAATTCTTAAATGGAATAAATACAATCATATAAAAAGATTTAAAATGTGTTAAAATAGATAACAAAACTTTCAAATTTTGATCAATAAGGATGAAACCAAATACTTATATTTCATATTATTAATACATTTTCATAAGATGTTGCAGTTATGAAAAGTGATTGAGATAGTATGATAGAAAAAATCTAGAAATCATTTCATGATCTGAGAATTTTGAAAAATGGGATAGAATCAACATGACCTATGATTTTGCCATGGGAGGAATCATTGTTGAATTTTATTGACCAAGAATATTTTACCTTGTACATTCAAACCATAAAATTTTAAGAGTAAGTGCATTATGTGATTTTGATTAGGGCTATACTTGTGCCTTTTTAAAATTTCAAACATAATCTTCTCTTTTATCACTCTTTTGATCTTTGACCTAGTTTTTCAAAAATACACAATGAAAAACCAAAAAATATATTATGGGTCAGGCAACCTTAAATGGATTTTATTACATATCCCACATGTTAATATCATACCTCACATAGTTTTGTGTAGTATAAATGGAAATTTAAGTAAGGGTATTGAACCTCTTCTTCCCTATATGTGAAGATACAACTACATAAACATTCACCAAAACACTCTTTTGGTACAAGTTGGTGAAGTAAAAAGACTCAAATAACTTTTATAAATAATGTTGGATCAATGTGAAAGATCTATAGCAAGGAATTAAGATGTCCTCTTGATAAATATTGATAGAATAAGGCTTGAGATATTTAGCTTATAAGAGGCTTGAATGTGAATATTAGATAGATAAATGACTAAGGGTAACTTTACATATATAAACTCCTCCAAGGCATACATACACATGGACCAACCCTAAATTATATGATATTGTGACACTCTAGTCACAGGGGCTCCATAAGTTAGGGAAATAGTTTACACTTATAGACTAGAACATAAGAAAGTACAATAAAATAGTATCTTAGACACTTTGATAACATCTAGGTTGGTATGAAGGCAAATGAATAGTCAATATTTAGATTCTCAAATATTATAAACCAAATGGGTAGGTTATTCTTACATAAAATTGAACATAAAGTCAAGATATGAGGAAAACTTGTGTTAGGGGATAATGATATTGATCCCTATACAAGCATAAGATATAAAAAAAATATCCAAATGTGTGTGCATAGACCAAGTGTGATAAAATATGTAAAAAAAACTATGGAAAATGGTCTTGAAACAAAATTATGTCTCTAAACTTGTTTTTTTACTCCATGCTCTCAATTCTACATTATTTTATTGGTTTGTTCTAGGATTACTTATGGACGTATTTGCACATGTTTTAGCCTCCAACATTAAATAAGTAAATCACAATTTAGGAATTTATATAATAAATTTATTTGATAAAGTCTAAGCATTTAATTCACTTCAATTTCCACAATTAGGTTTGAGTTTATTAATATTTTATTGTATTCTATTCAAATTTGAACTACACATCTCTTTGTATGGTTTAATATATTATTTCTTGACCTGAATTCACTTTACCATACCATATTTTGGTGAATTGTGCCCTCTTGCACCCCTTAGGATTATATTGTTTCTTTTATTGAACATTATATCTGACTGCTACTAGGGTTTACATAAACCCTTTCCTTGCATGTTTTCATTCATTCTTGAATAACCATTTATATTATTATATATTTTATTTGTCTAGGGTTGAGCTTATTTACTTTTCCATCATTATCCCTAGCTCCTTGTGTGTTATTGTAAACCCTAGTTTGTATGTTATGTATGTATCCATATTATGCCACCTAAGTATAGTTTATCTAAGTCTGATACAATGTGAAGTTATAAATTAAACTATAAACTAATTGATTTTGTTGGATTTATTTGACTAGTACATGTCCATTTGAAAATGAAAATGGCAATTGTTAATGGGTTCATTGCTTCTTATGTTGATACACATATAGATGATGATATGAATGAAAATGATATATATGAAACTACTATAAATGATGATAATGTGATTGAAAAATTTACTATTGGATTTCAAAATATTGATATTTTTTATGTAAAAAGAGATAGTGTGGAAAGACTTGCTAGCTATAGAAAACATATTCTAAACCATCATGAAGAAATGAATAAAATGTTATCGATGTTAAAATATTTATAAATTAAATCCATAACTCAAGATCCCATAATTGAGGATATAACTTTTAGATTTAATCATGAATATTTTAATACTTCTAATGATGTTTAACCTTCTTGGGTTCCCCTCCCATGCCAGATAGTTGTTTATGTATCAAATTGATTCTAACATTATTCCTCCTCTTATTTATTCTATTTAGATTGGTATGTATTTACCTTTTAAAATTTATTTTAATGCTTCTTTTTTTACTCCTAAATTTCATCAACCATCTAAATATATTTTCTAACCTTCCTGTTTTATCCATAGTGTTCCTCAAGCACTTATTGTTTCCATCCCTAGTTATGTCGCAACTACTTTAGTTCCAAATCTTGAAGTTACATTCCTTTAACAAACTATGTAATATTGTATTATAAAATCAAATTACTTTCCCAAGGGTCTCAAAAAAATGAATCATAATATTAATTCACATGATATATTACTCAATCCTTTGACATATGAGATCCTCACATACCCTTTAACTACTACTTTTTAAGCTCTTAGGTTTGAATTGTTCAACAATAAAGGTGGTTTTCTTACCATATTATGTATTTCCATGTTTTATGTCATGAATTTTTACATGATGATAAATTATTGATTAAAATCCTTCTTATAATCCTTAAATATTATTTTCTTGATTGGTTTTACACTTTTCCATCTAAATCCGTACACTCTTTAAAAAATTGGCTGATAATTTATTAACACATTTTTCAATAAAAAATACCATGAGGGTCATGTTTTAATATATTTTTCAACTTAAAAATGGATTTAATGAGAATATTAGTAAGTATATACTTATATTTATAACCATGCTTACAAATATGACTTGTCAATTCTCTGATAATGAATTTTAAGGCATATGCTCTCTAAGTTTACTCTAACCCATTAAAGACAAAGTGGTCTTCAAATTTTACCAATATTTTGATGAAAATTTTCATGTTGTTAGAAACTATGAAATAAATATATTATAGGCCAAAATTATTAAATATGGGACTGATTCCCCTACCTCTAGTGGAGCTAAATATCAAGGTAAATTAACATTTATAAATAAGGATAATGATGATACTTTTCAACCTAAGGATGAGGCCTATAATTTAGCCAATATACTAGATTAACCTTCAAATAATATTAGTAATTTTCCAAAAAAGAGAGTGAATAAAGCTACATGGTTAACTAAAAGTCCTTGGAATGTGCTTAAACAATTTCTTATATTCAATATGATATATTTTCTTCCTCACTAAGAGTTTAACTCATCAAGGCACTTGACTAAGAACCATGATGCTAATGCATACTACGATTATCATAGAATATATGGTAATTATATGAATAAATTCATAAATTTGAACCATTAGATCTAATATTTTATTGAAACAACCAAATTTAAATAAAGGGTCATAAGAACACTTTGAATGAATAATGTGTTTTTCCAAATCAACATTTGATTTTCTTTACCAATTCTCTTCCAAATCATACTACTCAATATAACAACTAACTTGATGTTCATATGGTAGCTCAAAAATAACCTCCACATGTTTAAAATGCTCATCTATGAAAAACCACACATGGGATTAAAGTACTCCTTTCATTTAATATAGCTACAACATATCTCTATACAACTCTAAAATACATAACTCTTTTAGGTCTACTTGGGTTTTCAACCTTTGACACCCATTGATGTAGCTTAACCTATGTGTTCATCATCAATATAAGCAAACCTTTTAGTTCAAATGGAAGTTTAAAAAGAATCTAAGTTCATTGAGCACATCTAACATATTTAACAACAAATGTTTATAATTCTAGAGAATCATAATGCTAAGTATAAACAATAAAATGATTAACATTGAAAACTACACACCTTTTCAATTAGTGATTGAGTATGGCTTCATTTTCAAAAGTAAATACTCACAATACCTTATTTTAATCTTTTTCCACTTTGATATAAGATATACACCATCCCTACACAAGTTGGAGACAATTCCTTTGAACTTAATCTACCTTTATATCTTGGTTTAGATATAGTATTTAATGCAAAACTTGTACACCATTATTTTAAACCCTTGTTGGAAAATTAGTTTTTTTCATAGAAAATTTAATAGGAAAACATCAATCCTATTTGGAATAATATAATAGAATCAGAGAAAATCATTGACACTAGGGTCAAACACATTAGATATAAATATATCCCTCTCTTTTAGATTGTCAAAGTAGTTCAAGTACAATCAAAAGTAAAATGGTATATAAAAATGCAATTTTCCAACAAATACCCTCATTTCCTTCCACAACTTCATGTAATGGATACCATTTATTCATAAGGAGGAGTGACTGAGCAAAGAAGATCTAGGACTTTGGTTGGTTGATGGTATAATGGCACAACTCCACACTATGAGCCATATTCACCATGAAATTTAATATCATCCCAAGACTATGTAATCATATTTCAAACTCATAGCCATTCTTTGTTGATAATTCACAAATTTGATAGTGTTTGTGATGTTTTACACAGTGGCGCAATAAAAGTTTTAAAAAATGATAAAATGGAGAATGAAAACAATCACAAAGTGAGAGGTTTCTATTTTTATAATACACCAACCCTATATAAATTTTCCACAGTTGTACAATATTAAATTATATTAATTATTTTAAAAGAGGAGATATATCAAGTAACGTAATAGATAGACATCTTGTAACACATTTGAATTCTCAAATAATTATACAAAAATATTTCATAGTTTACAATCTTGCAAATTATAGTTATCGCATGGTGTCTACTGTTCTATTGTTTCTATTTTTTTATTAACTCTTTATTTATACATCTTGGCTTATATTTTTTCTCATATTCTTCCACCATAACACATTTAATCTGTCAAGTCAGAAATCCATCGGGATCATGCCTATGCCCCACATGAACTATGACATGTTTTAGATATTATATATTTGAGGCTTCCATAGTTTATAATATTAGAGATGATGTTTTTGTATATAATTGTGTCAAAATTTTACACAAATATATCCAAATGCACCATCTCTAATATTTTAGATAGTCACTACATTTAACTTACTTGTGCCAAGATGCTTAAATGTATGACTAACTCCCCTACCTCTATTGGAGCTAAATATCAAGGTAATTCAACATTCAAATATAAGGCTAATGGTAATACTTTTCAACCTAAGAAAGAGGTTGATAATTATTCCAATATGATAGACTAACCATTAAATAATATAAGTCCTTTCCATAAAAAAATATTGAATATGCTTTACATGTTTATTTAAGATACCTCATAATGTGCGTAAATAATTACTTGATTGCAATATGATATATTTTCCTCCTCACTGAGACTTTGACTCATCAAGGCCTTTGCCTAAGAACCATGATGCTAATGCATACTATGATTATCATAGACTCCTTGGTAATTCTATAAATAAATGCATAAATTTAAAACATAAGATCCAAAATTTGATTGAAAACAACCAAATCTATTTATAGGGTTGCATGAACACTTTGAATGAATCACTTGGGTAACCAAATAAAAATTTGAAGTTTTTTACCAACTTTCTTCCAAATCATGATACTAAATCTAAAAACCAAGTTGATGTTCATATGATAGATCAAAAAAAACCTCCACATGTTTAAAATGATCAACTAAGATTTAAAAAATATGGGATTAAAGAATTCATTTCACTTAGCATAGCTACAATATAGCTTTGCACAACTCTAAAACACACAACCCTTTTTTGATCTACTTAGGTCTCTAGCCTTTAACACCCATTGATGCAACTTATCATATGTTTTAATCATCAACATGAACAACCCCTTTGGATCAAAATGAAGATAAAAATATTTCTAAGTTCATTGAGCACATCCATCACATTCAACAATAATTCAACAAGTGTTTACCATTCTATAAAACCATAATGCTAAGTATATGCAATAAGATGATTAAAACTAAAAACTTCAAAACTTTTGAATTGGTGATTGAGTATGGCTTCATTTGGAGAAGGAAATACTCACAAGACCTTATTTCAAGCTTCTTCAACTTTGATACAAGATATACACTATCACCAAAGATGTTGGAGATAATTCCTTTGAACTTAATCTGTCGTTATATCTTGATCTACATCTAGTATTTAATACAAAGCTCTTTCACCATTATTTAACACTTAGGGACATTTTAGTAAGATAATATTAATCTTGGTTGCAATACTCTAATAGAATTGGATCAAATCATTGGCATTGAGGTCAAACACATTAAATATAAATATATCCCTCTCATTCATATTGTCAAATCAAGTCACGTATTTTCATGAGGAAAATGGTATACAAAAGTGAAATTTGTTAACAACTTTCCACATTTAATTCCACAACTTCATGTAATGGGGACCATTGCTTCACAAGGAGGGGTGACTAATCTAGGAGGATCTAGGAATTTTTTTGAGTAATGGTATAATGGTGGCACTCCATGCCATGATCCATCTTCACCATAAAATTTAATATCACCCCAAACATATGTAATCATACTGCAAAGTCATATCCCTTATTTTTTATATTTCACAACTTCAATAGTGTCAATGATGTTTGGCATAGTGGTACAACAAAATTTATAAAAAATAATGAAATGGAGAGTAAAAACAATCATGAAGTGACCTATTTCTATTTTTAACAACTCTATCTTCATCTTTCACACTTGTATAATATCAAATTTTATTCATTCTTTGAAAAGAGGAGAAAGAATAACAAGTAACATAGTGGCTAGACATCTTATAGCACATCTAACCTCTTAATTAATTGTACAAAAATATTACATAGTATAGTCTTATAAATTATAGTTTTACAAATTGTCTAGTGCTTCCATTCATTCATGTGCATCATCTTGCATTAAAACTCTTTCTCATCCATGCCATATGTTTTGAAACTATAGTCCTTCACAAGACAATTCCAAGTAATATTATAGAACACATGATTGAGCAATTCATTTACAAGGTTTTTTCAACTAGGTACACTTAACCTATGATATTATTATTGGTATAAAGACATCGTTGGTCGTCATATTTTGTGAGTTTTGATTTTTTTTATAGACGTCTTATTATTATTATTATTATTATTGAATTAATTTGTTCTTAGATATTATTTATTAGATGACTCATTTTGTATTCCTTGGTTTTTATTAATATCATGTTTGAAGTATAAAAGGCCAAAAAAATTGTGAAAAGATTGCAAAAAAGTCCACTCACTTTGTATTTCTTGGTTTTTATTAATATTATGTTTAAGTATAGAAGGCCAAAAATTTGTCAAAATATAAAAAAAGAGTGCGATGAAATTATTTTGTGAATAGTCCCAAGAGCATATTGGATATTTGTAATTTATCAAGCTTTTAGAGATATAAATCTCAAATCACATCATATCCTGACAACACAATGTTTTAAGATCACATTTACATTATGAATTTGGGTCCTTAAGCATTCAGATTTGGGGTGTTTCATCTATAGATTAGGTTAGCATACTTATTTTGGCTAAATTAAAGGAACACGTGTCAAGATCTATACTATCAATTTGTGATCAATTATTTTAACCTTTTAGGACTTAGTTTATGTAAATCCTCTATTATTAAAGGGCTGAGTATAGAAATAAATTGGAATGAAAATAGGAAATAATTTATTTGACAAGCCTTTCCTTAAATAGAAAGATGTAAATAAAGAGTACTTATCTAGAGCAAACCAAGTATTTATGTGCCTTAGGAGGCCGAAGTAGTCTTGAGAACTAGTCAGACACTTTTTGTTCCATAACTGTAGCTAAAATTAGGCTTTATACAATAATGCCCTTATGTGGGCAATAGTGCCATGTGGTGTTAGTGTCTAATTATGGTGCTAGTGTCCTTCTTGGAGGAGTTATCTAAAAGTTTTATGGAATTTTTGGGAGAGTTTGGGAGATTTGTAAGTGGTTATGTGTCTTCTAGAAGCTTGTTTGTGTCACTATTTTGAATTAATTTCTTCAAAAATCCTAATGAATACCTACACACATGAAACAATAATTAGATCAAAGGTAAAGGGAAAGGGAAAACTCAAGCTATGGTATATTGTGATCACACATAGTAGAACCCCTATTGTCCTAGTCGTTGCCTATATTAATCCCAATGCTAAGGGTCTCAGATCACATGTAGTTGTCCCTTAAGGAACATGCATAATCAATGTGCATGGTATGATAGAATGAATTTCACTTAGGCCCTTCTTTGATCAAGCATGAAATTTTTAAATATAATAATTGAGTAGTATATAGAGTATTGATTTGTATTATTGATTGATTTAATGTAATTATGTGCCAAAATAGTAAGTGCTAGATGTAAAATGCTTTGTGAAGATATTATATAGAAATACATTTGATTTGAATGTAATACCTTGTTCACTAGCTAACAAGTCATAAAAGAGGGATAAAAACATAAGACAAGGCTCAAGGTAGGGTTAGGACCCAAAAAATAGGAGAAAATGACCATTAGACACTAGATTCATAATTGGACACTGGCACCACATAGCACTATTGACTTGATAATGGCACTAGTGTCTTGAGGCCTAAAAATAGAGTTAAGGCCATATAGGATAGGCTAGATGCCCTTGTGACTGGGAGGAGGTGACTCAAGACCACTAGGGCTGTAACAAAGAGGGAAAATAAGACATAAAAAAGATCAAAAGATACAAAATTACCATGCAAATAGAGCTATATTCATCACTAAGACCTTCATGTGAAAGAGAAATAATAGACATAGTACTTGTGGTTGCTTGACCAAGTTAGGGTGTATACATTCCCCCCCTTTTATTCTAGTAGTGCAATGAAATTAAATTACTAGAGTAAAAGACAAAAAGAGAACCTGTACTTGTGCTTACCTATGTGGATGTGTTCTGGACTTGGCTCACTTCTTGGTCAAAGAAGTGGATAAGAGCTGGAGTGAAATATGTGAAGAGGAAATCCATAATGTGGGTTTCCTATGTATTGAATCTGAATAATGAATTGAATAATGAGGAACAAAACCTTGTTTTACCCCCATATTGATATTTGTATTAAATCTATGTAAACTTAATATGTAGAGAAACAAGACCTGATTGCCCCCACTCTATAATGTGTATTGAATCTAAGTATATAATTTGGGTTAGTAGAAGGCTATGAATCAACTACTATAGATAGTCATGTGACCCAAACTGATGAAACCCTATTGGAATATTGGTGACATCCTAGTGATGATCTAAGTGTAACCTAGAAATCTAAAAATAGAGATCAAGGATGTGTGCTCTACATCATGCCCCCAATCCTAGAGTAATTTAGATGTATATCTGAACATCTATATATCTGATTCAAACTATAATATGAGCCAAATTGTATACCTAAGTATACCTATGTGTTTGAATATATATATATATATATATATATATATATATATATATATATATATATATATATATATATATATATATATATATATATCTGAGTAGACCTATGTGTCTGAATATATGTATCTAAGTAGACCTATGTGTTTGAATATTTTTATCTAAGTAGGCCTGTGTGTCTGAATATCTATATCTGAGTGACCCTGTGTGTTTGAATATCTATATCTAAATGAACTTATGTGTCTAAATATCTATATCTGAGCAATTTTGTGTCTAAATATTTGTATCTAAGTGAACCTGTGTGTTTGAATATTTATATCTGAGTAGACATGTGTGTATAAATATCTATATATGAGTGAACCTATGTGTCTAAATATTTGTATATGAGTATACATGTGTTTGAATATCTATATCTGAGTGAACTTGTGTGTCTAAATATTTGTATCTAATTGAACATGTGTGTATGAATATTTGTATCTAAGTGAAAATGTGTGTCTGAATATTTGTATCTAAGTAGACCTATGTGTCTGAAGATCTGTATCTGAGTGAACCTATGTGTATGAATACCTATATCTAAGTAAACCTGTGTGTCTAAATATATGTATATCTAAATCAATATGTGTGTATTTTCCCCCCCATTTTGGTGAGAGAGTCGAGACTGAGGTAAGGGTTTTTAACAAAAAATGGTAATGACTGATGTGTTGGTGTTAATTAGTGGGGGTGATATTGTTTCAAGTTTCAATATTTTATCGATTTTGATGAAGTTGATTGTTAAAATTGGTAATGGGATATAACTTTAGTCTATATTGAGTTAGTTAAGGGCATACTAATTTTGTCATTTTATTTGAATGTGGTTGAGATATTGGTAGAACCAATATAGGGTTAGGTACATTGAGGTCAAGTCCCATGTGCAAGAAACAGATCACAAATCAAAGTTACAGTTCTTTAGATATCATGTTTGAAAGAAGTTTGTATTAGTTGGTGAAATTATCATGCAAGGAAAACTTAGTAAGGTGGTACTATTATAGATGTGACTTAAATAGGTTAGTTGATTAGTTTGATAATTCATTTGAATCATTTGACCTGATAGTGATTATTTGCTTTGAGCTAGAGAGTATGTCGAGTAGACAAGGAGTGATTTTGAACCAATATGAGGAGGTAAAGGTGTTTATCTAGGCTGGGGAGGAGGTTACCCTAGTAAGGAGCCTATTCTTTTTCCTATTTTTGTCACATGTAGTACATTTTTTACTATTTTTATTATAAATTTGGTAGTTTAGGATATTTTTGGAAATATGGCACTACTATCTTCATAATGGCACTAGTGTCCAGGGCATGGCACTAATGTCCTAGGTATGGCACTCTATCTAGTGTTATTATCCTATATATAGTGCTAGTGTCCACTAACCCTAATTTGTGATGCTCATTATTATTGACTAGTGTTTGATGATTATTTTTATCTATTTATCTGATATCCTAAGACGCTAATTCCAATTTTGGTTGTATTTTATAGGTTGATGTATGCATGAGAGAGTTTTCTAGTGTCCAGATGATGGAGACATTACATGTATTACCCTTGATAGATTTAAACATGGCCATGGTAGATAGAGTTGGTCTAAGTCGCATGGCATCCTTAGATCTCATGCCCTAGGATAAACATATTATGGCTACATTATATGAGAGGTGGGATGTAGATACAGGAACATTTTGGTTACCTATTGGGGAGATGACTGCCACCCTAGTGGATGTGTATAGGATTCTATAGTTAGCTATTATTGGGCAGAGAGTAGTACTACAAGATGATATTGGTGATCGATTTATACAATGGGATTCTAGTTATTTTTTGTGATGTTTATAGGGAATCATGGTGTAAGGATCCATAGTAATATATTATTATCGATGATTATCAAAATGAATGTTCCATGATTACAAAAGTTCTTAGTAATTTTATTGTCTTGGTTTATGGTTGTAGATGGGAGTATGGTATCAATCTCATACCAGATGAATGAGATATTACAGGACATAGAGGAGCATGACACTATATACTCATGGGGTCACTCTATGCTATCCCACTTGTATAAAGATTTATACTATTTTACGTAGGATATGTGTGTTGTAGGTATTAAATATTCTATACTATTACATTATTGGGTGTATGAACATATAGTAGTGAGTAAATCGGCGTTGCCTTGATGAGGTGATTGGGATCACCCTCAATCATTTGTACAGAGGTGGAATGGTATGACTCGCATGTCTGAGAGCAACATAATGTAGTATCAATAGGTGATTGATAATTTGATGATCAAAGACATTATCTAGAGGCCCTATAGGGGCAATGAGGGATGGCTTGAGGATGATGTTCAACTGATATAGGTGAAAGTGAGTTGTTGGATATATGACCATTACGTCAATGTATTTGAGACATTCCATTATGAGTGGGTGACACAAAAGTTAGATGATACATAGGATGTGCCACCAATGCTAGTGGTATGGTTAAGGAGTTCTTGGGCTCTAGTGAGGCTAGCTTGTAGGCTTAGACCATTAGTTATAGAGTTAGCTCTGATTTCATTGATAAATCAAGATTCAGTGATTGATATACCAAATATGGATGATGTAAGAGCTATTAATGCCTATGTAGCTTAGTGGAGAGAGCATAGATGGGAACCTTTATTTCTTAAAGGTAAGATCATTGTGAAGGATGTACTATATGTAGATCCCCTTAGGTATGTCGATGGTAATTTGTTATTATATATTTGTATATTCTATATACTTGGTTACTTATTTACTTGGGTAGGTATTAGATGTATTATGTTAGTATGTGCAGGTTCTAGTGATGATGAGTATTGGGAGACTACCATCGAGTCTGTACTCTACATAATAACATTATATATTATTGATTATGTTGTAGATGATGGATTTGTGGAGAGCACCATGAATGTTTCTAGTGTTTATGTTCATTTTCTTGATCAAGCTACCATAATTATTAGGGTGTATAGTTGAGTGGTTGTGGACAAGGATGAGGCACACACAAAGTTATAGAGATAGACTATGCCCATACTTCATTCTTTAGCTGGGGAAAGTATTTAGATAGTGGATTATCACATACCCCTATAATGAGATCATGTAGAGTGTATGGTCAAGCTGGGTGTGTTACGGGAAAAAGAAAACAGACATAGACATCCATTCATAGAGGGATAGTTGGGCCTCCAAATCCAATATAGATATGTCTAAAAGTGAGAGTGAGGGGGTTGGTCCTAGTGGCCATGTTTGAATTATTAAGTGATTTATAATATTTGTATTGAAACTATGTCATATATGAGTTATATATATGGATGTTTGTTTTTATATGGGCACTATGTATATTGGCATCTCGATTTGGTTATATTATACATGTTTACATGTGTTTATTTATTTTCATTATGTTAAATGGTGATACTTGAATATGGTATTTGTCTAAGTAATGCTAATGAATTTTTTATCTATTCATAAATGTTTAAGGAGACACGTATAGTGGAGTAGGAATGTTAGTTGTTAGTATAGGTGTTACAAGAGTCTTATAAGATATTTATGTGTGGATCATGTAACTTTGGTATGCTCTATCTGAATTTGGATGGCATGGTGAAAAAATGACCATATTTCCCATTTCGTGTCAGTGTAGAAGTATATTTTGGAACTGATACTACATGTGTTACAGTGTTAGTAACTAGGTGTGTAGACTTTGTAGCAAAGAGCTTGATTGGCTATCATACAGAAACTATACTCTGAGCTTTATGATCTCTGGATATATATTAATTGGTTGCTAGACTATCTTCTAATTTTTGTGATCTCTTGAAAATATCTTGATTAGTGGTTGAATTGACATTATGCTCTACTCTCTATGATTATTGCCAAATATCTTGATTGGTGGTTGAACTGAGACTATGCTCTAATCTTTGTGATTGTTTCCAAATATCTTAATTAGTGTGAGAACTAAGACTTTTCTCTATTCTTTATGAGTTATTTCTAAATATATTAATTGGTATGTGAATGAAGACTGTGCTTTGATCTTTATGAACCGGTTACCATCTATATTGAATCTATGGTACATGAGATCACTCATAAATAGATGTCCTAGAAACCACATGACTCATATGATGAGTAACCAATTACTCCTTAAATGGAACGTCTTGGCATAACTTGATCATAGTGGAATGTGATCTAGGAGACTATGGAGACTAAGATCTCAGTGCCCATTGTGTGAATGATATAATGCCTCTATTGACGTACTGGTCAATATGATCTCAAAGTGCATAACAATTATTGTCTGAATGTCCATTTATCTTATGAAAATTAAAATATGGATTATTTTGTACCCTATGTAGATGGCGTGCTAGATGATTATGAGTAGGAGGAAGTGTGATCATCTCCTTATCTAATAATTTAAGAAATATATCATGAGGCCTATCTCTATCTAAAAACTATATAACCCCTCTATGGGTGTCATGTGTTTTACTCAACATAAGAGGTGTTCTATGAAGTGACTCTTTGCCCTTGTTAAGTATCTTTATTAGTTCTTTCTATTCCACTTGTTTCTTAATCAAAAGTGGAGTAGGTTCGTGTACCATGTTAGATGATTATGTCTCTAGGAAACCTACATCCAAATATGCCTCTGAATGTGTAGCTACTAGTCCTTATTCCATCTCTAATGTTATAGCTATGTTACATAGATGCAAGAATGATTTGGATGTCTGATATAATAATTTCTCAAGTTAAGAGGAAAAATGAGGTTTCTAGAAAAGATGTATTATACCTCTAAATATATCAATTGGTAAATCAACTGATGCATACATTACTTGAATTTGAGAATGTATTTCATTATTGGTTCTATCTCACCCTGATGTAATGAAGGTAAACTCTCATATTTCACTCGAGGTCCCCTATTCTATATGTAGTGCATGAGAAATATTGATTCTAACTCATCATATGTATGTATTGACACACTAGGGAGTGCATGATGAAACCAATTTAATGCCTCCCCTTTTAGGGACATTGGAAATAATTGTAGTAGATTCAACTTGTTGGTGACATGTGCCATGGATTTCTCATAAGCTTGAAGGTGCAAGTATGGGTCTCCATGCCCATCAAATTTAGGTAACACTAGTATCTAAAACTTTGGTGGCAACTTTGTAGTGAAGATTCTACATGGAATAGGATTACCATGGATGACATTGGAATTGGTCCAAGATTGGTATGGTTTATTCTCCAATGTGAGATGGTGTACTTGTTTTTGCAAAGCACCCATAATATGCATCAAGGAAATTACCTCTTATGAAGTTATATTATCATCATTAAGGGATTAATTTAACTCTTAAATTTTATTATTTATCTTAGCCATTGGTATATTACATTGGGAACCATTTTTAGGGAGGATTGGTTTCCTCTATGTACCCTTTAGAGGAGTGATATTTTGGACCTGGTTAGAGGGAAATGACCTATCACCCTTGCGTAGGTTAGGTTGAGAACAGGTTCTACTGTAGTAAGGGGGGTTGAAGGAGATTCATTTGTATCTCTTATTTTGTTAATTTGTAAAGTATCACATGCTAATGGACTAGAAGGTACTTTATTATCATTTGAATGTAATTTATGTAAACTATGAACATAAGAATAAGTACATGTGTGTGTTTTTATCATTTGACCTAGATTTAGTTTGAACATGAGAAATAGTTGAAGTAGTGGGAGAACTAGAAAGTGTAGACTCCATGTATTGTTCACCAAAATCACAGTAATCATCATTATTCCAAGGTTCATTAAAATCAAAGTTTATTTCACTTGCATAAGTAAGAGTAGAAGAAGTATCATTCTCATTCACTAAGAGAGAAAGTAAAATAATATTTTTACTTTTTACTACTATGCAATATGTCATCATGTGTAGGTGTAATGCAATGCATTTATTCACTAGCTATGTGTGGAGTGCATGAATGATTATTACTCTCAATCTTGGAGTCAAGGATAGAATAAGTAGCAATCATGTTTTCAATTGGCATATTATGACATGTAAGAGAAGAATTAGAGACATTTTTATTATCAATATGTTGCAAAGAATCATTGAATTGAGCTTGAAATGTAAAATAAAGTCATTAAATAATTTTGTCTACTTTAGTTTGTGCATTGGTAAAAGGTGTAATATTATTGGTACATGATTTTTCAAATTTAACTGAGAAGGGTAAAGAAGATGCATTGTTATTTTCTATGTTACTTGAATCATGCAAAATTTGATTTTGTATATTGCACTTATATTGATTTCATTTGAATAAGGAGGTAGGGAAAGTAGTTGAAAAGCTAAGATTGCATTGGAAAAAATCACTATCAACAAGAGGTTCTTTTGTCATTATATTGTTAGTTTGATTTTGAGGTGTAGGAGAAGAGGGAGAGGAAAGAGAAAAAGATGTATATAGTATAATCCTCATCAACATTTTCATTGTCATGCTCATAGTAATCCTCATATCCATCATTATAATAATAGTCATCATCATCATCATCATAAATGAAATCATTATCATTTGCTAATTTGTAATCTTGAAAATTTATCCATTCATTATTATAATTATGAGAAAAATTCATAAATTCATCAACTGGGTGAGGAGTGAGACGCTTCTTGGATGTCATTTTTAACTCACCAAAGAAGATAATGTAAATAATGAACAACAAGAACATAATAGGTATAATTTAATCTAACATAGATATATGTACAACTATGGTAAATATTTAACCCAATGTGTAGAAGAAATTAGGATTGTAATTGAAACCCTAATTACTAGTATTTGGATGTATAGGGACCTAGTATCTGGATCTAGGGTTTGATGAGGGTTGTTTTACAAAAAAATAAATTATATTAAATTAATGAAACCTTGGTATAGAATTGATTTGAATGAGCTAGGTTGTGCCAAAATTTAGGAAAAAATATAATTTTGTAACTCTAATTTAGTGCAATTTTTTTAAAGGTAAACCCTAGGCAAAACTAAGGATTTAAGCAATATTCGAAGTAAGAAGGGTTCACCAAATGTTTTAACCTTTTAGGACTTAGTATATGTAAATATTATATTATTAAAGGGTTGAGTATAGTAATAAATTGGAATGAAAATAAGAAATAATTGATTTGAAAATCTTTTCCTAAAACATCAAAGATGTAAAGAAAGAGTACTTATCTAGAGAAAAACAAGTATTTATGTGACTCAGGGGGCAAAAAAAAGCTTGAAAACTAGTTAGACAACTTTCATTCCATGACTGTAACTAAAATTAGGATTTGGATAGTAGCGCCCTTATGTGTACAGTAGTGCCATGTGGCGCTAGTGTCTTTCTCAGAGGAGCTATCTAAAACTTGTAGGGAAGCTATGAGAGAGTTTGGGTGACCTGTAGGTGGTTTTGTGTCCTCTGGAAGCTTGCCTATGTCACTATTTTGATTGAATATTTTTTTAAACCCTAATGAGCACACATGAAACAACAACTAGATCAAATGCAAAAGGAAAGGGAAAAATTGGGTTGTGAGATATTACAATCGCATGAAGTAGAACCCATATTATTCTAGGCATTACCCACATTAACCCCAATGTTAGGGGTCTTAAATCACATGTAATTTTCCATTAGGGAATGTGTATAATCAATGCATACAATATGTTATAATGAATTTTACTTAGGCCCTTCTTTAATCAAGCATGCAATGTCTAAATATAATAGTTGAGTAGTATGTAGAGTATTGAGTTGTACTATTGACTGATTTTATGTAATTATGTGCCAAAATAGTAAGTATTAGATGTAAAAATTCCTTGTGAAACTCTTTATATAGAAGTAAATTTGATTTGAGTGTAAGACCTTGTTCATTGGTTGGTAAGTCACAAAAGAGGGATAAAAACATAAGAAAAGGCTCAAGGTAGGGTTAGGACCCAAAACACAGGAGAAAATGATTTTTGGACACTAGATATATAATTGGACACTATCTCCACATGGAGTTATTATCCTAATAATGGAGATAGTGTCTTGAGGCCTGAAAACAAAGTTAAAACCAAGTAGGACAAGCTAGGGGCCCCCGTGATTGGGAGGAGGTGACTCAGGACCACCAGGGGTGTGATAAATACATAATATAAGACATAAGAAAGATTAAAAAACCTATAATTACCATGCAAACAAGGGTTATATTCATCAATAATAACTTCATGTGAAAAATTAATACAATACATAGTACTTGTGGTTGCTTAACCAAATTAAGGTATATACATTAATCTATCGACCACATCTTAACTAGAGGTCATATTCTTTGTCCTTTTGGGTACCTGTAATGGGCATAGTGGTGATAATGAGAATCATTTAATAAATAATTTATTCTTACAACCAATGAAAAGAACAATAATAGTAATGATATGAGTGTGCTTTGCTTAATTATTTTAATCCAGGAAAAGCCTCTTTGATTTTGAAATAGTAGGAAGGTTAGAGGCTCTTAATCTAAATTTTTTTTTGAGTTTAAGTTGTCATTTCAAGATATAAATGAGATGGACAATAATTTTTAGATAGGATAATGGTGATCACAATAGTTTCTCCACTAAAACTTAGATTCTAATTTATTAAATGAAAATTTGTAATTGAAATGGAAACAAAAAATGAAAAATAGAATTTTAGACCTTTTGTGATAATGGGGTAGTACAATATGGATACCATTGAACTCATATTTTGATTTATTATTGATAACTATTAAAATGGTAATCAAACAAATAAAAAGAGAATTCTAAGCATTTTATGAGGTTGGGTTATTCAAAACTAAACATCATTTAGTTGTGTTTGTTTGAATTTAAAAATTAAAACCATTTTCATGTTGTTGAAAATGGCATTTGATTTCTTAACATAAAGAGGGTGGAATTAAAAAAAAGATAGAAACAATGAAAAGGAGAATTTTAAACATTTTATGAGGTTGGGTTATTCAAAACTAAATATCATTTAGTTGTGTTTATTTGAATTGAAAAATAAAAACCATTTTCATGTTGTTGAAGATGGGCATTTGATTTCTTAACATACAGAGGGTAGAATAAAAAAACATGTTTTTGTAGAAGAATATATGGGGTCAAAGCTTTGTAAATATGTAGATGTGGTCAAAGGTAAGATGCAAAATGTTAACCCTGCCCCAGACGATAAATAGTGGTTTTTCTTGATCTTCAGTTTGTTTTCCAAAAGTTAGAGGAAAGAGTGAACGACTTATTGAGGAAAGTGATACAAGAATGATGATTGTCATTGGGTTGGATCAAAATAAAATTGATAAAACTATTTTATTTATTTATTCATTAAATTTTATCTTATTAACTTATTAGTCCCAAAAGGAGAGACTATAGGAATCAATTTTCTTTGACCCATTATTATTGTCTGGGCTCTTGGCTAATCAGACACCCCCTTTTTTGTACATTAAAATATGTGAAAATTTTGGAAAGGTAAGGTGAAAGGTTTTTAAGTGATTGAATATTATTTTTTTTTTTTTGAAATATGATTAACCAAAAATTTTACATGTTATTTTCCACTTCATGTAGTTCTAGGAAAGATTTAATGCAACAATTTATTTTTGACAACATATCTACCCTAGGACATTACTTCGCACAAAGAACATGGCATGATGGCATCATGTCATTTTGAATAATTTTAGTAGGAAAAATATCCTTGACTGCAACAGTCTTCAATATTTATTTTAGTTGTTACATTGTTGGAGCGAGCCAAAAAAGGGCAAGATATCAATGAGAAATGTTGGCCCTGAATTTTAAAAACAAACATCACTGTAGATTATATTTTTCAGTTGGTTGAAGGCTTTTCTTTTTCTTTTCTTTTTGTAATACAATATTCTTGAAAGAGACGTATACTGAGAAGAGTATGTCGGTGAAGTTTATATTCAAAGGGTTTTGTAGTAATCTAATTTCTAGACAACCTACACAAATGATTTATCTTTATAACCCTAATATCACGGCTAAAATTTCAACCATCAAATTTCTTGCAGTTTTTGGTTTTTATTGAAGGAATTAGCTATTTACAAGAATTATATATTTGCATTGGGCAAGGTTTGGTTTAAATTTGTTACAAATTTATGGTTTCTTTTTTAAATAACCTATACATGTGCATATGGCAGGCTTTAAGCTGAATTCATCATTGTAACTTTAGGTTTTGGGTAGAGCAACACAATTGATGAGTTTTAAAGATTTACGCAGGGTAGGGGTGTTGGTGTTTCTAATTTCCTTCATTTTTATCATATATGTCTAAACATAGATACAAAGGAATAGTGCCTTGAGATTATTTGACACGGGGAATTTTTAAAAGGTGTTGTTAATGAAGAGTCAAGAATTTGTCCTTGTGATATTGAGGTTATTTTGTGTTAGGGTTGCATTTGCTTCTTTGGAAATGAAATGAATTGGGTCATTGGATTTTCTGAGGACAATGGATTATGATATATATGGATAGAAGTGAGCTTACTCTAGTTCCTGAATGGCTTAAAGGAACTAGTGGTAGAAGTGTAGATTCTCATCATAACTTTACTACTTCACAATTAGGTTGGTCCTATTTTCATTCGTTTGGTATAGTTTTTAAGGAAGACTATCAAATCATTGATTATCCAGCTAGACAGATTTGGGTAATTTGAAATAGTAATGCATTTGAGAGCTTTATTTTTATAGGTCACAATTTTTAAGTTCTTTTATGGACTAATTCAATAGACTGAATTCTACATAAGTTCTACAGTAACTCAAAATGGGTTTTAAAAAGTTATTCAAAACATAATATAACTATTATGAGGAAAGTTTTTTATTTCATCTACCTTTATGTACTACTTAATGAAAAATATTTGTTTACTATATGTGTGTATGTTTATGTGAATTTTTTGTAAAATTTGAATAATGGATATGAAAGCATCCTATTAGATTCAATGTGAGTGACAAAGTCTGGAATCATAGAATAGGAGTTTGAGAAAAATCTTAACATTTATTTTTATTTTTTAGTTTAAGACAAGAATTTTTTAATTAAAATATGTTATAGATAAACATGAAGATTTAAAATTATTCTATATTTTAATAAGGCCATTTTGATTTGTTCCAGGATGCCAAAATACATTCCTAGAGATGGCCACTAAACATATATAAAAATTAAATTAAAAAAAAATTGAATAAGTAAAAAGACTTGAAACAAAATTCATTTTGTGTGTTTTTTTTTATAAAATACCCGCTATCCCAAGGCGTCAAAAGCCATCATGAGATGGTAGGTTGTCTTTAGCATGGGCATAAATTCAAGGGGGGAATTCAAAAGCTTAGGTATGTCCCCATTTTTTTTACTGGCTTGGGGGGGAATGACATGGGGATGTTTCATCCCCATCCCAAGGCATTTTTGACATCCTAGATGTTGTACTAAGCCCAAAGATTCATCCTAGTGATATGATGGTTTGTTCTCTTTCTTCACACATATACCGTAACAATGGGGAACTGGTTCCATATATTTTAAGAACCTTACCTTGTACCTCAAGTCTCTATAAAGCAGTTTTTGAATGAGATCTGAATGTAAGTTGGGTTATTTTCTTTATTGATCTCAATTGGATTCTCTATATTTAGTAAATATAACTATCATATTTCTATTAAAGAAAGAGAAATTTCCCACATGTGAGAGTAATAGTGTACTAATTGTTTCTAATTGACATGCATGTTTTTCATTGTGTCCGTTGGTCTTCTTAATTATTTGGATGTGACTATCAAATAAATCTTCAGTTATGCTTAAGCCAACTCAAGTACATGAAAATTGGGAATCAAACTCCAAATTATAGAAATGCCTCTTCTCCATTGTAAAATACCTCTTTATTACAATGAATATTCTCTTTGTCACCCTCTATCCTCATCATCACTTTAGTAGTACCCCATTTTTTAGCTTAGTTTTGGGTGAACTCTACGATCAAAAATGATTTGGCTGAACCTTTGGCCACATGCTACCACTCCAAGTTTTTTGGCACTGTTCATTATACTTGGTATGTGTTTCAAATGATGAGATATTACTTATAATAAGCATTGCATATTTATTTTTTCATTGGTTTATTATTGATATAAAAAATGTATTTTAACACAGGCATTTAGAAGGGCTTATTCCTTTAAGATTTTTGGATGCACTTCCCCTTGATGTGTTAAGGCAAACACTTGGTCTTCCAACACATGTACGCCATTTTAAATTTATTATTTTAATTCATACTAAAGTCTTTCATCTATTTTGGCTTACTATAATTTTCTCTTTCTTACTTATAGATTTGGTGTGTTCTATTAGGTTGTTTTATTCTTTTGGGAATTATGGTGTTTAATTCCTAAGCAAATAAAGGTCCGAGTAAATGTAAATCAATAAATCAATATGATTTTATTAACCTACTAATTTGTGCAAAATAGATATGTATTTTATCTTTTCTAAAAATAGCAAGAAATATAGAGAAATTAAACTTATCTTATTCTAGGTTGAAACAGATGATTTGAGATCTAAAAATTATTTTGCAGGGATAGAAGACTATCACAAATAGGACCCAAAACTTTTATTTTGGATTAGATAGGAGTAGAAAACTCAAGACACCCTACTACTGGGCATTGTAGTCCACTTTTTGGAGTTGGTGTCCCTTTTCGATGTTATTGTCCACTTTTGGTGCTATTGTCTTGGTGGTCTGGTTTTTTTGGGTTTTGCTCGATAGGCCTATAACACTATGGTAGTGAAATATCGAACCTTGATTCCATACAAAGATCACTGTGTGTCTAATTCAATCATCCAAACCCTTAGGAGCTCTTGGTACTTAAACTTGTATAACAAACTTGGGAAAGAGAGAAGGGGTTAATGTGTAAAGGATACATTGGATGCAATTCACACCCCATGTGTGGGCATGTTGCCTACATACCAATACTTTGAAGAGAGATCAAACTAATTTAATTATCCCATTTGAAGTGTTTGGTGCAATTATGTGATTTATGCAACTAGATGCAAAACTAGAATGTACTTTAGATGACTAGAGACTAGAATGAATGCTTGAATAGGTTTGAATTGGTCTTAGAAGGCTATATGCAAAGAATAGGGAAGAGTGCCTGAGTTTACTTTCTTGTATTCTTGCTCTTTTCCTGTGAATGAGTGCCAACCCCTCTAAATGGAAATTGAATGGCCTTTTATAGGGAAACTAATGATCATGGGTTAGATGAGCTTTTATTAGGCTAATAGGGGAAAATATAAGGAATCAATAGAATCTAATTATTTGGTGCTAAAGTGAACTTGGACAATAGCACCAAAAATAGGACACCTTTGAATTTTGGCACTCTTGTCCAAATTAGGACCTATTTTCCAAGGAGGATGAGCCCTAGGGGGACAGATCTAGGTCTGAGAGTGTTGTTTGGGTCTCCAAAATTTAAGTTTGGGAAGCTATGGGTGACTGGGAATCAGTGAAAGTCTAGCCGAGAAGGGTTGAGTGAGAAAGAAAGAGGACCTATAGGTTGTGTGATATTAGCCATGCATAAGTCATCCAATATGGAATTTTATATTATTACATTTGCCCCCGCTTTTTCTAGTGATGTAGCAAAGTGAAATACTAGGATAAAGAAAAAATAGAAAGCATACCTAAACTTACTTGAAAGGGAAAAACTCATGAAGTTGTGTGATGTTGAATGTGCATGGAGAGAGCACACTATGATGTGTGAATCTACAAATAAAAATATGAAGTAGACCAGTTCTTACTAGATATGTTATATCTAAAATAAGAACATACTAAATCTAAGTAGAGGAAGAGAGAAGAATGAATACACCTCACCGAGTATGCAAACCAATACAAAACATGTTGTGATGCTAGATTGTGATGAGTATGTGTTGAATCAAGAGTAATATCATGAATGGAGATGAGTGCTCAATTCCTTAGAATGTGGCTCAATAATGCAAAGGTTGGACATTTGGCTCCATCATCTCTAACTAAGTGAAGTTAACGAATCATGTGTGTGTTAATCAATGTCTGGACTATGTGTCCAATCCCTCTGAATAGGTGGCTCAAGAATACAAAGGATGACCCTTTGGATCCATCATTGCCCAGTGAAGTGAAGTTATGGAGTTATACTGATATAGAATAGATGTCATATGAGATGGCTCATGGAGCCCATGAATGTGCTAGAAATTTGACACTATGACATGCATAGTTGATTGTGTGATGGAAACTAGGCCACTCTTGGCCATTTTGAAAGATGAAGATTAGGCTTATATGAAATCCACTCCAAAATTGATGTACTAGGCTTATATGAAATCCAAATCAAGAACTTGGGTACTCAAAAATCTAAACTTGTATTAAATTTTAACTCAAATGTGACACCAACTACCTGTAGATGGAGTAAGGCACATAACTGCAGAGAATACTTGTAATAAATTAAACTCAAAAATAAAAGAAGATCAATATGTCATGCACATTGCCCCAAATCATTGATGTTTGGAACATGGATTCTGATTTAAAAGTTATGCCAATTGCCTAATTTGAACTGAAAGTGAGCACCATCATGCCATGCATGATAACCCCCTGTATTTGAGAAAACTGTACTAAAACTACTAAATCTGCTTGATCTAAAAGTGCAAAAACTATCCCTAAACTAAAATTTTTACCTATTTTTGGAATCCCTGAGTGTTTTCCTACCTGGATAGGAGAAAAAAATTGTGGACACCCCTATTTTTGGTATTACTATCCCATTTTTGGCACTACTATCTATTTATGGTGCTATTATCTGGTGTGAAAACTAACTGCTAATCTGAGACTATTCTTATTTTTCTACTCTGATTTGACCAATTTGACCTCTGGATTTTGTGTTGACTACTCTAAATGATACTATTTCAATTTATATGAGGTTTTATCTCTATACAAAGCTCCTATTGGATGACCCCTCTTCTGAGGGTAGGAATGATGAACTTGTAATGACTGCCCTCAGAAGAAAAGAGTCTTGCAAGTGTGTTAATTTTGAAAAGATATATGAAATAGCATTTAATGTTTGACAATATGTTTTAATATATAGCAATGTTTGTATCAAGAGATTTTTATATCGACATAGGTTTGCCTAGATAGATATAACAATGTGAAAGCATGTGCATGATACTGAACTAGACTGGAAATGTTAATTATTAGTTGGAGGATGGAGCATGATGTCCATCATGGCATCCAAGAAAGTAAAGAAAATGCATGATATGGATCATGTAATTTCACACATTTGACAAGCAACAAGTATACTAGATGGGCCAAGGGGCCATACAAACAAGGGACATGGGCGCATGTCACTCAAACTGGAAACAAGCATGTAAGGCATGTTCAAATGTCTCATACACATACAAGTGAAATAAGCAAAATTTGTACATAGGCCACAGGCACATTGAGGAGTATAAACAAAGGACATTGGCAAATGTCCTAAGGCACACACACAAAAAAGAAGCAAAGGACATTGGCAAATGTCCAAAGGCACAGGCAGGAGACAAGTTGGAATGGAAAAATGCAATCATAGAAGCTATGTTAAGCAAGCAGAGAAAGCATGTAATAACTGGAAGGATATAATAATAT
Source organism: Torreya grandis (assembly GCA_037957365.1). Lineage (NCBI taxonomy): Eukaryota > Viridiplantae > Streptophyta > Pinopsida > Cupressales > Taxaceae > Torreya > Torreya grandis. The sequence goes on along the minus strand of JARHVA010002169.1, from coordinate 712,388 downwards.
CTAACTAATCAAAGAAAATGTGAGAGTATGATAAACATGTTTAGTATAAGACTATGTATATGCTAAGAAACACATAAGTGCTAGATACTAGTGCAATGTTGATATAGTATTCTGTGTAAGCTATAAAGTAATGTACATCAGCATGATAACTCAGAGTGTGTAGTGTAGGAATGACATAACCTGGATGGTGTAGTCATGTAGAAGATGCCCCCAGTGGGTATGTATAACAATATATGTCTCGAATGTAGAAGTAAAAATGGCCCCTCTATGGGTAGAATGAAGCAATCAAGTAGCTGGATGTTGTTGCACACACTCAAAGAAGATCAAGTGAAACATGATAATGTAGAAAATTGACATACAATAGCATGAAACATCAAATGTAAGTGTTAGCATGATATTAGTGATGTAAATCATGGATGATGCATACGATAGAAATATTTTTGGTAGTTTTGAAAATTTTTGAATGTTTTTATATTTTAGAATTGTGAACTATGTACAATCAAGTAGGAGAGACTATATACAAGAAATCTAAAAAAATAACTATGTACAATTAAACAAAAAGAAATTTATGTACAAGTAATACTGTGAATAAATGATATTAACCGATGAGTCTTATGGGAGACTCCCTATCATGTTGTCCTATATCAAGAAGAAGGATCATGCATGATCGTGAAGCATGATGGAAATGTTGAGATTGTGGATTTGAAAGTTGTATATGTTATTGATGCTCTAAAATATCTGTAGTGGAAACCAATGGTGGGGTCCCCCTATAACTCTAAGAAGTAGATACAACTATAGGGCTCTTAGGGACCCATCTGGTGGTAGGAGAAACTCTCTGAACATGTGCTCTATGTGTAGACACATGAGATCTCAATGAAACTGTTATGGGTGTGAATATTGTAACTAGAAGCTGTCTAGAATCTTAAAGTTGAGGTTTATTTAAAGGAGGCCTTTGTGAAGATGTATGAATGCTCTGTGTTAGCAATGAAGGTCTCAACTGTGTCTGAGTCTAGATTGAAGGAAGAATTGTAACAGGTGGAGGAGCTAAAACCATATCAGAAGGGGTGTTAACCTAAGTGACATAGTTATAACCATGGGTGTAATCAACCTATCTATCTCCAAAAACTTGGGTGATAGCATGTACCACATGATCTACTATAGGCATAGAGCTGGTAGTAGGTGCAGGGTAAAAGCTATATGAACCAAGTCTGAAGGAAGGAGGGATAGATATAACTGTTAGTGTTTTATTGTGTCTAGTAGTGATAGGGAGATACTTAAAAGTAACCAAAGAGTTAGATACATCTAATTATAAACCATGTATAACAATATGATTATAAAAAACATTCCACATACGAGATAGCAAACAACGGATAGAGAGTATAAAACCGTGCATTGATGCATAAAGAACTTTGAGTTGAATCATGACATTTCTAATGTGTTTAGCATCATAAACATGAAATTTTTTTATCACAAGAGATAGAAAGTAAAGGATTGAGAGTATGGATTTGTGCATAAAGGCATATAAACTTTTGATATGCAACATGACATTTTGAATGCTTTTAGCTTGATAAACTTGAATAATTTTCCATATGAGGAATAGAGAGAAAAGGATATAGAACATGAATTTTTGCATAAAGGTATATAAACTTTTGATATGAAATATGACATTTCTAATGTTTTTAGCCAAATGTAGTTGGTAATTGTTCCATGTGAATGAAAGAGAATATGCAAAAATAATTTTGAAATCTTGTGCATGTTTGGCAATGAATTTTGTGATATCATCCCATCTAATGAAACATAAATAGGAAATGCAAAGGATGAAACTTTGTACTAACATATGATATACTTCATGATTCATGTACATCATGGGGCCCATTATGGTTTCCTTATTATTTGCAAGACATGTAAGAAAAGTTTGTAAATAAATGAGCATCATTTTTGCAATTTGATTATGGATGTAAGGTGATACCTCACAAGCAAAAGGAGCTAGTACATGCAACTTGGGATTTTTTAGAAATATTGTTTTCAAAATACTATGAACTTTTGAATTTGAAATTGATTTTTTGAGTTAGATATGCTATTGAATTTTTAGAAAATGATGCGAAAAGTACTAAAAATAGATGAGAATGTCTCTGATGTAGCTAGGGTTTTGAATAAATTTTTCCAAAATTAGTACAGTAATTTGAAAATTTTATAAAAAAATTGTAGTTTTAATTTTGAGAATTTGAGAAAAAATCTGAAAATATTTCTAAAATTAGCAGTATATTTTTCCTAGTGGTTTGAAAGTATTTGTATGCAAATAGGACCTAGTATGTGCAAACTAGGGTTTGAGTGTATTTATTGAAAATATTTTAATTAATTTTTAGTTTTTTAATTTTTAAATTTAGGAAAAATCAATAAAATATTGTAAAAAAATAAAAAATAATTAACCTTAAGGTTTCTAGGGTTTTTATGCAAAAATTCAAAGTAAGTTAGGTTCACCAAATGTTTTGTTCTTTTGAGAATTATGGTGTTTAATTCCTAAGAAAATAAAGGTCCGAATAAATGTAAAGCAGTAAATAAATATGCTTTTATTAACCTATCGATTTGTGCAGAATCAAACTTACCTTATTCTAGGTCAAAAGAGATGTTTCAAGATCTATAAATTATTGTGCAAGGATAGCAGACTATCAAAAATAAGACCTAGAACTTTGTTTTTGGATTGGATAGGAGTGTCAAACTTAGGACACCCTGCTACTTGGTACTGTAGTCTACTTTTTAGAGTTGTCTTTTTTCAGAGTTGTTGTCCACTTTCAGTGTTTTTGTCCTAATGGTTTGGTTTTTTGGGTTTTGTTCGGTAGGCCTGTAACACCCTAGTAGTGACATATCGAATCCTGATTATGTGCGAAGCTCGTTGTGTGTCTGATTCAATATTCCAAACCCTTAGGAGCTCCTAGTACTTAAACTTATATAGTAAACTTAGGAAAGAGATCAGGGGATAGTGTGTAAAGGATATGCTAGATGTACTTCACACCCCATGTGTGGGCATGCATTCTACATACCAATACTCCAAAGAGAGATAAAGCTAATGTAGTTCTCCCATTTGAAGTGCTTGGTGCAATTATGTGATGTATGCAACTAGATGCAAAATTGGAATGTACTTTGGATGACTAGGGACTAGTATGAATGCTTGAATACGCTTGAATTGGTCTTGGGAGGCTATATGTAAAGAATAGGGAAGAGTGCTTGAGTTTACTTGTTTGTATTCTTGCTCTTTTCCTGTGAATGAGTGCCAACCCCTCTAAATGGACATTGAATGGCCTTTTATAGGGAAAATGATGATTGTGGGTTAGATGGGCATGTATTAGGCCAATAGGGGAAAAGATAAGGAATCAAGAGAATCTGACCGTTTGGTGCTAAAGTGAACTTCAACAACAATGCCAAAAATAGGACACCCCTGAATTTTGGTGCTCCTGTCCAAATTGGGTGCTATTATCCAAGGAGGATGAGCCCTAGGGGGATGGATCTAGGTCTGAGAGTGTTGCCTGGGTCTCCAAAAGCTAAGTTTAGGAAGCTTCAGGTGACTGGGAATTAGTGAAAGTCTAGCCAAGAAGGGTTGAGTGAGCAAGAAAGAGGACCTATAGGTTGGGTGCTATTAACCATGCCTAAGTCATCCAATTTCAAATTTTATATGATTACATAGGCTAAGCCACAATGTTCAGGTTCATGTTCGGCAAGGATTAAATTCTAGAGATAAAAATTATATGGAATTGTTAGTCATAACCAATTTTAAAATACATTTTCTCTTGCATTATTTTTCATTTCCTACCTTTTTCCTCCATTTATGCTAGAGGATTCTATTTTTATTGAATGCATCTATAGGACCTAAAGTACATGTAAAATCACTAGTTTTTTTTAGGGAGGCTATCCTCCAGAACATATTTTAGATTACAAATAGTGATATTGAGTACTTTGTTAAACCTTGTATTTTACTCTCATAAGGAATAAGTACTAAAGTGATTCAGAAGGGCTTTCCACTTTTTTTGGGTGTAAGTAGAATATTTTTTTAATAAAAGACCAATATGATGTCATGTCCCATGGTTATTAGAATAATTAAAGTCGTATCATCTTGGATTAGTTATTTGATTCATTAACCCTAATTGAGAAAATATTTCCTATAACAATGGGTTGTCAAATAGGAGAAGAGAGATGCTTCAAACTTGTAAATGGAAAATAGTTTTTCCTAGGGGAGGTTGTACTAGATCATCAATTATTTCATCTGTTGCTACCGAATATGACATAAAAGACGTATTTTTCTTGGCTTTCAAAGGCTAGTTTTGACTTTCAAAATCTCATTACCATAACTTAGATATCCAACATTTTGAAGATCGATTGTTTTTTTTAATGTATAAAAAGCTTTTAATTAGGTGAGAGACTAAAAGAAAAGCTGGAGATTGAATTTATCTGGTCCCTAGCATTTGCTTTAACGATATATGCTTGGCAATCTTAACAATTTCAAAAGCATTCAACTGTACTTTTGTGACTTCAAATATGTAACATTCAAAATGATACATAAGGTGAATTTAACCAAATTAGAAACAACCTTTTTATGTAGATATTGGAGACACTTTAATCTTGTAAATTCAAAAATTATGCCTTTAGATTTTAACATGCTTTGTTTGGTCTACTGGGTAAATATCAAAGATTTTGTCTATCCTCATTTGGAATGCTTTATGTTTTGCTTTATGTTTTGCTTTGTTCCTATTATTGTAATATGTTGTGATTGCCGACTCACTCCTTCGACAAAGACTTGGCACTATGTGCCCTTGTTTTTTAATGTCATTAAATTATATGCCTTTATAATATAATTTCATATGGGTGGATATGATAATATACTCAACTAAATAGTGTTTCATCATGGAGTAGGTTATAAATAATGTTTTTTAATAGGTGTAATATAATAATATACCCAACTAAATAGAAAATTAAAGTTTCAACAAATATTTATAGAAAATTTACTATGAAATAATTATATTTTTTTTAACCAAGTATATTAAACAAACATTAAATAAATATTGAATATCAATGTAGTATTTATAAATTTATTGATCTACCTTCGTCAAAATATCTCAAAAAAAAAAAAGGTAAATACAGTTAGATCAATAGACCTATGAGTTGAGACGTATTAACCATTCGTAAGCATCTTTTAAGTATTGTTTCTAGTAAATAATTTTCCAATACAGTCATATAGTAATTGACAAAACTCTTTACTTACTTTATATGCGTCAGGGCGTATCAAGTGAATAATTTTTCAATATAGTTATAGTAATTGACAGAACTCTTCACCTAATTCATACAGTGACTGCTCGACGTATACATAGGGTGAGTGCCCAAAGGCGGTCAATCAGATTTCACATCCATACCCCCAAAACCCATCCCCACACGCATCCCCGTTCCTCCATTTTCGTTTATATATGTATATCAGGTGGGTGCATGGCAGGCATCGAAAGCGACCTGCCACTAACCTTATCCTGTGACCGGGGCCACTCTGACTATACCTAAATAAAACAAAGGAGTTGCCAACGATTCAATGCCACGTGCTACCTTATCCACTCGCCCATCTCGATCATGATGTATCATCAGATTAGACAAAAAGATATTTGCTCGAAGAATCCAAGTAAGTCCGATACCAAATTTTCTTGTTATAAGGGCCAGTGGCCTGCTAGCAAAACCCTGGTTATTGTTGCCGTTCTGTAAGTAGTGAATTGTAATGGGGCTCTTAGATCAGATTTGGGATGATGTTGTTGCAGGGCCTCCGCCGATGAGGGGTCTCGGCAAGCTCAGGAAAAATGCTTCTGCCAACTCTAGATCTCAGATTCCAGGTAAACTAAACACACCCCCGAGTTAAATAGAGGATTTGAAGCCTAACAGAGACTGACTTCTTTCGTTGCAGAGGGTGGCGGGGACGACACGGGACGCGTGTCAAAAAGCATCACCATTGCGAAGCAGTACAGTCGATCTCTGTCGATAGATCCGAACTCACTTCCCTCCTCTCCCGCAGCCTCTTCTTCACCTTCTTCCCCTTCCTCTTGTATGTATTATCAGTTATTTTCAGTAATAATTCGGTGGCGTATTGTTGTTTTTTATGTTCGAGATATGATGGGGTTTTTGTACGCAGCCACGCCTCGGGAGAAAGAGAATGTGTGGAGGAGTGTGTTTAATCCGGGGAGTAACAGAGCCACCAGCTCTATTGGATCCCAAAAATTCGATAACGCGCATCCCAATAGCACCACCGTTTATGACTGGTTTGTACTGCTCTCTTCTCTTCTGTCCCCTCAGCATGTACTAGGGTTTATTTGATGTTGATGTTCATGTTGATCGTGCAGGCTTTACAGCGACGACACGAGATCGAAACGGCCTTAGATGAAGTTGGATGTGAATAAATGTACAGTTATGTTTTTACGTCAGTATTTTGTGTGCCAAGCTTTGTATTAGCTTTGGAGTGGATCTGTGAGATCAACGACTCGTTTGCGTTTCTGTAAATCATGCCGGACGATCTGTGATCTATGTAATGTTTTTAAGATATATGTAAATATTGTATCAGTTTTTCTTTAAATTTTGTTCATTTTTTTTTAAAGCTTTAAGTTTTGCCGGCCTTTGCTGGCCTAAGATTTTGCATGAGACTAACAATTGGGTTGAGGAATAACTAACATATTTTGGTTGATTGTTTACCAGGTAGCATAACTAAAAAAAAAACATGCAAGTAATTTGAGATCTTTTTTCTATAAAAGGGGAAAAATAAAACTTCCAGGTCCCAGAAAGTATCAGTAAAAGTTTTATCAGTTTATATAGTAGGGAGTATTTCTGGGTTAAACTTTATGGATGTGTTTGGATTAATATTTTAGATTACATTTCATGGTTTACATAGGATGATCAAGAATTATGTTCTTATTTTCAAGATGGATCGTGATGGAGTGCGATCCATCCAAACCCCTACAAAGTTTAATCTGGAAATATTTTCTCTTACTATCTTTTTTAAGTTTATTACAAATTAGTATTAATTTTTAGAATATATATTTTTTCTAAATATATTTATATCATTCTCAATTTTAAAATTTAAATAATAATATATGATATTTTAAATTAGATTGTAGCTGAATAAATATAAGTGTCATGCTTTCCACTCAAAATTAAATCTCGATCATATTCTTTGAAATCAAATGAAATGTGTGATACCTAAAAAAAAATATTTATATACATTAAACAAATTAGATGCAAGAAGTTGCAGTTGAAGCTTTTATCAAGGCAGGTGATCTCCCTTCTTTTATTTGTTAATCTTGTTTGTTTTTGTGGGTGGTAGTGTTTGATGCTGGTTGGAGATGTCCGTGAGTTGTGTTTTAGGGTTTGTACAAAATTGTTGTTGAAGAGTTGCAGTTTTACAGTTGATTTTTTTTTCAGGTTTTTTTTTTTCCATATTTTATTTTGGATTTTATTTTGTTTAGTTTTGGTTTAGTTTTTCTTTTTAGGTTGGTGTTGTTATGCACTGTCTCTGTTATGTCGTAGTTCTGTTTGGAGTTTCAGAATTTGTAAAATTTCTTATTAAGTTGTGAGCTTTTGTCAAAAACTCTCACATTTACTTTTATCCAATAAAAAACAAAACTAAAAACAAAAATTGAATAAACTAAAAGGTTGTACATACACTTTCGGTGTGCATATATATAAAATACTCACACATATATATACAGAAGTGTTACATGGAATCATTCTATTATATAAAATGTTAAGAGTTGTTTATATTTTGAAAATAAATATGTAACATCTTTGTTCATATTTTAGAATTAAATATATAATAGAATTATAATTTTGAGTATGTATACATTATATCAGTCATTTAAATTACTTTGGATAAAGCAATTACAAATAAAACATGCACATTGACGATATCAAAATTCTTTAAAACATACATTTCAACTTGACTTGACTTTTTAAATCAAATATCTAAAAAAAATTGTATGTTTGATAAATAAATATATATAATCATCATCTAGTATTTAAAACATACATTTCAACTTGACTTGACTTTTTATATCAAATATCTAAAACACTTTGTATCTTTGATCAATACATATATATAATCATCATCTTCACATACTAGATTACGACTTTTTTTAATGATAATATTTTTTCTCGAAAATAAAAATAACAAACATATACTAAAATATTTACATTTTGAAAATAAAAATAAAAATAAATACCGCATGATAAAGTATTTACATTTTGAAAACATTCTTAATAAATTATCTGCACATCCGTGATGCGATGTAATGGTGGTATGGGTGAGATGATGATGAATGATGGGGTGAGATGATGATGAATGATGGGGTGAGAATCGAGATCTCCTTAGATAAGTGGTAAAAACTTTCACTTTATATAGAGTTAGTGGAGAAAGAAACGGTAGATTATATTTATTATTATTATTATTTAATTAATAAACATTTTGAAATGTTTGTATATTAAACGGATTTTTTATATGGAGAAATGAATTCTAGAGTAAAGGGGTTCTATAATAGTATTTGACGTTGTAATGATGGTTAATTATAATATTTTTAAGATTTTAATAATTAATAGTTGATTTAAAATTTGATGTTTATTTTATTATATAAAAATATTATTTTTTATTTAAAAAAATTGATTGAAAAATTGTATTATTATTTTTAATATAAAATAAAGTTTGGAGTGTATTTTCTTATGAAATGATTTTTCTAAACTTAACATAGTAGTGTAGTTAGATTGAGGTCATATGTAATTAGTTAGTTAGAAATTTATAGAAAAGCTAATGAAAAATTGAGATCATATATAATTAATTAGTTGGAAATTTATGGAAGAGGTAATATGGAGTCGCTAATAAATGTAGTATGTGACAAAATTCAAGCTATGAACTTCAATGTATTTTTACGTCAAGGTTGTTACTATATATCAATTATATCTTATCAAAGCTTGCATTTGATGTTCTATGAGATCTTTAATATACCTATCTACTTTTTTGTTTGGTAAAGTTAGTAAACCATAAAAAAAACTATTCAATTCTTCATGTTGTAATGAGTGCTTTTATCATAATTGATCATATATTGGAGCATTGTGACATCACATGCTTATCATCTTCCACTTTTCCTTATTTGCGAAGGAAGTATAGATGCTCTTCTTGGTTATTAATTTTCCATCCTTCGATTTCCACTGTTAGGTGATAAGACCGTAACCTAATTTGAAAAATGATGCATCTTTTGTGCATGAAATTTTCCTCTTGGAGGTAAATTTGTTCAATATAAGTTATTGATCTCACATTGGTAAAATCTCATTTTCTCACTTAGATTATGTGAAATCTTATTCATTACCTTCTTTTGTACCAAGTCTCATATGGCTATTGGTTCTTCAAGCAAATCTGCCTCTTCAATCCCCCATTTTTAACTACTACATCCCATCCCAAAACCATCCCTTTCTCTTGAGTTTCAAGGATTGTTTTGTATGGTAAACTATTCATGTTCATGTCTTATTGTAGCTATTTAAGTCACAAATTGGTACAAGGCTTCTCCTTCTAATAGTGGCATACATGTTTTTGCTAACATCATTGGATAAGGGGTTTGACTTTTATTCCTATTTCATTTATTAAGAAGCATTTATGATCACAACTTTTTCCCAGGGTTCATTTCAAAGCCTTTGGCCCCAAAGAGGGCAACCATATAAAACTATTGTTTGTACTAGTACCTTGAAAAGTAGGTTCCTCAATTTCCAACTCCACAACTTAGCTCCCTTGCATTTGTTTTACATTGAGGAAAAAGATGTCAAATTGCTTGTTCCTTACTTCTCCACGTAGGAATTTTAGTTATAACTAGAATCAAAATCAAGGCCCAAGTGTTTATACAATGGGACCACCTCCAATATCTCAACATTGCATGTGATAATTATTTATTTATCCCTAGAACCCATTATCATATTTACCTTTGTTTTGTTGATATTCATTTTCATTTCAGAGTGTCAGGTTCTAACAAGAACAATTGATTACTGTTGTGCAAGCAACTAAACACGGAATTAATCAGAAGTAATAAGTAATTAGAAACTAGAATCAGCAAAGAACATGAGATACAAGAAACAATGAAAACTTGTATTAAACTCTTCTCAGAAGGAAATACAATTGAAGAAATCTCTCTTTCTTCCACACTTTTCAGATGTACAGATCTCTTTCTCTCAAGAGTTTTTTCTCTCACAATTACATGTACATAAGCATACATTCACACAAGCTATGAAGATCTATCCCTATTATAAAGAATTAGGGATCATGAGCTATGCATTTTCAACTATTAGATAAACCTCTTAATCAAGGGTTCAAAATAGTCCTGCCAAAAATAGAAACGCGGACTTACAACCAACAGTTCAACTTATCATGCAAACAATCCGTTCCATCCATGAAAATAGACTTTTTAGACGCACAGGGGACCGATGTCGGTCCCTGTCTGCTTGCACATGATCGACGTCAGTCGATACATAACCGACGTCGGTCACTTGTAGTCGATCCCTGATCGACGTCGGCGACTGTGTAAACACAGCAGCCTTGCATTCGCTCATCCTGTGAAGCTTTTAGCACCACACCTCAACAATCTCCCACTTGGAGATAAACAGCTGCACCTGTACCTATACAACATCTCCTAGCTTCTCCTCTATTTTCAAGCTCAATTTTGAAGACCAACAAAAGTTAAATGAAGATTCAACTTCTCCTTTGTTACTGGCTTGGTTAACATATCTTCAGGGTTCTTATCTGTATGGATCTTTTTCAGCTTCAACTCACCGTCCTCCAATACATGTCTAATGAAGTGGTACCTAAGCTGTATATGTTTGGTTTTTGAATGAAACGCTAAGTTCTTAGCCAAATGAATTGCACTTTGACTATCACTGTATAATTTGCAACTCTCTTGATCCTTTCCCAACTCTTCCATGAACCGTGTCATCCATATCATCTCTTTGCTAGCCTCTGTGACTGCAATATATTTTGCCTCTGTAGTAGACAAGGTAGCAACCTTCTGCAACTTTGAAATCCAGCTAATTGTCATTCTACCAACAGTGAAAACATACCCTGTAGTGCTTCTTCTGCCATCCAAGTCACCTGCCATATCTGCATCTACATATCCATGTAGAGAAGTATTTGACTCACCATAGCACAAATGCCTACTGTTGGTCCCTCTCAGATATCTGAGAATCCACTGAACTGCTTTCCAGTGTTCTTTTTCTGGATTGGCCATAAACTTACTGACAACTCCACTGTTTGGGCAATATCAGGTCTAGTACATACCATTGCATATATTAAGCTCCTAACTACGGAAGCATATGGAACTCTACTCATGTACTCTACCTCATCATGTGAATTAGGACACTGATCTTTGCTCAGCTTGAAGTGTCCAGCCATAGGTGTACCTACCGGTTTTGCTGCATATTAAACCTCTCCAACACCTTATTCACATAATCCTCTTGAGACAATCAACCTGTATTTTTCTGTCTCTCTTAATACTCATGCCAAGGATTTTTTTTGCTGCTCCCAAATCCTTCATGGCAAATGTGTGAGCTAATTTTACCTTAAGCTCAGAAATATCCTGCATGTGTGAACCTGCAACCAGCATATCATCTACATACAGCAATAGGATAATATATCTACCATTATCCAATCTCTTAAAATAAACACAATGATCAGATTGACATCTACTGAAACCATGCTTAGTCATAAACCTGTCAAACCTCAAATACCATTGTCTAGGAGCTTGCTTAAGACCATATAAGCTTTTCTTCACCCTACACACAAGCTTTTCCTTACCTTTGACCTCAAAACCCTTCGGTTGATCATATATATTTTTTCATCCAAATCTCCATGAAGAAACGGTGTCTTAACATCAAGCTGCTCAAGATGCAAATCCTCAATAACAACTAAAGACAATACAGTGTGAATAGAAGTCATTTTTACTACAAGAGAAAAAAATTCACCAAAATCAATCCCTGGTTTCTGTGCAAATCCCTTTACTACCAACTTGGGCTTATGTCTCATTTGTTCATTCTCACCTTCCTTTAACCTGTATACCCATTTGTTTTTCAGTGTTTTCTTTCCCGCTGGCAACTCAACCAAATCCCACGTTTGGTTCTATTTCAAGGAATCAATCTCCTCAATCATGCCAAGCTCCCATTGTTTTCGGGTTTCTACCTGCATTGCTTCATCAAAACTCTCTGGTTCTCCACTATCAATGAGCAATAAGTAGAATAATGAAAGAGAATAATGAATTGGAGGTTTACTTACCCTTTCTGACCTCCTTATGGGTGTCTAAGACTCATTCACTACTTGCTGTCCACCCAAATTTTCTGTTAGTGATCGATCTCGGTCATCTCCAGGCCTGTACTTGATCGACGTCGATTCTGCCAGATCGACATCTGTTCCTATCTGATCAACGTCGGTCACTGTCTGACCGACATCAGTTCCTGTTCGATCGACATCGATTCTTTCCTGATCGATGTCGGTGTCTGTGTTTTCCTGAGTGTGAAATTTTTTTCTCGCGAGCTTATTTTGGATCATCACTTCATCCAAATCTCCATTTCCCTGCTTAGAATAGTTGAGCTTTTTGAGATGATTACTGTACATCACTTTTTCATTGAAAACATCACGGCTTCTAATTATTTTGTTAGTTCCTAGATTCCATAACCAGAATCCAAAATCTCCAGAGCCATAACCAATAAAAGTGCACCTCATAGACTTAGCATCCAGCTTCTTTCTATTTTCTTTATCAACGTGCACAAAAGCTTCAGAACCAAAAACTCTAAGAAATGAAAGATCTATCTTTTTACCTGTCCAAGCCTCTTCTAGAATTCCACCATCTAGAGCAGTAGAGGGTCCTCTATTAATTAGGTAAACTGCAGTGTCTACAACATCTGTCCAAAACTATAAGGGCAAATCAGCATGCAACCTCATACTCCGTGCACGCTCCAATATTGTTCTATTCATCCTTTTAGTAACTCCATTTTGCTGAGGTGTCCTTGGAACCATCCTTTTTTTGCGTATTCCACTCATAGAACAGTAACTTTTGAATTTATTGCTGCAATACTCACCACCATTGTCAGATCTAAGGCACTTCAATCTCAAACCTGTTTCATTCTCAACCAAAGCTTTTCATTTCTTCAAAGTGTTAAAAATATCAGATTTCTTTCTTATGCAATAGACCCATACCTTTCTTGTAGCATCATCAATGAAAGTAACATAATATTGTGATCCTCTAATAAAAGCTACTTGAGCTGGTCCCCACACGTCTGTGTAAACAAGCTCCAACTTGTGCTTCCTCTTTGTTGACTTAGTCTTGAGAAACCTCACTCTGTTCTGTTTTTCAAAAATATAATGCTCACAGAAATCTAGATTTATGCTTTTCAAATCTGAAAGCTTACCTTTTGACTTAAAAACTTTCATTCTCTTCTCACTCATGTGGCCAAGCCTCTGGTGCCACAACTTTGCATCCAAATCTAAATTAGATAATACAAAAGGAGAATAATCAGTAATACAATTACATAAATAGAGAGTACCTACTCTCTTACCTCTGGTCAAAACAAGTGCACCCTTGAAAACCTTCCAAGATTTCGCTGTGAGAGTTACTGTGCAACCCTCATCCCCCAACTTTTCTGTAAAAATTAGATTCTTCTTCAGGATGGGTACATGCATGACATCTTCAACACCCATGTGTTGTCATTCTGCAATTTCAGCTGCACTTTTCCTTTGCCAATAATTTTACAAGGCTCATCATCCCTTAAATAGACTTTTTCAAAATCTCCCTGGACATAATCATTGAAAAATTCTCTATTTGGGGTAGCATGGAAAGAAGCACCAGAATCTACAACCCAAGATTTTAATCTATTATCCAAAGAAAGTGTAAAAGCATCTTGTGCAACAATACCTGCAACTTTTGCTTCTTCATTACCTCCACGCTGATTTTTTTCTCTAACCTTCAACCAACAATTTTTCTTTGCATGCCCTTTCTTTCCATAATTCCAGCAGGTTATCTTTCTTTTTCCATTTTTGGATTTGGATCTATTGCTCATCTTTGACTTAGACCTTGATCTCCCTTGCTTGCGCCTCTCTTTTTGCCTTCCCCTGCTTTCAATACTTAAAACATTCCCTGATGTCTCCTCTGTGCTTTTCCTGCAAATTTTTTCATCCAAGATTACACTAACAACATCATCTACTTTCAAGATATTTGTAGCAGATGCAATATTACTAACTACCATTACCAAACTATGCCAACTTTTTGGTAAAGAGCATAAAATTAAGAGAGCCATAATTTCATCATCAAACACTATTTTGACTGAATTTAACTGATTTACTATTGCATGAAAATCATTTAGATGAGTAGATATAAATCCACCTTCCTGCATATGCAAATTATATAATTGCTTCATAAGATATACCTTATTTGAAGCTGAAGGCTTTTCATATAAATTTGCTAAAGTATCCATTAACTCTATCATTGACTTTCCTGTGACAAGTTAGAAATCACAGAAGATGCCAGGCTCAACCTTATAGATCCTAGAGCCTTTCTATCAAGAAAATTCCATTCTTCATCTTCCATATCTATGGGCTTGCTTGAAACTCCACCCAACGGTAAGTATAGATCTTTCTAATACAGATAATCTTCTATCTGCATCCTCCATAATTGATAGTTCTTGCCATTGAACTTCTCCATTCTTAGTTTACTTTCTTCTCCCATTGCTTTACTCCCACTCAAATAGAAACCCCTGTGAGTGACCTGTAATCAAAACACACTAAACAGATCTGAACCACCTGTTAGTGAACTTGAGCTCTGATACCACTTGTCAAGATCTAACAAGAACAATTGATTACTATTGTGCAAGCAACTAAACACGGAATTAATCAGAAGTAATAAGTAACTATAAACTAGAATTAACAAAGAACATGAGATACAAGAAATAATGAAAACTTGTATTAAACTCTTCTCAAAAAGAAATACAATTGAAAAAATCTCTTTCTTTCACACCTCTTAGATGTACATATCTCTTTCCTTCAAGAATTTTCTCTCTCACAATTACATGTACATAAGCATACATTCACACAAGCTATGAAGATTTATCCCTATTATAAATAATTAGGGATCATGAGCTATGCATTCTCAACCATTAGATAAACCTCTTAATCAAGGGTTCAAAACAGTCCTACCAAATATATAAATGCGGACTTACAACCAACAGTTTAACTTATCATGCAAACAATCCGTTCCATCCATGAAAATAGACTTTTTGGACGCACAGGTGACCGGCATCAGTCCGTGTCTGCCTGCACATGACCGAAATTGGCCGATACATAATCGACGTTGGCAGCCTGCAGTCGATCCCTGATTGACGTCAGCGATTGTGTAAACATAGTAGCCTTGCATTCGCTCATCCTGTGAAGCTTTTAGCTTCACACCTCAACATAGAGTTCCTACAAAAATTTTGTGGGGTATCAAGATGTCTTTGAAGATTTTCTTTGTGTTTTTTCAATAACACCCCATTATCTGCATAAATAAAAAATTATTAAGTATAACCTCCAATGTGTACTCTTCCTCCAAGTTTATCGCTTCAATCTTCTATTTCATCTACAAATAAGATACCTATCTTGTATATAAATAAGATATATGTACTAGTGATTATTATAAAAAATATATAAAGAAATATATTATTAAAATAATAATAAAAATAATTTTGAATATGTTAGGTGTTTTTGTGCACATCATACATTCTACACCACACACGTGCCCAACACTTAACACTTAATACTCAATGTGTCGGCATACCATGTAAATGACTTGTGCACTCACCTTGAGGCACATAAAGAGAGTATCGAGTCATAGTTGGGTTGATTAATGGAAGGTGTCATATGTCAACTCTATTTACTCATATAATAGAAACACAAAGCTATACTTATACAATTATAGCATACACAAGTATAACATTATTCCAAAAAAAATTATAGCCAATCTCAAGTTAGCATAGGCACATCTTAGTTAGTGGAAAAAACAACATGCTTAACTAAAATTAATTTAACACAAACACCATTGTTACTAGTAAATTATGGACATAATGATTGTCGCAAAGGAAGCTTGATATCTATTCATTAAAGTCCACATATTACATGTATAACAATATTCTCTTCACAATGTAACTTAGAGGTTCAATAGAGTATGTCATAAGATATAACATGAATATTCTAAGTAACAATGATTCAACAATTCAACATCACGACAACAATTATTCATCTCCTATTCTAAGAAACAAAGGTGGATTTTATAGTTGCAAGACAACACCTTGTTGTTACAAACATTAAATGTTTGTCTCATAGGATGTGCAACAACTTTCTATGAATAGATTTTAATAACTGCTTTACGTTGAATATCTTGATTGGATTGAATCCTAGATTTGCACATTGTTACGCTAGATTCATTCAAAATCAATTTTTATTGATGTCCCTTCTAGTAAACTCACTATGTCAGCTTAGTCTACATCTCCTCCATTCATGTTATGTGTGCCACACAACTTCCTTCTCATTCTCTAGGCTCCTTGTTCAATGTCGACTAATATGTTACCATTGGCACATACCAAGACTAGGTCAATATTTTGTTTTGAGTGCTCCTAGGTTTTTTGGTATGTCTAAGTAGCATCATTTTCACATGCCTCTACTCTAATCATCCACTTTTAGAATTATTCAAATTTGGGGCTTTATCTATTTAGTTTGCCTTGCATCCCTTCTATTTGCATGCCAAGTCTACAAAATATGTGCATCCCTTATGCCCTCCAAGCATTACATATAGTTTGTGTAATTATATACTTAGGCAAAACAAGGGGCCAACATCATCCACACTAAACCGATTGCCTACACTTGGCTAACTATTTTATAGTTTCCTAATCTACCAAAAAATGTAGGCCCATCCTAACAGACCTCTTCAAAAATATGCCCCACTTAGAGAACATAGCTTGCATAGCCATTGTCTTTATGACCAATTCTATTGATAAACTTTTGAGCATTGGGGGTTGATCTTGGATTTTCATGGCCTTCAACTTGGCTTCCACTATTTCTATACCAACCACCTCTAATATCTCTCTTATAGTATTCTCCTCATCTAGGGCTTTGTGCTAAAGAGATTTGAAGCTCTTTTCCAATTCTTTGTGCTTCCCTTTTATGTGTTCTCCCAAGTCATTTGCAACCTTGAGGATTTCAGTCCTCTCAGACCTATCTTTTGTTCGGACCACTTGCGCTCCTGATTCCTCATCCTTGTAATCATCGAGTAATTGTGCATTCATTATTTCTATTTGGTGTGCCAAATTCAAAATAATTTATCTGCCTCTTTTGCCTTTCATGCTAGCTCATTTAATATATTCTCATAACTTTGTAAATGCTCATTGAAATCTATTTGTGCCTTTAATTCACTCCACACTTCTTCCTCGACACTAGGGTTATTTCCCCTCTTATTCAAGAGCTTATCAACCATTAAAATAAATATATCAACTTTTTTCACCCCTTCCAAACCGACTCCATCCATCAGGGTAGGTTCTTTGAGAATACAATGTCTAAGCCTTGTAACTTTCAACTCCATAATTGTTGATTTTTGTTCGGTCTGTGTGCACTTATCATTAATGTTTGCCAACTGATCCTTGTAGTTCCTAGTTGCTATGTTATTCAAGATGTTTTATCATGAGATCTTAGTAGCCATCTTAACCAATGCACACCCATATTGAACTTAACTTAATTTAAATAAGAAGAGATCCAAATAGAAATAGACCTTCATCATCTTCTAAATATTCATCTACAAGCACCACAGATACAATGGTACAGAAGTTGGTAAATGAGTTGCTTGCTCTCAAAAAGCAAATGGTGCAAGGAATGTCTTCTACTCCTTCATACAGAGATATGCCAAGAAGGACATTTCCAAATTATTCATATTAGGTAATGCTACCAGGAATCAAGGGCAACAAAATCGTCTTCCTCCCCCACAAAGGAAACTTGCCCTGGAAGCTCCTCCAACCAATTCAACAATGGGATATCTTGAAGCAGAATCAGAGTTCTCTTTCTAGCCTGAATTGAATCAATAAAATGATGCTGATCTCCTTGTAGAAAATCAAGAAGAATCAGCTGGTGACTCCCACATTGGTTTCTTGAACTACCAAGATGAACCTAGAAGCAAAGGAGAAGCTTTTGATGGATCATATGCAGTGTTTACAAGGTCTAAGAACCAATCAGTCTAGCAAGCTAATGAAGGGAAGATAGAGGAGCAACTTCAACTAACAATTATAATTGCTAAGCGTTGAACCACTCTGCCTTTTCAGTCAAAAGATCCAGTGATCACCTAAAAGGTAAATACATCAATTTCACCTTCACCTTCTACTTCAATTTCACAAACTAGCCCTCCTCCTATCCCTCCTAAAACCCAAAAAGTTGAAATACCTTCCTCTGTACCTAACTCAATTCAGCCATTTGACATAATTGATCATGTCAAAAAGACCAAAGTACAAATGTCTGAATTTGAATATTTGCAGTCCAATCCTGATCAATTGAATAAGTTGGCCTAATGTGTCAAGAATCAAACCATCCTTGCAAGACAAAAAGCTAAAAAGGTACCTCCTGATTCCCCAAAAAACATGCCTATTCTGAATAATCTTGTCATTACTCCTCCAGTTGCCCCTGAGAAAATAAAACCTTTCTATGTTTCCTTGTTAATAAATGGTTACAAGCTAAGTAATTGTATTATAGACTCAGGTGCATCTGACAATGTCATGCCTGCTAAAATAGCTGAATCTCTTGGCCTCACACTGACCAAGACATTTGGGAGATGTTTCTCTATGGAAAATAAGCAAGTATCATTTCTAGGGCAAATCAAAGATGCCCAATTTGTATTTGTAGCCTTTTCAGACAAGAGAATTAAGATAACTATCTTGGTGGCTGACGTCCCAGCATCCTATGGCAATTTGCTTGGATGAAATTTCTGCAAGGACGTAGAAGGAGAACTAAGCATGGACTTGTCTGAGGCAAGAATCCCTGTCAAAGGCATAATAAAGAGATTGCTCCCTCAAAAGGAGGCAAAACACGTGGTCACCCAAACATCAGCCCCTGAAGCTCAAATTATTTTTGAATCCTCAAGTATGGGTAATACTTTCTATCTACAGATGAAGTGTATGAAACATCTGATAATTTTTTTGAAAGTGTCAACCCAAAAATTAGTTCAACTAGAATAGCAGAAGAACTAGTAGGTTATAATACAAATGAAGAAGGATTCTCCCTCTCTAATGAAGGAAAGTCTAAAGAAAAATCAGTGTTTGATGAGGTATGGACTCTGAAATTTGATGGCAGTTGCTCCTCTAATCGATTCGAGAGCCGGGATTGTGTTGATATCTCCTCAAAGAGATATGTTTCCTTCATCTTAAAAATTACAATTTAGCAACACTAATAATACAGATGAATATGAATCTCTGTTGCTTGGATTGAAGGCTGCTCAAGACAAAGGCATCAAGTTTTTTCATGCCAAAGGGGATGCTGAATTAGTGGTTTGTCAAGTGAGAAACTTATACCAAACCAAGAATGAAAGATTACACCACTATCGCAACCTGGTTTGGGACCAAATTGAAAGCTTTGATGCTTTCAACATTTCTGCCATACCCAAAGAATCTAATGACGGAGCTGATGCACTTGCTATTTCAAAAACTCTTTTAGTTCCTCACTCAGATTTCAAAGAAGACAGGTATAATATTGAACTAGTCTATAGACCAAGTGTTCCTGACAATGTTGATCATTGGCAAGTATTTAATGATGATCATCAAATCATTGCCTTCTTGAAACAAAAAGAAAATTTTAATCAACTACGTTTTGAAGGCAGTGAACCTCAGAAGTATGAATCAGCCTTTGAATCTAGTTCAGATATAAATGAAGAATTCTTACAACTGAAAGAAAATAAAATTCCCAAAGGCCTGGTTTCTCTGGAGAAATTATTTGACAAGCATGATATATTTATCAAACAACAGTAAACAGATTCAAACTTCTCTCAGGGATTCGATCAAGTAAATCTGACTACTAAAGAAAATCCCAAAATAGTTAACATTGGTAAGTGCTGCACCCATGAAGAAAGATTAAAATTCACCACTTTACTCCATCAATACATGGATGTCTTAGCATATTATGATGACCTGAAGTCTCTCAGACCTGATGAAATCTGCCATGACATTCCTCTCAAGGCTGACTCAATGCCCTATAAGCAAAAATCCAGACAGTACAATCCAAAAATATTAGGTACTATTCTGTCTGAGATATAAAAAATGTTAAATGCTAGAATGATCTTCCCAATCCATCATTTCACATGATTGCAAACATAGTGCTTGTAAGGAAGAAGAGTGGCAAAATTTGCATTTATGTAGATTTTAGGAATCTGAATCAGTCATCTTTGAAAGATAATTACCCTTTGCCAATCATGGATTAAATGCTTCAAACAGTGACAAGTTCAGAGATGTTATCAATGCTAGATGGCTTCTGAGGATATAATCAAGTTGAGGTTGGTGAAGCAGACCAACACAAGACTGCATTCACCACACCTTGGGGTACATTTGCATATAGAAGAATGCCTTTTGGCTTGATAAATGCTGGTGCCACCTTTCAGAGAGCAATGGACCTGGCTTTCAAAGATGAGATAGGTAAATTCATAGTGGTATACCTTGATGACTTAACCATCTTTTCAAAGCATCGTTCTGATCATGTACGCCACTTACAACAAGTGCTGGAGCATTGCCACCAGAATGGTATTTCTTTGAACCCTAAGAAGTCTATTTTTGGAGTAACAGAGGGGAAACTCCTCAGACACATTGTGTCTAAAGAAGGCATAAATATTGACTCAGACAGAGTCAAGTCTATTCAAGAGCTTAATTTACCTACAAGTAAAAATGTTGTTCACTCTTTCTTCATAAAGGTGAATTTCTTACGGAGGTTCATCCCCAAATTTGCTGAGAAGACTAGACACATTGTGAACATGATGAAAGGGAAGACCACCTTCAGCTAGACTAAAGAAGGCAAGTCAACATTTTAAGATATTAAGACTGCCATTGCCCACACCCCTACCTTGGTTTGTCTAGATTACAACAAAGACTTCATCATATACAACTATGCTTCTGTACACACACTTTCAACAATCCTTGTTCAACAGGACAAGGAAGGTATGGAATCTCCCATTTATTTCATAAGTTGCCCTCTCAAAACCCATGAGATGAAGTATTCAAATGTAGAGAAGCATGCTTATGCAGTGGTGAAAGCAGTCAAACATTTCTACTTCTATATCCTGAATTCACACACTTCTACCTTAGTTCCTAACACTACAGTCAAGTCCATATTAACTCAGCAAGAGTTTGTCACAAAAAGAGGCAATTGGATTGCAAAGATCCAAGAGTTTGATCTAGACATCAAGCCAACAAAGTTGGTCAGGGGAAAAGGCCTATGCCAATTAATTGCTAACAACGAGCTAGAAGATACACAACATGTAGAAGCTGAAGTGGAAGACACACCAACAGTCCTTTTTGTCTCCACTACCAATGAGTGGTATTCAGGTATTGCTTATTTTCTTACTTATGATGAATGTCCTGCTCATTTGTCTTATAAAGAAAGGAGGACTATCAAGTTGAAAGCTGCCAATTTTGTCCTTTGGGACAATGGCTTGTACAAGAGAAGCATAGATGGAGTATTCTTTCACTGTGTAGACAAAGAGCAACAAAGCCAAAATTTGAAATCTTTCCACAATCTAGCCTATGGAGGACATTTTTTTGCTCTTGTAACTACTCACAAGATTCTACGAGCTAGGTATTACTGGCCAACTCTTTTCCAAGATGCATATAAGTGGGTAAGAAAATGTGAACTCTGCCAGCAATTTGTTGGAAGACCCAAATTAACTACCTTGCCTCTCAAGCCAGTGATCATAGAAGAACCATTCCAACAATGGGGGATTGATTTTATTGGGACTATAAACCCATCTTCAAGTGCTGGACATGATTATGTCCTTACAGCAACTGACTATTTCACCAAGTGGGTAGAAGCAATCCCAACTAAGCATGTTACTTTAGAAATTGTATGCAATTTCCTCAAGGAGAATATCATTTCCAAGTTTGGAGTTCTAATCAAAATTGTTACTAACAATGCAGCTTGTTTCACTTCCTAGGAGATTACACAATTTTGTTTCCATTATGGAATTACATTCTCCCATTCTTCTAATTATTTTCCACAAGGGAATGGACAAGCTGAATCAAGCAATAAGAACCTGGTAACTATCATTAAGAAGCTAACAGATGACAATCAAAGGACATGGCATAAAGCATTGATTGATGCTCTATGGGTAGACAAAATCACACCAAAGAGGGCAATTGGTATGTCTCCTTTTCAACTTCTTTATGGTATCAATGCTGAAATACCAATCACCTTAGAATTGCCAGCCTTGAAATTGGCAAAGGCAATTGAAGATCAGACACATGAAAGCTCTCTTGATACGAGAATCATGTGCCTGACTGAGCTGAATGAACAGAGAACCATGGTGGTGAACTGAATTTCTGCTCATCAAAGTCTGGTAAAGAAACTCTTTGACCAAAAGGCCAAAAATCATGATTTCCAGATTGGAGATCAAGTCCTGCTATGGGACAAAAAGAGAGAACCAAAAGGGATGCATGGAAATTTTGACTCCCTTTAGAGAGGCCCATTTATAATTCATCAACACAATGGTGAAAATAGCTTTTTGCTGAAATATCAAGATAGCACACTCTTTTCTCTGCCTCACAATGGGCAGCATATGAAACACTTCAGCTCTTGAAGTATCAGATCATTGCATTTGTACATATGTATATTTGTATAGTTTTTAATTCTGTTTTGCTTTATTTATTTCTATTTTTGATGCCTTCCATTTTTTGGTAACATGACTCCGTAGCCCAATGGTACACATAAAAACACTGGAGATTCTGGATTCTACTCCCTTCAATTCCTTTTTACAATTGATAGAAGTTCCCCAATTGGAGCCAACTGTTGTCCCCAAAAATAGACTTCTCATTTTTTGGGACAACAGGTGAACTATTTTGGTTCCTCATACCAAAATAATCTCTTCCCTTCTTGAAATTTGTTCTGAGCATTCAAATTCTTCATTTTTTCAAGCTTCTCATAAATCTACAGACTTTGTAGGCTTAAATCTACACACTCTGCAGGCTTAAATCTATGAACTCTGCAGGCTTAAATCTATAGACTCTGCAGGATTGAATCTACAGACTCTGCAGGCTTGAATCTATGGACTCTTTAGGCCAAGTTCAACGGGCTTCATAGGTTGATTTCTATGGATTCTACAAGAAAGAAGCAAGATCTCAACACTTAGGCAATTTCAAAGTTGGTTCAATAACAAGGTTCAACCAAAAGAGTTCAGCAACAAGAATTAAGTGCATTTTTCAAGGTTCAAAGTTTAATTGCTTCAAGGTTCAATGACTTCAAAACACTTATCAAAGAGAAGAAGACTTGAACCATTGAACCGTTGAACCATTGAACCATTTTGGTTCAAAGGTTCAATGGGTTCAAGGTTCAATAGGTTCAACGACCAAATGGTTCAACGTGTTTGGTTAAAAAAGATCCAAAGGACTTAGCCAAATAAAAAGAACGAACCGATTGAACCATTGAACCGTTGAACCTTGAACCATTTTGGTTCAACGGGTTCAACGAGTTCACAGGTTCAAAGGTTCAACCAGTGCGATGAAGGTCAAAGAGATTAGAAAGAAGAAGGAAGTGACGGACTAATGGTTTAGTAGGTTCAAAAGCTTCTATAGGTAGGTTCAATCAAAAGAACAAGTTTCTGACACTTAGTCATTTTCAGGGAATGAACCATTGAACCGTTGAACCATTGACCCACTTTGTTTCAAAGGTTTGACAAGTTCAAGGTTCAAGGTTCAACAAGTTCAACGAGGCTTGTTTCAAAGAGTCTTGGTTCAAGCGGTCAATATAAGCAAGGAAATGAACCGTTGAACCGTTGAACCAAAGTTGGTTCAATCGATCAGTTTAAGCAACAAGTTCAAAAGAGTACCCCAAGTGTCAAAGACACAAGTGCCCTTGCAGAGGGAGCTTTTGTGGCAAAAGTGACTAAGGAAACAAAAAACCTGAGAGGACTCAGCGGATGCTACCAAGTATCGTCTTCTGAGCCTCATTTCACTTTGTTTCTAAGAGCAGCAGATGCTACCACGTGTCACAATATGAGATTCACATAAAATCAACTACGACAAATTTCCAAGGGACAAACAGCCCTTGCAAAGGGCAGAAAGGGGGCAAATGGACCAATTCAAAGGCCAAAAGAGCAAAGGGATTTCCTTCAAAAAAGTTCCCCTGGCAAAAGTAACAAAGAGACAATTCATTCGGGGAAATTGTCTGAAAGAATTCCTTTGGAATTTTTCCTTCGAAAGAAATAAAAGATCGAAAAACAAAGCAAAGCCCGGTGGAAAGACTAAGTCAAGAAATGAATTCTTTCAGACTTCTGTCCAAATGAATTCCTTCAGACAAAAAGTCTGAAGAAATTTGGGGAAGCTGTGGGAGGAAAGCCTGAAAGAATTTCTGAAGGCCAAAGACAAAGCAGCCGAAACAATTCTTGTAGACTTTTTGTCCGTGGGAAAATATCCATGAAAAAATTTCATGGGAAAGCTCTGAAGGACTTTGAAGACAAAACGCTGCCGAAGGACCCCGAAGGGTAGGTGCCCTTGGGGGACTCTCGGTTGCCAAATTAAAGGACACTTCCCCAAAGCTGAAGGGTCACCTTCCCTTCGAGAGGATGCAAAACAAGAAATCTGAAGGAAGCAATTAGCAGAAAACGCTGAGTCAAGAGAAAGCTGAAGAAAGTCCAAGGGGTGACGCGCCCGAAGATGTCAAAGTCAAGAACAATGAACTAGCCATTAGAAATTTAGACGTAGTGACGGGTGCGTGAACGTCAATTTCAAGGTTTGTAAAATAGCTGTTGATTTTGAAAAGCCTTAAAGAAGAGCCAAAGAACTTAGCGACCCACCAAAAGAAGCTCGAAGGCCATCTGAAGACCGCCTGAAGAGCAGATACCCTTGCGGAGGGCTCTTCTCGACCCAAAATAGACCCAAATGCATTCAAAGGCTTTAAGGCCAAGGCCAAAAGGAAGAACCACTGAAAGGAGCATAAAGAGCAGGAATGACTAGAAACATTTGCACATCAGATATGTTTCTAGAAGTAGACCGCCAGGCGGATATTGAAAGATGCAAACTTTCAATAGCATGACCCATTTCTCTGCATTGAGAAAAGCAAATAGGTGAATGCCCCTAAATTCCAGCATGTCTTCTTAACAAAATTCAATGCAACATGATGTGTTACTATTCCCAAGTCATTCTTGAAGAGGCTATATAAGGGACTCTCTTGTTATTGTGGGGATCTCTCTCTCTGATTGTTAGAAACAAAACTCTGCCCAAATTAAAAGGCATTAGTGACACTTTGAGCTCAGATTGTTGATCATATTTTGTTATTGAAATAAGAAAGCAAGTGACTTTTCAGACTTTGTGCTGTGATATCTTTGTTGTTGGGGAAACTATTCTTATGTCTTTTTCCTTAATATATTTTTTGTTCTTTTAATTCAACAAGCAGAATTAGTGAAAGTAGTCAGGAAGGTGTCCTAAAGTCAACTGTGGAGAGACTTTATGCCCCCATAATTGCCTTTAGTGTGTTTTCTTTTTGTTTCTGTGTAAAGGACCTTGGGATGACTTTGTGCCCTCATTGTCCTTCATATCTCACTCTTGGGAAATTGAGGTGGAGACTTTGTGCTACATCTCAATTTGCTGGTTACTATGTCCTTGGTTACATTTTGCAATTACTACTAGGAAGATTCTTGTGGTTTGCTGAATAGTACTTCTAAAAAAAGAGGAGTGCTTTCTGTCATTATCCCTAGGATTTCTCTTTTGATTCACATGCATCATCTCTGAAAAAAGAGAGATGGATGGTTTATCCTACCCATGAGTATTATTTTCTTTTTATATATATATAGCATATCTACAAGGAACCTCCCCTTGATGAGAGGAGAGATTAGTCCCCTTTTGATGTGGTGAAACTACACATTTGGACGACCAATCTTCCTACTTTGGTTGTTCAAACCTATTTTGTTTATCAGTACGCTGATCGACAAAATATTCAACCAACAGGTTCTATGTTTACAATCTCTTCAACATCCACAACATCAAATTCATACACATGTATATAATTTATCGGCGCTTGAAATATTGGCTCGTCTACATAGGTGTCTAAAATGAATGACACATTTTGGTGCACCTTGGTTGAGCCACTTCATTTTTGTAAGTGATTTCAAAATAATAAGTGTTCTTTAGTTATGTATTTATAGAACCTTTCCCTTGTTATCAATTATTCCTCTTCCATGTTATCTTCTCTGTTATTGGCACCACCATCATAATCCTCATATTAGTCATCTCAATTTCCAAGACTTTAAGTTAATTTTCTTTGTGCACTTACTTTCCACTAATTTCATCACCCTCCTCCCCTTATTCCTCTCTTTCTTCAATTTTTACTTCAATTTCTTCTTCTCCATCATCACTTTTTTCCCTACATTTTCATCTTTTTATCTCTCATCACCTATATCAATTTGTAATCCTCCCCACCATCTTCTTCCTCTATGTCCTCTAGGAAAACATCCTTCAATCCATCCATCCCTAATGCAAGAACCCCTTAAGGGTACTTCTGAAAATGGCAATTTAAAATTTAAAAAAAAAATCTTCAAGGTTTTCTTAACTATCCTGGATTCTATTATGCTTGTTAAATAAAATTAATAAGAAGAAATTGTAAAAGTAAAAATAATTACAATAAAATTAAATATGATTAAGCTTAATTTAACTAATAATTCATTATTATTTTAAATACACATTCATATAGCATTTATTCTTTCTTTGATCACAACAATTATCCAATTGTGCAAATGTGAAATGTAAACATTCATAAATCAGTACTTTATATAATATGACTACTTGATTCTAGTTACATCATTCATAGATATCATATTTACATCATTTTCAATAATACATCATGTGAACATAAATTTTTAATGCAATTATACATAATCAACAAGTTGTTCCTTAATACAAATGATGAGAAAGTAAGAGATCATCACTGAAGCTAGTAGTAACTATACGAGATGTAGAGAGGGAGAGTATCATAGCAAGCTTGACATCTAACCAAAAAGTATTTCGGATCCCCCACACACCTCTCATCCACTAAGAGTGGCCTTACCCTTCACGAGAAGGATAGATGTGTATCAGATGATAATAAAAAGATCAATGTGTAAGCAAGTCAATATTACAGCTACTCCACGTAACACGATACAAGTATGATAGTGAATTAAAATATGAATTGATACATTCCTAATGTATACCAAAAAAGGATAAAATTCTTATATAAATTGTTTATGTCCATAAGTCTAGATTTAACAAGCCCCCCTTGTATCCAAATTTAGAAATCTATCGAGTCATAGTGAGACTAACTACGATTTATCCCATCACTTAGTACTCATGTCCCAAGTTCAAAACTCGATCCTTAGGTTTTCCCAACCTACCCATCCTAGTTTTAGCTTGGCATCGAATGATAACCATAAAAATTAATAAACTATGATCTTCAAAAAGAGTGCATGAAATTAAATTTTGTACATGTATCCCATACCACCCACTCAAGATGGTATCTTGTTCACACTTTGACGAATGATCATTCAAACTATATATTGTTGTGAAGTAGTTGTTTAAGATTTTAGTCGATAGAATAAGGACACCCTATCGCTAAGAATAAGTCAAGTCCTTATCCATGAAGTAAGGAACATCACAGATAATAAATTAAAATTTATGAATAATGTGGCAATATGTTAGAGGCAAATTAAAGAAAAACTTGATAACAAGATTTTGTAAGGGCCAAAAGTGACTTGAGTTTTATGTTTCAAATTTCCTACTCATAATAATTTAAAAATGCTATATTAACTGTCAATTTTCAAAGAAGAAAAGTATCCTTACTATCATTTAATTTAAATCATTTTATTCCACAATATAAAGGAATAGTCGAAAAAGGAGAAACTATCGAATTGATTGGTTATCAACCCTCTTAACTGATGTAACTTATTTTATTCTTGAAAGAAGATGGACACACAAGTGTATAAGTGTGTTGTATGCCTTTAATTTTGATTCATTCATGTCATTAGTTCTTCATCCCTGATATTTTCTACATAAATGTTTAAAAAAATAACTATTATTAAATTTATTATAACTTTAAAATGCGATTGTAAAAATAAAATTCAATAAACAAATTAATAAATTAAAAATTATAACATAATTCAAAAAGTGACAAAAACTAATCCTAAAATAAATAATATTTTAAAATCAAACTCATACACTTCATTAAATATGACATGAGTAGAGTACCATCATATGGAAACCAACTTTTATTATTCTTTCTTCTCCACTTTATAAAAAGTGAAACACTAATTATGCTCTAAAACCTTATTAATAGATATTTTTAAATCTTAAAAGCTCCTCTTAAATATGTGCAATATAGAATCTTCCTTTTCTCTATTTGTTCCTACACAAAAACTATAGAAGAACTTTAAGAACGCATTCAATCTATCTTCAATTAATCAAATAAGAATTTATTGATGCACTATCTTAATCAACCATAATTCCCTTTTGATTTGGGTATGTGTTAAGTCCACAGAGTATTCCTAGATTAGCTCCTCAAAACAAAAATATTAACAATTCAATTTCTAAGGTCCCCAAAACACTTCTTTTATGATTTTGTAGCTTATTCAATACCATAATCACAAAACCGATTTGTATTATTTATAATTTGTAAATTTCCATTTTAACAATAACATCAACTATCCTAGATGAGATTTAGAACTCCTAAAGACATGCTTTCTTTCTTTACAAAAGGGGAAAAAAAAGTCCCATGTTCGAAAATAGCATACAAAAATACCTCCTATGACAACCCATGAAGCATTGACATATAATATCCTCTACCATTGAAATAGGATTTGCCATTTCATCTTGCCTGCAGAACAATTCAACCAACAAAATTCCATCAAACTCACCACAATACTCGGCTAAATTTGGAATTTACTTGGTGAAAATTTGAGTTTATAATGGGAAGGCTTGGAATGAGGACAACTAGGACACCATACCTCAGTTCAATAACTAGCTGTCGTCATCTATTCAAGTTTTAACCTGACAACTTCTTATTGGCAGTGCCTCATAAGGAAATTGCTACCAGATTTGGAGGGAAAAGGAAAGTTGCATGCTGGTTAGAGGTTACAGTGGCCGAATGATTGCAATAGAACACAGACAATAACATTAAAATTTAGTCTATAATAGAAATTATAAAACTGAAAATGACTATATCCGGGAAAAACATGAGCAGATAGAAGTAGACAACTGTATGTAGGGCATACCAACAGTTGATCAACCTTGCTATTTAATTCTAATCAGTTTGAGGATGGCCTTCCGTGTTTCTGTTTTTCCAAGTAGTCTTACTCTCACCTTAAACGTCCTTATCTTCCACCCAGGCCGTGCCAAAGATGGTGTCCTCCATCAGGTTCAGCATATAAATTTTAGGGAAACGTCTTCTATTTATAGCTAAACCTTTAGCTGATCTCATTAAATGCATTTATCCAATTTGATGTTTAAAAAGACGGTGCAATTGTTGAAATTTAATGGCTGTTTACTGAAAGTTTAATGTCTATGAGAGTTTTACTCAAAGTCAAATTCCTTGGGTCAGCTAAGGCACAGCCCATGTGGTCCAAAAAAATTCCAACCTCTTGCATTCATGGTCAATCTAATCAACGTCTATGATTGCGTAAGTTTTGTGCATGCTCTCAAATCAAGTAATGTGTGGATGAGAACACACATAATCTCTAGAGTAATTATTCTAGCCTACAACAATTACATAACTCGTTGAACTCTACCAAGCTCGAAGTTTATACGATAATGTCACCATACCTATTTTCTTTTGGCACCCCTCAAGTCTTCATGAATATGATATTCAATCCAAAAGAATTAGCTTTAGATTTGAAACATTACAATGTAGTCTTTGAAGAAGTGGAGGTTGCAAGGTCTATCTTAGAAGAGGACAAACCCACTTCAACAAATGTTATATATGTAGGCGACATGTTGGCTCCAAATAACTTAGGGTTCCATCACGTTTTAGGTAAACTTGAGGTATTCCTGTGTTGATATTTTCTAAAATGTTTTCACTGGGACCATTTATCACAATGATTTGACTTTCTCTACAAGGAAACACAATTGTATTGCACTCAATGTTGGATTGACAATAGAAGGATATAGGTTGCCTCCACCTAACATGGTTTTTAACCAAGTAGTTGCATAGGAGTGGCTAAAAAGCCATAATTTAAGATAATTTCTTTGGGATTGGGAAAAATCCCTAACCATTGGGTAGAAAAATATGATGTTAACCAAATCTCAATTTGTGTTTTTAAATCTGGTGTTAGAATTGGGATGGCACTTATGAATAGACTGCATATATTATTCATGTGGAAAAAACATGGGTTTCCTTATTGTTAATGGTGGTCAATGATGAGAAAACACCAACATTCAAAAAGATAATATCTCTTAACCTGGCACAACAAGGGGAATGTACCAAGGAAAATTTTCTTCATGAAGTTTTATTTGGTTAATGCCACTTGTGCAACTATCAATTTTCACTCTTATCAAAGATGGACCCATGCTTCTGGTGTGTTAGTCCACATGGTGTTTTGTAAGTTGTATTTGCATAGACTAGGTGTTCATTAAAGAAATTTGTTAACAAAATTATCCATCAATCTACATGGTTATCAATGAAGCCCTAATACCTAGACTCCTTGAATAAATCATAAAGTTGCTAGCTGAAATGGGAGCTTATTTGTGTTACCTAGATTGTACCGTTATCAAGGTTGAGGATATCATGGTGTCTCCTCTCAAGCTTCCTCATTTTGTGCCCGATAAGATAGTTGAACAAGAAATTATATACCAAATTGTCCATGGCATAAAAGGGGCATGTAAAAAGAATAAATAAGCTCCTTGGCCCCTTCTCCCATTAAAAATTGGGAGAAATGATGTTAAGACTTGGCCCACCTTAGTGTCAATGGTTGCACATAGATGTTCATTTAATTTGAATGATCATGAACTAAGGAGATGGACTCTAATGGGAGAGTAAAGGCATAGTTTCTCTCATTAAAGGTAAAAGTGCCATAGTCCTATTAGCATCATCCACATCCTCAGGATTGGATTTATACCAATGCTATGAATGATGAGGATGTAACATAAAAATTGCAGAAAGTAGGGTTACCTATTCTCCTCTAAGCTAATAATAAGTACAAAAAATAAAGGAAAGACCAGGGGAGGTAATTTTAAGGGAAGACTCACCATCCACACACCCCTCACTTAGAAGATAGGTGTTGTAGGTGCTTTCACCTCCTTTAGCTTCCAAAATAATACTACCATAATAGGTAACTCAATCCCATGTTTTTGTTGATATTTAGTCATCTGGTAATGCATCCACTATAGAACATAATGTCTCTTAAGGATATCGTTTAGTGGTTACCAACATACAATCCACAATGCTTTAGTCTATGACTCCACCCCCTTCACCTTGTATGCCTCCTCTAGAGGATGTGCCATCTGAAACACCAGAGCCTACTTATAAAATATAAACATCAACTTCCCCTTGCTACTAAGAAACCTACTCAGGTGACTAAGTTCTACAGTAGGGCATGATTAAAATGTCCCTCATATATTTACTCGGTTGTAGAGTCTTGATCTCTAAAGCAGGTCCTTAGGATTATTATTCCAAAAATTGTTCTTCTACTTATTAACACATCAATTGCTTCTTCTATAATTGTCATTGCATATTCCATGGATAGGCTAGCCCATCTTCATGGACAATCTGAGGCTTCTCAATTTAAACCATCATGGCCTAAGAACACAATTCCTGTAATATATCCCTTCCATATTACCCTTTCTTCCCAGGTTGTGATCATGGCAAGGCTACCAAGTCTCATCAGTAGAGCCATTTATAAACCTAAGGATCCTATTAGAAAAATGGAAAATGGATGAGGATCTCTTATAGGCCATTCTCGAAACAAGAAAATTAACATATCTAGGAGACATGTTAGCTCAACCTTCCATCTCCTCATCACCTATGACCTCCACTTCCATGCCCAATATAATTTTACCTCTTCCACTCCACTGTCCACTTATACTTCATCTATCTTTATTGATCTCGCCACTACTTCTCTTTTGATCTATCCCATTATGTTTATGCTAGCCATTTATATCACCCCTCCTAGTCCTTGCTAAAAGATGAAGAGGATTGTATTAAAAAGGTGCAACTAGCCAAATCCAAAAGGCAAGAAATGATGATGGTTGATGACCCTAAGATTAGAGAAAAATTTAACAAGCAATAGGAGTTGTCAAGAGAGTCACAAGGAGACAAGTGACTAAAGGAGATACTCCTTTACTTTATGAAGCAAAAACAAAAAAACTCTTTGAAAAAGTGAATAAAAACAAGACTAGGGAAAGTCATAGAATTCAAGGAGGATCCCATGTTAGTGATTCAAGGTACTCAACAGGTTACAAAGACTCTAGTCTAGGGAATGACCCAATAAATAGAAGCACTGACCAAGGCCATGGTCCCTAATGATGTCATTACTAATTTTGAAAAGGTCTTGAATTCCCTTTAAAACTTGTTGGTCATTGTCTATGAGGCCAGAGACAAGGCTATATTTTTGAAGTAAAAGGTCAAATCATACCAGGATAAGCTAGTGCAACAAGAGGTTAGGTTGGCCACCTTGGCCAAATCTATAAAATAACACTATTTCCCTCACCTTGAAATAATGCATTTGATAGACATCAATTTAATATAGAATTGGGATGTGAATATGAAGGTGTCTTTCTAGGAGTGGGATAGTGAGATGTCTTCAATATTTAGATATTTTTGATAATGCTACAAGAAGAATTTTTTAACTATTTAAGGCAGTGGAGATAAATGTAGTTTTAATGTCCAATGGACAATTTGTGCTTTACACACACTTCATTGATCAACTTATTTCTTTCATGATTTGTTTCAAACTAGAAAATCTCATAAGAAAATGAGGGAAGTACTAGTGAAGTGATTGAATTAATCACATATGTTAAATAGAAAGTTGAAAGGGAAGTTGCAGTTAAATAAGTCATGAAGTGTTGTTGAAGAAAATAAAAGTGTTATTTAGGCCACACATGGTGGATACAATCAAAGTTGACAAAATTTTTGTCACAGTGTCACTGGCCATACAAAGTCAAAAATGAGGTCCAACTAGGACTATAGGTTCAAGAAACTCTTAAAATCCTATTACCACATCAACTCAAGTTATTTTTCAAACTCCCAATCAACCTTGATAATTTTTTAATCTTTCTTGACATGCATAAAATTAGTTATGTTTTAATTATCTCTTTTATTTTCATGGACTTGTTTGCTTGTCTAGATGCTAAGGGGATGTTGGTATAGTTTATTTCAATCCATTTGCCCCTCTAATATCCCTATGTTAGCATATCATGTAGGGAATAACCCTTATGTGCTTACGTGAGGTACAAAGAGAGAAAGGATCTAGGGTATTTTGGGGTTAGTTGTGCAATGATGACATCTAATCTACACTATCTCACATGTCGTTAGGTGCGCATGTCAGAAATTTAGAGTGTGCAATATATATTCCCTACCAAAACATGGTAGGAATAATGCACTTATATGAACATAACAAAACACATCATATAATATAAGTACACTATCCTACCAAGGGGGTGACATCTAATAATATTTTACATTTATAACAAGCATACAACATCATTTCATTACGTATCAGCTCAAGATTACATGGATTGAAAGATGCTCAAAGGCACTCGAATCAATTATAACCTATATACTCTCTAGGAATTCTATATCACCTCGCTATTACTTACCAACACCCCATCTTTTGGTCATATATCTTTGACCAAATTTATCTTCTCAAAGCCTTCCTTTTATAGGGATCCAAACAACCTTGCATGTCACTCAGTAGCTCAGCTACAGTTAATGCCTTTCCCACCCATTTGGTAGTCAAATGCATGCTTTATATGAGGTCAATTACCTCACCATCCTTTGCGACTTCCCATTTATTTATCAGAATCATGGCAATAATAATAACTTATGTCATTTGCTTTCCATAAATCAAGCTAACTTTGATAAGTTTGTCACTATCAGGGCATCACTTCTGCTAACTTTTTGACTATCATGTTAGGCTTATGCCTGCCTTATTAGAAAACATTATTGGATAATGCACATATAGAAGGATTCATTCTACACCTATTACAATTATATTGCATGTGCCATGTTACCTCTATCTCACACACGCAAAGCACGCATGAAGTTTAACATTACCCCATAAAAAATTAATTATTTGTTCATGGACAACTCATTCATTTCTTCTCATTTAGTACATTGCTCTTTTTCCTTGGCCTGAGAGAGAGAGTTACAAAAATATCATGACAACACTCACCTAGACACTTAGACATTTGGCATAAGTCTTCCAAAATAAATTTCTCGCTCGACTTGCCAAATTGGACTTACAAGGTATGCACATTTTATTACATTGAAGGAGCATTATTACTGTGCCAAACAACTTCCCTACACTACCCCAATCTATAAAATAAGAAATGCAAAAAATAAATGGCATAAAAAGCCTTATTATAACTTGGAAAATAATGTCTTATTACACCAAGAACCATGCACATGAGCATGTGCTTCAAGTAGAAATGAAAATAGGAATTTCTTCGATAGTCTCTTACCGAATGTCCTCCATTTTGGGTGCTTTAACTTCACCTTCCATAACTCACTTTAACTTAGCAGTGCACATATATACATCAACAGAGTGCACATCCTCTACACAAGAGTCTCTATCTAGCCATCTCCATATTATGTGAGTCATCATGGCATTTCTAAATTTGGATTCTCACATCCTTTGCACAAGAGTCTCCCTCATGCCATCACAATATTGGGTAGTCCTCACGAAATTTATAGATTGAGACTCTCCCTTCTACTTAGGGTCCTTTTTAGCCTTCACTATCTACTAAATATTAATATTCTTTCACCTCCTAAGATCATGTTTATCTACTTCCCTCATATTGAAATATTTCTCTGCTATCTCTAAGAAATTATGCACATTCCACCTTTTACCCTCTGTGCTACTTATACATGATGAACTTAGTCACCTACATAGCATGCTCCTTCCTCCACTGCCTATCACTAAAACAATAAAATTTGACCCATCCAAGCAATAGAACCAAAATGTTACTTGTTTAGATTCCAAGGGGATGTTGGTATAGTTTATTTTAAGCCATTTTACCTTATAATCTCCCTATGTTGGCATATCAAGTAGGGAACACATCCTATGCACTCACCTAAAGCACAAAGAGAGAAATGATCTATAATAGGTTTGGGTTAGCTATGTGAAATGGCAACGTCTTATATGCAATATCTCATTAGGCATGTGTGTCAGGACTTTAGAGCATGCACTATACTTTCCTACTAAAACATGGTTGAAAGAATGCACTTATATAAATATAGCACAAACACATCATATAATATAATTACACTATCCTACCAATGGGGTGACATCTAATAATATCATATATTTATAATAAGGATACAACATCATTCCATTACTTATCAGCTCGAGATTACATGGATTAAAACATGCTCAAAGGAACTATAACCAATTGTAATCACCTAAAACTAGTGTTTGAGTGCTAAGAGTGCTACTTGAGACAAACTATTCCTGGATTAGCCCTAGCCCTATCCTAGAGCCTATTATCACACTTTTCCAACCTTTGTACAAACCACAAGCATCCCTAGTCAACGTAAATCTAGTCTCATACCCTCATTTCCTGATCTTGGCCCTTCATACCCAATAGTCTACCAACTAGACATTAGAGCCACATTAAGGACACTAGAGCCACATAGCACTAGTGACCCTAAAATGGCACTAATGTTCTTTACCCTATCTTTCCCAAATAAATATATTTTTAAAGGTAAAACCCTTCTAAGGTCAGCCTAAACATCTTTTGTTGCCCACACAAGCTACAAAGCATTATAAATACATGACTTTTAGATTATATCCACTAGATGGAAATTAGATGTAACATACTTATTGAAACATGAAACAAGTTGAGCAAAATCAATGTTATCAATCCCTATTCTATCCTACTTTTGAATACTACCATTTACAACTGCCCTAATCTTAGATTTTCTAGATTTCCAATCTTGAGCACACTCAAGGCATTCAAGACCACTATCATTCTAGCATCACTTGCACTTTCACTAACACTTAGGTGGGAATAACTAAATCAAGTTTGATCCCTCCTCAAAGTATTGGTATGTAGGAAACTCTCTGCATAATGGGGTGTTGAGGATGTCCAGCCTATCCTACTAATGAACACACTTTTTAGCTCATGCCTTACTTGTAAGTAGGATTAAGGTTTATATCATAAATTAGTTATTTCAAGCACAATATAGAGTTTCAGACTACGTGTGTGTAGGAATAGGACCGAAAAACATAGGCATAGGTATACCTATAAGTTTAGAGCAGTTCTACATAGAGGACACAAGCACCCTTTTTAGGACACTATAGCCACATGGCTCTATTGTCCAAATGTGACACTATTATTCAAGAGGGATTATGATATACGGATCCAATTGATGACACTCATACTTATTCATATTTCAATCTATAGCACTCAGATCCTCTGTATTAAATGTTTTTTGGATGAGTCTTTATTTGCACATATTTATTATTATTTTTTAAAAGTCAAAGCTAGTCAAACTTTGTAACAAATTAGTGGTTATTTTATGAATATTATTTCACTATTTTAGACTACTCAGCCCTTTAATCAAATATATGGTTTACATAAGTAAAACCCTAAAAATTTAAAACATTTGGTGAACCTAATTGACTTCTAACATTACACAAAACCTAACCTTAGATTACCTTAGGGTTCACATTTCCATTACTCAATATTAATTTATATCTTATTACCATGATCATCATGATAGAAGCCATTTTATACTTCATGGTACAAAGCTTTATACTTTGCTTAGCATGTTTATTACCAACTATTTGTAGAAAAGTACACATGTATGTTACTCCTATCATGGATTTGGTTAGAGCTAAGCTTATTTTACACATTGGTCCTCCATCATGTGAATCCCATTTTTATGAGGATCATTACTACATGGATCACTTTGAGTTACCTCTAGTTAATACTAGATGATAGAGGGATGAAAGGACTCATTTTGTTCTACCTCCACCTAGACCACTTAATTATCTACACTCTCATCCCACCTCTACTACTCTCCCTTGCCAAATAGTAGATCTTACAGTTCGAGTTATCACTAGGCAAAGCAGGGTGCCTCCTCAGCCTATACAAAAGTAACATAACCCTACCATCCCTCCTCATCCCCAACACAATACAACAGGACCCAAAGATCAATGAAGAGAATTTTATATTATGGATCAATTGAGAAACACACCAACCAAGATATCTATACTAGAATTACTTTAAAAAGTAATAATTTTCAAAGATATTATTTTTCAAACACTTAATCATATATTTGTGCCTTTTTATATTGAGCCATCTTATTTTTCATCTATCATGAACACTATAAAGGATGTTGAGGATGTGATATCTTTCTCCAATGAGGACTTGCCTTCACAATCATTAATTGCTCAAAATTCATCACTTTTCATTCAAGCTCAAATAAACAACACAACTATTAAATGAGTTATAATCGATAGTTCTTCAAGATTCAACATATGTAACCTCACATTTGTACAGACCATGGGAGTTGATGTAACATCTATTCAAAAGACATAAGATATTTTGAGGGTTTGATGACATTCCTAAACATACATTGGGTTTTATTACATTAGACATTACGGTGGGGCCAAAAACCTTAACTACACACTTTTAGGTCATGCCAAATAATTTGCACTATAACTTACTACTCAGGAGACCTTGGATACATGCTATGGAGGTTGTACCTTCTAGTCTTCATAGATGCATCAAGTTTTTACATGATGGGTACCTATACACATGTCTCACTAAAAATCATACATTCATATATTATAGACTCACCGAGCCTCCTACCTTGGGTGCATATTTAATGGGACACCTCATGTTCTCATCGAATCCCCACCTCACAAGATTCCCATTGAGCATATGCATACATATGACATGGGGGAGTCTAGAAAGACTATTAATATATATCCTCTAGAACTCTCTATAACATAGTTACCCTCATCAATGATAGAGGAACAAACTCTCATAGTACATACATCCTCACGCAGAGTAGATAATGAGATTCTTACAACCTAACTTCCACTACTTGTTAATTCATAATATCTTTACATTCATAACTCCGACATAGATTCACAAGCCACTACAAAGGAGGATCAAACACCTATTGATATCGGTGATTATTAATGTGGATCTATTTTTACACTAGTGGGCCTCGGAGATTAAAAAGATAATTCTAAGGCACTTATACATCTTGCTACACCAATAGCACCACTTGTTCAGGATCTTATAAGTATAGGTTCTCATACTACAGTTAGTAGAGATCCCTTGATCCATTTAGTGTATACAGTTACATCTATGGATATCAATTCAGTCATACATATTCAGGTAGGGAGCTCATAGGAGAGACCACACTAGATCTTACAGATACTAATTGATAGATGGTTGATGATATTACCCATAGTTTGACATAGATCAGTTAGTAGATTGTCACCATAGGAAGGTCATCCCTTTTTCCACTTTCATAGACTTACAAGACATGATACTGACACATGCTCAACATTACAACATAAACTAAATAAATTTATGGTTAAGGGAACTATCCATATCATATAGCCTCCACATCCACAGCTATGATGACCCCCATAGCTATGAGCACCTTCACAAATATGAGCACAATGATAGGGTCTTCATCGACATAGACATTCATGGAATGATACATTGACTATATAGATTTTTATAGAAGATAGATACATTCCCCATGTGGCTACAAATGAGGATTCTGATCCTAACACTTACACTTTGGAATTTTTACATGACATTGGTTATCAGTCGAGCAAGTTACAACATGTTATACACTGTTAGGATTTTATTGGACATATTACTCTACTAGTTACATGTGGCCCAAGGTGGCCAATACATTATTATTTATTATGAGCAGGGACACTCATCTATAGGTTAAACTTGGTAGTACATGTATAGGTGATAAATGCCATAGTTGAACGGTTAGATAGATGCTTGACATTAACCTACAATGGACACATGGTTCACATATTACACGATGACATAGAGGAGAACCACATGTTTCACATAGATACTCTGTGGTCTAATGTGGTTTAACCTAGAACCACATGAGAGGCATTTTACACTATTGATAAACACACCATTTGGATGCATAGACTCCAAACTCATGCCAAGGATAAGGATCCACTAATAAATACACATTGGTACAATGACAATGATGATGATGATGACTTATTTAAGTTTGGGCAAATTCAGTGTTTGACATTGAATGATCTCCCACCAGATCCACCATTTGATTATCCACATCCCATGGATGTACTCTTGGGTCTATAGAGACATTACACTTTATTTGTATACTATTTAATTTACATTCAAAGCATTTAATTAGACATTCTTTCCTTCACTCTTGCTTCCTGTACATAATTCATTTTCATTTACTTGTACAAATCTTATTTCTAGAAAATAAAAAAATAATATAACATGCCAAACCACAAAACATTTAAATATTACTCAGAAGACACAAAATTTTTAGATTGTATGCATTATTATGTTTATATTTCTTAGATTTTACAGATACTACATATGCTATCTATCTTAGTATAGTTAGTTTTATCATAGATACATGCTTCACTTGTTGTTGTTGAGTGCTTGTAGATTACTTATAGGACTCAGGTACACTAAATTGATCTAGACTTACTATCATCTACCCTTTGGGGGCATATAAATCGATTCATGATTATTCATTTGACACATTTGCTCACTTGGGGACATCCTATACATAGTTTCTATTAGCAAGTTTTATCCTTAAATACTTTATATTCCAGTTTTAACATTGTTATATCTTGATATTGATCATTGCTATTCATACTCATATTTTTTTGTTGACTATCACTACTTTAGGCTCAACATATGTACATCCTATATATTACACATATTTGTACTACATTCATGCATGCTTTCATTTCTAGCTTTCATAGATTAGACTTGATTTTAATTTATATGCTTAATCTATTTGAGCGCATTTGAATATGCCATTTTTATTTGGCTCTACGCCACTTCTATTAATAGTATGTGTGCATTGGACATGTGCTCATGTCCCTTATGTGTGCTTTACTAATTATGTATGAAAAAATTTGAGCATGTCCTTCTATGTGGATATAAGCCAACTTGCTTGTCGCTAGCGTATGTGGGCATTTGAACATGTCTTTGCATGTCTTCTTTTCTTAGATTTAGTGACATGTGCCCATGTCC
The DNA here is from genome assembly GCA_037957365.1 of Torreya grandis. Lineage (NCBI taxonomy): Eukaryota > Viridiplantae > Streptophyta > Pinopsida > Cupressales > Taxaceae > Torreya > Torreya grandis. Next base: position 671,687 of record JARHVA010002169.1, on the reverse strand, counting down.
CTTATATTGTGGCCCATTGGCCTACTTTTCATGCCTAATTTTTTTTGTATGTATGATTAATTTTATACATCATGGACATGACACTTGTCTTTGCTTATTACACACCAATTTTTTATGCCATGAGGGACCTCATGCATCTACCCTTCCTACTTGGGTGTCATGATGGACATCATGCCCCATCCCCTTAGGTAGCTACTCAATTTTACTCATTTTTTTTGTTTTATACATTGATTGCATCTATATTGACACCCTTGTGTAATGCTATACATGACATGCATCTTACATTACATACTTATGCTCAGATTCTCTTACATTCTGATGTTATGTTTGCATATTATATGGGATTATGACTTAGTTATCATATATAATCCAACTAACACACATTTTGTAGAGATATTTATTTTGATGATAGTTATTGCATAGGTTCAATAAGTACCCTCAAAATAAGGGGCATTCACAGGGGTTTTTCATAGAGATTAGGCTCCTATATTGCATTCACATAACATTTTTTAGCACACAGGCTCAATTTAATAAATTCAGACACAAGTAAACATAGGAAAAGACTGACTCAAAAAGTAGTATAGTGACACATAATTCAGACTAGATAGACATTAATTCCCAAATAGGGACACTAGCACCACATGGTGCTATTATACAAGATGTGGTTTTATTGTCTAATAACCCTAGTTTTAGGACAATTTAGATTAGCCAAAACATATAATAGATACAATACAAGTTTGCATAGATCTAGTTAAAGGTTTGACAATTATGCTTATATTCTACTCAAGTTCACACTAGCTTAGCTCAGATTTATATCAGTTTCTTAGATTGGGGGCATCATGCATGACATGATCATTCCCATATTCAGTTAAGATACTCAAATATAGTTATTACAACTCAACCTAAAATTAGTATATCTAGATATCAAATTGGGGGCATGTGTTTGGCACATTGTTTTCATATGCTTAGTTACATATAGGTTGATCAGATGGAATGAAAAACTCCATGTCATTCCCTAAAATGTATATATTTGACACCATATTCTAAGTTGTCACCAGTTTCATGCCTTACTCCATCTGTAGCGGTTGGAATTCATGAGTGGTCACAGAGCTGACATACATAGTTATATATACTTAGATATTTCTAGCACTTTATACAATTCAATTTCATATGCATCTACTACACATGGGTTGGAAATGATAGAGTCATAACCTAATTGAGTTATTTAACCACCCACATGAGAGGGTTGGACACATTTTTAGTCTAATCCAAGCTATTCATAGGTCATGATACACCAAGCAGGGGTGGGAAATGATGGATTCAAAATTGGGTAGAGTTTTTGAGCCACCCACACATGAGGATTAAGTAATCTATCAGCTTAATCCAAGCTATTTAATGATTTGATCACTATATACATGCACACATAGGTTATCACCAGGTTCATGCATTGGTTAACGTACCCAATGAGGTGTATTCATTCCTTTTTTCTTTCCCATATCTTTACTTAATTTTACTCATTTATTTAGCATAGTCTTTTGATTTTGATATCTCTTAAGTAAGCACTAATTTATGTATGTTCCATTTTTAGGTCATGTATTAGGTCATGATTTAAATGCATAGACCCAAATTCACATACTCAGACTTAACTTCATGGGATTCACTTCCTCGGTAAGTCCAAGTATGCTTATTTTTCCTTTATACGAGTCATTTTGATTTGCTACATTTCTATCATAAAGGGTTGGGGGGCAAAATTAATCACCTAAAAATGGTTTTTGAGTGCTAAGAGTGCTACTTGAGATAACCTATTCCTAACTTATCCCTAGACCTATCGTAGATCCTATTATCACACTTTTCCAACCTTTATGGGGACCACAATCATCTTTAGTGAGCTTAAATGTAGTCTTAGACCCTCATTTCCTAATCTTGGCCCTTCGTGCTCAGTAGTCTACTAGCTAGGCATTAGCACCACATTAAAGACACTAGAGACATGTGATTCTACTATCCCCAAAATGGTATTAATGTCTTTTACCCTATCTTTCTCGAATGAGTATATTTTCAAAGGTAAAACCATCCTAAGGTCAGTGTAAGCATTTTTTATTTTCTGCACAAGCTATAGAACACTATAAATACATGACTTTTAGACCTATATCCACTGATGGAAATTATATGTAAAATACCTATTCAAACACAAAAAAATTTGATCAAAATCAAGGTTATTAATCTCTATTTTGCCCTATTTATGCATACTACCATCTATAGTTGCCCTAAGCTCAAATTTTCCATATTTCAAATCACAAGCACACTCAAGGCATTCAAGACCACTATCATTGAGCATAACTTGCACTTACACCATTACTTAGGTGGGGATAACTATATCAGGCTTGATCCCTCCTCAGAGTATTGTTATGTAGGTAACTCTCTTCACAGTAGGGTGTTGAAGATCTCCAACCTATCCTACTAACATACACACTTTTTATCTCATGCCTTACTTGCAAGTAAGATTAGGGTTTACATCATAAATCATTTATTATAGGTATAATATAGAGTTTCAAACTTCATGTGTGTAGGAATAGGACCCAAAAACATGAGCACAAGTGCACTTAGAAGTTTAGCGCCATTCTACATACAGGACACTAGCACCATTTTTAGGACACTAGAGCCACATGATGCTACTGTCCAAATATGGTGCTACTATCTAGGAGGGATTTTGATATAGGGATCTAGTTGATGACACTCTAACCTATTCATATCTCAATTTATAACACTCAGATCTTTTATATCAGGTGTTTTATAGATAAGTCTTTATTTACACATATTTATTACTATTTTTATAAAGTCAAAGCTAGTCAAAATATGTAACAAATCAATGGTTACTTTATGCATATTATTTCACTAATTTAGAATTATCAACCCTTTAATCAAACATAGGATTTACATAAGTAAAACCCTAAAAGGTTAAAACACCAATCATAACCTATCTACTCCTTAGGAATTATGTATCACCTCATTATCACTTTTCAACCCCCCATCTATGGGCCTTACAACTTTAACCACATTTCTCTTCTCAATGCCTTCCTTTTATATGGATCTAAACAACCCTGCATGTCACTAGGTTGATTAATTGAAATTAATGCCTTTCCTTCCCATTTGGTAATCAAATGTGTGCTTTGATAGAGGTCAACTATCTCACTTCCCTTCACTGCTTCCCAAATTTCTATCAAAATCAGGCCATCAATCATAACTTATGTTTTTTACTTTTCATAAATTATGTTGACTCTGACAAGTCTGCCATTATTAGATCATCACTTATACCAACTTTTTGACAGTCATGTCGAGTTCTCACCTACCTTGCTAGAAAACACTATTGGGGGCATGTGTGTATAGAGCGGTTCAATTTATGTTGATTAAAATTATCTTATGCATGTTGTGTTGCCTCTATCTTATGTGCACAAGGCATGTGTAAATGTTAGCAAAATTTTTATTAATTTATTGTGATTCTACCTTAGGGATTATATATATAATTTGTATTTTGACCTCTCATTCATGAAGAGGATCCTATCAAATTTAATAAAAGCTATTAAATTCTTTGGAAATCCCATATTGGACCCCAAATTTTGACTAACTATTTTGTATTTTGGCACCAAACCAACTTGGTATGATAGGAACATGGTGCAAGAAGACCATGGCATAGAACTAGCTTGGCATAGGAAGATAATGGCATGGAATATCACAATGTGAGAATACCCAGTCAAATAAGAAGCATAAAAAATGGAGTATTCAAGATAAAAGGACTTGGTATATCATCAAAAGACTTGGGGAGTAAGAGGGGAGTAGGAAATGATTAAGGAGTGATTCTCATGAAAAAATTAGACCTAAATCATAACATGAGTTTTGCACCAGCCCACATAAAGGAGGACATTTATCAATAAGGATCTACCACCAAATGAGAATATAGGGGCACATAGACTTAGATCCTTAGGAGAAAACAAGTAAATGACTACCACAACTCTCAGTCTACTAGAGATCATTGGCTAGTCACCCAAGTGTCACAAATAATGTAACAACTTAGTTAGGGAAATAAGTATAAATATCCATATGTAGAGATGTGTAAGGTGGGATGAAAATTGGTATTATATAATGATTCATTATGGTAATAGTGAAATCATGGAAGTTACTATTATTTCTAGTGTTATATTATAGTTGTTAGTTAAGTTACAACATTGAGTTATCAATACATTTGTTATGTAAGATGTGATTTGTATTTGACTACATTGAATAAAATATGCATTATATGATCTTGCATAATCAAACTTTGAATCACATGGAATTTATCTTAATAATCATTTTTGTGGACATAGTTTAAACAAGGTTCATAGTTATGTTTTTTTTTTGTGTAATCAATAATTAGTTATATGAATAAACACTATTATTTGACAAGTGTGTTACTATGCAACATAACCCATGAGAACTGGTTTCTTGTTGTGTGATTTTGGTGAGTGTGCAAGAGTTTAATCTTGTGTGAAATTCCAACATGTTAGCTTGTTAAGAACTAGACATTTTATCACCCAAAGGAAAAGTTAATAGAAAAACCTAACATTTTGATTCCATTTTTGGGACCTGTAGTGTTTGTTACATAGTAATGGAAAATGCTCGAACATTTATCCCTTGATAATATTGAACAATGGCTTACTGAGGTTGAAGATATTTTTGCAAATTCCTATCTTGAACCAGGTGTTTCTACACATGCATGGGTTGAACAACATCTCTTCAACTCATTATATGACATTTATTTGCTTAAGTCCATGTTCATTTGCATACTTGGCTCTTTGCCTATGTTCAAGACTGGTCATGATATTTTATAAGGAGGCAAGCTTGGATGATAGAACGTCAAAGGGATTTAGATTATTTGGGAACATCATGGATATGGGGTGCTAATATATGGTGGAGAGGGGTGCGGAATAGCTACATCTTGGAATATGCTTTAATCACTTATTCTTGTCTATAAGAAGCCAAGTTCCAATTTCTCCAATAACCACATGGTTGATATATTAGACACTTCCCACTAAAATTAAATAAGTTTTTTATTGATTAAGGACTTGAAACTATGCTTATGGAGGGATAAACCCATCCTTACATGAGTAACATAGTTTGCAGGGGAATGTAGAGGTGTTGGTGAAGGATTTTTGGTTCAAAATAGTAGCTAATCAATGGGCATTATAAAAATGTAAATATGTTGAAGCTTATCAAAGGATTATAGGTGGAAGCAGGGTAAGAAAGGGATGGAAGGACTCAAAAAGTGTTGTTAGGATCCATAGGGAAGTGAAAGGGTAAAGGGAGGACTCACCAAATGTTGGACCATGACCAATGCCAACTTTGTCATATGTGGGGGAAAATAGCTAGATAGTAGAGAATGAAAAACCACATTTAAACCAAACCAATTCCCCAACCATAGTACATGCTCATGCTTATGAGCCAGATAATTTAATTATACATAACTAGGATATAAATAGTGTAGAGTTAGAGACTGATCTTAAAGATAACCTATTGATGAGAAAGTTTTAACTCAGTGTGAATTGGCTCTTTCTCTTCCTTTCCAAGGAAATTTTATGGCCCAACTTGGTATGCTTGGTTGACCTGACATTAATAGTGGGTAGAGTACTAGTGTAAGTATTATAAATTAACCTGATATTGTGCCTAACATCTCAAGTGTTGTTTCTAGAGGCATGGGAGGTGGAATACAAGGTAGAATAGGAGGAAGTCATGGAATTCCACCCCTAAGAATAGGACTTTGGAGTTCTGAACAGTCATAATTACAAGTACCTCAACTGTCAACTATGTATTATGAAATGACCCTTCATTTACCTAAATCTTGAGGTATAGATAATTTCATAGAGCATGTTCATAAGTGTGAACTCATCTGGAGGGCACGTGGTATAACTTCTTCTAAGTAAAAGGCAACACAATTTGTAACCACAATTCTAGAAAGAGCACACAAGTGGTATAGGAAATATGACCCTCAACTAGTGGTCACTAACAATGACCAACTTAAGACAACATTTCTTCAAGAATTTGATATTTTAGAGTTTAAGAAACAAATTATTATTTCACTAAATGATATAAAACAAAATCTCATTGAAAGTGTACATGAGTATGATGCACGATTCAAAACACTCTTGTCTGAGCTCTCATTTGATATTAATATTACTCAACATACCCAATGGTCCATGGGAGGTTTGTTGCTTCCGTTTAGATGAACACTATCTCAAATGACCTTTACCATCCTGTGCAAGGCCTTAGAATATTCCCTCCACGCTAAAGTTATTGGTAGCAATCACTCTAAAAGCAATCCTTTTATGGAAGCTCAACTAGATTCAATGACATCATAATTAGAAAATGTGACTGCAAACAATGCTTACTGTGAATAAGGAATCCATAGAGGGGAGGTTAGTATTATGTTAGTCTCATAAAACAAATGAAATAAGCACACTAAAGCCTAACACCTCTATTCTAGACACGATGGAGAGTATAGGTAAAAAAAACTACATGAAATCACAATAAGAACATAAAGGACATAACTCTTTTACCTTCCTTGGGAGCTCCAAATGGATTTCTTAAATGGTCTACATAGCTTGTGTATCAAGAAGTCTTTGGTAATGGAGCTCATTTGGATCCTTCTCTCTTTGGCACCTTGGATTGGTTTTTATTGCTTGGCTTAAGATTTGGGCATGGTAACATTAATTGTATGAGGCTTATGGAGTAAATCTTGCATAAAAACTCTACAATATCCAAAAAATTTATATGAAGAGGTATGGCCTTGTATTTATATCCTTAGGAATTAACTCTCATGCAAGGTGAGTTAAGGTTGAGTTGATGTTGGGTTTTTATTCTTTAATAATGTTTCAAGAACTGAAGTGTATCCCCAACAAACTAGCATGTTATCCCTTCACACAAGACTATGGTCTTGTATGTTCACCTAAAGCACACAACAAGAGACCGGTTCCTATGGATTATGTTGTACAGTAACATATTAGTCATATACTTTGATTTTGAACTTATGTCTAATTAGAAGTTACATAGAAAAATAAATACACTACTTTGGTCCTTGTCTCATTAAGCTCAACAACCATAACTAGGTATATAATTTCCATGGAGTTTAGAGATTGTTACTCAAATTATAAAAGTAAAATTTGCATATGTCTATTGATAAGTTACAAATATAATTACTCAATTTAAACCTACCAGCAGATGGATAATTATAAATTTACTAGAACATAAACATCAGAACTAATTGTAATATTCATAACTCTATATTATACTTGAGCAAAATGATATACAATATCTCTCATTTTACAATGATTTCTTATAGGGGTATTCATACTTTTTCCCCCTCACCAAGTAGTTACATAATAAATGACATGAGTGATCAGCCAATGAACTTTCTGTAGACTGAAATTCATGGCAATTGATCAATTATGCTCTCCTAAAGACCCAGTACTTTGTGTCCCCTATATATTTATTCTATGCTAGAGCCTTGCTACCATATGTCTACCTCTTTGAGGAATAGTACAAAACTCATGATGGATGAGGTTTGGATGGACCTTGAGAATCGCTCTTCAACCATCTCCCACTTTCTATGCACTCCCCAAGTCTTTCGTTGTTGTTCCAAGTCCTGTACTCTTGAATTCCTCATAGGTATATGTCATCTTTGACTAGTTCTTCTCGTGCCAGTGATTTTTCACCCTTGTCCTTTTGTGCATCATTAGTTCTACACCATGGTCCTTCTATGCTAGTATAGTTTCATACCATAGTCCTTTCTGTGTTATGATCTTTTCACATTGTACCAATTTTGCACCAAAACACCAAAATACTTAGCCAAAATTTGGGGTCTAACATCACCCCACACTATGCTTTTAGTCCATCCTAAAATAAGTCTTGATTTTGGCTTCTACCAAAAATTTAAGCGCAATTTTTTCAATCTACTTCTTGACATTGTCCCAATGTGACAATGTGTTAAACAACTTTATCATTATTTATTTAATGGCCACCTTTGATTTCTTCATCTCCTCAGGTTGGTTAGAATTCTTGTTGGTATTTTTGACCAATTCATCCAATGATGTGTTGGCATCCTTATAAACATATTCTAATGTTGAGACCTCACTAATAACCTATCTTTAGAGAGATACAAAACTAGTATTCAGTTGCTATCCATGCATGTTTATTTTTTATTCCATAGTTTTGACATCCTTGAATGCCTTCATGAAATTGACGTGATCTTTTATTAAAAGGGAAGCATTTTCCATCTACTACCTTTGGGATTCTTTTGCATGGAACCAAGCATCTAATATTTTATTGAGTCATGCCAACCTCTCAAAAATCCCATCCAAGATGGGGATTACTTCCCCAACTCTTTTGAGGGCACACTCACACACCTCTAAAACCTTAGCAAACTGCTCTACTAACACTAGTGCCTCATTCCTCAGTATAGGTTATTCCTTATAGCACTTCAAAAGGAGATTCACTAGGGTATCTAATTTATTTATGGTGTTCCTGTCTAGAGGCAATCCATCTGCTAATGTTGGCTCTTGGCCCAAAATTAACTTACAAACATTTAAAGTTTTTACCTTGGCCTTTATAGCCTCCTTTATTTTTTGTTTCAAATTAGCCACTTATTCTATGAGTGCCTTCTGAGTGGTATCTTATTTTTCATACATAGCCACTACCTATCCATGTTTATTCTCTACATCACGTGTGCCAGAGTCTGAAAGAATGTTTTATCGCATGACTTCAAAAGCCATTTTAAATAATGTAGTGATGGATTATAGAGGGTTAATCTTCTGAGGACCAACCCATAGTGGGGTTAGCATAGATAGATCTTGAGGACCTAAAATGAAGTTGTTTGGAGGGAGCTCAAAATGGAATTCCTCATTGTACATGTCCAACAAGAAGGACATTTTCCACCTTGTATCAATGGTTACATCTTGGGAAAAGAAGTGTGGCCATAAGTAAAGTGTCCCATCAAGGATTCCCATTTAATAATAAGCACATATATTGGTAGATGCATCAATTAAAGGTACTTCTCCCTCAGAATTGATAGGCTCCTTTCCTTTATTTAGGTCATGCTTTAATATCTTGACCTCTATGTCAATAGCTAACGAAGTAATACCAAGAGCCATTCTTCTCATCTATTATGTATCATCACCATCCCCCTCTTCACCAAATGGACCCCCAATGTCCAATGGCAAGTATTCAAAGGTGGTCTCCTCCTCTTGTGTTAGGGAGGGTGTCTTCTTGGAATCAGAGTCTTTGACCTCTTCCTTTTGGCTTATAGGTTCTTCCTACTCTGGTTAATTCTTTGGTGTTATCTATAGTATAGTCCCTAATGGAAAAACCCTTGGTGGTGATTCCTGTGAAGTTATTATAGGTGGTGGAGGTGAATCTAGGGGTGGGAAAACTTGTGGAGCAGAAGGTAGGAGTGGAGGAACCTAAGGGGGTAAAGATCAAGGTGGGGAAGGTCTAGGTGGAGAAGGTCTCAAAGAAGGTCTAGGTGGTGAGGATCTATAAGGTGGTGCTTGGGTGGTCCTCTATCATTTTGGAGGATCCTATTATGAAATTATTCTATCATCATGACCAACCCACTTCTTCTTTGCCAGTTGAGGTACTAGTGGGAGTTTCTCTTGTGTGTGTTTTGTGCCCTTTGAAGTCTTCTTCCTAGATCACAACATATAAAATAGATTCTACACATGTTATCCCACCATTATCTATTTGAATTTTATATCAATTTTATTAGTTTCCTACTTTTCCATGTTGGCCTTCTTGCCTAGATAGATGTACATCATTTAGAGAGTATGAATCTCCAAGTTGATTTTATCTACCTCGAAGGTGATAGGTTGTGCATCAAAAATTTGGTTCACTAAGCTGATGAAGTACCACACTAAAAAGGCATAAGTTAGATTCAACCATGCAAAAATTTCTCCAGATGAGACCATCTTGATATGTGATAAATAAAAATGTTGATTCATAATTAATTGAGCTTGCTCACCAACCTGGGTGGGTAAGTCTTTTAGAATGATCCATTCATTCCTGAATACTTCCTTCATTTCATCGAACCAAGACTTCATCTTATTTTTGTAGGTGGGGGTGATGTGCTTGGGGAATGTGAACACCTTATAGTGTTTATTAGGGGACTTATTCTTAGATAGTTATGCCCACTTCATGTCTCATGTGGTATAGTTAGGTACACCTATCTCATCAAACACCATCAATAATAAAAATACCCTCATGGGAACCTATGACTAGGTATTTGATGGGTCTTATTTGCATATTAAATGATTTCATGGGTAAATTACATACCCTAATTATACTTCAAGCCCTTAATCACTTGGTGGGTGATGTAGAGGTGGGCCATATCTACCTCTTTCCAATGACTGGTGTCATTGATATTGGTCATTATGATGTGTGTTACCACCTGAAGGGCATGATCCTACAGGTTCTTAATATGCATAGTATGGCCCTAATTTTTATACATTAACACCATGTCTATATTTATAATCTCATTATATTCCTCCAAGTCAAACACTACATCCATTCTTAAACACTTCAGCCTTAACACCTTATCCTCTCAGGCATAATTTTCATGTTAAACCCAACAAAGTAGAGGTAGTCCTCATAGATGCACAAGAGTATAAACTTGATTTCTTCCATGGGTTTTCCAAGTATGTAAGGTTTAATAATTGAAACAAACCCATAACATCCAAAGAATTAAAAATATTGAGGTCATACACCAATTGGTTTTTGGTGTTCTAGCACTCAACCCAATAGTCATTTTGCCATTCAACCTCATTCCCAAGTTGAAGGTGATTGTAGTAAAAAATTATGAAAGATGGTAATTTTGATACCTAATTTTATATGTATATCACCATCTATAAGTATTGCATTTCCTCTATCATCAATGGTGGGGGTGGGGATGATTGTGCCTTCTTTACTTGGCATGTCATCCTAACCTTTTTTCCTTCCATACGTTGTGTTTGTTCTTCATGTGTCTCTTCCTTGATTAATATTTATTCCACCGCAAGTGCTTCCTAATATTTTGTATCATTAATAATGGATCTATTAATAAATCCTTCTTCTTAGGTTGTATCACCCTCTAAGGACCCTAAAGGTTGAGGCACAGTCATTCAATATTCCCAAAAGAATACATGATTATTGTGTTGATGACTTTGGCTTTTCTTACTTCTCTACCCTATAATAGTGATCATCTACCTCTACAACCTATAACTATAAATTTTCTCATTGTGGTCATGTTTTGGATTTAGCCCTATGCTTTTATTATGTAGCTTGATGTTCAACTCAATAATTATTCACAAAATTGTGATGTTTGTTTACTTACACTGGAATCACTCTAGTTTACTTCATTCATATACTTTATAAATGCAAATGGAAGCAAAGGTAAAAAATTATAAATGAGCATCCTTGTCCTTTTATAGGATTGAGGGGGTTAACCCACATTTACTACCTCCTTTCCTTTCATCCATCACTTCTCGTTATTAATGTATTTTTAATGGCTATTATTCTTTGACCATCGCTTCTCACCATAAATGAATTTAATGGTATTATCTTGTCATGATATTGGCACATTTATCTTAACCATTATTTATTTCACATTAATGGCATGTCCTATCGCACACTTTCCTTTGAATTGGAAGACAACTATGTCCCGTGCTTTTCTTTGGAGTGGAAGACAACTATTTTGTTTATTTTGAAATTTCAAACCATTTGGTAGGAATACCCTATCATAGGGCTATGTAACTTGTGTGCCTTAAATAACTTGTGCACCTTAAGTAAATTTCATGCCTAAATTAACTTGCACATGCATCTTTAATCATGAATATAGATATCTTTTACCCCACACTAAAACTATGTCGTGGTCCTCTAAGAAAATATAAGTAAAAAATTCAAACTATGAGAAAATTTAAATAAATGTTATGTACAATGAAGGCATTGTTTCTATTGAAAATAAGAAATCCTAGACTAATGGCAAAAGCCTTATTGTTACAAAGTGTAAACTATTTAGAGGTAAAATACATCTGTAGTTGGCTTCCATTATAATGTCTAGAAATAAATTGGTCATCCAACTTTTGTAATCAACAAACACCGTAGGTTGAATGTTATGAATTACAAAAGGACCATCCTAATGAATTCAAATTTTTATGGAATGATGCACAAACTTAGAGTCATAGAGAAATACTTTCATCCCAGGGGTGATATTTTTTGCTTATTGTGTTGATCATGCCATGTTTTTTGTTTGTGTTTCTCTACATCTTGACTCTAAAGAGAAAGGAAATGGGCTTTATCTAGTTGTAACAAAGTATCCAAGCATGATTTCAAGGATGAATCCTCATCCAATTATCCAATGTGCATAATATGAAGAGATGGTACCAAAAATTCAATTGGGACAATCATTTCCTTAACATATACCAAATTGAATGGTATGTTCTTATTCAGGAACTTATAGGTTATTTGATAAGCCCAAAGTACTATAGATACTCTATCATCCCAATCAGTTCAGCCAATATTACAAATTTTTATCAGTGTTGTGCCTAATATTTTATTGAATGCCTCAGTAGTTCCATTAGCTTGAGGGTGATAAGGTGTTATTCTATGATGAGCAATCATGAACTCAACAAGTAAGACGTGAATAATTTCATTTAGGAAATGGGCAATACAATCACTAGTAAAACTTAGTGGGCATTCACACCAGGTTATGATATGTTCCCAAATGAAATGTGTAGTAGTATCAATAGTACAATCCTTTGTTGGTGTAGCTTCAGTCTAGCATGTGAGATAATTAGTTGTTGTAATGATATAATGAGAACCTATTTGTTGTCTAGCTGGATTGATGGGGATACAAAAATCAATGCACCACTTCTCAAATGGTTCTTGAGATATAATTAGACTTAAAGGCATGTCATCTTGGTGATTTGGTTTTCTTATGCACTGAAAAATCTCACACTTCCTAACATATATATTGACATCTTGAAAAATAGAAGGCCATCATAATCAGACCAATAAAACCTTGCATGCAGTAGCCTCTCCAGCATAGTGTCCACCTACAGTGCCCTCATGAACTTCTTAGATTAATTTAGAGCACTCATGTTTTATGACATAGTGCTAAATAATTTCATCTCAACCAAGCTTATAGAGGTCCCTTATTATGAGCTAAAAAGGTGCAATACAAATCACAAATTGTTTCTTATCTTGAGGAGTTAGATAGTTGGGCACAAATCCAATAGTTAGGAAAGCTGCAATATCTTCCAAATCCTCAGGTACATGAGAAACATGAAATAGTTGAACATTAGGTAAGTTATCTCTAATAGCATGCAGTGGTTCTTTGAAATCAATATGAGAATGATGGTCAAGGCTGTAATTAGTTTTTTTGGCTTTAACCATGATAGAAAATTGAAATTCTTGAAATAATACTATCCAATGGTAAATACTTCAATGTAACATAGGTTTATTTACTAGATAATTTAAAGTTTCATGATCTGTGTATAATATAAAATGAGTTGCCAACAAGTATTGTCAAAAAAATTTCAAAGCATAAACCATTGACAGTGTTTCACGATATATGGTGGTGTAATAATTCTTAGCTAGAGTAAGTTTCCTACTAGAAAAATAGATAAGGTGATCAAGCTAACCTTCACCTAGATGTGCAAGGATTTCACCAAATGCCAATCCAAAAACATTAATATGGACGTGGAATGGTTTTTTCTAATCAGGGAACTGTACAATTGGAGCAGTAACCAATTTATATTTTAATGCCTCAAAGGCTTCTTGGTAGGATCAAGTATAAATGAAGTTCTCATTATGTTTTAAGAGTTCTTCTAGAGGTGCGATAATCTTTGTATATCCACGAATTAATTTCCTATAATAACATGTATGTCCTATAAATGCATGGACTTCATGTTAAGATTTGGGCACTAGGAGATGAAGAATGATAGATAATTTTATCGGGTCTACCAAAAGTCTATCCTTACAAATAATATATCTTAGAAGAACACCAAAGGTGTAGAAAAAATACACTTCTTTAGATTCAATGATATTTTTAGGAATCGATAAAGCTTAAGCATGAGCCATAGATTAGAGAATAGTCCTTGACCATACCATAGACTATCTAGTCATCTAAGTAGACTTGAATAAATTTATGGATGAAATATTTAAAGGCCTCAACTACTATACGTGAAAACATAGCTGGTGTGTTTTTCAACCCAAAAGGCATAACAATATGTGAAAAATATCCCCATTCATAGGTGAATGTAGTCTTTGGTTGATCCTCCTCAGCCATTTGGACCTAATGGTACCCAAAAAATCCATCTGTGAAAGTATATACTTCACATCCAGCAACACCTTCAAGGATTCCTCTATGAATGGTGTTGTAAAGGGGTCAGTGATGTAAGATGTGTCATGTATCTGGTAATCAATGCAAATTCTAATGCATCCATTTTTATTTATACTTATCACCATGGGACTGACCCACTTAGATTCATCAATTGTGGTGATCACTCTGGCACACAACATACTATCAATTTTTTCCTTTACACATGCCTATAGATTTGGATTCATCCTATATGGCCTTTTCCTGATTGGTTGAGTGTCATCAACCAATTTGATATACATTTTTCCTAGAGATGGATGAATACCTTTCATCTCATTGTAGCTTCTTGGAAAGACATCTTGGTATTATTTTAACAACTCAAATATCTTTGAAACTTCTATGCCAGTCTAGTAATTACCTAAAAAAGCTATTTTTTGGTTCTTCCTCTATACCGATGTTGTGCTAGATAGTTTGAAATAGCTTGGAGTAAGGATTGTTTGCATCAGGATCAGTATCATGAACAATTCATGAGCCATAATCTTTAGGGACCTCAAAATGATTTACCAATGGGTTAGGTGGGGTGGACCCTTCAACCTTCATCTACCTAAAATATTAGTTTCTATTTTCCTAGATGTATCTCTTTATGTCAATCCTGATCAAAAACTAGTTCTAGCACAAGAATAAGTTGTGCAGATGGTTCATTAAAAATAACTAGACCTTCTTCTAGGACATTATGGATGTATCTTAGGTAATCTTCAATGGGACTAGGATCACCAACAATTGCTTCATGCATGGTCTAGAGAGTGAGGTGTAAATCCATTTGTGGAGAAGAATAAGATAGTGTTGAGTTCATGTTGTCTTTCAGTAGATGCCAAAAATGGTTACCCATATGTATTTCTCCATGAACATACCATTCTCTCACCCAAGTTAGTAAAGATTCATAGAAAGCATGTACCCATAGGTACTCTAGAAAGAAAGACTCTTCAGCTCTCCACATGGAATCACAAGCCTCTATATGGGGTTTAAGTGCTCATACTCCATTATAGCTGATTTTTCCCCTAACTCGGTTGTCATGACGAAACTAGTGATGAAAAGTAGAGTGTACTTGATCCCACTAGAGAATTCACTCATTATGGGTTTGCCACCACCTTTTAGCTATACTTAAAGAGGTGAACCAATGATCATATATGATCATTGTTAGAGTTATAAAATTCTTCAATGTGTTGGACAAAGTCATAAACTTCTATTTGTCTATGAAACTGAGGAGTTTCATCAAGTCTTTCTAATGGTACATCCATCATTATTCCCCTCATGACTTGGTCGGTAAGAAGGCAAACAAACTTGTGGTGCTAATGATACTAGCACAAAATGTTTTCATGATTAATAATGACACTACACACTCTTCTAGTGAGGTCATAATCACCATGGGCCCAATAATTATAAGTATTACTTGTAATATCATAAAGGGATTGTGTGTCGATCCATCAAAGGATGCCATCAGGAGTAGGATCACATTGCTCACCATCTCTGGTTGTGACATTATGGATTTGGTTAATATGTTATAACACATTAATAGGTTCCATTTATGGGTACCCATGTGTTTGATCTAAGGGAATAACAACACGTTGATCAACATTCTCAAAATTGATGTAACATTTTTTGAAACTTAAGTCTGCATTATTTTCATAGCACTAATTTTTACCCAATAGAGTTAGAAAATCATCTACCTTAACTAACTTAAGAACCTCAAAATTAGCTTTAAAAGGCATTCTAAGGATATCCACCATTGCATTCTTGAGGATGACAATTGGTAAGGCATGAGTTTTGTTGGCCACAAATAATATAGGTGGAGATGGTTGTAATGCTAGACTAGCCATTTTGTGCCATGCATCTTTGGTGAGGACATTAACTTCATCACCAGTTTTAACTAAGATATCTTGAATTACCTAAATGTCAATGGCAACATTCACTAGTATTTCTTTATCCGCTTGAGGGCTAAGAGGAATAGGGGTATCTTACCACTGAACATGATTTAATCAATAATCTTCAATATGTTAAGTTAATTGAGGTTGAGCATCATTTAGTGTTTTTACCTAATTTTTAAGCCAATTAATTAGTTTTATGACAATGTATTCATCAAACATATGCTTGGAAAGTTATTGAAAATCATCTTGCACCACATTATGAGGCTTTGTTGCCTTTTGCATATCAACATGTTGCATTGTTTCTTAGTCCTTAAAAAACTAAATTTCTCCTTTTAGTTGTCATACCAACATCATAGTGTCTTGGAGTACATCCTTATTTTGTTTGAAATTAGGATACTTCCTTGATTGAAGCTCTTCATGTTGTACTTTTTCAATAGGAGTAGATGTAAACTAAGATTGTCCACTACTACATATGGTGATATTCACCTATTGAGTTGTTGGGGTTCTTGATCATAGGCACCAATGTGGTTTCTTAATGAAAATAATACTTACACCTTTTTCATCTCTCCTTAGTGATGGTTGTGTATAAGTTAGGTTATTCTTCCAATAGATGGTCTTTTTTATAAAAAACACACATTGGGTAAACTAGACAATCATATTGATAGTGATCTGGTGATCCATACTTATAACATGTTATTGGTGGGAACTGATCACCTCCTCATCCTCATCCTCTACCTTGAACATGATAACCACCATTATATTTATTGTTAGACATAGAGGTTTGGTGCTTACCACACACACATGCTTCATAGATATCACTAATTAACCAACAATCATTTGTGTCATGGGTGTAGACATCACATATTTTATAATATTCAGACACCTTTGAATGTGTGATTTATTTTAAAAGGGTACAAAAGTGTACATCATGATCTTTATGGCAAATTTCACATGACTGATTTAGTACAATGTGGATGCTTTTGTGTGGGTAGTTGCTTTGCTTATGACTTTTAGACTCCCAATCGTTACACCAAAGACCATTATGAGTAGTATATACATTGTTTGTAGTTAGTATTTAAATATGTGATTCCATTAAATCTATTTGGGCTTTTATGAAAGGATTAAAATTAGTGTCAATACTACCAATAGTTTTAGCACAGAGGGCAGATTCCAAATCTTCACGTGGGCTAGTAATCTAGGACAATGTTCATCGAAAGGGAAGTAACAAACCTCCCACAAACCATTTTTTATGTTGAGAAACTTTTATTTCAAATGAAAATTTTGACAAAAGTGTCTTTTATTGTGCATCATATTCCTGTACACTTTCAGTGAGTTCCTGCTTTATATCTTTCATCATAATAATACTTTGTTTCTCAAATTTAGGAATGTCAAATTCTTGAAGGAATGCCATTTTGAACTGACCATAGTCAATTACTGATTGTTGAGGGTTAAAATTTTTATACCACTTATGCAATATCTCCAAAATTGTAGTAATAAATTATGTGGCCTTTCACTTAGAATAATTGATTCTTCACACCGTCCAAATAAGTTTGCACTTATAGACATGTTGTAAAACATTCTCTATGCCTTGATATTCATATAGGTGAAGCATAATTTCTTAATGTACTATTGGTAGTTGAGGTGCTTATGTTGGTGGCTATTGAGAACCCCCAGATCCTATCCCTCAAGGTGGAAGTCCACCACTTCCTCTTGTGCCACCTCTTAGTCCACCTCCAACACCTCCAATAGCAATGCCCATGATGTGGGATGTAGTAGATGGTGGATTAATAATATTTGGGCCCGTACTCTATCCACTATGAATGCTAGGTCCTTCAAGCATCCTAAGTGGAGCCATTAAATTCCCTTGAAGAGGGAAATAAAGTGTTAATTCTATATGAGTTACAATTGGCTCAGCTACAATGTCCTTTATAGGATTAGTTTATGATGCACGGTATCTATATCCCAATCATGTATACGTAATTAATTTAATTCAAAAGCATGAGCATGAAATATGGTTGGGGAGCTTGATTAGTTTAAGATTGGTTCTTCAGTTTCTATTGTCTGATTAGTTTCTCATTCATATGATAAAAGTGGCATGGGATGTGGCTCAAAAGTGGAGTCTTCTTTGTGTGTTCTGCTTCCCTGAAGACCCTAACAACATTTCCTAAGTTCTCCTGATCCCTTCCCACACTACTCACTCTTATGATACTCTACCAAGCTTCATCATATTTTCACGTTCACAATGCCCACTAACTAGATACCATTCCAAACCTAAAATCCATTACCAACACTTCTCTAGTCCCTTTCCAAATGTACATCTCATGAAAAAATGGATTTAGCTCTCCATCGATAGAGTTTCAAGTTCACAGTCAATGAACAACTTCTTCACTTATAGTGGGAAATGTCTAATATATTGACCATGTAGTTCTCTAAGGATCTAAAACTTAGCTTCTTCAAGACAAGAGTAAGTGGTTATAACATACTCAAGAATTTATCTATTCAACACTCCTCTCCAACAAATGTTAATAACTCATGTCCATGGTGTTCCTAGTCATGCTAAATATCTTTGTTATTCTAACGTCCAAAACTATCTTCTCCCAAAGTTTCATGATCTACCTTGAGCATAAATAGATAGCCAGGCATGCAAATCAATAGGGATTTCAAAAAACAAAGTTTCATATAATGCACTATAGATATTTTGTTCCACCCACTAATGAGTGAAAACTCCTGGTTCAAAATAAGGAATTTTTAAAATTATCCTTGACCTCAGTAATCCATTGTTCAATACCTTCAAAGGTTCATACATTCAAGCATCTTCCATGACTATGTGACAAGTGATATGGGTCCTGGCAATGGAACCAAAATGTTGGGTTTTTATTCTTTAATAATGTTTCAAGTGTTGAAGTGTATCCCTAATGACTAACATGTTGGCCCTTCACATAAGACTATGGTTTTGCATGTTCACCTGAAGCACACAGTAAGAGATTAGTTTCTATGGGTTATGTTGCACAATAGCATATTAGTCATATATTTTGAGTTCAAACTTATGTCTAATTATAAGTTACATAGAAAAAGAAATACACTACTTTGGTCATTGTTTCATTAAGCTCAACAACCATAACTATGCAAATAATTGCCATGGAGTTCAAGGATTGTTACTTGTAATTATATAAAATGCAAAATTGGATGACTTAAGCATGGTTAATATTACCCAACCTATAGGTCCTCTTTCTTTCTCACTCAACCCTTCTTGGCTAGACTTTTATGAATTCCCAGTCACCCAGAACTTCTTAGACTTAGCTTTTTGAGACCCAGGCAACACTCTCAGACCCAAATCTATCACCCCAGGTCTCATCCTCTTCAAAAAATAGTGCCCAACTTGGAAAAGAGCACCAAAATTTACGGGTGTCCTATTTCCAGTGCTATTTTTCAAGTTCACTTTAGCCTCAAATGGTTATATTTTTTTGATTCCTTATCTTTTCCCCTATTGACCTAATACAAGCTTATCTAACCCATGATCATCAGTTTCCCTATGAAAGGCCATTCAATGTCCATTTAGAAGGGTTGGCACTCATTCATAGGAAATAAGCAAGAATACAAGTAAGTACACTCAAGCACTCTTCCCTATTCTCTACATATATCCTTCCAACACAAATTCAAGCCTATTTAATAACTCATACCAGCCTCTAGTCATCTAAAATACATTCTAGTTTTGCATCTAGTTGCATACATCACATAATTACACCAAGCACTTCAACTAGGAGAAATATATTAACTTGATTCCTCTTCAGAGAATTGGTATGTAGGCAACATGCCAACACACAGGGTGTGAAGTGCATCTAGTGTATCCTTTACACACTAACCCCTCCCCTCTTTCCCAAGTTTACTATTCAAGTTCAAGTACTAAGAGCTCTTAAGGGTTTTGAAGATTTAATCAGACACACATTGAGATTCTACACAGACCTTGGCTTTGATATTTCACTACCACGGTGTCACAGTCCTACCGAATAGAACCTATAAAATATAGACCACTAGGACAATAATGTCATAAGTGGACAATAGTCCCAGAAGTGGATAATAGTGCTAAAAAGTTGATTACAATGCCAAGTAGTAGGGTGTCCTAAGTTTGGCACTCATATCCAACCCAAAAATAGAGTTTTAGGTCCTATTCATGATAGTCTTCCATCCTTACACATCAATTTCTAGACCTTGCATCATTTGTTTCAGCCCATAATAAGCTAAGATTGATTTATTTACACTTCTTACTATTTTTAGAAAAGCTAAAATATATATCTATTTACATAAATTAGTAGGCTAATTAAGACACATTAACTATTAATTTACATTTACTCAGACCTTTATTTTCTTAGAAATTAAACACCTTATTCCTAAAAAGAATAAAACATTTGGTGAACCCAACTTACTTCGAATTTTTGCACAAAACCCCTAAAAACCCTAGGGCTAATTATTTCTATTTTTTATTTTTTTCCTAATTTTTATTGAATTTAAAAATTAAAAAACTATAAATTAATTGAAATATTTTCAATAAATTCACCCAAACCCTAGTTTTCACATACTAGGTTCTATTTACACATAAACACTTTCAAACCACTAGGAAAAATATACTACTAATTTCAGAAATATTTTTAGATTTTTTCTCAATTTTTCAAAATTAAAACTATAAATTTTATATAAAAATTTCAAATTACAGCACTAATTTTTAAAAAATATATTCAAAACCCTAGTTGCATCTGTAGACACCTAAATCTAGCCACTAATGACCTCCAACTAGGATTTTGACCAACTCTTACTAAAAAACATAATTTGGCCTAAACACTAAAGCACATTAAAAGATTTGAACCTAATATAATCAAGTGTTGATTTTGGCTAGGGTATCCCTAAATGAGGTAGTGTAATTTATGGGCCAAATAATTTTGATCAAATCATTTCAAGTCAAAATGTCAATTTTGCACTTAGGTGCCTTGGATTACTCTTTTATATCAAATATCTTACATAAGACATGTGCCTTTGTTATTTTGTGTTGACAACATCCTAAATGGGATATCAAATCCAACACATCTGACATTGACTTCCAATTCTAATCCAGTCAAATTTTGGACTAATAACAAGGCATTCTACTCAATTTGAGTAATTTGTACACAAAGTACCTAATCATGCTTAAGATCTAATTAAACCAAATTAGAGCCTAATTAAGAATTCCATGGAAACTTGTTGAGTACTTATTTTTGGAAATGAATATTGAATATTTGCATCATCAGGTGACCTTATTTCTTGGTAAAGACATCCCTAAGCCATAAATATCACAAATATCAAGATTCAAGCCTCCCATGCCTCATCAAAGCCCTCTATGCCTCTTAATTGCTCCTTTTTGCCAAATATTGATGAGCCTATTTATCAATTTTAATTACATAATTGGATTAATCCTTAGCCACACATCTCAATCTTGAGATGGATGGTTCAGGTTGATTCTACCCATTTTCAAAAATCTATAAATAAGAGGCCTTACCACATGAATTTTAAGTCTTGATAATGCAAATTTATAATGGACAAATGATTCTAAAAGATATTGAAATTAGTGTTACCATGCCAAATTGATTCCAAGCCAAGCCAAGCCAAAGCCAAAGGTACCAAGGGGATGTGGAGGATAGTCAAGCTCCATTTGAATAGACTTCATGAGCACAAGCTAAGCAAGCCACTAAAAAAGCATTTAGAGCATCCAAGGAAGGTGAAGGATTCTTGTTTTTCCTTACTTTTTAGTTGTGTTTGTTATTTTTTTTGTTATTAAGCTCACCCTAGTAACTAGGCATGAAGGTGTTAGTTTAGTGTGTTGTTAGTCAATTTGTTTTATTCATTTTGTCACTAACACAATACTAATCTCCTCTTCTTAGTCAAATTCTTAGTTCACCTAATGGCACACCCGGTGGGACCAAATAGCTTCATAAAATTGATCACAATGCTCCCTCAAGTAACTCACTAACTTTTTTTATGCAAAATATTGGAGTGGGAGACTCAAAAGAGTGAAAAAATCAAGAAAAACACATTTTTTTGTAAGTGGTGGGTTTGACTGGACATAGTCACAGGATTGTCCTACAACTCATAGTATTGTCATTTAGACTTGCAGTATTGTGCTTATACATTTTTATTTTTGAACTAACTTTGTTTTTTTTGCAAGGGTTAATAATACCACTACTTTAGATGTCACGGGATTGCTTTGCAACTCATGGGGTTACTTAATCTAGACATGGTATTATCTAACTATTAGCAGTTAAGTGACAATACTATAACTCATGAAGTGTCAAGATTGTCGTAATACTAGCGGGATTGTCAAACAAAGTCATAGTATTGTGAGTAAATTGTAACTCTTAAATTTTCAATATTATCTTGTAAGTAGCAGGATTGTCATTCAGAGTCATGGTATTATGACTAAGTAGTTAGCGGTTAGTTAGAATACCATTACTCTTAAAGTTGTGGGATTGTCCTACAAGTAGCGAGATTACTCTATCAAGTGGTGATATTGCACCACTGTGTCAACTTTAAAAATGCTTCAAATCTAAACCACATGCTAACATTTTTTTTGCAGGACCAAATCGAAAAATTACTAAAATGTGTTTAAAACATCTTTTGCATGCTTTAAAATAAGTTAACATTATTTTGGTGCTTAATATAACATTTGGGTGCTTAAGTAAGTTTTTAGCATTAGTTTTCATAGTTTACAATTTTAAGAGCAAGGGGTCAAATGAACACCACCAAATCTTTCATTTGGGCTTAAAATTGAACACACTTATTAATTTTGTTTTCATTGTTTCAATTAACACTTTATTTTCACAAAATATAAGGATGTTGCATGTATGCTCTTCCATTTGTACCCTTTAGGGAACCCTTGGAATCAAAATCACTTTCCTTATTTGTAAATTGCCTAGTCCAAGGCATAAAAAGAACATCATCTAAATCACTCCCCAAAAAATTGTAAAAGTATTGGGTGACCTTGACAATGACCCTAAAGTCTTTCTATTTTATTCTTTCTTTATTTCATGTAAATTTGGCTTGTGAGGGGGACATCGTTACCTCTCACAAGTTCTTTACGGAAGCTTTGACCCAAGGTTTCATCTCCCAGTATTGACTTCTTTTGGATCCATATTGGAGTTACACACAAGATGTAGTGGCACTTTGGACATCGCACTACACTGAGCGAACAACAGGATGTAGTGGTTGCAAAAAAGGCTGGACCTTTTTGCAACAAGCCAAGTGATACAAAACCAAAATTCATGTTTTTATTTTGCATTGTTTGACATGAAAATAATTATAAAATTGATTCCCTTGGAACGTTCAAAAAATTATAGATTTTAGACAAATCCCCACTTATCGTGAAATTATTGTTGGTGTAAGGTGCACCTTAACGTCCATGTCATAGTAATGTCATTTGAGAGAATGGGGTGTAAAAACCCTATTATATAATGCACATTTACTTTTAGATGAGCACTTAAATCCTCTTAAATAATATATATTGACATATTCCAAAAATACCAAGCAACCTTGTCAGTTTAGGATCTAAGAGTGATTAATTAGTTGGTTTTGTCCTAGATTAAAGTCTTTTTTGGAGTCAAAACTTGGTGTAAACAAATGATACAAACCAAACACATGGTCCTCATTTTTGTTTGAACAAAGAGGCATTATGCTACCCACATGAAATCATCAATTTGCCTTATTCAAAGTTCATCAAAACTTGGAGTTATATCATACACTTTGGCACATTTATGCTACCCAATTGAGTTTAGACCTTTGCCAAAGTTTGTTTAAGTCCTTCATTTATAATTTAAATTCAAAATTTCACCTTTATAAGTTCATAGGATTGATGTGTTAAGTAGATTCACCATTTACACTAAACTTGAGGGAACTTAGGTTCAATTTCTGATTTGGGTTGAAGGTTGTTTAAGACTCATGATCATTATCACCACTTGATAGACTTAAGCCATTTTGTGCTAAACACTTGAACTTTGATTCTATGCACCACAAAATTTTGAGTCATGAAAGGTAGTGTTATGCTATCAAATTTGTGAGAAATTATCTTTGCCTTAGAGAGTTTTTGAAACAAGAATTTTGTCACATCTTTTGGGTAGTCTAGCATTATTACACTACCCAAAACATTTTAGATATTATTTTATAGGCCATCTTACATAGAGTTCAAATTTGTTCCTACTTTTTAAAACCAATCCAAGTATACCTTTGTGAACCTTTGTCTAGCACAATTATGTTGTTCACTTTTTGTCTAGCTTATTTGTCAAAAGAACCAAGTTTTATACCATTATTTGTGATAAAAATAAATTATCTCTAAAGTGCCTTTTGTTTTATACCTTATACCTATTTGATCAAGTCAATGTCCAAGAATCAAATGCCTAGTGTTTGTTAGAAGTGTTTCAAATCTGTTAGATTAAAACTTTCATCTATTTCAAAGTCTAGCTTTTGACGTTGTTTGGCCACGAGTCTCTTGCATGCCTTATTTGAGCTTAGCTTTTGATGCCACATTTTGGCCAAAAGACCTAGAAACTTTTAATTTCTTAGATTAGATTGATTTGAAACACTTAAACCATAGAATTTGGCATTTTGATTTTTGGTTCATTCACTTAATCTTTTTTGTGTAATATGTGTAATGTTAGAAACTTAACATTAGCCTGAGTTATCACAAATATTTGCATAAAACTTTTGATCCTTTTGATGAATCTAGACCAAGTTTGAACATCAGCTATTAGACACTATATTTCTAGATTTTGTAGAACTCTTTGACTTTTTATTGCATAAACATTTACTATGGATCCCAACATGTATTCCTACACTCGTAGTGGACTCATGTATAATTTGAGGATTAGTAATATGGTTGCGTAAGAAGAAATGGTGCAAGACCCCTATGCAGATAATATTTCTTATGAGATGGATCCCTATCCCTCTTATAATACTCAATTAGGGGCACAAATCTAATAACCATTATCTACCTATTTGGTTAATAAACCACCTTATTCAAAATAAGTCCAAGAACAAACTACATACTACCTAGCTACAATACCCACAGCTGACAAACTAGTTCTACAACAATCATGCTCTACTAATACACCTTCCACATATGATCCATTTTTATTTGATCATCATTTATTGGAGAACAAAGACAAGATTTTGGTTGCATCCATAAATGTAGGGGCCAAGTTTCCAATAGACTTCCCCCATGAGAATTTACCAATCTTAGTAAGAATGTGCCATAACATAATTTATGATCAACATGCTTCTTCTAGCAATCCTTTGGCTCTAGTCCAAACAAAATATTAGGACCCTAATATGCCTAATAGAGGCAAAAAACTCATGGAAGACCAATTTAACCAAATGTAAATGACATACCAAACCTACCTGAATCTAACATACAATTTCAATCAGATGACCATGGTGAAAAAACCTCTTATTGACTTAGTTCCTTTAATAGGAGTTTTGATAGAGTTAACTAGTAAAGACAATTAGAGTTCAGACCCATTCATGCAAAACACTTTGGTAGACAAATTTTTGCATATGCCTATTGTTGACCCAATTTCGTCCCTCAGGCAAAATCTCGGTCACCTTCTACACCTGCTTTGCATGGCCAGTCATTTCGAGTTGCAAGGTCCGCCTTCAAGGTTCGACAGCTCTGTTTCAGAGCATTGGCTCATTGGCCTAGTTCGTTGGCATTCACAGTAGCAAGAGGCAGAGTCTTCAAACGTTCACAAGAAGAAAGGAAAAAATTGGGGCATTCGACACTTAGCAAAAAAAGGAAGGGCAGACAAAATGTAGAGGGTGGTAGAATCGCTGCCCACAACACGGGCGGGTAAAAAGAGACCCCATACACGCAATGCAGAGGGCAGAAAAATCACCGCCCACAACGCCGGTGGAGAAAAAGAGGCCACTAACATCAGCTGATGTCGGCAAAACTGCCGCCATCAGCATCTTACATAGGCTGACATCGGCAAAACTACCATGGTCAACAGCTTATCGGCTGACGTCGGCAGAAGTCCTACATGCAATCCACTGCAATGGGTGGCAAATTCACCGCCCACAACAACAGGCGAAAAAAAACACTTGCAGAGCATAGGAAAAAACCCACCCAGCCGCCAGAAGAGAAGACTAGCACGCAAAATGAGGCAACAAGCATGGTCTTGGTAGACTTATGACATTAGCTACAGTGTTTTTTCACTCTTTCCAATGAGACTCCTCTTAAATTTTCTCTATAAATGGGCAGACTTGTTCATTTATCAAGGATCTTCCCCACTTTTGAAAAGAGCACTGCTCTCCAAATTTTCCACCTGAATCAATAAAAGACAGTTTTACCTCTATTTGGATGGATCTTTCTATGTATGCATTAAATGTTAATCTGTGTCCAGTCATTGTCTCTTGATGCTCTCACAGGTTCAACACCAGCAAACCTATGATCTACAAAGTGCCATTATCTGCTGCTGCCAGGAGTAGAGTTCTATTTTGGAGGTATAAAATAGGTGAGGTCACTTATAGTGTGTATTTCTCAACACCTTGGTGAGTCCCTGTTTCTTGTGCTTTCCATAAGAACCTCCCTGTCATCCTAGAGACCTGGTCTTTTCTGCAAGATCTGAGTGTATGTATGTTTTTCCCTGATCCTGAGTGTGGATGTGGAAGGTCAACCTATTTTTGGTGTATCACCTCTTTTAGAGTAGGCTGTTTGTTTTCATGCTTTTTTTATATCTCTTTTCATCCCCCCTAGTATACCTATATACCTATATTTACGCTACCTGAAACAAACAAGATACATCAGAGGGAACTAGCCCATACCTAGAGACTCTCCTCTCTTGCTTCACTGTCCCACAGGTGAAAGAGGGGTTTCCATGTTGCGGGGAGAGGGCAGGAATCCATTTTCCTGCCGCAGGGTGCACTTTCCAGCGTCAATAGTTTTGGCATGCCCGATGGGACTGTATTTTTCAATGCAATAGTATTTCAGGATTGATGCTGGTCTTGCTACAGTCATTTCAAAGATTTCCCAGCATCTGGTGACTCCACTGGTAAGAGCTCAGTTCTTTATTTTTAAGACCAGTCACTTAAACTTCTATGCCAAAGGTTACCACAAGGTCAGCTTCAAGAGGGGTCCCTTTTGTTTTCATTGAGCTGCCTTTAAACTCTACTAAAAGGCTCAGATTTGGAAGAACTCACCCTTATCCACTAGTAAATCCCCCTAGACTTGTTGCTAAGAACATCAATCCAGCTCAGCGACAGTTGCAGCCTGTTCCAGCCATGGCATTGCCTTTTGCAGCTTTTCATGGTGAGAGCCCCTTAAACCTCCCACGCTATGACCCAATTTTAGGATCAGCTTTAAAAAATGTGCCCTCTTTTGATGGAGTGGGACCTATTACGGTTGCTGAGCATATCAAGAATATTTCCAATCTTTGCAATATTCACAATATAACAAAAGAAAATATTGCCATCAGACTGTTAGCCTTGTCTCTGAAAGGGATAGCTCTCGACTGGTACGGCACCTTGCCTGTAAATTCCATACATTCTTGGAACGAATTGGGCACCCATTTAACTGATCATTTTGGGGAAAAAAGTGATGGCCTCTCTCTTGCTGAGTAGCTGACAACTATAAAAAGAGCTCTGCACGAGTACATGCAGGACTTCAATATGCGGTTTCAAAAGACTTGGGATAGAATTCCCATCTTGGTAAGGCTGAATCCCAGCTATGCTTTCTTGTACTATCTAAAAGCATTGAATAGTGATATTGTTGTGATGATCCAATTTATGGGGGGACACATACTGCCAGCTGTATATGACATAGCCATTGTGGCCGAAAATTGCTTGGTTCAAGCCAAAAAAATTGCCCCTAGGCCTCATATGCCACTTTTCCCAAAACCATTGCCCCCAATTCAGGCTGTCGCTCCCATAATTTCTCCCCTACCTATCATTGAGAAGCCAGCTACTTTTCCATCCAATGAATTAAATGAAGTTAAGGGCCTATTGCAGAGCATGTCAAACAAACTTGTTGCCCTTAAAAGGCAGCAAGCTCAAAGCAACAAGCCAAACCAGGGTTATCAGAATTATGGCCATGCCCCTAGACCCCCCTTTCAAAACTATAACCAAGGCCAAGGGCAACTTACTACAACCAGGCCTTATCAAAATTATAACTCAGGCCCCTTTTCATCATCTAAAGCCATGGTGCCTACTCAGAACAATCTAGTGCAGGAGCAGCCAGGCTGTTCAACCATGGGACAAGGTCAAGAGCAAGTTGCCCATATGAATGACATGATGAATTGCTTTCAGAATTTAGAAAATTAGGCTGCTAATTTTTCCCAATTTTTTGAGTTTCCAGCCCAACCCAGCACAAGTAACAATCAAACTCAGTCGGATTCTACCCTGATAAATCACGAAGAAGGGGAACTTTGTGCAATTAATCATGGGGGCACTGTAGACAATCAGGTTGATTACGTTGCAGCCAATACGAGATTTAAAAGAAGAGTAGTTGGAGAAGTGCAAGCTTCCCCTCAGGTAGCAACGAATCCTCCATCACTCCCTTTTCAAAAGGCCCCAATTCCCAGACAACCGTTTGCACCTCTAGCTCCCCAGTCTACAGCTCCAGCTGGGATCAGCCCAAAGGAAAGTATGAAAGGGATCAGCCCCCAAGTTAATATAATTGATCAAATGAAGAAATTGCATGTGAACATTTCTCTATGGGATTTATTGTCTCTTCCAGGACAAAAGGAGGTATTGAAGAAAGAATTGCATGATCTAGATCGCCAGGCCATCCCAACAGACACTAATAACGTCCTAATGACGAATGGGTAGCCTTCTGCTTCAAGTCAGGTAAAGAAAGAAGAAAAGACTCCCCCTTTTTATGTATCTTTGATCATAGGGAATTTCTTATTACATAATTTCATAATTGATAGTGGGGCCAGCACTTCAGTAATGCCCAAGTGCATTGCTGATAAGATGGGGTTAAAGTACGAAGCCATGAACAAGGGAGTCTTGCAACTAGATGGAACACCTGCAAAGATAGTCAGGATCTTGAAAGGATTGAGTTTAACATTGCATGCCTGCCCAACATTCTCAATCCCCCAAGATATAGTGGTAGCGGACGTTCCTCCATATTTTGCAATCTGTTTGTTTAGGGACTTTACGTCCAAAATAGGTGGTTATCTAGCAGCGAATTGGTCATATCTGGTTTTCAGAACCAAATACGGGACCAAAGTGAAAATTGAATCTGAGCCACTCTACAAGGACCATTTAGAGCCCTATTCACCCAAGGCAGCAAATGTCAGTTACACTATCATTGATCCAGAAGACTCTCAAATAGACAAGTCCTCATCTTCTGCTCTTGAAGGAGTCGCAAATCTACCCTTGGATGAGTGGGGAAGCAATAACTTCGAGTACGATCCTTATAAGTTTATTGAGGAGGTAGACCTTGGCATCTATTGCTTGCATGAAGAAAGTGCCATCATGCCCAATATAATGATAGAGAACAAAGAAGACCTTGGCCTGTGGTAGCTGTACTTCAACGGTTCCAGTAGCAAACTAGGTGCTGGTGGTGGGGCAATGTTAATCTCCCCTTCTAAAGAAATGTACTTTTTAGCCTTTCGTTTCCAGTTCTATTGCACATGTAATGTTGCAGAATATGAGTCTTTGATTCATGGACTTGAGTGGGCAAGAAAGAGAGGGATCAGGAAATTGCAAATCTTGAGGGACAGTGAACTAATAGTGAATCAAATAAGAGGCCTAAACCTGACCAAGAACTCCTTACTGAAGTCTTACAAGCATAGAGTCTGGGACTTGATGGAAGATTTCCTTGCTCTTAACATTACCTCGATTCCTAGGGAACAAAATAAGCAGGCTGACAGGCTGGCAGCTGTTGGCGCCCAATTTGATGTTTTAAAAAAAATAAGTAGGGGTTGTGGTTCACGCCATTTAAAAGTGGTGGTTCAGCCTTCAATTCCAGACAATGTTACAAATGGCAGGTCTTCGAAAATGACCAGCAGATAGCTCTTTTCCTGTAAGAAGAAGCTGAGTTTGCGGTCCATAATCAAGCAAAATTGCAGCAGCAATATGGAGATTAGATTGTTCAATTAAAGAACAATAAACTCCCTAAGGGTCTGGTCACACTTGAAAGTATTTTCAATGGAGAGGACCAACTAAGAGATGACAAAGCATGCATCACTACCAAAGAGGAGAATTATGAAAAAGTTGAAATCTTCAAGGACAAGTTGCTGGCGCTCGGTAAGGTCTGCACGTTTCAAGAAAGGCAAGCTTTCATTCTATTGTGTCAGGAGTTCGCTGACGTCTTCGCCTGGAACTATAGCGACTTGAAAGGTTTCGATCCAAGACTCGCCCATCACACCATCGAATTAGAGGAAGGTGCAAAACCAGTCATGCAAAAATAGAGACCTGTTAATCCGAAGATTGAGCTCCTTATGCAGAAAGAATTGGTCAAGTTGATTGAGTCCGGCATTATATTTCCGATCAAACATTCCTCATGGTTGGCCAATTTGGTTCCAGTTAGAAAGAAAAATGGGGAAATCAGGCTGTGCGTCGACTTCAGAGACCTTAATAAAGTCTCTTTAAAGGATCATTATCCCCTTTTGAACATGGAGCAGATCCTCCAAAAGGTAACTGGTTCCGAATGCTTCTCCCTCCTGGATGGTTATTCGAGATATAATCAGATTCTGGTGCGGGGCTGCGACCAATACAAAATAGCCTTCACCACTAAATGGGGAATGTTCGCCTACCATAAAATGCCTTTTGGGCTATCCAATGCTGGTGCTACTTTCCAGCAAGCCATGGACATGGCTTTTAGTGGTTTGATAAATAAGAACGTGCTGGTGTACCTTGATGATATAACGGTTTTCTCCAAAGAGGTGGGACAGCATATGAAGCACCTCAGGCAAATTTTTGTGAGGTGCAGGGAATTTGACATCTCCCTAAATCTAAAGAAATGTGTATTTGCAGTTCATGAGGGGAAACTTCTTGGCCACATTGTGTCCAAGGAAGGTTTGTCTATTGACCCCGAAAGAGTTTGCTCCATCTTGGAGATGTCCCTACCAAAGCACAAGAAAAGCCTGTAGAGTTTCTTTGACTGAATAAATTTCATTCGGAGGTTCATTCTAAATTTTGCTGAAATAGTTAAACCCCTAACCTCCTTGCTGAGGAAGGGTGAAGAATTCAAATGGACAATGCCAAGAAAAGATAGCTTTGAAGCTATCAAACAGGCTTTGACCCAGGCTCCCACTCTAATCAGCCTCGACTTCAATAAAGACCTCAATCTCTATACCTTCAGCAATGGAGAAGTAATATCTACTATGCTTGCTCAAGCAAATAGTGATAACCTCAAACAACCACTCGCCTTCTTTAGCCAAGGGTTAGAGGACTTCGAAATTAGGTACACCTACGTAGAGAAGCAAGTCCTGACAGTGGTGCGCAGCTTGAAGAAATTTAGATATATGTTATCAAACAGTAGGATCCATCTCATGGTTCGACATCCTAGCGTCAAGGATTTCTTGACCAATCGAGACTTAAATGAGAAAAGAGCGGGATGGATCACCAAAGTGATGGAGTACGATATAGACATCAAAACCGCCAAGTTGGTGAGAGGAAGGGGCCTGTGTGAACAATTATTAGCAGATTTGAGGCAAAGGGGTGAAGACAGCTTACTGATCCATAACGCAGCCACTACAGAAGAACCAGCTATCGTAAGAGATTGGACGTTGGACATGAGGCATTTCCTTCTTACAGGCGAATGTCCACAGGGTCTCGGTAAGGCTGAAAGAAGGTATTTTAAACTTCAGTCCCTTCCCTATGCTTTGATTGATGGAGTATTATTTAGGAAGGATCTCTCCAGGGTTCTCTTGAGATGCATTCACTCCAGTCAGGTTGACAAGGTATTGGCTGAGTTTCATGATGGGCTAGCAGGCGGCCATTTCGCCCCTAGGACCACAGCAGCAAAAATAATGAGAGCTGGCTATTTCTGGCCCACTCTCTTCAAGGATACCCACGCATGGGTAAGAAAGTGCCAGAAGTGTGCACTTTTTGACAGAAAATAGTGATTGGCTGCCATGCCCCTACAACCCATTCAAGTTGAACAACCATTCATGCAGTGGGGCCTAGATTTCATAGGGATGATCAATCCTCCCTCTAGTGCCAGACACAAATGGGTCCTGACTACTACGAATTATTTCACCAGGTGGGTGGAAGCCATTGCTTTGAAAGAAGTAAATGAA
Source organism: Torreya grandis (assembly GCA_037957365.1). NCBI lineage: Eukaryota > Viridiplantae > Streptophyta > Pinopsida > Cupressales > Taxaceae > Torreya > Torreya grandis. Next base: position 639,132 of record JARHVA010002169.1, on the reverse strand, counting down.
AGCACGGTCCTGGATTTGTATGAGGACTTAGTGACAAGGTTTGGGGTCCCAGCCACCATAATCTCAGATAACGCCTTGGCTTTTCTGGGAACCAAAACGAGTGAATGGGTGCTAAGGTATGGTATATACCTCAGCACTTCATCAAATTACTACCCGGAGGGGAATGGGCTAGCTGAGTCCACTAACAAAAATTTGATCAAGATTATAAAAAGGACCATGGAAGAAAATCAGAAAACTTGGCATGCCAAGTTGAAAACAGCTCTATGGGCCGATTGAATCACTCTGAAGAGATCAATCAAAAATTCTCCATATACGCTTGTGTATGGAAGGGAAGCAAGGTTTTCTATCTCACTCGAATTGCTAGCATTAGATCTCGCTCATCAACTGTAGCTAGAAGAAGGAAGTAGCATGGAGGTCAGATTGTGTGAACTAATGGAGCTCCAGGAGGTAAGGAATCATGTCGTGGTCTCTATGGTCAGTCTCTAACAGCAGGTGAAAGGACATTTTGACAAGAAGTCTTCGTCAAAAAGTTTTGTCGAAAGAGACATTGTCTTAAAATGGGATGAAGATAGAGCTAAGCCTAGAAAACATGCAAAATTTGATGCCCTCTGGAGCGGTCATTACATCATTACTCAGTGCAAGCAACATAACGCGTTCTAGCTCTCCAAGTTGGATGGCAAAGAATTGTGTATCCCAGTCAACGGGATACATCTGAAGCATTGCCACTAAATTTTGGTTTGACTGTACATAATTTTCCCTATTTTCCCTAAGTGCAGTTTGCATAGTTAGTTGTTTTTAGCATTGTGTGTTTCCCTTCATTTTGGGGGTAAATTCTGTGTATTTTGATTCTGGGATTATCAAGCTGTGGAGAACTCTCTTCAAAAGTCACCCTCTGACTCTACACCCAATGGAATGTAAGGCAACTGAGTTCTAAGCCTAGCAGGCATGCTTCCCCTGCGAGTCACCAATTTGTTGACCCAATTTCGTCCCTCAAGTAAAATCTCGGTCACCTTCTACACCTGCTTTGCATGGCCAGTCATTTCTAGTTGCAAGGTCCACCTTCAGGGTTCGACAGCTCTGTTTCAGAGCATTGGCTCATTGGCCTAGTTCGTTGGCATTCACAGTAGCAAGAGGCAGAGTCTTCAAACGTTCATAAGAAGAAAGGAAAAAATTGGGGCGTTCGATACTTTGCAAAAAAAGGAAGGGCAAAAAAAATGCAGAGGGCGGCACAATCGCCACCCACAACACGGGTGGGTAAAAAGAGATCCCCTACACACAATGCAGAGGGTGGAAAAATCACCGCCCACAACGCTGACGGAGAAAAAGAGGCCACTAACATCGGTCGACGTCGGCAAAACTGCCGCCGTCAGCATCTTACATAGGCTGACGTCAGAAAAATTGCCGCGGTTGGTAGCTTATTAGCCGACGTCGGTAGAAGTCCTACATGCAATCCACTGCAGCGGGTGGCAAATTTGCCACCCACAATAGCAGGCGGCAAAAAACACCTATAGAGCACAGGAAAAAACCTACCCAGTTGCCAGAAGAGAAGACTAGCACACAAAACGAGGCAACAAGCATGGTCTTGGCAGACTTATGACATCAGCTACAGTGTTTTTTCACTTTTTCCAATGAGACTCCTCTTGGCTTTTCTCTATAAATGGGCAGACTTGTTCATTTATCAAGGATCTTCCCCACTTTTGAAAAGAGCACTGCTCTCCAAATTTTCCACCTGAATCAATAAAAGACAATTTTACCTCTATTTGGATGGATCTTTCTATGTATGCATTGAATGTTAATCTGTGTCTAGTCATTGTCTCTTGATGCTCTCACAGGTTCAACACCAGCAAACCTATGATCTACAAAGTACCATTGTCTGCTGCTGCCAGGAGTAGAGTTCTATTTTGGAGGTATAAAACAGGTAAGGTCACTTACAGTGTGTATTTCTCAACACCTTGGTGAGTCCCTATTTCTTGTGCTTTCCATAAGAACCTCCCTATCATCCTAGAGACCTGGTCTTTTCTGCCAGATCTGAGTGTATGTATGTTTTTCCCTGATCCTGAGTGTGGATGTGGAAGGTCAACATGTTTTTGGTGTATCACCTCTTTTAGAGTAGGCTGTTTATTTTCATGCTTTTTCTCTATCTCTTTTCATCCCCCCCAGTATACCTATATACCTATATTTTGCGCTACCTGAAACAAACAAGATACATCAGAGGGAACTAGCCCATACCTAGAGACTCTCCTCTCCTGCTTCGCCGTCCCACAGGTGAGAGAGGGGTTTCCATGTTGCGGGGAGAGGGTAGGAATCCATTTTCCTGCCGCAGGGTGCACTTTCCAGCGTCAACACCTATTATTGAAGAAGTGTCTTCTTCTTCTACGTAGAATAATGAGCAAAATATAGTGGACAATGTGTAAGCAATGTCTAATCCAAATCAAAGTGGTACTAATGCAAAAACAAATAGTCAACAACATGTGCCTATAGTTAATACCATGAGTGGAAAATCATACCAAGGAGTAAGATTTTCTATATCCTAACCTCAACTAGCTGCTTTATCCATCGGGCAACCAATAGGATTAGGTAGTCAACCAGTAACCAATATTATGCCTCAACAACATAATGTGATGAATCCTACTCCTCAACAAGTGGTGAGTAGTATTCCACAACATCAGGCATAATCTAGTGTACCAATGTAACTAAGGCTAAATGTATTACTAACTTAATAAGGGGCAACTAATGTTCCACCTCACTAGGTAGTGGTAAGCATACCTCTTTAGTCGTAGACTAGTGTACCAATCTAAAACCAAAAGATGACTAGCCAACAATGTGTAAATATTGGTCAACAACAGATGTTGAATCTTTAACATGTGATCACTTCCCAACAAGGATTTGTGCAACAAGGAGGCTCCCATGTTTCTCAAGTACCTACTAGATAATAATTGGTTCAAAATGTGCCACAAGTTTAGAGACAGGGTCTTGGTTCACAAGTTCCCACTCAAAAACAAGGTTTGATTAGTCAATAGCTATCCCTTTTCAACCACAACAAGCACAATATAGTTATATCCCTCTATCCCAACCACAAATTCCTCCAAGTCAAACCTTCATATTCAACCTAAACCAGAATATCACACAATTAAATGTGCAATTTCAAGTACATCCTAATCCATGTATGCATATTCTTGGTCCATTTTCCAACCAAACAAATACCTTAATAGATATCTCCATCATACCCTGGTCAAAGTGTTCCACTTGTGACCTCCCAGCCATCTACTCAAACCAATGTTCCTTCCAGTTTTTTATCCCAAGAATTTTAATAGATGAAGGATGCAATTACTACCATTCAGGCTGAGAAACAGACTAAAAAGTTTAAGTTGGATGACATGTGTTCTTATCCATTCAACATGAAGTACTTGTAGATACCATTTCCTCTAAGATATGAACCATCAAAATTCAACAAATACAAAGGGAAAGGTGACCCTAAGGCCCATTTAATCGAGTTCTTTATTGCATGTCAACTAGTGGCATATATCGATATATACCTTTTGTTGTTATTTCCAAGGAGCTTGGATGGACAAGCCTTGGAGTAGTTTTTAAAGTTGCCCAAGAATTTAGTAACAAATTTGATGATCTTTTCAGTAAGTTTGTGCAGTACTTTTCCTATAATATTGAACATGAGATTTTATTGGTTAACTTAACATAAGCAAAATAAAAAGTTAGTGAGAGTTTTGCAAGTTATCTATAGTGATGGAGAGCCCTTTCAAGCCGATTCACACATAGTTTACCAGATAAATAATTAGCCTCTGTGTTTACTAAAAATTTGCATAGTGAGATAGCTTATCATCTAGAACTACAATGTGTACATACTTTCAAGGAGATCATCAACAAAGGCTTGTTGATTGAGTGAGCTCTTATTAATAAAGGGATCATCAAGCTTACTTCAACTAATCAGAATCAAGGTACCAATTAGGGAAGTGGCCAAAACCAATATCCAATCTAAGTGTAAGCATCGCAACTACCACAAGCCAATAACTAAGATAGACCAAAGTAATTAAACCGTAATAGGAATGTTGTGGGTATTGAAGTAACTAAGTCACATCATGTCCAAATAGTGTAAACATCATCTACACCACCTTTTTATCCTACTCCTACCCAACAACCTCTCCAACCAATGTCATAAGCACAACAATCAAGACCTGTACAACAAATACAATAACCTTTACTATTGCAAACCCCTCCTCCAAGGATAACATTGCCTATGCATCATGTCTTTAGTGACATGGGAGAGCCTATTGAGTTTTTATTTTACAAACTTTCTGCTACTAATCTAATTAGTTGGCCTATACCAAAGCATTATCTACAATGCATTCCTTATCCTAATTGGTAACATGAAAATGAATTTTGTGAATATCATCGGGTCAATGGGCATAATCTATGAAGATGTATGCAAATCAAGTATTTGATTGAGAATATGTTGGATAATGAGGAGATAACATAGGATAATAGTGCTTCCACCTCTAATCAAACTCTTGACATTTATCAAAACCCCTTTCCCCAACATAACACATAGCAATAACATAAAAATTAGCAACAATAATAACAACAACACCAGTTAATGTAACATTGAAATAAATAGTATCAAAATTAAAGGACAAATCAATAGAATCAATAACAAAACCCACAATGTAAAAATAATGGACAAAACCAAGGTCAGAGTGATAACAACCAACAAACCTACCATGCAGTTGCACATGACTACAACAAGGTTGTAGGTCATATTACAGGGGCTAGAGTTAAAACCATCTCAATTAATCCTAGACCAAGAACTAATCAATTTAGACCATTGCTAAAAAATACCGCTCGAAAAAATTATATGTATAATCTTTCTTTGACCTGGGACTACACATAGGTGATCTAACAAATCAGGACTTTCACTTTTAGACCTTATACCGGTAACTCACCCTTGCCACATGACCACATACAAGTGCACTAGTAACTGAGACTTGTCTTATTTGGTCCCACACCATTCCCAACATTTGTTATCAATTTTGGTCCAACATCTAATCCTAATTGTGAAATCAAAACTCAGAGGTCAAAGATTACTATCCCAGGCCCATAGCCATCTACCACTTTGATTTTTACCTGATCAACCATTCAGCCTTGAAATATACCATTCACCATTGACCAAGACAAGAAGTTTCATATTGTGAAATAATTACAAAAGACACCAACACAAATTTCTATTTTATATTTGTTGCAAATGTCAACAATCCACAATAAAATTTTGAATGAGTTTTTAAACCAGTCCATTGTTACCAGTGACATATCCCCTAATAAATTTTAAGCTTTGGTTAGACACCTAACTTTAGCCCAACAAGTCACATTCAATCAAAGTGATATGTCTTCCCTTGGCCTACTCCATAATAATCTATTGTACATATAAGTTTATATAAAGTAGAATAAAGTGAAACATGTCCTTATAGACAATGGATCAGGCCTCAACATAGTGTCTCTAAAGCTCATCAAGCTTTTTGGGTACACAATGGTAGATCTCCAACCATAAATGATAACTATCAATGCCTATGATAATCAGGAAAGATAATCACAAGGCACCAGTAGTTTATCAATTATCATTGGGCCTTTGACCCACGATACACTTTTCCATGTGTTTGATCTTGAGTTTTCATATAATATGCTTCTAGGTAGGCCTTGGTTACATGAGATTCATGCAGTCCCATCAACACTGCACCAATATATCAAGTTCTCCCACTCAGGGATGGAAGTGAATATTCTAAGAGATTTACATCCATATAAAAACTACAAACATCTTGAGGCCAAGTTTTAAAGCTATAATTACCAATGCATCATGCATCCAAGTTCGAAGTAGGATAAAGGAAAGGCCATACTTATTGATCCTCCATAGGATAATTGCATAGATCTTAATACATTGGATTCTCTTTCCCACATATCACCTCCTGAATCTTTTGATCATTTCACCATTTTAGATAATGGCCCAGGGGATTATGTGACCCATGATACTTTCTGTATTGCCAATCTTTCTCAAAAATCCAAAGACCTTTGGATGACCTAAAAATACCCCACACATGCATTAGCAAAAAAGGAACAAAGATAAGGGACCTATCATGTTTGTACCAGTATCTAGCCTAGAAGTAGACCCTCTTGAAGGGGATGAATCATGGTAATACAATGACAACCAAGCTGATTGTTATAAAAGTGTAAAGTATCATATTCCAAATAGGATCATGGAGCATGAAGATTATGAACCATTGAACCAATTTCCATGACTAAATATAAAGGACCTTATGGACTTAGATTTAAACCACCTGGGGGTGGCCCCACATATCTTATTCAAGTTCCATCATTGATGACTAGTGATGATGATGCTAACAATGAAGTAGAGTCTGATCATAACCTCACATTTGATGACCTAGCTGAGACTAACCTATTTGATAATAATTCCATTTTTACCCTTACCCCAATCATTCATCACAACCCATTTCCATTATACTATCCCCAACTAATAGATTGGGACCAACAAGAATCGAATTTACTAGTTGATGAGTTTTAGAATGATGAGGTATTCTGTGAGTTTTTATACCTTAGAGATAACATTCTATTGGGAGATCATAAATCAATATTCTTAATTACATTAGATCTTGAAGCCTATTTTAGAGAGCAGGTGAACACCCTTAGCCAAAAACAAATAAATAAAACATTGAGGTCCCAAAGTGAAAACCTCTTTGAGGCACTTTATGACCAAGGAAAAAGTAAAGATAAAGGTTAGTTTAGTGGTGAAAACTTGTTTCAGGCACCATTAGATGGGGGTGTTCATTCTTATTAAAATCTAGACCAGGAGACCACCAATGATGAACTTGCCTATGGATCCGAGTTTAGTTTTGAACAACAACAAGTATTTGATCAAATTATTCAATAATTTTTGACTATTTTTGTCACATGGCTAGATCTCCCATTGGGGGACTCAGATTCATCATGCCTAAGAGATGTTGAAGAGTAATTCCTAATAGAGGACCTTAAAATAATTCAACAGTTCAAGTCTTTGTCTACTATCAGAAAATATGGCTCAACCCTTCTAGTTAAAGATACAATAGAGGTAAACATCGAGACTTCATCGGACCCAAAATGTATAAAATTAGGCATGTCCCTCACTAAGGAGGATTGTGAATTTTTTATAGCTCTATTAAGAGAATTTGTAGATATCTTTGCATGGGCTTATTCTGACATGATAGCTTTGGACCCCACCTTGGTTCTGCACCACCTTGTGGTCAATCTTGATGCGAAATTGATGAAACAAAAGTTAGATAAGATACATCCTCACATTTTTGTCTTGGTAAAGAAAGAGTTGTAAAAACTCTTAGAAATAGGATGTATCTGATCCATTGACTACTTAAAATGGATACCTATGTTATACCTATTATCAAAAAGCATGAAGGAATCAGAGTCTATACTAATTTTTGAGATATAAACAAAGTTTCTCCTAAGGATGATTTTCCATTGCCTAATATTGACATGATCATCGACTCCATGGTAGGTTATGAAATGCTTTCACTCATGGATGGATTTTTAGGATACAACCAGATCAAAATATCACTAGAAGACCAACATAAAATAATGTTCACCACTCCATGGAGAACATTTTTTTATCAGGTAATTCTATTTGGTCTTAATAATGTTGGAGATACATATCAAAGGGTCATGACTATCATATTCCATGATATGATGCATGATATTATTGAAGACTATGTCAACAATATATTAGGAAAATATAAAACTAGCATTGACCATCCAGCAGTGCTACGTAGGATATTTTAAATATTGTGGGAGTACATAGTCAAACTCAATCTAAAGAAATGTGTGTTTGGTGTAACCTCAATAAATTTACTTGGCTTCATTATGTCTCATAGGGGCATTAAATTTGATCTGGCCAAAGTCCATACTATAATCGAGATGCCACCACTAACCAATTTGAAGCAACTCCATAGTTTGTAGGGTAAGATCTAGTCAATCTAACATTTCATCTCTCAATTAGCAGACAAGTGTCATCCATTTACACATCTTCTAAAAAAGGGAGTTACATTTCACTAGGATGACCAATGCCAAACAACTTTTCAATAACTCAAGGATTATCTAGTTAATCCACCTATTTTATTACCTCTTATGCCAAGAAGGTCATTCTTGTTGTATCTATTAGCTATCGACAATGCCTTAGGGGCACTTTTGGCTCAACATGATAACAATGGAAAAGAGAATGTAGTATACTACTTAAGCCATACCTTGGTCACATATGAACATAATTATGCACCTATTGAAAAAGCTTATCTAGCCATGGTCTTCACAGCTCAAAAACTATGCCATTACATGTTGAATAATAAGACCAAAGTCATTTCAAAAGTAGATCCACTCAAGTATCTACTATCTAAAATAGCTGTCCAAGGTAGAATGGCCAAATGGATCATGCTTCTTAGTGAGTTTGACATAGAGTATATCAATAAAAAAAATCAAAGGATAGGTCCTTGTAGATCAATTTGTTGAAACACCCCTTATAGACACAAAGCCACACATATTTCATTTTCTTGATGAATCCATAATGACCATCATTGAAACACATCTTGAGGAGCAGTACTAGAAGCTATATTTTAATGGTTTATTTACTACACATTGATTAGGGGTAGGCCTCTTATTTATTACACCACAAGGGGATCTAATCCCTAAATCATTTAAAATCAATTTTGATTGTACAAATAACATGGCTGAGTATGAAGTACTTGTCACAAGACTTTGATAGGTAGTACACTAGAACATATCTCATCTCCAATTTTATGGTGATTCTCAGTTAATCATAAATCAAGTCATAGACCATTTCCAAACCAAAGATGACAAACTAGTTCCATATAAGGCTATGTTTAATACCCTAAAACAACAAATTACAAATATCCAATTTGAGCATATACCAAGGGCTAGTAATAGAACTATAGATGCCATGGCTACTATCAGATTTTTGATTCAACAAATAGATAAAGCTAGATAATATCAGTTCTTTGTTGAGAATTTGTTCACACTAACTCATGAACCTTTAACTATTGTAATTATTTGTGATATTATTGGTCCTAATTCTATCTGGTACTCAGACCTTTACAAATACCTTTATGACCAAGTTCTACCACATAACCTATCTTGAAAACAAACCAAAGTCTTTATTCATCATTCCACTCATTATACTCTACTTGGATCCACCCTTTACCACTGTAATTTTGATGGAACTCTACTTCATTGTTTAAATTTGACAGAGTCTACACTAGCGTTAAGAGAATTTCATGAAGGGGTATATGGAGCTCATTCTAGTGGGGCAATCCTATCTAAAAAGCTCTTGCATAATGGTTATTATTGGCCCACAATGAATGCAGATGTAGCTACATATGTAAAGAAGTGTGACAAATGTCAATGACATGCTAATCTGATTCATGTCCCAACCCAAACTCTAAAATTTATGTTGACACCATGGCCATTTTCTACATGGGGACTCGACCTCATTGGGAAGATCAACCTCACTTCATTTGATGGCCATAAAAATATACTTACCACCACTGAGTATTTCACTACATGGGTTGAAGCTATACCCTTCATTTACATGACTAGAAAGCAAATTTCCAAATTCATCTTCAACCATCTCATTTTCCATTATGGTATCCCCTTCAACATTATATCTGATAATGGAGGATCATTCAAGAGCAAGTATGTCGATAAGCTATGTATCAAATACAACATCGCACAATAATTTTTTATAGCATATTACCCTCAAGGCAATGGCTAGGTTGAAGCATCGAATAAAACCATTATCAATATTCTCAAAAAGATTATCAATGATGATAGTTGTGATTGGCACCTATAGATATTCTCTACCCTTTGAGCATACTGTACCAATCATCCTACCCCCATAAGAACCACTCCATATTCACTTATTTATGGTAATAAAGCCATCCTTCCCATTCAGGTAAAATTACCTTCATTGTGCATATCTTTCAAGCATGTCCTAGATGATCATGACTATCGAGTAACTCACATGTAGGAGCTAGACCTACTTGATGAAAAATGCATAGCTATGCTGAACAATCTTCAGGCATATTAGAATTGACTCAAAGGCCACTATTATCCATATGTCAAGTATAAAACATTTGAACTTGGTGATCTTATTCTTAAACAAAACCAAATGAATACCATGACTGAGAAGAAGCATAAAGCTAAATTCAAACCAAACTAGATGGGACCTTTCATCATTACTATAGATTATGGATTAGGAGCATATAGTCTTGCCACACCAGATGGAAATGAACTTCCGGAGCTGATGAATATTATTCACCTCAAGTGGTACTATGTTTGAGCACTAAGGTGTATTATCTATAAGAACCATTTTAGTGGTGCCATTTTATCACTATTCTTCTTTATACCAATAACATTCTTATCTATCCTCTTAGTTGTATCTGCTTTACATTTCTGATCTATTGACCAAATGTATTTTAAAGCCTAGCCTGTTTGACCTTAGTTTTTACCATTCATTACGCATTTCCAGCACTAAATAATATGATCAATTTCATCAAATTTTTCAAGTAATTCAGACAAAGATTGTATTTTGGAGTAGTATGATAGAAGTTTTAACAATTACATCATTCATTTGTTATTCCTTTCTTATCACCGATCTTACTACTAATTATTACTACCTTTGAGCAAATTAGTATCATTGATCCATGTCATTGTGTCCTAGTTATAACCACCTATAAGCAAACTAGGGGAAACATTTTTTTATTGATCCTTGACATACCAAATTTCCACTTCTTGTGCCATACTATGCCTTTTTACCAACTATGCATATTTTGTTTAAATTGACTGCTACACTAGTTGAATTCCGTCGCTCTAAGGTGGAATTACATTGACTTGAGTTCCTACTCTGGAAATATGTAGGTAGTGCTTGATACTTGTTGAGGTTAGCTCAGTCAACATTTCCACCATGCTCTCATCCATTTATGAGAAACCTAAGTTTGAATGCTTGATCCATTTTACATGCAACCTAAGTTTGAATGCTCTCACCATTTTACGATCAACCTAAGTTTGAATGCTCTTACCATTTTATGAGCAACCTAAGTTTGAACACTCTCACTATTTTGTGATATTGAACCATTTAGTGTCTCATCATCATTGATCAAGTTGAGATAGTTAAAAAAAATTCAAAAACATTTGTAAAATTTTTAGAAAAATCCAAAAACATTGACCATTTCTTTGCCTTAAGGATTATGGGAACCCTTACTATGTTGTAGGAACACCACTTGTCACTTAGTTTCCTCATCCTTTTTGGCCTTTTCTCTCATACACTTACCATTTTTCAAGACCATTCCTATTATTCTATCACATCCATTCTATTTTTTATTATTAGTTATCATATTCTTTCCATTCCCTAGGAGAACTACATTTGGCCTAAAGTTTTTTATTGGATATTACATCCATGAAACTATGTAGGCAACATCCACTTGCCTAGTGCATATGTAGACATCTCTGCAACCCCATTCCTTTTTCTTCTATTCCCATATTTTTATTCATTTGTTAAGTTTTCACCTATATTGTAGGGGCAATATTCGTATGGTTTCTATTATGTTTGTTTGTTTGTTTATCTCTACTTATTTTGTTTATTTGTCTGTCTATTTGTTTAATTTTAGCATTGTTGTCTTGATTTGGTTTATGTGTATTTATTAGGTGATTTCTTGCCCACACTTATACTCTAATTCATCCATATTCATATGTTTACATTATCATCATGGTTTCTATCATTGGTACATTATTTTCTATCGAGTATTGGATTGCGAGAGTCAATCCTTATGAATATTTCAGCCAAGTCCTCATGATGTTATACCATGATGCCTACTAACACGTGATATAAAAAACCTTATCTTCAAGAAGTATATTCAACAATGGTGGCATCAACATCTCTTCAGCACCAACATCTTGATTCAATCCCAATCATATCCCAAATAGAGTAATTAACCATGAAAGTATTCCAACCTTTATTAGTTTGGATGAGCATCTCCCTACTAGTAGGTTATTCCAACTCATCATTACCATCCGTGTTAAGTTATCACATCCTCAACCAAGTTTGTCATGTTTTCCATAATTGAGGTCCAATGATTATAACTTCCTATGGGAAAATCATTGCACACTGTCCCACCTATATTTCTCAATGATTATAACCACCTTTAATAAAATCATTATGTTATCACCACTTTACATTTTCCACCCATACAAAGGCACATTGTTATCTTGTTTTTCTATCCTAACTAGGGTAGTTCCATCTTCTCAATGATTATAACCACCTTTAGACAAATCATTGTGTTATCATACCATGTTGAGACTATTAGGGTACAATGCTTATAACCATCTTTGGGCAAACCATTATACACCATCCCACTTGCATTCTTAGTGATTTTGATTAATTTTTCAAAATCATTGTGTTTTCACCCCATCATCTTTCATTTCTTTGGTTCCCTCATTTCACTTCTTTCTTTTTGAGGGACCATTTGTCGACCTACTTGTGCCAACCGTTCCCTCGAGGGGGCATCATACAGTTAGTTTATCATCATTGCAGTTGTAGGAATACATGACCTTTTCATTCTTTGAGAAGATGTTATTATGTTTATAGCTTACAACATCTTCCTAAATAGGGGGAAAATATATACACCTAAATTTGGCCACCAATGACCTCCAACCAAACTTTTGACCAATTCTTACTAAAATATACAATTTGGCCTAAAAACATTAAAAGATTTGAACCTGATATAGTAAAGTGTTAATTTTGGCTAGGGTATCCCTAAATGGGGCAATGCAATTTATGGGCCAGCTAACTTTGATCAAATCATTTCAAGTCAAAATGTCAATTTTGTACCTAGGTGCCCTAGTTTGTTTTTTTCTATCAAATCTCTTTCACAAGACACGTGCCTTTATTATTTTGTATTGACAACATCCTGAATGAGATAATGGATCCAATGCATCTGACATTAACTTCTAACTCCAATCTAGTCAAATTTTGGACCAATAACAAGGGATTCTGATCAATTTGAGTAATTTGTGTACAAAGTACTTAATCATGATTAAGAGCTAATTAAAACAAATTAGAACCTAATTAATAATTCTATGAAAACTTGTTAAATACATATTTTTGGAAATGAATATTGAATATATGCATCATCAAGTGACCTCATTTCTTGGAAAAGACATCCCTAGGCCATAAATGCCACAAATATCAAGATTTAATCCTCCCATGCCTCATCAAAGCCCTCCATGCCTCCTAATTTCTCCTCTATCTCAAATATTGATAAGCCTATTTATCAATTTTAATTGCATAATTGGATTAATCCTTATCCATGCATCTCAATCTTAAGATGGATGGTTTATGTTGATTCTACCTATTTACAAAAATCTATAAATAGGAGGCCTTGTCACATGAATTTTAAGTCTTGATAATGCAAATTTATAATGTACAAATGATTCCAAAATCTATTGCAATTAGTGTTACCATGCCAAATTAATTCAAAGCCAAGCCAAGCCAAATCCAAAGGTGCCAAGAGGAGGTGGAGGATAGTCAAGCTCCATTGCAACAGACTTTATGAGCATGAGCTAAGCAAACCACTACAAAAGCATTTGTAGCATCCAAGGAAGGTGAAGGATTCTTGTTTTTCCTTACTATTTATTTGTGTTTGTTATTTGTTTTTATTATTAAGCTCACCCTAGTAACTAGGCATGGAGATGTTAGTTTAGTGTGTTGTTTATCAATTTTCTTTGTTCATTTTGTCACTAACACAATACTAATCTCCTCTTCATAGTCAAATTCCTAGTTCGCAGCATCAAATACATTATCAATTATTTTTAATACTATTTGCATGATTTTATAAAACTTTAGTTGCGTATCTAACTCAGAAAAATCTATTTAAAAATTCAAAAGTTAATAATATTTTGCAAATAATATTTATGAAAAAATCCTAATGGTATATACTAGCTCCTTTTGCTTGTTGAGGTATCACCTTACATGTTTCAAAATCCTATATCCTTTTCATCCATATTCCAATTTCTTGTTTAGATTATATCAACTAAATCTTTTCTACTACTATCCAAGTTGTTTTCCTTATACCACCTAAATTCCTTGCATCTTTTCCTTTGTGATGAAGTGCAAGACTTAGTGGAAATCCTCCTGAGTTCACCCAAATTCTTGAAACTCAACCATATACCATGGATAAACAACCAATTCAGGTTCCATTCATAGATTCTACATATCCAGTTTACACCAATTTCAATGAGGATGATTTTGATAAAGAGAAGTATGAAAATAACAATGATGAAGTACACACCGATGTTCATGCTCCACCACATTGGACTACTAATCCACTTCCACCCATTGTTGATAATGAAGTCATATTCAACAAAGATTTGGTTTTACAAAATTTTAGTGAAAGATTTAAGGAAAAACTTAAAGATCATACACTAATTCTACAATCTATCATGGAAATAAAAAAATGCTAAGAAAGTCAAGTTTTCTAGTCATTCAGAGTAGCTAGTTGTAAATGACACTATGAGGGTAACTATGTCTCAACCATGCCCTATAGCATCCCAACCTTCTTCTATGCCACCAGTTGTAGTTAGTGCATACCTATCTCCTAATGTGGTATCCCTTATGTAAGAGATCTGATCTCTTCAATCCAAGGTGTAAAATCTTGAGCAAGGTACAACTAGACCTACGTAGGCTTTATATTCTTTTGATTTTATGCATACACCATTGGCACATCACATTTATTCTACACCCTTGCCACAAGGATTTGTTCAACCCAAGCTTAATTTTTATGATGACAAAGGTGATCCAGAGACACATTTGAGAGATTTTCATGTAGCATGTTTGGATTATGTACCCAATGATTGGCTATTTACTAAACTCTTTCCATAGAGCCTAAAGGATTATGCTCTACAATGGTTTTATAGTCTACCAAATCAGTCAGTCATGACATTCAATCTTTTAGTAGACATGTTCTTAGCACATTTTAGTATCAATATTGGTGATAAGGTTTCATATGCATAAATTGCACAATAAAAACAAAGGTCAAATGAGTCCATCACGGATTATGTTCTTAGTTACAAGACTATTCTAGTTATGTTTACTATCCCCATGGCTGATCAAGAGCTATAGGACATCTTTAAACAGAGCCTTCTACTAGCAATGCATGAATCCATTATGTTCAAATGATTCTTTTCCTTCACCGAATTGTGTCATACACTTAAGGGAAGAGAAGTCAAGTTAATCTCAATGGGCAAACTCAAGTATTCAAGTACACTAGACACAACTACTAAGAGTAATAACAAAGTCCCCTATAAGTTCAAAATAAATTATAATAAGAACCAGAATCAACCAATAGTCAATGTTAGCTTTCAATCCCCCTCAGTGTATAGCTTTATTAGCACCTCCTCGACGTGCATTTACCAATTTTCTAATTTCTCCAGCTAGAGTTCTACATTATTTATTGGGATGTAACATCCTCACTCTCCCACCTATTTGGGAAGCAAATCTAGAAAAGCCTCTTACATGGGGATATGATCAGCATCCATTTTGTGATTTTCATAAGGCACCAAGGAACACTACAAATAGATGCATCAATTTATGACATAAGATATAGGATATGATAGATGATAATCTACTTGATCTAGGAACATCAGTTGAGCTTCCAAAGATAAATCCAACACAAGATAAAAATTTGAAAATGTTTTCAAATCCATTTCCACAACATTCAGAATAAGAGAAAGATGTTCATTATACATACTATACACATCCTCCACCAGCAACATATCAGGCATATTCAGTTGAGACACATCCTTTGAGGGGTATGATAGGTGTATATGAGTCCAAAGTTATATCCACACCTTTGATATCCTTTTCAGATAAGGAGATTATGGAGGATGATATAGGTTACAATGCACTTTTTATCAAAGCACATATCCATAATCAGCCTATCCATAGTGTCCTCATTGACAATGGTTCTAGTCTTAATATGTGCACCTTCACACTACTACAACATTTGGGTTATTCAGAGTAGGATATAATTTTGATTGATATAATTATCAATGGGTTCAGTGGGCATGTTTAGAGTTTATTAGGCAACATAGTACTTCCATTACAAGTTGGTCCTACACATGTGGCTACACCATTCACTATAGTTCCTAGTGCAAGAGTTTTTGACATACTACTTGGTCAACCTTAGATTCAAAAACTCAAAGTAGTACTTTCCATAGTTCATATATGCATGAAGTTCATTCACATTAATTAATTTATTATAGTTGTTAGAGTTCCTTATGAGTTACCACTTCCCACTTCAGAGCCATCTACCAGCTTCCAGTCACTAGATCTAGTTCTTCCACTGGTTTTAGCTTCTCCTCCAACTTTTGTTCTAGTTATAATTTAGGTTCAACCATAGTTACAACATCCTTTGCTAGTATAAAGGGTGAATACACCCCCATTGCTTCGAGATTCTAGATAGCTTCTAGTAATAGTATTCGCACCTAGAGTAGTTACATTGAGATCTCATATAGCTATACAGAGAGCACCTATTCGTAGAGCTTCTTCTCCTCCTTTCAGATGGGTCCCTAAGATACCTATAGTTGTATCTACTTTTTAGAGTAATAGGGGGCACATTTAGCTTCCACATCAGATATTTTATATTAGTTAAAATGTACACATATTTTAGCTTTACAAACTCAGTCATACACTCATGCCTCATGATCATGCATGATTCAATTATTTGACACAGGATAGGGAGTCTCACTTGAGACTCATCAATTAGTGTCATTTTCTTCTAAAATTGATTTGTACATATTATCTCCTACTCGATTGTACATAGTTCAAATATTGCCAAAAATAAAAAAACATTAAAAAAAATTGCCAAAACACTAAAAACATTTTTTTTATTATATGCATCATCCATCCTTTACATCACTACTATCATGATAAGACATAATTTTTTTATTTCATGCTATTATATGTCAATTTTATACATTACAATGCTTCACTTGATCTTCTTTGAGTGTGTACAATGACATCCAACTACTTGATTGCCCATCGAGGGGGAATTCCTTGTTCTACATTTGAGACATACATTGTTATACACACCCATTGGGGGAATATTCTACATGACTACACCATATAGGTCATGTCATTCATACACCACACACTATGAGTTATCATGTTGATGTGTATTACTTTATAGCTTACACAGAATACTATATCGATATCTCTCTAGTATCTAGCACTTGTGTATTTCTTAGCATATACCTAGTCTTGTACTACATATGTTTTACATAATTTCACATTTGATTTGATTATTTAGATGTGTTTGTATCTTTATAGTTATTACATGATTTCTCTACTTACTTAGTATATCTTTTTTTATTGCATTTTCAATTCCATCTTATCTCCTGCTTGTGCCTTAGGACATTTGTCAATGTCTTTTACTTCTTTTTCATGTGTGTGTCTTAGGACATGTGCCAATGTCCTTTATTTGTACTCCTCCATGTGCCTATGTCTTGTGTGCCAATTTTTTTTATTTCACTTGTATGTGTATGCAGAATTTGAACATGCCTTCTATGCTTGTTTCTAGTTTGAGTGACATATGCCCATGTCCCTTATTTGTATGGCCCCTTGGCCCATATAGTATGCTTCTTGCCTCTTTCTTGTTATTTGTTGATTGTTTATTATTTGTTTATTGATTTTAAAATGTGTGCAATGCCATGATCCATATCATGCATTTTATTTGCTTTCCTGGATGCCATGATGGACATCATGCTCCATCCCTCCAACTAACAGCTAATATCTAACATTACCAGTCTAATTCAATATCATGCACATGCTCTTACATTGTTATATTTATCTAGGCATACCCCTATTGATTCAAAAATCTATCAATTCAAAAATTTATATATCTTAAAATATCTTGTCAAATATTCAATGCTATATATTGCATCTATACAACTTAACACACTTGCATGACTCTTTTCTTCTGAGGACAGTCATTATAGGTTCATCATTCCTAGCCTCAAAAGAGGGGGCATCAAATAAGTTCTTTGTCATAGAGATAAAACCTCTTATCAATAAAAATATCAGCATTCAAAATAGTTAGCACAAAATTTAGAGGTCAAACTGGTCAAATTAGAGCAAAAAAATAAGAACAGTCTCATATCAATAGTCAGTTTTCACATAAAATAGTAACACCAAAAATTGGATAGTAGTACAAAAATAGGGGTGTCCATAATTTGGCACTCCTATCCAAGAAGGAAAACACTCAATATTTCTAAAAATAGGTAAAAAGTTTAGTTTAGGGACAATTTTTGCACTTCTAAATCAGGCAGATTTAACAGTTTCAATACAATTTTCTTAGATACAATGGGTTATCATGTGTGGCATTATGGTTCTTAATTTTAGTTAAAATTATACAGTTAACATAACTTCCATATCAAAATCTATGTTCTAGACATTAGTGATTAAGGATAATGTATGCAACACATTGATCTTCTTTTATTTCTAAGTTCAGTTTATTCCACACATTCTCAATAGTTGTGTGCCTTACTCCATCTACAAGTAGTTGGCATCACATTCAAGTTAAAATTTCATACAAGTTTATCTTTTTGAGTACTTTAGTTATTAATATGGCTTTCATATAATCCTAGTACATTAGTTTTGAAGTTTCTTTCATACAAACCTAATCTCCATCTTTCAAAATGGCCAAGAGTGACCTAGTTTCTAACATGCATTCAGCTATCAAGGCCACAGTGTCAAATTTATAGAACATTCATGGGATCCATGAGCCATCTCATATGACATATATTCTATATCAATATCACTTCATAGCTTCACTTCATGGGGAAATGATGGAGCCAAAGGGCCAGCCTTTATATTCTTGAGCCACCTATTTAGAAGGATTAGATATAAGAGTCCAGACATCAATTAGCACATGCATGATTCATTAACTTCACTTAGTTAGAAATGATGGAGCCAAAGGACTAGCCTTTCTATTCTTGAGCCACCTATTCAAAGGGACTAGACACATAGTCTAGACATCGATTAGCACATGCATAATTCATTAACTTCACTTAGTTGGTGATGATGGAGACAAAATGTCAACCTTTACATTCTTGATCCAAATTTTAGGGAATTGAGAACTCAAATCCATTCATGATACTACTTTTGATTCAACACATACTCAGTATAATCTAACATCATAATAGGTTTTGTATTGGTTCACATACCTGGTAAGGTGTATTCATTCCTCTCTCTTCCTTTATTCAGTTTTGTATGTTCTTATTTTAGATATAGTGTATCTAATAAGAACTAATCTACTTCATGTTTTTATTTATAGATTCACACATCATAATGTGTTATCTCTATGAACATCTAGCATCACACAGCTTCATGAGCTTTTCCCTTACAAGTAAGTTTAGGTATGCTTTCTATTTTTCCTTTATCCTAGTATTTCACTTTTCTGCAACACGAAAATAAAGGGGGGGAAATGTAATCATATAAAATGCAAAATTGGATGACTTAGGAATGGATAATATCACCCAACATATAGGTCTTATTTCTTACTCACTCAACCCTTCTCGGCTAGACTTTCATTGATTCTGAATCACCTGTAGCTTCTTAGACTTAGCTTTTTGAGATCCAAGTAGCACTATCAGACCTAGATCTATCCCTCTAGTTCTCATCCTCCTAGGAAAATATCACCCATCTTGGATAGGAGAGTCAAAAATTAGGGGTGTCTTATTTTTGATTCTATTGTCCAAGTTCACTTTAGCCTCAAATAGTTAGATTTTCTTGATTCATTATCTTTTCCCCTATCGACCTAATACAAGCTAATCTAACCCATGATCATTAGTTTCCATATAAAAGGCCATTTAATGTCCATTTAGAAGGGTTGACACTCATTCATAGGAAAGAATCAAGAATATAAGTAAGTACACTCAAGCACTCTTCCCTATTCTTTGCATACAACCTTTCAAGACCAATTCAAGCCTATTCAAGCACTCATACCAGTCTCTAGTCATCCAAAGTACATTCTAGTTTCACATCTAGTTGCATACATCACAAAATTACATCAAGCATTTAAAATGGGAAAACTACATTAGCTTGATCCCTCTTAAGAGTATTGGTATGTAGACAATGTGCCCACACACGGGGTGTGAAGTGCATCCAGTGTATCCTTTACACAATAACCCCTCCTCTCTTTCCCTAGTTTTCTATTCAAGTTCAAGTAGAAGGAGATCCTAAGGGTTTTGAAGATTGAATCAAACACAAAATGAGCCCCACATAGACCTAGGCTTTGACATTTCACTACCAAGGTGTCACAGGCCTGCCAAATAAAACCTAGAAAAGCTAGACCACCAAGACAACAACATTGAAAGTGAACAACAACACCAAAAGTAGACAACAGTGTCAGAAGTGGAAAATAGTGCCAGAAAGTAGACTACAGTGCTAAGTAGTAGGGTTTCCTAAGTTTGATACTCCTATCCAACCTATAATTATAGTTTTGGGTCCTACTCATGATAGTCTACCATCCCTATATAGAAATTTCCAGACCCTACATCATTTGTTTCAGCATAGAATAAGCTAAGTTTGATTTCTTTATGATTTTTAATATTTTTAGAAAAGGTAAAATATATATCTATTTTCACAAATTAGTAGGCTAATTAAGACACATTAATTACTAATTTGCATTCACTCAGATCTTTATTTACTTAGGAATTAAAAACCTAATTCCCAAAAAGAATAAAACATTACTCAAATTCTAAAAGTATAAGTTGCATATATCTCATGATAAGTTACAAAGACAAGAACTCAATGCAAACCTACCAATAGATGCATAACTATAAATTAACTAGAGCATGAACATCAAAGCTAATTATAATATCTATAACTATATATTATAATTCAAAAAAATGATATCTAATATCCATCACTTTACATTATTTTCATATAAGGGTATTTATACTTTTTTCCCCCTAACCAAGTAGTTACATAATAAATGACATGAGTAATCAGACAAAAAACTCTCTATGAACTAAGAGTCATGGTAGTAGATTAATTGTGTTCTCTTAAGGCCTTAGGATTTTGTGCCCCCTATATACTTGTTCAATGCTATATCTTTGCTTCCATGTGTCTACCTCTTTATGGGATAGTGTAAAACTCATGATGGATAAGGTTTAGATGGCCCTTGAGAATCATTCATCAACCATCTCTCACTTCCCATGTGCTTCCCAAATCTTCTAATATTGTTCCAAGTCCTATGCTCTTAAGTTCCTTGTAGATATATTCCATATTTGATTAGGTCTTCTCATGTTGGTGCTTTTTCACCCTTATCCTTTCATGCCTCACTGGTTCTACACCACCATCCTTATACACTAGTATAGTTCTATGCCATAGTCCTTTTTGTGTGATGCTCCTTTCGTGTTGTGTTAGTTTTACACCAAAGTATCAAAATACTTAGCCAAAATTTGGGGTCCATTAGTTGAGACTAACTCTATTTGAGATAAAAGTTGTCAAGTAATTATGAATTTTAGTTACTATTCATAGTTCTGAAATTAGAAGGTTGAGTTGAGACTAACTCTAGTTGAGTTAAAAGTTGTCATGCAATTATGACTTTCAGTTACTAGTCATAGTTCTCAATTTATACATTTTGGGATATTTTAGGATATTTTGACAACTCATAAAGATAATGATGAAAGGCTAGGATATTTTAATTTTTGGAATTCCCTTTTTTAGATATTCATTAATTTCAAATGGATAATTCAACTAAGCATTTAATTTTGCTTAATTTATTTAATTGATTTTGATTAGCTTTTTAGCTCTTTCAAGATTTAGTTAAGTGTGAAAGTACCCCACTTAATAGGTCCATAAGCCAAATTGGCATCTGTAATGTCACAAGGTGATTAAGGATGAATCCATGAGTACTTATTATTGCATACGATAAGATACCTCAATTAGGGATGCCTCAACACAATTCTAAGTTTTGATGAATGATACAATGGAAAATTTGGTATGTTTAGTGATTCATAGGCTTAATTTGAAATAGTTGGTAGGAATCAATCTAAAGTCTGGGTAGAGGCCAATTTTGACCAGTGGTGTTTACAATTTGCCCTTATTTGGGAAGATGTTACAAGTTATAGGCATAGTAACATCTTCTCAAAGAATGAAATAGGCTGTTAATAATGAAAAAATATAATAATTAAAGAATAAGCTCTAAATGATGTTTGGAAAGCCTATAATGATTCCCCCTCGAGGGAGTGGTTGACACATATGATTGATGGATGGTCCCTCAAAAATAAGTAAGAAGAAGAATGAAATTAACCAATGGGTGAGATTAATCCAATAAAGATAATGATTGCATGCATTGATTTAAAAATAAATATTAATTTACGCATAGGTAATTATAATCAGTAACAAAGGTTGATACACTGATTTGCCTAAAGGTGGTTATAATTAGTGGCAATGACATATGCCCCAATTAGGCCTGATGAGTCAAAAAAATGATTTACCCACAGGTGGTTATAATCATTAAGATGATCTAGATCGAATAATGATATTTTATTATGCCCTAGTAGGGCATATTAGCAATCATAACTCAAGGATATAATTTGTTGTATAGATTAAAGATGAGCAAGCACAAATGTATATGTGATGGTCTAATGACTGAAATAGCCATAAACAACTAGGCATAAGAGGATGCACAAAGTAACGAAAGAGATGATTGGAATAATAAAAATTGATCAATTTAAATGATTCAGTTGTACTTAACAATGTAGAGATGCTCATCCTTATTAGCATCAATACAACCAAAATGGTCAATGGGTGGATTTTATCAAGGAGGGTGGGAGGATTTACCAAGGTTATAAAGGAGAAGTTTTGGCAGCTCCATTGCTTGTAAAATTTACTAAAATATTTTCTGATGTAGCACATGATGGTATGCACCATGATATAGAACACCATGATAACATAGCCAAAATGTGCATAAGGACTAACTCCCAATCTAATAAATAATTGAAAATAGTACACCAATGATAAAAACCATGATGACAATGTTGATGTATGAATATGGATACACTCAATAATAATGTAGAATGAATCACCCAATGAATGCACATAGACTGAGTCAAGGCATAATAATGAAAGAAAATAAATAGGCAAACAAACAACTAAGCAAACAAACACATAGAAAGCTTGAAAGAAAAAATAATAGAAAGCATCTAGTCGTTAACTAAGTCAATATTTATGCATGACAACTCAATGGAAGGATAAATAGGTGGTGTCCCTAAGAAAGGATACATGTAAAGGGAAGGTCACACCCCTAATAATAGTGAAATAGTTTAGAATAAATAATGGATTTTCCCTAGTAGGGTGGATCATTGATGATTGACTAGGTATGGAAAAAAAAATTGGTTTTTAAATTTTTTGAATGTTTTTGGAATTTTTGAAATATTTTTGTATTTTATGGGGTATCTTAACTCATTACATATTGAAAATATACCACTCAAAAAAATGAGGAGAGTGTGGCTTAGGTTGCTCACAACATGGTGAGAGTGTATGAAAAAGAGGATTGAGTTGACCTCAAAGTGAATCAAGCATGGACTACATATTCCCATTAGAACCTCAAGTCACAATAGTTATTCTACCCACATAAAAGGTGGGTAGATACAACCAAGTAACAAAAAATTCACAAATTTAGGAAAATGGCAAGGAAAATGAGAATAGTAATGGCAAGGAGATATGACAATACATGGTAAAGGTGTTGTTCTTAATTTTTCCATAAGTGGTTGTAATTAGGAAATAATGACATAGGTCAGTGATACTAATTTGTCCATAGGTGGTTATACTTAGTAACACAAGGTGGAATAAAAATTTTCCCATAAGAGGCTATAATCAGTGGCACTAGTCAAATGTAAAATGAAAGATAATTTTCCAGATCCACTATCACACTACTTTCATAGACTATCTTTTAAGCATAGAATTCTAAAACCAATCAAACTAGATCAAAATCCCCTCATGAAAGGTATAGGAAGAACCAAAGGAACCAAGATCAAAAGGTTTTGGTAGGGTAGCTAAAAACAAGCTTTGGTCAGTAATAAATGTATGGTGGGATAGTATAGGGTATAACATAAAGCAAATGATAGGATGACAATTAGATATAATGGTAAGAGGGTTACCCCAAAGTTATTAGGCAAGGAAAATTGTAGGGTATGAAACAATGGCAAGAAGAATGGCAAAATAAGAAGGCGAGGTAAATGGCAAGGCCAAGGTATGGTTTTTGGTAGATGGTAAAATTTTCTATTGTTATTGTTGATGTGAAGATGCACATCCTAATCAACATATTATGCAAACAGAATAATCAATCATGTAAATTGCTAGCCCATACCTCCTCAAAATAGATGCTCTATTAAGAATCTACTATAGATTTAGACTCCAATAATGTTTTGGTGATCTTCATTGGTCTCTGAATCTATTTCCTCCAAACTTTGAGACAAGATATCTTCATATCCTTTATAAACGAAAGTGCATCTAGGGATGGTAAACATGGATAAATAGTGGATAAAAGGACTGATTTGGAAATGTAAAGGAGGATGATAATGGTATGTATAATGGTTGGGCAACAAATGAAGATTGGGATTTTTAGGCACACACAATGTTACTGATTTTGGATTCAACATAATTTTGGTTGTGGTGGGATTGAATACTTTTGAATATGCTTTCGATAGGACCATCCAATTTTTTTGTTTTTTGGGATTGAGAGTATTGATCATCTGATTATGCTATAGATTATAAGTTGTATTGATGTTATCCTTAATAATGTCTTCATCAAGTAGTGAAAAAATATTGTGCTCAGTTATTGGCACCTCAGAGAGGTTTTCACCAATAAAGTTATCTTAATTTTCCCATAGCACCTTTGAGAAGGTTTCCCTAGGGAACATTGAATTTTGAATTTGATTTTCTTCTAATGCCTCCAAAAAGGTTTCACTATAAGATGTTGAGTTTGGACTTTTATTTTCTCCCAACACCTCCAAAAATGTTTCACTAGGAGATTATTTCTTCTTTTGCATGACTATGGTCTTGGTCCTCTTAATATTTTCAATTGATATATCACCATGGATGCGATTCAAAAAGGTGTGATTATGTCAGTTCCAATCAACACTTGTGGGAGGTGGAATGTCAATATAATGGCTATGTTAGTGTTGATAATGGCATGTGAAATGGTAGTGGAATGGAAAGGGGAAACACAATACTTGTAGAAGATACTAGGAGAACTTATATCGATGTTAAATTAATCATAATCAAAAACCTTGGAAGGATAAAAAATATATTCAAATTGATCTGCAAGGCATGTGTAACCAATATTATAAAAACCATGAATGTATTCTGATTATGAAGTTGAGTCTGACTCAAGGGACTCTGAATTCGATGTTGATACTAATGTTGAGTGAATTTTTAGTGTTGAATCTGATGTCAATTCAATAATATAACCTAACTTTAATTTTGATTCTTCTTTAATTATGGATGCTACTATAATGATGTCTTGTTGAATGTTTGGTATTGTACAAGTAATTTCCTATGATGCATAATGGACTCTTTAAAAATAGGCTCAACTATGAAGGATTTCATAGAGACTGTCTTGTAAAAGTGAGACTTCTCAATGATGATAAAAAGGTCAAGAGACAACTCCATAGAGACTAACTTGTCAAAAATATGCTCTTTAAAAAAAGGATAATTGTTGATATAATGATTTTCCCAAAGGCAGTTATAATCATTAAGAAGTGACTCGACAAATACTGGCTTATCAGAGCGAGACTCCTCAATATTAGGCAAAGGATAAAAATATGATTCATCATAGGTTAACTTATCACACACCATGTGTTTCAACAAAAACATCATAGATTGTTTGTTTCTCTTTGCCTTGGTTTATAAGTAGTTGTAAAATACCAATTTTAAACACATCTTGGTCTTCGAATGATTATATTTATTAGAGAGGTATTGATTAGCTCAATTATGGCTCAATTATTGGCATGGGTTTTCTAAAGTGGGGGATATTCAGAAATAGATGAAAAATGGCCTATGGTTGGGTAATGGTAGGCTTAACAAAAGGTGGTTGCTAGCCTTAGATAGTAACTTTGACTCATCAAGTCATGATTCCATAACCTTATTGGGAGAATAAGCTACCATACTTGGAAGGGCTTAGAATGTTAATGGTAGGGCATTGCAAAGCTTGTTTTTTTTCATGAGCCAAAAAAAAAGGTCCTATAATAGTTATGGTAGGGAATTTCAAAGCTTAGTTACTCACACAAGCCAAAGGATGAGGTCTTAAAATGGTAATGGTAGATCATGGAAAATCTTGGTTACTATCATGAGCCAAAGGATGAGGTCCTAGGATAGTAATGATAGGGAATTGTAAATATTGCTTGCTCACACAATCTAAAGGATGAGGTATTGGAATGGTAATGGTAGGGCATGGTGAAGCTTGGTTACTATTGTGAGCCAAAGGATGAGGTCCTGGGATAGTAATGATGGGGAATTACATAGCTTGGTTGCTCACATAAGCTAAAGTATGAGGTCCTAGAATGGTAATATTTGGATGTTATGGATCTTGGTGGATCACACAATCCAAAGGAGGGTTAAGGGTATAGGTTGGGGATTGGGTACCATGAGTGGTGAAAGGGTAAACATTGTACGTTAACCAACCCAAAGAAGGTATCATCGTATATTACTCTTGAGGATCTTGTATTTATTCCCAATATTGGGTAATCTAAGGAGGATAAGGATCCATCTCACAAACCACTTCTTCACCATAGGGTTTTGATCAAAGTCAATCTATGTGACCACATTATCATAATCTTGATTATACATGGATCTATTGCAAGTGTAACAAGACATATCCAAGTCAATGATAACATTCCACAAAAAGGCCTAAAGTTCTCCAAATTCTAAAAAATAAGGTCCAAAGTACAGATGTTCCAAACATAGTCTAACTTGGTCTAGGGGTGGAGCTATATCTCAAAAATGGTCTGTGCTAAAACTTGGTGAAAATATTCTAACATCAAATGTCTTACATAAAAATGCCAAATAGATGAACTAAAACTAGAACACCAACTCTAGGTACAAAGTGTTCCAAACAAGTATAATCTAAGGAAAACAAAATTTCGTAGGTATTTTGGAAGGCACAAAATCTATGTTCAAAGTAGGCATGTGTTAGGTCTTTTGGAAAAGGCACAAAAGCTAGACTTTAAAAAAAACAAGGTATGAGATTTAATCTAACAAATTAGAAACACTTTGGCATAAACTAGGTACTCAAATTTAAACATGTACTTGGTCAAATGGTATAAGACATGAAAATTTAGGCACATGGAAAATAGGTTATTTCCCCCAAATCTAGGTACAAATGATAGTTTTTAAATTGAATAAATAATTAACCTAACTTACACAACCCAAAAGAGAAAGATCAATGTCTAAGCCAAAATTACACAAGGCATAGGCAAAAATCAATGATGTTTGGATTTTAACTTGTCAAGGCTAATTAAAAACTCAATTTAGAAAATTAGGCTTCTTTAAATAGACAAAAATCTAAATAATAATAAATAGTATAATGGCACTAGGTAGAGATCCAAATGGCACACGTGGCTTTGGTTTCAAAATTGGAATTTTTAGACACAAGGAAACAAGTCTTTGAAGTGATTCGAGCAGTGTAATGATGCTATCATGATATAAATATGTGATAAATGGTTTGTTTCAATACTCAAAGGAACACAAATTATGGTGAATTGGACATAGTAACGTTACTCTTGTCAACCAAGTGATACACACACAAACAAGTTTGTCAAAAGATTAAGGCAAAGGTATGGTGTAAAATAGATAGTATAATACCTCTTCAAATAAAGGATTGATGTATAAACTAGACTCATTTTGATAGGAAGACAAACAAATAGTTTTAGACTCAAAACCATGCAAGAAAGAATAGAATAACATAAACACCTAAGTGTAATGTCCTAAATCCTAAAACTGACAAGGTTACATCATACTATCAGAATTCTATCTAATACTTTCTCTTGAAAGGATTTTAATTGTTAATACAAAAATTAAAAGCACATAAAAAGTAGGATTTTAGGCCCCCTTTTCTCTCAAGAGTTTTTAATGTGACATGTAACTTCTGGTTACTCACCTTGCATCAACAGTATGTCTGTGGTAAGTGGGGTTGTTTTAAACTATTATTTTTTGTGCATTTTTAAATGTTTCCAAGTGTGTCTAAAACTAGAGATAAAATTACATAAATTGGATCCACGTTAACTAAATTGTTGTGAAAATGTCTATTCCTTTTCATAGCCACTACATCCATCACTTTCTCAATGTAGTGCAATGTCTGAGTTGCCCCTATGGTCTGAGATGGATTACCACTAACGGATCTTGTTTAACAGTTCAAACAAGCATCCCAATGGGCCATCATAAATTTATATACCTATCCATGGAGTGGGGTCGAAATGATATCAAAAGATGAATTCTCAAATCAACACTTCCCCAAATAACCTGTGAGGAGATGATAAAATCTTGCTCATAAGCCAAAAATGCATGAAAAATAAAGACAAGTGAAAAGACTTTAGGGTCATTTCGGGGTCACCCAAACTATATGGATTTGGGGAGGGCCTTAGCAAATTTATTTTTATGTTTTTTTAATACAGTGATAAAGGTAAATAATGAGTGATTTTGGTCACCTGAGTTCCCTAGAGGGGATGGGGAGAGCATACATGTAACACTCAGTTTTCTAGAAACAATCAACTTTCAACAAAGAATCATAATATGAACAACTCTTAGGAGTATGTAACTAAATATGAAAGTTCATTTTAGTGCATCAAAAATAATTATGTTGTGAAATTTGAGCCCCTTGGCATTTTTTGTTTGAAAAATTTGTAAAAATTTCAAAAACAATTAAGCAATGAAAACACTAGGTTTGTTTTAGGAACCAAACAAAATGTGTGTAAGATTTAACCATGTTCAAACTTTACATTTTCCACCTTAGGACCTTAAATTTTTTAGATGGTTCTCTATATTTTTTTTGCTTTTGGGTAATACTAAAAAATCAAAATATTAGAAAGCTACCAAATACCAAATACCTGCAAGTTAGAAAAAAAAAACTTGCAAACTTAAAACAAAATTAGAAAACAACTAAAACAAAAATTAACAAATAAAAGGGACATTTAGTAAAATATTAATATATAAAAATATATAAGTCAAATTTTGACAAAATTTACACATAATGTAGAAAATAAAATGTGCACCACCTATAAAAAATTCAGCAAAAAATAGTTTACAGATTAAAAAATATGATTTTTTTAACGGTCATTTATTCCAAAAAATAGACAATCACTAAAAGAGTCATAACTTTTAAACTACAATCAGATTTCAATGAAATTTTGAGAGAATTAGGTTGAAACCAGTAAGAACATTTTTTCAAAAAATCATTAAAAAAATAGTAAATGGATTAAAAATGACAACTATTTTAACAACCTTTTTGGGTAGGGAAACAAAAAATGAAAGTGGTAGTCAGTTTGTTGATCATAACTTTTAAACTATGCACTAGTTCTTGACAAAAATTTTGGAGGTTATTCATAGGTCCAATTTTCACCTATATTAAAAAATCAAATAAAAATAGTGAATAAAAAATTAATAGTTATGTATCAACCATTTTTAGTAGGAAAATAGAAAATCCTAACAAAACACACTAAAAGCCATTATGACCACTTCATTATCTATCCCACCAGATGTGCCATTATGTGAACAAGGAATCCATACAGAGGAGGTTAGTATCATGTTAGTCTCATAAAATAAATAATATAAGCACACTAAATCCTAACACCTCTAGCCTACACACTAGGGAGAGCATAGGTAACAAAAACTACATGAAAGCACAACAAAAACATAAAAGACAACTCTATAACCTTCCTGCAAAGATCCAAATGGATTTGTTGAATGGCATGCTCAGCTTGTGCATCAAAAAGTCTTTAGAAATGGAGTTTTTTTTAATCCTTCTCTCCTTGTCACCTCGGCTTAGCTATTGTTACTTAGATTAAGATTTGGGTATGGTAACATTACTTGTATGAGGCTTATGGAGTAAGTCCTACATAAAAACTCTACAATATCCAAAAAAATTATATGAAGAGGTATGGCCTTGTATTTATATCCTTAGGAATTAAATCTCACCCAAGGTGAGCTAAGATTGAGTTAATACTAACTCCAGTTGAGTTAAAAGTTGTCATACAATTATGACTTCAGTTACTAGTCATAGTTCTCAAATTAGAAGGTTGAGTTGAGACTAAATCTAGTTGAGTTAAAAGTTGTCATGCAATTATGACTTTCAGTTACTAGTCATAGTTCTCAATTTAGACATTTTAGTGTATTTTGAAATATTTTTACAACTCATAAAGATAATGATGAAAGGCTAGGATATTTTATTTTTGGAATTTTATTTTTTAGATATTCATTAATTTCAAATGGATAACTCAATTAGGCATTTAATCTTGTTTAATTTTTTTAATTGATTTTGATTAGCTTTTTTGCTCTTTTAATATTTAATGAAAAGTGCAAGTTCCCCACTTAATAGGTCCATAGGCTAAATTAATATTTTTTATATCTCAAGGTGATTAGGGATGAATCCATGAAAGGTTATTCATGCATACGATAGGATACCCCAATTAGGGATGCTTCAACATGATACCGAGCTTTGATGAATGATACACAAGGAAATTTGAGATGTTAAGTGATTCTTAGGCTTAATTTTCAATGGTTGGTAGGAATCAATCTGAAGTTTGGGTGGAGGCTAGTTATGTCCAATTTTAGGTGTTTACACTTACGACACTTGTAGCGGTCTTTGATGTACTGATCATGAGTCTGAAGGTCATAATAGAAGTAGCTACCCTCATAATAACATTCATGATGTATTAAAATAGTCTTGTGAAATTTTCCACAAAGATCATGATATCCACTCTTGTCCTTTCTTACAATGGCCTACACATATTAAAGTATCTGATTACTATAATATATATGATGTTTATACCCATGACATAAATGATTATCAACTAATTAGTGATATACATGAGGCACGTGCGCATGGTATGCATCAAACCTCTATCTCAAACAATCAAGATAATGGTGGATATCATTAATGAGGCTAAGGACAGGGATGAGGAGGTGGCAATTTTCCACCAAGAACATGTTATAAGTGTGGCTTTCTACATCACTATCAATGAGATCATCCAGTATATCCAACATGTGTTTTTTGTAAAAAGGAGCCTCAATTGGAGGAATGCCCTGATTTATATATAGTGATCACCAAGGAAAGAAATGAAAAAGGTACTAGTATGATTCATATTGATAAACCTCACTGGTGAATGTGTTCTAGCACTCTAACAACCTAACAGGTTAATATCATCACACACAGTGGAGGATAATCTTAGTCTACATTTATTCCACCTATTGAGAAGATACAACATGAATAGCCTTATAAAATGAAATATCCTAATGCCCAATAATAGAAAGATGTGCTCTAGGATACTATAACCTTGATATGGTAACTAAAAGGGGAAATTTAGTTTCTCAAGGATCGAGAAGCTACCTAATGTGCTAATCTACAAAAGGCCATGGAACCTCAAAATGTGGCATCTTATGATTTCCAAGAACTTTTTAACCGTCTATTAGAAGAAGATGTTATCCCATAGCTAAGTAATTAGCTTAAATATTAGGTGTCAAGGATAATTGATGATTGACCTCATTTTTTAATTCCAACTAAAGATCATCAATTAAATAATGCTCAATGACAAGATACTCCTATTCTTCCTATCCCTCAAGAAGATAAGAAAATACTTGTGAATGTTTCCATTGATGGTTGGGTGATTTGAGAAAGTTTGGTCGACGCTGGTGTTGAGGTCAATGTAATTATAGAGGATGTATGGAAATAAATGGATAGCCCAACATTAAAATCATTTCCCCACATATTATTTATGGATAATAAAACCCATGGTCTACCAATTGACATTCTTAAAAATGCAACTATCAATATCCCTAGGGTGCCTTTCAAAGATAAATTTGAAGTTATCAAATTGGTTGAAGTTGATGATTTTCTAGCTCTATTAGGTCATCTTTTGTGTTATGAAAACAATGCTAACTCAAGTTTCAAAAATAGATATATCAATTTTGAAAATATTGATCAATGAGTCATCATCCCATTGGACCAAACACATGGCCCCCCATATATCAAACCTATTAGTATAGATGAGGATATTAACCATATCTACAATTTCATAACAAGATATGGTAAGCATCATGATTATACTCCTGATGGCATCCCCCGATGGAAGGATACATAGTGTCTTTTTAATACTAAAATTAATGCTTGTAATTATTGGGCCCATGATGACTATGACCTCACTTGAATTATGTGTGGTGCCATTGGTAGTTGTGAAGGAATTTATTTCTAGTTTTTTAAATGCCATAGATGTGTTCATATTATTATCAGACAAGTCATGCGAGGACCAGTTATGTATACACCATTAGAAATGCTTGATGAAGATCTGTAGTTTCATGGGTAAATGGAAGTTTTTGACTTCATCTAGTGATTGAAATCATTATATGACTCTGATATTGATCGTATGCATTCATTAGTTCACATTTTTAATGGCATGGCTTCAAGGTGGTGGTAAACCCACAACTAACATCTTATTTTTTAGGATCAAGTATGCTTTGGTTTACATCACCATTTTCATCATGAAAACTACATCTGAGGCACAATCAACTATAGTGGGGTTCATGCACCATAACCACACCTAGAATCTTATGAAACCATGTGGATGGTTGAATAATCCTTCTTTCCATAGTACCTATTATATGTAATCAAAAACTCATCATGTATATAAATCAATCCTAACTCAAAGAAGATATATCATACCATACACTTCCGATTGGGGATACATTAGATAATTAGGAACATGACCAATATGGGGATCTACTAGAACCAATCAGGGGATATTTTATCACAATAAATAATGCTAGGGATGGTTCTAATTCCTCCATTCAATCACAATCATGCAATAACCCTAGTTAGGTCCTATGTTTTATATTCACTAAACTAATAACAAGTAAATTAAAGTCTAATCTAGTGTTCACCAAAGCTTGTGGCACAAAGTGGGGGTTATAAATAATAAAAGTAAACATGCATAGAAGACATATACTCATGTCAATGTATACAAAATCTTAATACATGGAAGAGAAGTGAAAATACATATCTATATACTCTTACAAAGGAGGAACAAAAGTTAAGAAAACTTACCTTTGAAGATCAACCCACCAAGCCTCAATCTCTCCCTTATCCAAGGTGCTTTGAAAGAGGTTGTTGTGGTTTGTAAGGATTACAAGGATAAATCAGCTCTAGGCTACACAACCTATCAATGCATCTAATATAATTTTCCACAAGATAAGATCCGTATCTCCAAAGAAAGTATAAAACCTTAAGCTTGATCCTCAAGTAGAATTGTAGATAAGTAGATGAACAATAGATATTACTTCTTCTTCTTCTCTTCTCTAAATAATGGTAAAATGAACTTGTATATATAGGTAGATTTAGCCCTAAGCCCTTCTAAAAGTTTTAGCTGACATGGTCAACCCAATTGACCTAGCACAGTTATGGATAAGAATTCACTAGGTCATGGGCTAGGTTGGCCAAGAGCTGACCTAGATCCTAAATGAATTTTACCCAAAATTGTACAATGTCAATCCAGTTGACCTAGTATAGTGAACATTCAAAAGGGGCTTAAGGTTAGGAAAGGGGGGACAAAAGGTAGAAAATGATTGAGGAGTGTGTAATAAAGAATAACAAGCTTAGGTATAAGGTTTTTAGGAGACAAGTGTGTAGAAAACAAGTGGAAAAAGGGACAACAATCATGTGAAGCACCAATGGTCTACCCACCCCTTTCTTGATGTACCCCTTAAGGCATGCACTCAGAGAGATTGAAACTTGATGGGTTCCTAAGAGATAAAGAGCGTCAGTAATTGATAAATATTGAAAATATTATGTGTATACCTATGCACCACTCAAATCTCATCATGTGATACGTGAGTGCAACATGGATGGTGCTTTGGGAATAAGACATGATAGCACATAACGTTGATGCTAAGTAACATGCACTAAGGAGAAAATAAGATAAATGAAAGGACCAAATTGAAAAACACATGCATTTACTTACCTTAGTGTTGTAGATAAATAAGGAGACTACAAAAGAGGTGAAAGCATCCAATGTTAAGAACATTAAATGAACCTGTAGAGATTACAAAAAATATCCAAAAATAAAAAAATACCCAAAAATATTCTCTACAACGTCATAATTCTAGAATATTTTATGGTTAAAAAAATGGGTTAGTAAAAACAAATATATGAGCAAAATAAGGAATCTGATGGAAAATATTTGAAAGGCAAAGAATTGTAAAAAGTAAGTTTAAATAGGGTGAAAGGGAATTAATTTTGTTATTTTTGACTTGTTCTGAGAGAAAAAGATCTTTGAGAAAATGAGAGGTAATAGAGTTATAATGGTGAGGAGATGATATTCAACATGAAAAGGATGCCCAGTAGTGGCATCAAGTGCAACACAGTTAGGCAATTGAGAATTTCAAACTTGTTTCTGAATATTTTATTGAATTTAAGTGGTTTATAGAAATTTGTAATCTAGATCAATTATAGGAATCAAAATGAACCTAAAAATGGTACTAAAGGTAGTATAAACCAAATATGGAAATGGGTTAAAAATGATCATAGTAATAACTGCTAGAAGGCATTTATTATAGGCAATAAAAGGGGTCAGTAAGTAGAACCAATTAGGTCAACCCTTTCGACCTAGTAGGCTAAAAATTGTGAAAGCCACACTATTGACTTAGTAGGTGTGTGTTGACTTTGTTTTGTATGTTACTGACTTAGTACATTACTACCAACTTAGTATAATAATCCACTATGATGACTTAGTAATGAGGAGGGAAGAAGTAAAAGGTCAACTCATTTTGTTAATTCAACTTGGTCAAAAATGAAGAAATTTTGGTCAACCTAGTGTTTGACTAAGTGACTAGAATAATATGAAAATACATGAAATAGGTCGAAAGAGTGTTATAAAGGCCCATAATGGTTGAATGAGTATCGAAATGTCCAAGTACGATAAAAATAGGTCAAATTGGGTCAAAATTGATATATTAAAGTAATTTAGGCTTGTTTTTATTAAAATTTGAAAAGAATGTATTTTGATTATAAAAGACATGGAGGATCTAATACATCTTTTGTTATTTTATGGTTGTAAGGACATCCAAGATTTTGGTACTTGGTGGACATGAAATGGATCCTAGACATCTTTAAGTGATTGATAGTTGAGGATTGATCAATATTGGTTATATTAGGTCTAAGAGGGATTGTAAATATGTGTTGAGTCCCATTGAGTTCTGATCTGATAGTCATGTTCCTAGGAGCCTGGGAACAATTGATTAACATATTTAGATGGGAGGTGGATGGGGATGCCATTGAGGTGGGAACCTTAGAGTATGTCCATGTGATTCTTGGACTATCTATAGGAGGTATGCCCATGATTATGGGAGTACCATATGGATAAGAGGAGAGGAGAGCCTTAGCCATGTGAGTGATGAGATCAAATAAGATATATCTCAGGATAAGAGTTAGCCTGTTTGACATTTATACATCTCATATTCTAGATATTCATAAGGTAGTTGTAGGACTTGTGACAGCATGAGCAATGTGTCACAATTCAAATGGCAAGGTACTAATATACATAATAGCCTTATGCTAGACTATATTAGAGCATGGGGTAATGTATGATTTAGGTTCTATCATCTGGGTCTAGATTATACATGACATTTATGGGATTTTATCTAGAGGGAAAAAGACCATAGGGCCTATTATCTTGCTAAGCGTTTGGATATATGAGAGGTTCCCAATGTATCAGCTAAATGGATTGCCCCATGTGGTCAATAATCGATTACCTTGAGTATAGAGGTGGTGGAAAGATCAAGTAGCATGGATCATGTTCCATGTGTCAATTATATAGACATTTAAGCATGCATACATTGTGTGGTATCCATATGGGCACATTGCTATAGTATGGCCAAGCTAGGAGACAGTGGCACCAACATTAGCATAAACATAGATTATAGGCCATTATACTTGGTAGATAGAGTCACATCTAGTAGAGCATGTACCAGGATAGATGGTACTCCCTCACCCAACAACTCCTATAGTGTTGTCCACATTTTTGGCTAGGCATGTTAGAGATATGAGGGTGAGAGGAGGATTGGGGCCACTGGTTACTAGGCCAATGATCAGACCATGGTGTGAGAGACTATGGACTGGTCAAACATGATAAGTAGTAGATAAGGAGCATATATATGTGGATGCAATAGTGCAAGAGGTACCACCACTAGAACCATATGAGTAGGAGTGGTGACCACCTTTGTCACACCATCGATGGAGACATTAGTAATGGGAGGCAACAAAGATGGTGGTAATCCCAGATGACCCATCATGAAGGCCAAGATAGACTTAGGTAATAGAGGTACCACTTATGTATAGCTTGAGATGGGCACAAATGGTGACCCAAATATTTGCTCTTAGGTAGTGACCTATAGATAAAGTACTCAAAGGATGCATTGATGGAGATACCATGTTCAATGGTCATGCAGATGGGGAGTTGGTAGTATGTGACACATAGATAGGTAATAGTAGATGGTTAAAATTTACTTAAATTATTTGAGATAGATTATAGATAGATAGATTTTTTTTAGATATATTTGTGGTCTAATATCTACGTAGTTTGAATTTTATAAATCCTATAGAGGAGGAAAATAGATAGGTATCTTGGGTGATGGGAACACTCCATGAGATCTTTGACAAGGTGTTGATGCCATATGACCTGGTGATACTAGAAGATCCTGTGATAGTGTCTGCCCCAAGGAAATAATTCAAACTAGTAGGAGAGGTTATGAGGTGAGTAAGATCATGCAAGGAGGATCCAAATCCACCTATAGGGGTGGGAGTGGGAGAGGCACAGGCATGGAAATACTTGGCTCAAGAGAGAGCTATGCATATGGCTACCATGACCTAGCTAACAAGGTGCATGCTTAGCTAGCATAGCTACAAACCCAAGAGGCCAACCTATAGGGATAGGGGACCAATCTAAGATCTCAAACAACCTCTTTATAGCATACTATTCAAAGGGGACTATCTAAGGCATCTATTGGTAGCATGGCTAGGCCATGAGATAGACAAGATCGAGCCCAACCATAGAGCTGGGATGATGTATATTGTTGTATTTTGTAAAAAACACATGATATATATATATATATATATATATATATACATATATATATATATATATATATATATATATATATATCTCATTTTGGCAGTTGGATGTTGATTTTATATATTTTTTTTTATTATGGTTGTGGTTGTGGATGCTTAGATATATTTCTTTCTAGTATATGTGTTTAGCTATTGTTGTATATGTTATAGTAAATATATGAGTTGTGATTTTTTTTCTAGCATTATGTAGGACACATGCATGATTAAAAAGAAAGAGGCAAAAAGGATTTGGCTAAGTATAATTAATCAAAAATAAATGTACTACACACTATTTCATGTTGGGAAATGTGTAAGAAGAAGGAAAATGACTAAGTATAAGAAACCAAAGAATGGTAAACATGATGGAAAAAATTTTGTTTTTAAACCAAGAGAAAAATTGGTACCAAATTAAAACAAGTAGAATCACACTAAATCACATTGGAAAGTATGAAAGTAATGTAGTAAAGTGGAAAGAATTTAAAAGGACAAATGGTATAAAAATAAATCAATTAAGTAATTAAATCATACTAAATCATGTTGGGAAGTATAAGATAAAAACAAAATTTGGAAAAATTGGTCTTAAATTGATCACATTAACTCAAGCTAAGAAGTATGAAAAATTCAAGAAATGGTTGGATTCTTACATGCAATCAAAAAATAAGAAGATAAAAGTGAAAAAATAATTAAGCATAAAATATACTAAATCAAGATGGGGAGCATGCTAATGATGTGTAATTTCATGATCAATCACATCTTATCTTATATTTGACACATGTAATTTCGTTGTGACTTTGATTATTGGAAAATTTTGTGAGGAAGGCCAGGTCCTACCCATGGTCTTACATTGAAACTCACAAAGGGAACATCAATTAGGTGGAATAATGGGAAAATCTAGTAAAAAGGGTTATTGGTAATAGGAAGGTGAAATTGTGGTAATTTGTGAAGAAGGCTAGGTCTTATCCATGGTCTTAAAATGCAACTCATAAATGGAATCCCTAGGGTAGTGATCAATTAAAAAAAAAAAAAATTCTCAAGAGGGAAATATTAGGATTATATGGAGTGAAAATGTAGGAATTCTTGATGGATCATGATGAAGAGAACTATCAAGTAAGGGATGCTATAAAGAATGCATGGTAGTGGAATCTACAAAATATGAAGGGATAATTGGTGGGGAAGGATCCATAGGTAAGGGACTCATAGGTGGAGAAGGATCCATAGGTATGGGAAGGTCCACAGGTGAAGGATTCATGCGTGGAGGAATGGGAGGTGGGTAAGGGACCACAAAAGGGGATGGAACCATAGGAGGTGTAACCATGGGAGAAGAAGGGGGAGAATTATTATGGGAATGACTTATGGGAGGAATGGTAAAAGGTGTGGGAATAGTTAAAATATGATCTTTAAGGTGTTGTTGAAGGATGTGGAAATGAGCGGTGTGATGGGTGTCACATTGGTGCCAAAGATAATACACCTCTCCATATTTAGGAATATAATCAGGAAGTACCTTTGAGGAAGGTATGGCCTTATCTGAGGACTGAGGGGTAGAAGGATGCAAAGTTTTAATATATTATTATAGCTTGTGATAATGTGTAGATGAATGATTATTTATGTTGTGGAAGTAAAAAATACACCTATGAGTAGGCTTAGTAGAGGTACTCAAAGGAGGAGGTGTAACAAAAGTGAAAGGAGCTTCAGAAGCCTCATCAGACCATTTGGTGGGCAATGGATCCATTTATGGTAAAATAAGTAAACCATCATCAAGAGAAGGTGATGGTGGTGAAGTGTCTAGACTAGGCTCAATGAAAGGAGTGATGGGATTAGAAGTAGGAATAGACACAACTAAAGTAGGTATAGGAATGGGCTCTAAAGTGAGATCTACTAAGGGAGGGGCAAGGTCTACAAAAGGTTGAAAGAGAGTTTCGTGCATCTCATGGATAAGTAGGCTATAAGGGTCATGGTACCTAGCAAAGTGATAGGGCCTAGTTATAACATGATCCATAAGCATACTCCTATGAGGTTATTCAAAAATTGGAGGTGTCCACACTATCTTTACCCTTGGTGGGTTGGAGGATGTAGAAAAAGTGAGATTGTTATTGAAGAATCTTAATTTATACTTATAAATTATGCCAACTAGGTTGACTGGGTCAACCTAGTTCTGTAGTTCTCTATTTTTAAAAACCTGTAAAGTATACTATGTTGACAGTGTCGATCTAGTATGTTTTTTGAAAGTCTAGAAATGTACTATGTTGATAAGATCAACCTAGTACTCTGTCTAGAAGTTTGAAAGTGTACTATGTCAATAGGGTCGACCTAGTGACCTATACCTGATGAAAAAAATTTCACAAATAGAACAGAGTCATATTGATACAACTTTGTGTTAAACCTATGCATAAAAGATAGAACTATACCGACACTATCGACCCAGTATCATGAATATAGAAAAAATAAAATGATAAAATAATGAAAAATGTGAGATAAAACTTGCAAGGGTTAGATTTATGTTGTGTTCACCAAAATGTATGCAATCATAAATGTATCATGTCTATAAATTAATCCTAACTCAGACAAGATATATCATACCATACACTTCTAATTAGGGATAAATTAGATAATTAGGAACATGACCAATATGGGGATCTACTAGACCCAATTAGGGGATCTCTTATCATAATACACAATACTAGGGAGGGTTCTAAAGCCTCTAGTCAAGCATAATTAATTAATAACCCTAGATAGGTCTTATGTTTTATACTCACTAAACTAATAACAAGTAAAGTAAAGTCTAATCTAGTGTTCACCAAAGCTTGTGGCATAAAGTGGGGGTTAGAAATAATAAAAGTAAACATGCATAGAAGGCATATACTCATGTCAATGTATACATAATCCTAATGCATAGAAGATAAGTTCAAATGCATATCTATCTACTCTTACAAAGGAGGAACAAAGTTAGGAATACTTATCTTTGAAGATGAACTTATCGAGCCTCAATCTCTCCCTTGGCCAAGGTACTTCACAAGAGGTTGTTGTGGTATGTAAGGATGACAAGGATAAATCATCTCTAGGCTACACAACCTATCAATGCATCCAAAATACTTATCCACAAGACAAGATCCATATCTCTAAATAAAGTATGAAACCCTAATCTTGCTCCTCAAGTATAATAGTGGATAAGCATATGCGCAATAGCTCTTACTTCTTCTTTTATATAAATAATGGTGAAATGAACTTGTATATATATGCATTTAACCCTAATACATTTCAAATAAATTAGCTGACAAGGTCAACCCAGTGAACCTAACATAGTTATGGATAAGAATTCACTAGGTCACTAGCTAGGTCAGCCAAGAGCTGACCTAGACCCTAAATTAATTTTACCCAAAACTATATAGGGTCGACCCAGTCAACCTAATACAGTGAATAAGTTGAAATGGGCTTAAAGTTAGGAAAATGAGGACAAAAGGTATAAAATTATTGAAGAGTATGCAATAGAGAAGAACAAGCTTAGGGATTAGGTTTTTAGGAGATAAGTGTGTAGATAACAAGTGGAAAAAGGGAAAACAATCTTGTGAAGCACCAATGGTCTACCCATCCCTTTCCCGGTGCACCCCTTAAGTCACGTACTCAGAGATATTAAGACTTGATGGGTTCTTGCAAGATAAAGAGCATTAGTAATTAATAAAATTTTGAAAATATTATGTGTATACACCTATGGGTACATGATTCTTACAACACTTTATGCACTTAGGCTAGAGCATGGTATTTTCATGAAGAATGACATTTAAGTACCCATTTCTTGCATTTATTGAAAAATAACATGGTCATGACATTGTCTTACTCATCCCCAAGGATGCACTTGTGCCTCACACTCCAAGCCATGTGTCTAACAATTGTTGGTGACCCTAGTCCTATTGAGGATTAGCTATGGCATATACATGGTGTACTTGAAGAAGTTTGTTAGGTTGTGGAGCTAAAAGTTTCAACTGATGCAGACATGGAGGAGGTTGTTGAGTTCCAGGGATATCAGCATTGGTAGTGCAACTGACGTCGGTCATCTCCAGTGCAAAGGGAAATTGACATCGGCAGGAGTCGGTTGACGTCGATCACCTCCAGACAGATAGGGACCAACGTCGATCGCCTGTGTGGTTCCAAAACTGTTCGTTGCACAAATAGTTAGTTTTTTAAATCAGTTGTTTGCATGTGAAAGGCTATTTTTGGTCTTGAGTTGCGTGTCTAATTATTGTAAATTAGAATTCTAAGTTATTGTTTAGTATGGGATCTATTTATAGACCCATTGGCATGTATTGTAAAGAAGAGCAATAGAGGAAGGCAAGGTAGATCCTTCCAATTGTAAGAACATGGTGATCTGTAGGTTGTTGCAAGATCAGGGAGAAGTTATACATGGTAAGTAAGATCATTTGAGTTGCAGGTTGTTGCAAGTTCATGGGAGATCTACTTGAAATACTTTGAGTACTTGTGTACTGGCAATGTTATTACTGACTGGTTGGAGGTGAACACCAACTCTGTGTTTGGGTTGTGTGTTGGGACCATTTTTGGTAGGAGAGTGAACTCTTGAGGGAAAGAAATCTGTACATCTGAGAGGTGTGGAAGATTGTGGCATCTTCATTGTATTTCCTTCTGGCATGAGTATTAATACAAGATTGTGTATTGTCTCTCATATTCTGTGTCATTTTTAAATTCTAGTTACTTGTTAATTCTGGTATAATTCTGTGTTTAGTTGCTTATACAAGGTAATCATATTGTACTCTTATTGAGGAGTTGGATCTTGACAAGTGGTATCAGAACATTTATGTTCTAGGTGCCTTATAACTAGTATTAGAGCTTTTGGTTGGGTTACTAACAGGTTGTATCAAATTTGGTTAGTGTTTGTTGATTACAAGTCACTCATAGGGGTTTCTGTTTGAGTGGGAGTATAGCAATGGCAAAAGAAAGTAAGCTATGAATGGAGAAGTTTAATGGCAAGAACTATCAATTATGGAGGATGTAGATTGAAGATTATCTGTATCAGAAAGATTTATATTTACCGTTGGGTGGGGTTCCATGCAAGCCCCTGGATATGAAGGATGCAAAATGGGAGGTTCTTGATCGGAAGGCTCTGGGATCTATAAGATTGAGCCTTGCATTATCTGTGATTTCCAACTTATCTTAGGCTAAGACAACGGTAGAGTTGATAGAATCTTTGGAAAATTTATATGAAAAACCCTCAGCTTCGAATAAGGTATTTCTTATGAAGCAATTATTTAATTTGCAAATGTTGGAAGGTGGATCTATTCATAGTCATCTTAGTGATTTCTATGGTTTGGTAAACCAGTTAAATTTAGTTAATATTGTTTTTTATGATGAAATTAAGGCTCTCTTAATCTTATGCTCATTACCTAAAAGTTGGGAGAGTTTGGTAATGGCAGTTAGTAATACTGCGTCTACTTCAAAAATCTTAAAAGTGGATGATGTTGTGAGTGTAATCTTGAATGAAAAAATTCACAATAAAAGCACAGGCAAATCATTAGGGAATGCTTTGAGTGTTGAAAGCAGGGGAAGGCAAAGAGAGAAGATTGAGCATGGGAGATCAAGGTCAAAGATAGGCAGGAGATCTAAATCCAGGTATGGCAGAATAACCTACTGGAAATGTGGAAAGCAAGGGCATGTAAAGAGAGATTGTTGGGTGAATGAAGATCAGCATGAAGGACATGAAGAAGCAGATGTTGCAGGTATTATTGCATAGGATGCTCTAGTATGTTCCTTGGATAAAGTAGAATCTTGGGTTTTAGATTCTAGTGCCTCTTTCCATGCATCCCCAAATAGGGAATTTTTTCATGAGTGTGTCCAGGGAGACTTTGGAGAATTTATTTAGGGGATGGTAAGCCTTGTCAAATGGTTTGCAAAGGGAAAGTGAAGCTAAAATTACAGAAGGGAAACACATGGGTGTTGAAGGAGGTCATGCATATCCCAGTCCTGAAGCGGAATTTGATTTTTGTTAGAAAGTTGGGTGATGAAGGTTACACAGTAACTCTCACAGTAGACTCTTAGAAAGTTTCCAAGGGTGCACTTGTTGTAGCAAGAGGTAAGAAAGTAGGTAAGCTTTATCTATCTACTTATATTACTGATTCTCCTTCTAGTTTATCTACTTTAGCTGTAGATTCAAAGATGTGGCTTAATAGGCTTGGTCACATGAATAAGAAGGAGATGCATGTTCTTGAGTCAAAGTGTATGCATTCAGATTTGAAAAGCATGGATCAATATTTATGTAAACAAAATAAGAAAGTGGTGTTTCTTGAGAAATCTGATGTTCGTGACAAGAACAAGAAAGCCTTGGTTTTTAAGGAGAAGATGACAGACAGAGATCAGCGTAAGGGGCTGAAGAATTCTGAGCAGAGCAAGGTTGATTTGGACAGGGTTTTGATCCAAAAGGAGCTTTCAGGTAGAAGTCATCGCTCACAAGTAAAACACAGAGACCGACGTTGATTAAAAAACTGACGTCGGCATCCAAATAGGGAGCAACATCGGCTATGTGCAGCCCGACGTCAATGACTCCAAATAAATAAACACCAACTTCAATTAGGGGGAACCGACGTCAGTGATGAGGCAATCGCATGGAACTAACGTCAGTCAGGTGCAGACTGAGATGTGACCGGCATTGGTCACTGAGATGGATTTTGGGCGGATAACAAGCTGTCAAGGAGT
This sequence comes from Torreya grandis, assembly GCA_037957365.1. Classification (NCBI taxonomy): domain Eukaryota; kingdom Viridiplantae; phylum Streptophyta; class Pinopsida; order Cupressales; family Taxaceae; genus Torreya; species Torreya grandis. Next base: position 594,928 of record JARHVA010002169.1, on the reverse strand, counting down.
CTCAAACACCCATATGGAGGAATGAAAGGGTAAGTAAGCCTCAAATTTGGCATTTCTCTTCTTTACACTACTTGTTGCTCACTGATGGTCAAGAACCAAGAAGTTATTAAAGAAGCAGAGCAGGTAGATCCAAGAAACAGTGGGAGCTTGGCATGGATGAGGAATGTGATTCCTTGGAGAAGAACCAAATGGGAGTTTTAGGTGGAGTTGCCAGCTGGAAAAAATCACTGAGAGATGAATGGATTTTCAGGATAAAGAAGAGCGAGAATGGACACGTGAAACAGAAGGCTAGGGTATATGGTCTTGTGTTAGTTGCAAGATAATGGAGGTTTAACCATTGTGTTTTCTTTACCAAGTTGAATAATATTAGCTACATTATCCTATTATTGTATGTTGTACTTATTGCAGGGTCACATATGCAGGGAGTTGTTGAACTAAAGGTAAAGTTAGTTCAGAGGTGTGTCATGAGGAATCTAGGAGCAGCAAGATTCTTTGGCATGAGTGTGTTCTAGAGACATTGAAGGTCATAGGTTGATTTTGTCTCCAGATGATTGTGTGAAATTGGTTAGCATGCCGATGGTTGGACAGTTCTATGAACAGTGTCCTGATTCACATGATGAGGTTGAGTACATGTTTACTAAACCTGAGATTTCCAAAGCAGTGGGAGTTGTCAGCAAGTTTGGAGCCAATCCAAGAAAGAAGCACTGGAGGGCATTTTAGTGGATTCTCAGATATCTGAGAGGGACCAACATCAGGTGCACATGCTATGCAGGGTCAAGTTCTTTTCTACATGGGTTTGTAGATGCGGATGTGGTAGGTGATTTGGATGACAGGAGGTGCACCATAGGATTTGTGGTGGTTGGTCTTCAAGAGTGATCTTGAAGAGGGATACAAAGCCAGGAAACAAACTAGATGATGTACAGGTATAGGTATAGTTGCAGCTATTTATCTCTAAGTGGGAGATTGTTAGGTTATGGAGCTAAAAGCTTCAACTAATGCAGACATGGAGGAGGTTGTTGAGTTCTAGGGATACCAGTGTTGGTAGCGCAACTGACGTCGGTCATCTCCAGTGCAAAGGGCAACTGACATCGGTAGGAGTCGACTGACGTCGGTCACCTCCAGACAGATAGGGATCGACGTCGATTGCCTGTGTGGTTCTAAAACTATTTGTTGCACGAAGAGTTAGTTTGTTGAACCAGTTGTTTGCATGTGAAAGGCTATTTTTAGTCTTGAGTTGCGTGCCTAATTATTGTAAATTAGAAGTCTAAGTTATTGTTTAGTATGGGATCTATTTATAGACCCATTGGCATGTATTGTAAAGAAGATCAATAGAGGAAGGCAAGGTAGATCCTTCCAATTGTAAGAACAGGGTGATCTTCAGGTTGTTGCAAGATCAGGGAGAAGTTCTACATGGTAAGTAAGATCATTTGAGTTGTAGGTTGTTACAAGTTCATGGGAGATCTACTTGAATTAATTTGAGTACTTGTGTACTGGTAGTGTTATTACTGACTGGTTGGAGGTGAACACCAACTCTGTGTTTGAGTTGTGTGTTGGGACCATTTTTGGTAGGAGAGTAGACTCTTGAGGGAAAGAGATCTGTACATCTGAGAGGTGTGGAAGATTGTGGCATCTTCATTGTATTTCCTTTTGGCATGAGTATTAATACAATATTGTGTATTGTCTCTCATATTCTGTGTCATTTGTGAATTCTAGTTACTTGTTAATTTTGGTATAATTCCGTGTTTAGTTGCTTATACAAGGTAATCATATTGTACTCTTATTGAGGAGTTAGATCCTGAAAAGTGGTATCAGAACATTTATGTTCTAGGTTCCTTACAAAGGCTTGGTTATTTTTAATGATCCATCTGTGCAGTCCTTCCCCACACCAAAACCTATCCTCAGTCAGGCATGCCATGAAGAAATTTTAAAAACTAGTGTTTCATGTTGATGAAGGTGAAGGGACTAAACCACCTAAACCATTGACAAATCATTTGGATGTCCCCATATATTATGGTGCTCAAAATATTCATGACACTGGTCCTGATGCAGACCACCCACACTTATGTCTTCAAACCATCAGTGCAACATCAACATGGAGGAAGCACCAAAGATAGCTACTATGGGTAACTACTAGTATGATACTAAGATTTGAAAAATATTTGAGTACCTAAAAGAGTACTAATATGTTTTTCAAAACAATTATAGTGAAATTAAAGGTGTTCATTTGTCCTTAGGCAAAATGCATATCAAACTAGTTGAAGGTACTTGACCAGTCAGGAAAAGGCCATATAGGATGAATTTAATTTATGTGCACACTTGAAAGAGAAAATTAATAGTATGTTTTACGATGGAGTTATAACTCCAATTGATGAGTTCAAGTGGGTTATCCCCATGGTAATAATTATAAATAAAGATGGGCACATTATAAATTGTGTTGACTACCAAATACTTAATGCATCTTGCTTTTCTCATCCTTTTCCAATGCCATTCATATAAGAAATCCTCAAAGGTGTTGTAGGGTGTGATACTTACACTTTCATAGATAGATTATTTGGGTACCATCAGGTCTAGATCATTAAGGAGGATCAATTTAAAACTACATTTACTACCAAATGGGGTTCTTTCGCATATATCGTCATGCCATTTGGGTTGAAAAATGCACCTATTGTATTCTCCCATATAGTTGTTGAGGCCTTCAAAGACTTCATCCATAAATTCATTCAAGTTTATTTAGATGAATATATATTTTATAGCTTGATAAAGGACCATTATTCTAATCTGAGGCTTATGCTTGAGCATTGTCAAGTGATTCAAATTTCACTTAATCTAAAGAAATGTCTTTTTGTTACACCATTCAATGTTCTTCTTGGTCACATTATCTGTCAAGATGGACTTATATTAGAACCCACTAAGGTAGTTATCATTATTTGTCTACCAGTGTTGACATCCCAGTGCATGGTTCATGCCTTTCTAGGTCATACTGGGTACTACTATAAATTCATCAGAGGTTATGCAAGGGTTGTCATGTCATTAGAGGAACTCTTGAAAAAAATGAACACTTTATTTGGACCCACTCTTACCAATAAGCCTTTGAGTCCTTAAAGGACAAGATCATCACTGCACTAATTCTCTAATTCTCTGATTAGACTAAACCATTCTATGTCCATGTGGATGCTTCTAGAATGGCCATTGATGTGATCCTTTCACAACTTGGATAAGGTCATTATTGCCAATTAGGAGTGTACCCTTGTGATAAAGTGTGTTATTCCTCAATTTTTTTGGAACATATAATATCTCCAAAGTGTGGGTGACTTTATAAGATAGAGAATCTCTAGAGAGGGTTGGTTCCCTTGGTGCTCTCACTAAAACTTACTATTAACCTATTATCTACTGATTCTAGCAATGAAAAGGGTGCAAAAGTTAATGTTTACAATGGAATTGAAAGATAGACTCAAATGAAGGTGATGTACCAATTTTTTTGTGACCACTTATACTTTCAATGACACTCTTTTGAGAGGGTAAAACTTACACACAATCACTATGCTCAGGTAAGATTTTTACAAAAGTGTTTCACAATAAGGACTTGACAAACTCAATTTATGCAAGGAAGGACTAAAAACACATCCAAAACATGAACTTAAGATAGTTTATACACTAAAAATGACCTATATAACATCAAAAATCTCTCATGAAGGTATAATAACTAGACAATAACAAAGTAAAACAAGTATTTCACTAAGATATATCAATGGCAAACACATACACTTCACTTTAAAAGCCTAAAAATGAAAGAACTTATCTTCTTATTTCTCTCATAAGGTGAATACAAAATTTTGGAAGCCTTCAGGCACAATCCAAAATCAAATAGTGATTTTACATTCTGTAAAAATGAATTCATATAGCAAAATAAATGCTTGGAGACAAAGCAGCTCCAAAATAGGGAACTTCAAACTTGGTCTAAGCTCCTCCTTTAGCACTATGTAACATTTATCAACCTTAAAAATATTAATCCTCCCTAGGTTGGCATGGAATAGATATTTTCCAATGTTTTTAGGACATTGGAAACTTTTCATAATGGATAGTCAAGCCTAGGCCACTTGGAGAGTGCTTAGATTCTTGCCTCAACCCCTAGATTTTAGCCTTCATGTCTTCTTGATGAATGATTCTTTCTCCATGTATTTCAGCCTTCAAGTCAATTATATTATTTATTTGAAACATTACTAATGCTCATGAATTATGCTTGAAAAATTAACAATTTGTTGAGTGACTTCTTCAACCTTCTCTTTGATTTTTTCTTCAAATGGGGCATAAGAAAGAAAGAGAGTCCTTCTTGAGCTTGGGGATTTTTTCCAACTTGATATCCTTCATTAAAAATATTTTATGAATTATTAAAAACTTTAATGTGGCATATCATATAATTTATTAACTTGTTAAGGCCTCATGAAGAGTTATATTCAGTGATTTAGTCCTCAAACTCCTTAACTCTCTCATTTTACACTAGGCATAGAAGGCAAAGTTAGTATTTTTATTCAAATTTGCTTCAATTATGTTGACATCCTCCATTTAATAATTATTAATAGAATAAAAAACTTGTTATAATTTGATTTAATCCATCAATCACTCAAAAAAAACTTGATTTGACACCAAAACTATGCATTTCCCATGAATTCCTTATAGCCTTTTTTCTACAAATTTCCTTGTCTGGGAGAAATTGGATGTGATATTATAAAATTAAGAAAGTTTTAAAATACTCTCTATCCTCCTATATCTATTTAAAAACTTTGGTGTCCAAAATACAAGTGTAGATATGTTTTCTAGCCCATTCTTTTAGCCAAATTAGGCCTAACTAGCCCTCCTAAACATCGAAGGTGGAAAACTTGATCTTGTGACCACTCAATTGTATGAAAATAACCAAAACCATTTTATTCACTTTTCACATGATTCCATAAATCTCCATGTTAATTTTGGTGGTGTGAAACACTGTGGAGGTACTAAAACCATGAAATGGCCATTAGAAGGCTTGCCTTTTTGAGGCATTTTTTGACTGGCCCAAAAGGATTGAAAAATTTAGGAACCTATGAGTTATTTATTTTGTATTTTTTAGTTTTCTAAGATTAAAAAAAAGTCTCAATATATCTCCCCTAGTTTTTGGCATCCTTCTACACCCCTCATGACCCCCATTTTAGCTCAAAAATAAGAAAAAATATCATTTTTGTCCTATTTTGTACAAAGGAAGGAACAAAAAAATTACATGTGGAAGACCATATAGGAGTATAATACAAAATATTATATTTTTTATGGATTAAATATGTCACTTTATTATGTTTCCAACTCAATCTCTGCAAACTGGTCCAAACTAGGGTTTTAGGAGGGTTTTTGGTAGCTTTTACCCTTAAGGATGATTCATAAATTTTTGACATCTAACCTATAAAAAAAATTTAAAAAAATTAACTTAAATACCCCCTATAACATTCCCTAACTCTTTTATTTCCCATGATAAACTTCCATGCTGGTATGAGCATGCAAACTTGGCCTATTGAGCTCTTTTTGGCATTCCATGCACCCTATTTTGAGCTTGAGCAAAAAATTGGCTTCCCTATAGTTTCCTCTACATGATAAAATATTTAAAACACATAATATATTCCCATTTTCATTTTACCATGATTTTTAACTATCATTATACCTTTTAAGTGGTGTTAGACCCCTATTGGGTAGTAGGCCTAGTTGAGCTTGACTGCAAACTTGTGAGTTTAGGACACTCTATAGGTTTCTAACACGTGGAATTTATTTAATTATTTTTCCATACCTAAAATATCTTTTAAAACCTATTTTATAATGTCCAACACTCTCTAATTCATCTTATTTCCAAATCCTACTAAGACTGCAGTTTATGTCTTCCTGAAAGTGCCCTACCTCTGAGATAAAATAGAGGATATCTTCCCTATTTAATAATGTATAAAATTTATATTAGGGTATTAATTATTTCATGAGGAAACTATTTAAAAAATTTAAATTCTAAATAATCTTTCTATCACCTTCAAAAATCAAAAAACTCCAAGGTAGACTTTTAATGGCGATTATGTGCAGGGTTTTTGTAAGTTGACTGTGAATTATCCATATAGAACTCTTCTTTGCCATATTTTATATAATTTTTCACATGAGGTAGAGTGGGAATCACCATTTTGGATCACATTAAATCACTATTATCATCAAAACCTTTCTAAACTCTTCAAGGTATGGCTTTTCTCTTGACATGGTTGATAGATTATGACTATATTTTGTGTTTCTTAGTCAAGAACCTAGCATTCCTAAAGGTAATCCTTTATATTAGGTATTATAAACTATTATAATTATCTCCTTGAAATAATAAATGATATCACTCATAACTTTAAACATATTTTCATCATACTTATAATAGGCCATTCTTCAAAATAGTCAACTGAGTCATTGTCACACAGCCCAACTATAGGTGTACGTTTTGAGAGTTAAAAGGACACATGTAGTATTATATGCATGATCCATTTCATTTCTAGGATAAATTTAAGTTATTTATGCTTTACTTATGTTTTAATATTACCATTCATCACTTATATACCATAGTGTTTCTCTTGTTAGACCATTAACCCTTAGGAAACTACTGATGATTGTGGTGTTTATGTATATGTGTGGCTATATGTACATAATTTTGGTGTATGACTATAGCATTAGGTGTTCAAGAAATTTTATCAAATTATAATTTATCCCACTTATATTTAATTCTCATGTAACCTTCATAGACTAATATCCTAGGGAAATTCTTTGTACATGGCTATAGGCTTGTATAAACCATGGTTATAGGTCATTACTCCATCTTAAGACATTATTTAACTCCATCATATGCATGTTTTAATCATTATTGAGATTTTAATTATCCATTATTTAGGTTTTTAATTTGTTTGAAGGAGGTATTAGGGACAATTTAATAACCCTAACCCCAACAACTGTCATTAAAACATGATTGTAGCCTGTTTGTTTGCAGTAGGTGTAGGTTCTTATGAGGTGACTTTTGATTGTAACATGTCTTTTAAGGATAATCATGTACATGTTTTTATTATATTAAGACAATATTTCTCTATGTGGTTACTTCAAACCATTATTCTGATCATAAAACCTTTCTTATAGACCATTAGCCTCCTTTATATTAGCCAAACTAAAAATAGCCTATAGGGTCCTTAAGAGATTATCGGTGCTCACTTCATATAATTGGATGCCATTTAGGTTTTTATACCTTTTTTCATCTATTTTTACATCAATTTAATGCCTTTATTTTGGAAAACTACTATACCTATCATTAGTTTTAGACAAACTTTCTCTTTCTTATGCCTGGTTGTACCCTATTTAGGCTTTTGTACAGACTGGGGAATGTGGAGTGCTTGGAGCATCTTGATCACACACAAGGTGACCATGGGAATTTATTTATATGATGATCCATTTACCACTTCAAAAATACTTCTTGAAAGCTTATTTTCTTTAGATTTCTTCAAGACATGGTCTACTTTCTCAGTTAGTGACTCTCCTTAGGGGTTGGTTGTAAGTATACCTTTCTTGCTCTTAAGGTCTATTGAAACCTAAATGTTTCCTTGGTTTATCTCTATTTGTAGATTTCACAATTCTTACTATTCATACTTATATTATGCATATATTCCAACATAGTCTCCTTAAGCCTTGAAGAGTTCAATCAAAACTTCATAGTAGGTTTTGGGTCTGAGAGTAAGCTTGTAGGTGGATTTTTATGAACTAAGTCTTATTTCATGCTCTAAACCCTCTTGAGGTCTTCTAGGCTTAAATACAACCCATTTTAAACTATCTCATCTTACATAAATACCATGTGATAAACCCAAACTATGGTGCAAGTTTAATATCACTTTGGGATGCAAAGTTAGTTGGGAGCTCAGAATCCTATATAAAACACTGAAAAAGGGTAGTATAAGAATGTAATAATGGAAGCTCCCTCTAGATTACTAATTTGGATAAAATTCCCACTATATTTGGAAAGGTGTTACCCTTATATAAGTACTATAAAATTGAATCATTCAAACTCCTCTAGGTTCCATGTCTTCTCATCAGGCTCAACATCAAAATTGAATGAGGCCCTATTTTCAGAGTTTTTAAGGTCATTTGTCTCTTGTCTTAGTTCCCACAACTTGAACATTATTCCCAAGTTTTCCTACTTATTAATTACATTAATCATGACTTTTATGATATAATTTAACCCTTAAACCTTAAATAAGGTCTTCAAACATGCTTACCAATCTCTATGTAATACTTAGATTGTTGAGAGAGCCACTTATAGGTGGACATTCCAATACATAGGCAGTGAATATGGATAAAGGTTATGTGCATGGTATATGATATTATGTTTCATATTGTATTCTAAAAATATCTTAAAATTAAACCTTTACCATGAGTATACTTTAAACTATACCAAATATTTGTCTCAACATGAATAGCCTCCTTTAAGGTACCTTTCAAGGAGACTATTGTTTAAACTAAAAAATTATGAATATTTATTGGGTAAATTAGGTGTGTAAGGAAATAATAAATTGTTTTAATACTCTTTAATATGAATAAAATTTCTTGACAACTCAGGTTCTACTCCAAAACTGACCCAAAAGACCATTCTTAAAGATAGTGAAGGACATAAGGTTTTATGCTATAAATACCTTGTTGGGAGGAGTTATCAGATGAAAAAAAATTTAAAGGAGACATATTACCCATAAAAAATCCATAAATACCATTACTCTCCATCATTTTTTGATTTTTATAAATAGGTCCAAGAATAGACCCTTCTCGGATGCATAGGCTATAGTGACCTACTGTCACTCTTAGTGATTGTTTATAAATATGATTACACCAAACATGAAAAAATTATAATAATTTAAATATTATTTATACCACTAATAATTTTAAAAATTTTAGATCCTAACTCTCTCTCCTCTTTTTGTATCGAGCATTTGAAAATTGCCCTTTTGGAGCTGCCAAGAAGGTCAATATAGGAAAAAAGTTGGTATTTTCCATTTTTCACATAAAAATTCATATAAAAAAATTATATGACCCTATTTTTACCAAATTAATCCTATAATATTTTCTTATCACAAAAATCCTTTGAAAACCAAAATTAATGCCTTAAAAGGCCTATTTTTGCACTAAAAAGGCCAAATTCACTAATAATATCTGATTGAAATGATTTAAAATGTGATATTGAGTATTTAAAATGTTATATAAGGTGAATAAGTATTTAATTAAACTTTTTCATGATCAGATACCATAAAAACCTTACAAAACCTTCTCTAGAGGGCACAAAATGGTCAGAATTACATAAAAATGAGTCATGAAGCTAGCTAGAATGTGATCAACCTTATTATTCATATGTTAGGACTAAAATGACCTTTATACTTTATATTACACTCATAAATACACTCTATACTCTTATCACCACTAGAAATGGCTCAGAAAGGCCAAAAAATAACTGGACAAACATGAGACAAATGAAGGACAAGACCTTAATTCACCTAATCAGCCTTAAGATGTGTTAATAATGATTTGTAATGATAAATTTAAGGAATTTTCAAGACTAAACTACTGACCTATAAGATAAAATGTCATGGTATGCAAAATTTTGAATGATAGGGGTGACAATTTGACGTGTGAGGTCAAAATTGTCAACAATCACCTTGATCACCCCATCTATTTTGTAATTAGAAATATTACTCCATCTAAGATAAATTACACCATAATAGAGTGTAAATAACTTTCCATGGTTTATGATTTAAATTTTTTTTGACAATACCTATTGGCAACTCCTTTTATGTTTTATATAGAACATGAAGCTTTGAAATATCTTATTAATTAACCTATGTTACACAGTTGCATTTATCATTGGATTATATTGTTCCAAGAATTCCAATTCTTTGTCATGGTCAAACTAGGTAAGACCAATTGCAGTCCTAAACATCTCTCTACAATTTATTCCTATGAACTAGTGTGAGCCATTAAGGATGACCTACCTGATGTATAACTATTTAATGTTTCATGCATTCTTGAGGAGTTAGAAGATATAGTATCTTTCTTATCTACTAGCATAGTGCTAGATTATTTGAATTTGGAAGTTAAGAAGCAACTATTCATTTATATCACACCATTCCATCTCATTAGAAGGGACCTCTACAAGCTTGGATGAGATGAAATGCTTTGACATTATGTCATGAAACATGAGCATCCTGAAGTAATCTATGAAGTTCATGAAAGAATTACCGGTGAACACTATGTTGGTGAGGCTACTGCATGCAAAGGACTATTAGCTAGACTATGGTGGCTTACCCTTTTTCAAGATGCCAAACTACATGTTAAATAGTGAGATATTTGCCAGCACGTGGGGAAACCAAATCACCAAGATGCCATGCCATTATGACTTTTTTTTTCAAGAACCATTTGAGAAATGGGACATTGATTTTGTTAGCCCCATCAAACCAACTGGATGATGTACAGACTCCCACTATATCATAATAATAAATAATTATCTCATGTGTTGGGTTTAAGCCACACCAATAAGGGATTATACTACAACAACCATTATGTGCTTCATAAGTGAACATATCATAACATGTTTTGGCTATCCATTAAGTTTTACTAGTGATTATAGTACACATTTCTTCAATGAGACTGTCTACGTATTACTCACTGAGTTCATGATTGCCCATTACAAGATAACACCATATCATCCCCAGGCCAATGGAACTACTGAAGCATTCAACAAAATCTTGGGTGCAACACTTATAAAGATTTATAATATTAAATGCACTGACTGGGATGATTGAGTGTCTTTAGTACTTTGGGCTTACTGGATAACTTATAATCACCTCAATAAAAGTACACCCTTCAATATGGTGTTCCAAACCAAAGCAATTTTTCTAGTTAAATTCTTGGTACCATATTTTCACATTACATGCATTGGAAAATTAGATGATGAATCATCATTAAAAACACATTTGGATACTTTGTTACAGTTAGGTGAAGCACATTTCCTTACTCATTAGATTTAAGATGTGGAGAAATGCAAACAAAAGGCATGGCATGATCACCACCTTAAGCACAAGACATTTATCCCAGAATGAAATTTTTTCTCTATGACTCCAAGTTTGCATGCCACTCTAAGAAGATCTATGTTCACTAAGACAGTCCTTTTATTATTCATAGTATTCATCCTATCGATGCTTATCTTTTACAAATATTGGATGGCCAATTTCTTCCTGGGCACTACAATGGTAGTTGACTAAGGCCGTATTTCTTCATTTAAAGTTTTTAGTTTCATTTGTATCAATACAACATATGCCATTAGTTTATGATTTATTTTTTGAATAAACCATTGCCTTAGTTGTGCACCCCTTTATTTTATTTACATTCTTTTTATATCTTAGTACTTGTGATTTTTTGGAGGACCATGACACGTTTAGTGTGGGATATAGGGTGTTACATGAGTTGGGAAATAGACCATAGGGATGCACACACAAGTAAAGAGGCCTAAGGATAGAAATTCCTACCAATATTATGAATATTTAAGGGGTTTTATAACTATCATACACTCTAAAAAATCATAGAATAAGATGTTCTATTAATATAAAGAGATAGTGGTTACGATAAGCATGCCAACATCATGCCATGATAATATCATTAATCATATTTATGGTGAGAAGTGATAGTCGAAGAAAGGATATTGTTAAAATGCATTGATTATAAGAAGTGATGGTCAAAAATAGGGGGTAGTAAATGTAATTTACCCCCTCAAGTCTATAAAAATACATTTAGGGGCTCTTTTTAAGCTTTCAATTTGTTTTTTGAAAAGTGAATAATTGAGTTTAGGTGATTCCAAGATAAGTGTAGAGTAAAAATTTACCATTCATTGAATATTAATAAGTATCTTGTCTAAGTCATCAAGTAGATGTTAGCTAACATAAAATCACATAGAGTAAATTTGGTAATTATAGGTTGAATAGGTTGGTATCTTCCATTAACAAGCATCAAAGCAGGAGAGCCAAGACACTCCCACAGTAAAGACATATTATTTTGGGAACATTAGATGGTCACACCTTAACCTTCAAGATCTATGAAGGGTGATGCACCCTAATAAAAAATCCCAAATAATTGATCCACTATCAACAATTATAGAGGAGGAGCTATGTGTTGGGGGGTAAGAAATATTGATCAAAGAGGAAATGCCTATGGAACAGAGTGATCACATGAAAGGTGAAGGATTAGGAATGGCATGAGAGATAAATAAGAATTCCTAAGTACATCCACTTATGCCTTTGATGATAGGGGAGATACAGTACCCAAAAATGGTGTTATGCATAGAAAATTGGGTATCATATGTACTCACTTGTACCATTTTTTACTATAACCACTACTAACCATGAAATGAGGTTAAGATACAGAATGACTACCAGGTTGTGCACCAAAACACTAGGATTGAATTGGTGTATGACTTTAAAATATTCAATTCCTTGGACTCTGTAAGGCTCTTCTAGTTATTTCATCTCCCATCTTTTGGAAAACTGATAGAGGCAATAAAATTTCTACTTTTGTGCATCCATGACGACTATATCTATTTTGTTAGGCACTGCATGAAGATTACACCTAGAAGAATAAGCAAGGTTTTAAGGTTAAAATTATCCGATGTGAACCTTTAATTTGATTTGGAGGACTCATAGGAGATAGAGAAGACCACCATAATGATGGAGTAATAGAAACAGGGCCATGCCATGCACATTAAAAACTTACAAGACCCTACCATTTGAGTATTAGTGCACATCATTATGACCAATATTGTTGGAATTGATCAATGGAAATAGGTAGGCATGACTCACCTATTTATCACCCACTAGGTAACTGAGGGGATAAAGTACAACTAGGCAATGTATTTTGCCAAAATATTATACTAGATGTAGAGAGGACCCACCATATACCTAGCCATAGGTTCCCATGGGGGATATTTATTTTTTAATGGTGTTTGATGAAATTGGTGTACCTAATTACACCTTTGTACAACTAAAATGGTTATACCCACCAGAGCACAAGTCCCCTACAAAGTGCTACAAGGTGTTCACATGTCCTAGTTATATCACTTTTACTTTCAAATTCAAGATGAATTCATGGTATGATGGCATGAACGAAGCCTTTGGAAATGAATGGTACATTCTAAAGGACTTGCCCATAAAGGTTGGTAAACAAGATAAATTTCTTATTAAATAACATTTTTATTTGGTGCATATAAGGATGGCCCCCTCTGGAGATCTTTCAACTTGGTTGAAGCTACCATATGCCTTCACAGCACAATACTTTTTCAACTTTGTTAATTGTATATATGATGTGCAGCCCCTCACCCTTGAATTAGAATGAATTGATTCCAAGATTTAACTCTTGGAAAGATGTATGGTTATACAGGTAAGAAGCCATATAGAGAAAAGCATGAAATTGAAAGAACCAACATCAGGGCTCACCAAACCATGGTCAGGAAAACTATTCATAATCTATTCTATTTGTTGCAACCTAAGAAGAAAGCTTCAAGAGGTGTAGAGAATGTAAGATAAAATATTCCTCCATTACCACCACTTGATAAGAATAAGTGATCTAGCTAGGATTCTAGCACAAATTCAAGGTTGGAACCACCAAAAAGGCAAAGGACTGCCAAGGCACCACCACCAAATATTTCACCACTAATGACCTCCCTACCAAGGGAGTCACCACCAATGGCTTCACCTAAACAAGATACACCAAAAATACAATTGAAGGGTTCAAAACCATCACCACCAACTAATATGTTGAAATAGGAAGAGCCTAAGGGTCATAGGGAAGAACTGGAGGATTCAAACTCATAAAAATCATCCTCCTTGGTGTAAGAGAGGAGACCACCCTTGAAAAGGTGCAGTTAGACATGGAAAATCCACTTAGTGAAGAGAGGGATGGTTTTAACATATAATAAATGAGTGGCATAGACATCGATAACACTTTATTGGCACCAGATATGGATGTCAAGATCCTTGATCAGGATCACCTCAAAGGGAAGCAGTCAACTGAATCTAAAGTTCAACCACCTTTAGTTGATCCAACCACAATACTAAATAGGCATTCTAGATAGGTTGCTATATTTATATTCCCATTTTCACCTAGAGGATATAACTATTGACACCAAGCATTAGACGTCCTTTTTATTGGACATGTATAATGAAGAACACCATTTTGAAATACCCCTTGATAGCCTAGTTTTATATTCTAATGCAATGATGCTACCCATTCTTATTTGGGTTGATCCCCAATAGCTCTTCCTATATAAACTAGCACTATATTTTTGAAAATGTCCATTTAAGTCACATGATAGAATGTGATTTTAGATTTTGATGCATGCATTATAGAGCAAAAACATGGCCAGGTGGTGGAGATATATGATAAATAAGTTGCCTCTTAGAAGGCACTTGAAGAGGAAGTGGTTCCATTGAAGCAAAAATTGGAATAAGCCAAAGCAACCAAAGTCAAAGCTTTAAATATATGTAAATTTATTTTGGGCCATCAACTAACATTGGCAGATGGGGTCCCTTTAGAGGGAAAAACTATTGATAAATTAGAGACCCTTATAAATCTCTTATTAAATCATTGCAAGGAGTATCCTATGGCTAGAAATGAAGCATTATGGATGGTTAAATAGTTCTTAGAAGTAGTGGAAGTCTATAGACATGCCCTCCAAAGGGTTGAGGAAGTGATCCCCATCATGGATGGGATTTTTGAAAAATTGGTGTGACCTAGTAAAATTTTGGAGGTCGACTCTAGGTAGAGGAGTCTTAATGGCATAAGTTGGCATATTTTGCCCTATTAATAAAAGACCTTACTGAGCATGCTAAGGCATTTAATAATGTCAAGACCATGGAATAAATAGTAAATTTCCATTGGTAGTAAATAAATTCTAACGTTGTATCTCTCTGAGGAAAGGTTGTAAATGAGGTCACTATGCTTGAAGAGTTCCAAAAGGATACTTCCACATCCCTTGACCAATTGGTCAATAAGGCAAGTGAGTGTCTCGATCAACCTGAGGAGACAAAAAAATTAAAGGTAAAAATCAATGAAATAACAACAGTTTTTGACACCTTCTCACATTGGGAAGGCATTAGAAAGTAGATTGAACAATTTGGTCCCAAATTTTTGGTTGAGGTCAAAATTGGTGCTTAGTCTGAGAAGAACTAAGAGAATAGTGTGGGGTGATGTTAGACCCCAAATTTTTACTAATTATTTTGGTTTTGGCATGGAACCATCTCATTATGAGAGGAACATGGTGTAGGAAGACCATGGCACGAAACTAGCTTGGTGCAGGACGATAATGGCATGAAATATCATAACATGAGAAGACCTAGTCAAAGAAGATGCATAACAAATGGAAGACCCAAGAGCAAAGGACTCAGTATATCAGTGAAAGACTTGAGGAGTATGAGGGAAGTAGGAAATGATTGAGGAGATATTCTCAAGGACAAATTAGACTTTATTCATAACATGAGTTTTACACAAGCCTACACAAAGAAGGACATTTGGGAAAAATGATATAGCACTGAATAAGAATATAGGGATGTGAAGGCTAGTGGCCTTAAGATAAAATAAGTAAATAATTTCCATGACTCTCAATCTACTAGAGATCATTGGCTAGTCACCTAAGAGTCATGAATAACGTAACAACTTGGTCAGGGAAAATAAGTATAAATACCCCTATGTAGAGATGTGTAAGGTGGGTTGAACATTAGTATTATGTAATGATTCATTATGGTAGTAGCAAAATCATAGTGGCCTCAATATAAAACAAGTAAATACTTTCCATGACTCTCAATCTACTAGAGATCATTGGCTAGTCACTTAAGAGTCATGAATAATGTAACAACTTGGTTAGGGAAAATAAGTATAAATACCCCTATGTAGAGATGTGTAAGGTGGGTTGAACATTAGTATTATGTAATGATTCATTATGGTAATATAAAAATCATAGAAGTTACTATTAGTTCTAGCGTTATGCTACAGTAGTTAGTTAAGTTGCAACATTGACTTAACAATAAATTTCATTATGTAATATATGGTTTGTATTTGACTATAATGAATAAAATATGGATTATATGAACTTGCATAATCAAAATTTAAATCTCATGGCAATTATCTTAATAATCATGTTTGTGTACATAGTTGAAACAAGGTCCATAGTCATATATTTTATTTTATGTGTAATTAGTAATTAATTATATGAATAAACACTATTGTTTGATAAGTGTGTTATTGTGCAACATAACCCATGGGAACCAATTTCTTGTTGCATGCTTTGGGTGAGTGTGCAAGAGTTCATCCTTGCATGAAATATTAGTGCGTTAGCTTGTTGGGGACTAGACATTTCATCACCCAAAGGAAAATTTGATAGAAAAACCCAATAGCCCACATGTGCTTTATTTTTGCTCAATTTTTTAGATTTTGGTATGTATGGTTAATTTTATTTAAGCAAGTTAATTTGTGTGATTGGAAAATGCATATGATTTGTGAAGAGTTAGATTAAGTTAATGACTATTCTGAATGCTATATATATAGAAGTTGTGATTTATTTTTTATTTTTGGTTGGATGTGCATCATGAAATTAGTCATAAATCAAACATATTTGGGTTGATGTTGGGAAATTTATTTTACAAATACTTTTCCATAGACTCTCTATTATATCTAACTTGATTTGAGTCACTACTATAATAGGCTAGACATTGGTATAAATTTAATAACTAATCCTATAGTTTGATTATTTGAAATATTTGATCCATACTAATATAAAATGCCTTTTCTTTTCTACCCTACCTAGCTTCCTTTTTAAGTTTTTATTAGATCTGTCTCACTTTATCATAGAATCACATTTGAATAGGACCACCATTGGTTTTAAAGAGAGTCATTTTAAGCTAAAAGATTAACCTAAATATCCAAAATTTAGAAGTGTTTGAAAATAATAGTAACCATATTTCCCTCATTGTTATTCCACCTTATGGTTACTTATAAACCAAATACCCACAACTTGTGCTTCGGAGTGTGTAGTCATCGATCCTAAAATGAGATTGATTTATCCCATCAACCTATTGGGTGAGTTTAACTCACATTAATAGTATCTTTGTGTACTACTAAAACATCATGAAAATTGTCATGGAAGCTTCTCATGTGTGAAATTTCATGCAAAATCAACATTCACATGTTATGATTTCTCTAGCACATAGCATGCCAACTAGGTTTCTCAAAATCCATGACTCCTCAATGAATCTTCTAGCATCATCAAACACCTGGAAATCACACCATTCACCTAAAATAAGTTCAATAATCACTTAGCTATAAGGTGAACTACTACCCTTCTAAAACTATCATCAACTATAACCAATTCTTATAATGTTGTATACATTATAACAATTTGTCCCATAAGGGAAAGAGATGAGAGAACACACCCAGACCATAAAGGATTTTTTTAGCATTATTTTGGATCTAGCATTCAAAACCATTAGATGTAGCTCTACATTCTATCACATTTTGTTGGGATTTCTTTATCTCTTCATCGGTGTTGAAGCCTCTTCCAAATAAGCTAGCATGTTGGCCCTATCACACGAGGTATGAGTCTCATGCACTAACCCGAAGCATGCAACAAAAGACCAGTTCTGGAAGGCTTTGAAACACAATGTGTGTTTGTTCATCTCTTGTGTCAACACCACAAATATAACACTATTATTCCTAATATTCTATATTTAATTACCATGATAACTAGGACTACCATTAATAACTAGTTATAAAAGAGAGGAACTCATGACTTGAAAATAAAACACATTTCAACATACAATACTTAGAATATTTCATTATTCAAAATATAATCTAATAAACATTAAATTCTCATTAGAATGTTTATTGAATACAACACTATCTAGATTTCCCCAAAAGTGATCTCTCTCCCTTTTCGAATGCTTATAATAGGGGTTTTTATACTTGTTTTGCCTTAACCAAGTGTCATACTCCTACCTACCAATGAAAAATGCCACACAGACTCTCAATAGACTGAGAGCCATGGATTTTACACCTATTTGTTCCTATAGACATGGGCATTTGCACCCCTAGATCCTTGCTCTATGCTATATATTTGTGTCCATGTGTTTTTTTCCTCCTAGGTTGTACAAAACCTCCAATTAGTGAGGTGAAAGTGTTTTACTTTATTTACTCTTCTAACTACTCCCGTGTCCCTTGCACTCCACTTCCCATGTGCTCCCCTAATATTTTGCTTCCATTATGAGTTCTCTGGTCTCGGGTCCCTCGTTTCACATTTTCTCTTGAATAGGTCCTACCATACTGGGTCTCTTATGCTATTGTTCTTTTGTGCATTTAAAATTTCATGTATGTCAGTCCTATGCCATGATCCTCCCACACCATAGTTCTCTCATGACATGGTTCTCTCATGTCATGCTAGTACTTGAAACAAAATGGATAATGGTCCCTCTGTGTTGTGTGCCAAAATTGGAACAAATACTTGGTCAAAATTGAGAGGCTAACATCACCCCACACTAAGCTCTTAGTCCATCTCAAACTAAGTTATACTGGCATCTTCTAGGAATTCAAGCCCCTTCTACTCAAGTTCTTTCTTCAGCCCATCCCACTAGGATAAAGCATCAATAAATTTAGTAGTTATTCCTTCAATGGATTCCTTTTCTACTTTCAAATCCTTAAGCTGAGTTGGAGTCTTGATCTTATTCATTTTTTCATCTAGGGCTACAGTGGCTTCCTTCTGGATGTCTTTTAACTCAGAGACTTCCTTGTCAACCTACCCTTGGAGAATTACAAAACTAGCATTTATTTGTTAGTGATGACTATTTATTGCTTCTTCCATTATTTCTACATCTTTGAATGCCTTTGCATGGTCGATGTGGTCTTTTATTAATAATGCAGCATCAACAGCTTGCAACCTCAGGACCTCCTCATCATTGAGCTGGGCTTCAATTATTTTATTTGGACGTGCCAGACATGCAAAAATGTCATCCAAAATGGGAATAACCTCCCTAACCCTCTCTATGGTGATCTTAAAAATGTTTGTAGCCATGGTGAATTGTTCAAGGGTTTCTTTGGCCTCATCTTTGGGCACTAGGAACTCCTTATTTCTCTTGAACATTAGCTCAACCAATGTCTCTAGTTTCCTGATGGCATCTTTATCTAGCAGTATGCCATCTGCTACTACCAGATCCTCTTTCAAAATAGTTTTACATAGGTTTAAAATCCTTATTTGAGTCTTAGTCGCCTCTTGGATTTATTTATTTAAGGAGGCCACTTCCTCAACTAACACTTGCTTCTCTACCACCGCTTTATTATACATATCTACTACTTGGCCATGTTTTCTTTTTGTTATTCATGCATCTAAATATGACAAAATGTTTTGACATGTCATCTCCATGGCTATTTTCAAAAATTTAGCACTTGTCATTATTGGAGAAAGCCATTGTGGATCAATCTTCATGAGGTCTGATAGACCTAGAGCATCTGGGCCAAAAAAATACAATCCAAAGAAATATCAAATTGTGGTTCTTCACTATACATTTCCAAAAAGGACAACTACTTCCTTATTTTTGGGGTTATATCCTTGGGGTGGAAATGGTTCCATAGATAGAGGCTCTTATCCTCTACACTAAACTGGTATCATTCATGTAGAGTGGACAACCTTTGTTGTTCCTATTCTCCCTCAGTTGGCCCCTTTCCCCTTTTTGGGTCTCTCTCAAGTCTAGATTTTTTATGGCTTTTTGAGGCCATCTCATTTGCTCCCATTGCATCAATATCAATTTTATCACCATATGGCCCTTCTCGGAATAGGGATGGAGTGGTCTCTAATTTTGATCCCAAATTATGAATCTACTCCTAAGAGGGGTCTCTTTGGGGTAATTAACTTAAAGGATGTTGTGGCATTAATCTAGTGGTAGTCTTTGGAGAAGGTGGAGGTGAAGGTGTCCATGGAGGTGCAGGTGATGGAGGAGGTGAAGGTGGATTTGGGATAGGTGAGTGAGATAGAGTGGAATGATTAGGGGAAGATGAAGCAAGTGATGATTAAATGTGAGATGGAGATGGAGACAGTCGAGGGGGTGAAGGTGAAGGATGAGGTGGAGGTGAAGTGTGAGGTGGTGGTTATGGCACTGACTGGTGATGATGAATTAGTTTGGAGGGTTTCACCTCCACCATCCTCTATCATTTTTGGTGTACCATACTACCCACTAGAACTGGCACTTGGCTCTAGATGCTTTCTTTGTAACTGTGGTGCCTAGGGGAGCCTTTCTTTGGGGTTTCCATCTTGAGGGTGTTGGTTGGGGCATAACATATAGAATAGTTTATGTACCTATTCCCCAAATATGATATCCTTAACCTTTATGTCAGTTAATCTCATTTTTACCCTCTCCATATAGGCCTTTTTTTAGGATATACAAACATTTTATAGAGGGTATGGCATTCCACATTGATGTATTCAACTTGCAGACTAATTAGCTACACATCATAAATCTAATTAATGAAATCAATGAAGTAACATGCAAATAATACATATGTTATCTTGATCCATATCAAAAAATTTCTCAAAGGGTTCACTTGAATGTGTACCAAGGAGCAGTGTTGTTTCACCATGAATTCTACTTGGTCTATGGTCAGGGGGTAGATCCTTAGGGATACGTCATTCATTTCCAAAATCCACCCTTATTTCATTGAACCAATACCTCATCTTCACTTTGTAATATGAGGTAATGTGTTGGGGATAGATAAAATCCTTGAAGTGCTCAGTTAGATATCTGTGAGTGGGGGGGGTACACACACTACAATGTACTTGAGCTATAGTCAGGGACCCTGATCTCATCAAACACTAGCAATAACAAAATTTATCCCCATGCAAACCTAGACTTTGGGAATTTTGTGGACCTTATCTACATCCTCCATGACTTTTTGGGAAAAATATAGTGCCCAATTATACTGCATGCCTTGAGTGACTTGGTGTGTAATGTGTAGGTGAGCCATATCCACCTCTTTCCATTGATCAATCCCTCTGACCTTGGTAAAAATGATCTATACTATAACTCTAAGGTTGGGAACCTATAGGTTTTGTATGTGTATTTCATGTCCTTGTTTTTGGTATATGAGCATAGTGGTAGTCTATTAAACCTCCTCCTTATCTGCCAAGTCATCTAGGTCATTCATTCCTGAGCACTAAAGTCTTATAACCTTGTTGATCCTCTCTGTGGTTATTTTCATGTTACGTCTTGTGAAGTAAATGCAATCCTCATGGATGTATGAGAGGAGGAACTAAACAACCTCAGTAGGCTTACCAAAGTATGGTAGCTCAAACAATTGGAATAGGTTAGCTTTATTCAGCTAGTTCTTGATTGAAAGGTTATAGACCACTTGATTTTTAGTGTTCATAGTCTAAACTTAATAGTCATTCTATAGTTATACCTCATTTCCTAGTTGGTAGTGGTTGTAATAAAATATAGTTATAGCTGAAACCTTGGAGACCCAGTTCTCCATGTGGAAGATTGACTCTAGGTATTGCATTTATTCTATGTAAAATGATTGAGGGGGAGATGGTAGAGCGGTCTATGATGAAGAGACTTATGCCTGCTTTCCCTTTTTCACCATCTTGGCTTCTTCCATGCTCTCTCTTGGAAATCCCACACATTACACTTGTTCTAGTGTCTCTTCTTAGTTTTCCAAAGGCTCTTCTCTTATAAATAACCATGCTCCTCTACTCACCTCTTCCTCCTCTGGTATGGTTGGCAGCTTTTCAAGTCTTTTAGCCTTTTTATTTAACCATATTACCCTTCATGGTGATCAAAGGTTAACTCACAACCATCCTATATTCCTAAATGAATACATGATGGTATTACTTCCTTTAGTTATTTGAGCTTTACACTACAATACTGGTGGACCTGCAACCTATAACTTCAACAATCTCTAGTCCTACTTACAAATCTGGACTAACAACCTCTCTTCTTGACTTGGAAAACCACCATCATATCTTTATCAACTTGTAAACACTTATACTTTACAAAGGATTCAATTTCATCACTCTAGTTATCTAGTTCACTAAACACTCAAAAATTATAGCAAGGTAAAGTGTAAAATGAGTTTGGCTTGTTTATTTATAGGTCCTCCAATAAATTTACCTCATTAATTTCCTTTTGTTCCTTGTCATCTCTAGCCATAAATGTGTATATTCTAACGATATTTGTACTTCAAATCTTGCATTGAGCATTTAGTGTTTTAAAAAACTTATCCCATCATTCCACTAAATACTTGTTGTTATGACTAACCTTGTCACATAAATGGTCCATTCCTTCCCACACCTTTCTTGGAACTGGATGACAATTGTGTCCCATCTTTCCAAAGTAGTGGAAGCCAACTGTCACCCAAATGGTAGGAACTTTAAAATGTATTTTCAATGTGCATTAAATGACTCATGTACCCTTAATCACTTGCATGCCATATATGACTCTTTCACACCCACATGTCATGTCTTGTATTCATATGCATAATGCCTTACCCCACACTAATAAGGGTTTGTGGTCCTCAACAAAAATAAATTATAGGAAATAAAAATTACATGAAAGAGTTACATACCTCAAGGGTAGCACTTTTTATTAAAATCAATTAAATCCTAACCTAATAGCCTTAAGCCTTATTAATTACAACACAAACTTAAACATAATCATAATACGATCGAAGTCAACTCCCATTATAGTGTCCTAGGAAGAATTGGCCATGTAATCACTTTAGCCAACAAGCTCTAGTAGGTCAAATTCTATGAACTATAAATGATCCATCCCAATGGATATAAAGCTTCTCAAGGTGGTGCACAAACTTCAATTCATAGAGTAGAACTTTCATGCTTGGAGAAAATACTTTATTATTTAGAGGGTGATCATGCCATGTTGTTTGTTTACATTTTTCAACATCATAACTCCAGTGGGTGAGGAACTAAACCTCATTTAGTTTCCTCAATTCATCGAGTTGAGCTTTCAAAGAGGTTTCATCATCAAGGTTTCCTATATGCACTATCTAAAGAGATGGAACTAGGAAATTTGTTGGCATGACCGCTTCATTTCCATATACTAGGTTGGTGAACTTTTGTTGAGGCATTTGTATGTGGTTTGATATGCCCAAAGTATTGCAGATACTCTATCATCCTAGTCAATCTAGCCAATATTTCAATTTTTCATCAAAGTGGTATCTAGGATCTTGTTGAAGGCTTCAGTTGTTCCATTGTCCTTTGGGTGGTATGGTGTTATCTTATGGTACACTATCACGAATTTGGCCAATAAGATTCAAATTGTCTCATTCAAGAAGTGGGTTTCATGATCACTCATGAAGCTTAAAAGGCATCCAAATCATGTTATAATGTTTTCCCAGATGAATTGCATGATAGTTGTTGTAGTATAATATTTTTTTGGTGCTACTTTAACCCAGCATATTGGGTAGTTAGTTACCACAATTATGTATTGGGAGCCTATTCATCATCTTGTTAGAGTGATGGGCCCCAAAAAGTTAATATCCCATATTTTAAATGGTTTTTGAGAAGGAATAGGGCACAATGGTATAGCATGCCTTTTGTTAAGTTCTCCTATGCACTGATATTGCCTAACATAATCCTTTGCATCTTTCAATAAAGTTGGCCACTAGATTCTAGTGAGTAATACCTTATGTATAATAGCCTCTCCAATGTAATTCCCTCTAGCAGTACCTTTGTGTACTTCTCATAGCACTTTAGGGTGCTCATGTTACATTACATAATACTGAATTGATTCATCATGGTCCATACTGTATAGATCACCTGTTATGAGTTGATATGGTGTGCCATGCACTAAAAATTACTTTTTCTCTTATGAAGATAAAGAGTCAGGTATGGAGCCAAAATTTAGGAATGTCGTAATATCCTCTAGCTCTTTAGGTACCTACGAAACTTGAAAATTTTGTACGTCAAGAAGATCATCTTTTATGGCATGTGGAGGTTCTCCTTTTTTAATTCAAGATAAATGATCACATCCACAGTTGGTCTTCTCAGGCTTTACTACTACATGAAATTAGAATTCTTAAAAGAGAACAATCTAGCAAAAAATTATTCCATGAAAAGTTGACTTATTAACAACATAATTTAAAGCCTCATGGTCGGTGTAGAATACAAATGGATTGTCTAGAAGGTACTGTCTAAATTTTTGTAGAGCATAAACCATAGACAAAGCTTCGCAGTCAATGGTGGTATAGTTATTCTCAACCAATGTAAGTTTCTTACTGGCAAAATAGATTAGATGGTCTAATTTTCCCTCACTTGGTTGTGTGAGTATTATGATGACTATCATCCCAGATGCATCAACATAGACATGAAAGGGTTTTGTCCAATAAGGAAATTATAAGATAAGATCTATAACTAACCTTTCTTTGAGTGTTTTGAAGGCCCTTTTGCAAGAATTAGTCCATAAAAATTATTCATTGTGCTTTAGAAGCTCTTCTAGGGGTATGTTGATCTTGGCATAACCCCAAATGAACTTTTTGTAGTATCCTATGTGTTTAGGAAGGCATGCACGTCACACTAAGTTTTGGCAATTGGTAGACAAAGAATGATAGAGACCTTGGATGGATCCACCAAGAGTCCCTCCTTAGAAATGATATGCCTAAGGAGTATACCAAAAGGTAGCACAAATAGGCATTTCTTCAAATTTTGGTAAATTTTCAATACTCAACATCGCTCAAGCATGAGCCTCAGAAAGGCACAATGTTCCTTGATCAAATTGTATACCATCCAGTCATCTAAGTAGACTTGGAGAAACTTATGGATAAAATCTTTGAAAGCTCCAACTGTTATTCATGAGAACATTATCAAGTCATTTTTCAACTTGAAAGGCATGATGGTATAGGCAAAATATCTCCATTTAGTAGAGAAATTAGTCTTGGATCAGTCTTCCTCAACTATCTGGACTTGGTGGTACCTTGAGAACCCATTGGTAAAAGAGTATATCTCACAACTGGCAACACCTTCTAGGATTTCCTTCATGAATGGTGTTAGAAAATGATATATCACACAAGATGTATTTAAAATATGGCAATTCACATAAATATAGATATACCCATCCTTTTTTATATTGATTATCATGGGACTCACCCAACCAGATTCATCAATGGGAGTAATTACTCTGACGTAGAGCATGTTATCAATCTCCTCTTTTATGCATGCCCAGAGGTTAGGATTCATCTTATATGGACATTTTTTCATTGGGAAAGTGTCGTCAGTCAAATTTATGTGCATCTTCCCTAGAGATGGGTGAACTCCTTTCATTTTTCTATAATTATTTGGAAATACATATTGAAATTCTCTTAGAAACTCAAAAATATATGAAATTTTTATCTCAGTCCAATAATTTCCAATTGTATCCATCTTAGGATCTTATTCTATGCTAATTTTAAGTTGAATAATTTGAATGGGCCCATGATAAGGGTTGTCTTTTAGAGAGTTTGTGTTTTGAATAGTTCATGAAGATTGTTATTCAAGTGAAGTGGACCCCTCACCTTTATCTACTTGAAAGATGAGTTTTTGTTTTCCCAAGTAGATCTCTTCATGATGTTCTACATTAGGAACTATCAATGGTGTAGGCTTAATGAATAAATGTAATGTTTCTTTAGGTTCTTTATGAATAAGGTGCAGTCAGTATTCGATGGGACTTGAATTGCCAATGATTGTTTTACATATGGCTTGAAGGGTGAGGCACAAGTCCATCCTTGGTGAAAAATAAGAAAGTGTTGATGTCATGGTTTCCTTTAATAACTACTAGAACCTTATACCCATGTGGCTTTCTTCATGAATGTACCAAGCCCATGCCTAAGTGCACAAAGTCCCATAGAATGCATGGACCCAGAGGTACTCTAGTAAGAATGTTTCCTCAGCTTACCATATTTTCCCATAAGCTTTAATGTGAATTTTAGGTGCTTTCACACCACTATAAATATGCATGCATTTAATCTAGTTGTCATGGTGAAATATATGATGTAGATCAACTTGCACTTGATCCTAATATAAAAGGTTCTCTTTATGATTATGCCACCATCTGGTAGCGGTATCATCAAAAATGTGATCTAAAGACCACATCTGATCATTTTTTGTGTTATAGAACTCCTTAAGGCACTAGACAAAGTCACATACCTCCATTTGTCCTTAGAACCATGGAGCATCCACCAGTCTCTCCAGTAGTGGTCCCTCCACTGGCCCTCTCATTGCTAAACCCATGAGATGCACACACTTGTGGCATTTAGGGAGCTAGCACAAGATGACTTCTCCTATATTTACGTTGTTGCACAATCTTCCAATTAGATTATAGTCACCATGGGCCCAATAGTTTCAAGCATTAATTTTAGTAACTAAGATAGACAGTTTGTCTATTCACCAAAGAATACAATCTAGTATTGGATCATATTGTTCATCATTTTGAGTAGTCACATTATACAAATTATTGATTTCTTCATCAGTGCTCATGGGATCGATATAGGGTGGTCCTTGTGCTTGGTCTAAGGGTATTACCATGTACTGATCAATATTCTCAAAGCTAATGTATCAATTTTTAAATCTTAAATTTGCATGATTTTTGTAGCATGAGGACCTTCCTAGTAAGGTTGGATAGTCATCAACTTTGACCAACTCCAAAACCTCAAAATATTCTTTGAAGGGAACCCTAATTATGTCAATGGTGGCATTTTTGAGGACTCTAATAAGATGCACTCAGTTATTATTCACCATGAATAAGACATGAGGAGAGAGTTGTAGGGCTAGACTAGACATCTTTTTCCAAGCATCTTTAGTGAGAACATTCACCTCCACGCTAGTATCTACTAGAATATCTCAGATTACCCATCCATTGATTATTACATTAGCTAGTCTCTCTCCATATTTTAGGGAAGAGGAACTAGGACTTTCATAACATTGAGCATGATTTAAATAATGATCTTCACTTTATTGATTGAGGTGATGGTAAACTTCAGTTGGTAGGTGTGCTTGACCTTTAATCCAAGCATAGGAAGTTTGGATTCTTTTTGTACTATGATGTGTTATATGGCATCCTTGTCCTTGAGGTATTTAATCTCACCTTGGATCTCTTGCACAAGAGACATTATATCCTAAAGGACATCCTTTTGCTACTATGCATCAGGGTACTTCCTTGCCTATGGTTCTTCCCTATGTACCTTCTCCACTAGGTTGGTTATGGATTGAGTTTGACTTCCACTACGAGTGGTGATGTTCACTTATTATAATATGAAGATGATCATTCATGTGTGTCATTACAATTTATCTATGTGAATCATATCGACACCCTTTTCATTTTAATCCTTAGTGATGGTTGCATATAGATTAGGTCATTCTTCTAGTTGATGATCTTGTTTACAGTTGATGATCTTTTTGTAAAGTGCATAGGTTAGGTACTTTAGGAAATCTCTTTGATAGTGGTATATTAAAGCACATTTTTAGTAGGTTCTTGGTGGGAACCAACCACCACATTACCCTCATACTCTCCCTCATCCTCAATAGCCACCATTATCTTGAGTATTGGTAACTGAAGTTTGATGCATGCCATGTGCTCAAGCTTCATAAATATCACTGATCAATTGAAAAAAATTGGTGTCATATGTGTAAGCATCACAAATATTATAATACTCAGATACCTTTATGTGTGTAGCCCATTACAAAAGTGGACAAGAATGAACATCATGTTCTTCATGACAAATCTCATAGGTTTATTCTAGTATTATATGGATGTTCTTGTAAAGGTAGTTATTCCTTATATGCCCTTCAATCTCACACTCGGTACACCAGACACCACTACATGTCTCATGTGCATTATTTTCCATCAAATTTTCAAGATAAGATGTCATGAATGATATTTATGCCTCCATAAAGGGACTAATCCTGGTATCCATGCTTCCTACTACTTCAGCATAGAGGGCAGATTCCAATGCCTCACACACATTTGTGAAGGTTCTTCATGATAAGGTCCATCAAAAGGTAGCAATAATCCTCCTAAAAACCTTTGTGCATGATGAGCAGGATTGATTTCAAATGATAAATTAGAAAGCAAGGTTTTGAATCATGCATTATATTCATGTACGCTCTCTTTAAGTCCCTATTTTATGTCTTTTAGCACTGCTATACTTTGCTATTCAAACTCAATAATGTCAAAATCTTATAATAAGGCTAGTTTGAGCTAGTCATAGTCAACCACTATTTATTGAGTGTTGAATTTTTAATACCATTTATGCACATGATTTAAAAGGGTGGTTTCAAACTACATTATCTTTCATTTAGAAGATGTGATGACACGTGCCCTCTAAATTTATTCATACTTATAAACATGCTCAACTACATTCTCTACCCCATAGTATTCAAGTAAATGCAATGTCATCTCATAGTAGACCATAGTGGGTTGTGGTTGAGTGGGTGGTTGTTGGGAAGAATAAGCTCCATTTCCAATATGGGATTTGCTTCCTCCAGTGCCTCCTCCTAGTCCTCCTCTAGCACCTCCAATAGTATTTCCCATGGGAATAGGTGTGGTAGAGGGTTGATTTCCTAGGTTTGGTCTTGTATGTTGGCATTTAGGACCAAATGCTCTAGGCATTTCAAGCTGTGCCATAGAATTGCTATGTAGATGGAAAGATGTAGATTCTATATTATTGCCTAATAGCCTAGTTTTAATTTCCTTTACCAGTTTAGTTTTGGAGTCTGTACTATCTGTATCCTAATTATATATATGTATTCTATCTAACTCAAAGGCATGAACATGCAATATGGTTGGGGAGCTTGGTTGACTCGTACTTGGTTCTTTATCTCTGATAGTCTAGCTTGTTTCTCCTTCATAAGATAAAAGTGGCAAAGGACATGGCTCAAAAGTGATGGCTTCCTCATGCACATCTGGATCCCTATAGCTCTTCATAATGTTCCTCAAGTTTTCCCAATATCTTCCTATGCCACTAACTCCCATGATCCTCTACCAAGATTCATCATACTTTCATTTTTATAACACTCACTGGATTGCTACCATATTAAACCCACAATATTTAATCAACTGTTAGTCTTCCCTCCAAATGTGTAGCTCATGCACAAGAGATTTTAGCCTTCCATGGGTAGTATTTCCAACCCAATATTAATAATTAGCTTCTTAATCTCGAAGGAAAACAATGAAAGATAACATCCCCTTGGTTCTCATAGAAAATGGAACTTCACTTCCTCAAGACATGAATAGGTAGTTACCACATATTCTAAAATGTAACTATTTCAAATGCCTTTCCACCAAATATTTACTGCTCATGTCTAGGGAACTCAAAGTCATGTTAATCTCCTTTGTTTTTCTAGTGTCTAAGACTACTTTCTTCTGAGATTTCTAGAATATCCTTGAGTAAATGCTAGAATCCAAGAATGTAAGATAACTGGGACCTCAGAAAAGAAAGTCCCATACAATGAGCTATAGATATTTTGCTCTACCCACTATCGTAAAGAAACCCTTGGTTCAAGATAAGGGACCATAAAGTTATCTTCTACACTAGTAATCCATTATTCAATATTATCTAATGTGATGCACTCAAACATTTTCCCATGATTATTCTCTATTTAATTCAGGTCTTGACAATAGAACCAAAATGTTGGCCTTTCTTTATCTTTTCATCGGTGTTGAAGCCTCTTCTCAACAAGCTAGTGCATTGGCCCTATCACATAAGGGATGAGTCTCATGCACTTACCCAAATCACACATTAAAATGCTAGTTCCTAAAGGCTTTGAAACACAATGTGTGTTTTCTCATCTCTTATGTCAACACCACAAATATACTACTATTATTCCTAATATTCTATATTTAATTACCATGATAACCAAGACTACCATTAATAACTAGTTATAAAAGAGAGGAACTCGTGACTTGAAAATAAAACACATTTCAACATACAATACTTAGAATATTTCATTATTCAAAATACAATCTGATAAACATTGAGTTCTCATTAGAATACTTATTAAATACAAGACTATCTATATTTCCCCAAAAGTGATCTCTCTCCCTTTTTGAATGCTTACATAGGGGTTTTTATACTTGTTTTTCCCTAACCAAGTGTCATACTCCTAGATACCAATGAAAAATGACACATAGGCTCTCAATAGACTGAGAACTATGGATTTTACAACTAGTCATTCCTATAGACATGGGCCTTTGCACCCCTAGATCCTCCCTCTATGCTATATAATTATGTCTAATTGTTTTATTCCTCATGGGTTGGTATAAAACCTCTGATCAATGGGGTCAAAGTATCCTACTTGATCTACTATTCTAACTGCTCCCACATCCCTCATACTCCACTTCCCATACATTCCCCTAGTCTTTCACTTTTATTCTGAGTCCTCTGGTTTTGGATCCCTCGTGTCATGTTTTCTCTTGACTAGGTCTTCCCACATTGGATCTCCCATGCCATTTTCCTTTTATGCCCTTCAACTTTCATAACTACTAGTCTCATGCCACGATCCTCCTGCACCATAGTTATCCCATGCCATGGTTCTCTTTTGTTGTGTTGGTACTTACAACAAAATGGACAATGGTCCCTCCTACTGTGCACCAAAATTGGAATAAATACTTGGTCAAAATTGAGAGACCAAGACATTCAATCTAGAAAAATTAGCAAAGATGTTTATCCCTTATAATCACAACTAGCTTTCTTAGTCATAATGGATCTTTGTATGCATATATATGTACCCTATTATGCATATTAAATAGAAGTTACATTATTTCATATCAAACTTTCACATATGACTGATTATTTTTTCTACTTTTTAGATTATATTTTGTGCACTCCTAAATTTTTTAACTTACTGCCAAGTATAACATTATCCACTGCATCAAGGCCTAGGCCATGTGGCACATATCAAATAGGTATGATAAGGTATCCATGTTCAATAAATGCAAATAAATAATATATAAAAATGAGTTAAACCACAAGGATCTATCCCAAAAAAATTGTAACAACATAAGTACCTAAAAATGCTAAGATATATTGCAAGGATAACCCAAGAAAGTAGTACAAAAACTCCCCCTAGTGTTGAAGTGGGTATCTAGTTGAGAAAAATGCTTGAAAAATCCATTATAAGCTTAAGGGAAAAGTGGAACATGGTTCCAAAAATATACCAAAGAATAATGTTTTCAAGGATCGCATAGAAACAAAAGATACACCATAAGAATGTTAGTGTTGATGTAGGGAAAACCATCAAATTTATCAAAAATAACAATAAATCAAATGAACAAACATTGGAACCATCAAAAATCACTCCACACTTAATTGGAGATGGTTAATATGTCAAAAAAACCATCATAAAGTTGAAATTTTATTGAATAATGAACCACTACTAGTAATATCATTGGTATAAAATTGAAGTGGGTTAATAATACATGAAGATCATTGATATAAAACATGTAAGGAACATAATAAATGCCACAAAAACTCATATAAAATCCATCCAAGCTAAACATGAATGGTAAAAAAATATTCTTGCATGTGATTATGTTTCATGTGTTTAATCAACGAATTTTGTGAAGCATCAAAGGAATCCTATAATGAAGACTCGATACTCTTCTTCCTAAATAAGTCTGAAGAGTTTGCAAAAAAAATCATAGGAATCTTATACCTAAATGAGTATCAACAATGCTATGAGGAACTCACAAGACACTTATTTATACAATAGTCTAAACAAGGGTTAGACACCTCATCCTTGAATATGTCAGAAGCAATATTAAACATCATATACCTATGTATGTATGAATTAAGAATAAATGAAGATTTTAAATGGCCACATGCAATGGCATTATGCCACTCAATATACTTAGGAAGAGTGGAGTGGATAAAGAGAGGTATTTAACTCATATGAAAAAGGTCCCTAAAATGAAGCATGCGCTCAATAGATAATTCCATGATGAACAATCTAATAAATAGGATAGATACAAGACACAATTAGATCCATGCTTACTAATGCCTCCACTTGAATGACCCATGGAGTGGATTAAATAGGAATTGATTCCAATAGTATGTTTCTAAAATGAGGCAAGCATAAATGAATGATGATCTAGAGTGTATGTTGAAAAATATATACATTTTTTAGGAACTAAAATTGATGGATGCATACCAGAGACTAGAAAAATGACTGGATGTAGACTAGGATTAGGTGCAGTAGATGTGAAGTCCATATTGTCAATCTTGGTTGTTTCTAAAATTGATCTTGGTTGTTACCAAATTTGAATCATTCAATTTTTTCATAACCTAGATCGAGTTATTCAATCTTGGTCTCTTTTACCTTGTGGGTTCCATGACCCATGCCTCAAGATTTATTAGTCTTTTAAGCCTTGATTTTTACCTTTCATACCTTTTTTATTTTCAATTTTCATTCCAATAGGTCTTGATTTTACTTTAATAAGTCTATACATACACAAGCATTCTAATGCATTTTAGACACAAAGGAAGATGCTAGGAGAAAAGGATTGGAATTCATATCCTAAGATCCACTCTTTTTTTATAACTATTGGCATCTATTGAAGCATATACACCTCTTGTAGAAAAAATTGAATAATTAATGAAATAACATATAAAATATATTAATTTCTTGCATCTCATACATATGGATACGGGTTTGGATCTTCATATTACATTGGAGTTCTTAGCAGACTATATGAGTGTTGATTTCCAAACTATCTAAGAATATGGGCATGACTAAGGCATTCCCTCATAACTACACCCATTTTTATGCCCTTGCAATATCTCTTAGAATGGATTAGGGTTTTTAGAAAGGAGAAGCAATTTTGAACTATTTGAAACTCAATTCAATAATTTGAGAGAGGTTTCCTATTATCAAACATGGATGAAGGTGATCACAATTTTTTAGAAGGATCTAAAATCATCTGCAAAAAGTAACTCTGTGACCAAAATTGAACCTTATCCTGCCAAGATATACCCACCATATTAGTTAAGACCAGAATTGAATAGTTCAATTTCAATTTTTTTATAATTTTTTTATCTACACCAAATTTTTGTGTTTGCTTTGATATCATTTCCAAACCTATTTTCCCTTTGTTTCAACCTATGATACTGCATAGGTAAGTCAAATTTTAAATTTTTCTCTATAACTCACTTTGTCAATTCCAAATATATTTAATTCTCAATTATTTCACATTTTAGACCTCTTTATGGTGATGTATTATTATATTTATTTCATATTTAAATGCAACCCTTACCATTTGATTATTAATGTAATTTCATGGACATAAAACTACTTTTCATAAAAACATTTTGGTGAACCAATGATTTCTTGCACCTAATATGAGGGTTTCACATTTTAGTGAACTGATGCTTTTTTGCACCTAATATTAGGGTTTCACATTTTGGTGAATCTACATTGCTTTGCATGCTCTTTTTTCCTCTAAGGTTATCTTTTTGTTTTGGATTCAATTCTATATATGGTTTCCATAAACTCACATTTATTTGTATGCTTCCTTCCCTTTGAGGTTTAGCTTTTTCTAGTATAGATTTAATTCTTCTAAGGTTACACTTACTTGATTTCACATCATTAATCCTAGCTCATGTGTGTGCTTTTGTGAACCCTTATTTGTATGTTATATATTATTACATCTTATACCACATAAGGAGGATAAATCTAATTCCCCTATTAAGTGTAGTAATAGATTGGATTATAAATCAGTTGATTTTGTAGAGCTTATTTTAACTATTACTCATGTTAATTTGAAAAATAAAAAGGAAATTATTAATAATGTTAAGGCTCCTTCTATTTATACACATGGATTAAAATAAAAATGATACAAATGCCAATGTTTTCAATAAAACTCTAAGAATGATCATAATAGATATTTCAATAATATTTTCTAAAATATCCTATTAAAATAGGTGTAATGATATATGTGTTAAGAGATAAGATAAATAAAACCCTACCTAAAGAAACTATCACTTGAGGAAATACATTTTACAACCAGTCATGAATTTTTTAATTCTTCTAATTTTATACCTTCTAGAGGTTCCTTCCTATATCAAATAATGTGCATGTGCATCATATTTATTCTAATATTATTCCTCCTCTCATTTTTTTCTACTTATATTGGTATGTATTTTTCTTCTTAGATTTGTCTAAATGCTTATGTTATTTCTTTTTAATTTATTCAACCTTCTCAATAGTTTTTTCAACATTTTCATCTCATCAATAGTGTTTCTCAAGTGCTCAATGTTTCTATTTATATTTATAATACTAGTAATCCTTTGATTCTAACTCTTAAAGCCACATTACTTCAAAAAACTATGCAAACCATGCTAGTTATGAAACAAATTTAAATTAGCCTTGTCTTGTTTGCCTTTTCACCTATTTTGTTGACTTGTGTGCCAATAGGGTCATAATTTGAATTTGAGAAAATTATAAGTACACATATCTATTAATACATTTACGAAAATAATAATACAAACAATTAATACAAACATATAGAGAAGATATTAAAAAATATAAGGAAATGTAAAAAGCATCTAGCATTTATTATTTGTTACATTCTAGAGGTTATCAAGCATTTATAGATAATTCAATAAAGACCATATAAAAACACTTTCATTTAAATGAACTACTTGGTTAAATTATATTTTATGTGGTGCATTATGACTGATATTATATATTATTAAGGGCCTTGATAAGTAGTTAATGCTTTAAAATCTTGATGACCATGAGCACGTGCACCAAAACCATTTTACCTTATCCTCTACATGTTAATTTTTTGGGAATTTAGATTTGCCATGGTAATTAATATTTATGGTAAGGTAATTAAGTTAGTAATATTTTTATGGAATTTGGGAGTTTGGAATAATATTTTTGTATGTGAGTATTGTGTTATTTAACCAACTCATGAATATAGGAGTTGGTGAGATTATTATTAGGAGGGAAGTTATAACAACCTCCTTGATTATAGGAGTGATATCTCTATATGTAATATTTGAATCCTTTGAACAAATGGTGTTGTAGATGGAAATTTGAGCATAATGGATAAAACTACCATAAACATGCAATTTAAACTCAAAATGTTAAATTACCTAGGTAAGATCTAGAGCCATCAGAATCAAAATGCAACCAGATGAATACATAATCCAAACCAACACTCTAATCCTAATGCTAATTTCTCTAAACCAAGATTAAACGGATGAAAACAAAAGGATTGGGATTGAGATTACCTTAGACTCATAATTTTTACATTATGTTGGCATGATCATGGATTATTGAAGATGGATTCAAGGATTAAATTGGCATGGACTTAGTAGATTGTTGATAGATAGATTGTGGTTAGTTGCTAATTGGCATGGAAATTATAGTTAATTTCCATGGAGGAATGAGTTATTTAAATAGAATGTGGAGGGAAGGATCAATGGTTTAGATTCAATCTTGGCTTGTGGAGATCTAGGGTGGAGGATTAAAAATAATTTAACATTCCTTAGAAATCTCTAGATTTAGAGGCTTCTAGAGAGGAAGGGTGAGAATAAAGAGGATTCTAGAATTGGAAGATTCTAAAATTCTCTTAGAATTTAATTAGGATTAGGTATGGAATTGGATAGGGATTAGGTGAGTGATTAGGTACTAGGGATGTAGGAGAGCCTAGGAGTAGGCTTGTAGGTGGGCCATGAAAATTTAAAATTCTTAAATAATAGATAAGTGGGGATTAGGATAAGATAAGATATGATTAGGGGAATTAATGATGAAGTGGAATAGAATAAGGTTAGTAAATGAAGAATAATGAAATGAGATGTTATAAGGCCACTCAAACCATCATCAAATTAAATAAAGTAAATAATCCATTTAAATTACATCAC
The DNA here is from genome assembly GCA_037957365.1 of Torreya grandis. Taxonomy (NCBI): domain Eukaryota; kingdom Viridiplantae; phylum Streptophyta; class Pinopsida; order Cupressales; family Taxaceae; genus Torreya; species Torreya grandis. The sequence goes on along the minus strand of JARHVA010002169.1, from coordinate 558,940 downwards.
AAATAATTAAAAGTAAAATGATGTAATTAATCCACTCACTTACAATATTACAAGAAAAAGATAAATCTCATAAATATGAATCAATAAAAGTCATTAAATCTTTTGAAATCTTATGCTCAATCCAGGTGAAAGCACTATAAAATAATATACAAAGTTTATTGACATTCATGCCATAAAACATTCATATACAAGTTACAATGATCATGTACAATGAGTATAAAATAATCAATACACTCTCCAGTTGCTCTAAACCAAATAGTTCTCATGCGAGCTGAGAGACAGGAACATGGCTCAGGTGCTTTTCCACCCAACCATGAAGTAATTACACTTCTCTAGATCCCTTCATGGCATGAAGGAAACCCAACCCTGTATGAAATATCTAGCTACCTGGAATAACTGGCAGGTGGGAGCACCCGATACAACCTAATGTTTAATGTGCAATTCTAAATAATGAAATATAGATTGTCTCATAATAGGATGTGGTAGAGAAATATATATCAATAAGTTTTATAGAAAAAATATTTATCTATTTCAATGATAGCTCGTTTAGATCTAAACTTTTAAAACATAGTAGCTAGGCAATTCCCAAAAAGAGGAAGCTATCTTTGATAATCCACATTCAACATCTTAGCCCAAAAGTAACCATCACATTCTTAGATGAAATCTACTATTTTATCCAAGAAATAGATATAAAAATAAATAAATAAAAGAAATAAAGAGAAAATATCAACCTATTTCACCTATAAATTGATTGTAATTTTCTCATTTTCTAAGCAACAATTATGGAAACACACTTTTATAATACAATAAAAAAAACATCATTCATTCATTTATGAAATTTATTATAATGTCTATATCCTGATTATGGTCTTTTAATATATATATATATATATATATATATAGTTGTCTAAAAAGGTTTTTTAAAGAAAAATAAAAATAAATGTTAAATTCTTTTCATTCAATAATGTCTCTCAATTTTCACATTCAAAGAGAATTATTTTTTCTTTTTAATACTTACATGCAACCTTAAATCATGAAAATAAAAACAAGGAGAATACCTAGGGATATGTGTTTGTCAAAAGGTTGATTTCTTTACTGTTGTTGTTGATCCTCCTTTTCTCTATCGCTATTCAGAAAATAAAATCACATCTTCCTTTGCTAAACTACTCACTAATTAATGCGAATATCTTCAAAGCATTTTTGAGTTTTGTTTCCTTCTTTTCTAGCTTTCCAAAATAATTTACGATTTTAAATTTTATTTAGAAATGACAAAGTTATCGCTATTTTTTTGTTTGTAGTTGCTAAAAAATGTGATAGATGTCTTTTCCTTTTTGTGATCACCTATTTATTTCTCAATCTCTACTATTATTGGCATTTTTAATTAGTTTTAGCTTATTTTTTTATTAATGAAGTCTTATTCAAGTTTGCATGAAAGAAAGACCTTTATAAATAGAATTTAATGAGCTTATTTATTACATGTCATTGCATGACAAGATTATAATTAGTTTATTTCTTCTAATTAGATTTCTATTTATAATATGTATTATTAATATAGTTTATTTATTTTGTTGAAATAAAATATTCACTTAAATCACACAAAAAGTATTTAAAATAATATTAAAATTATATATATATATTACAATTTAAATTTATAATTGTATTAATTCTAATTTAGATATGGTCATCCATATTTAAATAAATAAAAAATGTTTATTAATTATTTATAATTAAATTATATATATATATATATATAATTATTTCAATTTAAATTTATAATTGTAGTAAGTCTAATTTAGATATGATCATCCATATTTAAATAAATAAAAAACATTTATTAATTATTTATGATTAAATTTTATATATATATATATATATATATATATATATATATATATTTATAAAATTATTACAATTTAAATGTATAATTGTAGTAAGTCTAATTTAGATATGGTCATCCATATTTAAATAAATAAGAAATGTTTATTAATTATTTATGATTAAATAATATATAACCATACATCAATTTAATAAAATATGTTATTCCAAAACATAGTTATACTATTTTAAATATAAAATGTAAAGACATTATTATTCATGACTAAATCAAGCATTTGAAAGGAACTTACTGTCACAATTAAAACACAATATTTTCTAAATATCTAACCATCCATCGCATTTATCATCCACACAATAATATGTATTAAACTATTCAAAATAATGCAATATTGGACTATGTGAGTGTGTGAGTGCATCAGGGTTAACCATCTTGACAATTCTTTCCAAGTGGCTAGAACATCTCTACCTCAACCATGTTCTCATCTTCGACGAGTACTTGCATTCATTCGTATTCAATCTTGATATCAATAGATTAGTGCCTCAAAAACATAATCGAAGTAAAATTTTATAATCATCTCGATAATATTTCATATTTAAATCTATTTTCTAATTTACAAAAATATAATTGCATGATAATTACCTTCAGACACGTGAAATTTACTCAAAGTAAAATAACCATAGTAAATGTTTATTAATCTAAAATAATTTATATAATCCATAAAAATGAGATGTGACATCCTTCCCCACTTGGAAGAGACATCATCTCGATGTTTTATTATACAACAAAATAATAAGGTATCAATCAACCACCAATAAGTATCAAAGTATCATAAATCAATAAAAATAATTCAAATTATCATAATCTATGCATGAATAAGAAATCTATGTTATATCCTCAAATGAGAAAAATATCTATCAATCTCCTCCATATCTTCCCATGTAGCACTGTCCTCTGAATACTAATCCCACTAGACCTTATATTGTACCACATCTCTACTTCACAACTTAATGTTGCACATATCCAAAATTTGAGTGGGCTCCACTAGCACCACTCCTAGATCCTGAACATGTAAAGCATGCCAATCAAGATTATGTGATGAATCAAGATGATAAAGCTTAAGCAAAGAGACATGAAAAATATTATGGATTTTAGCAGTGGGCAGGTGGTAAATCAAGTCTATATGCTACAATATTGATCACTTCTAAGACATCAAATGGTCCTAAAAAATGAGGATCAAGTTTGGATCCTTTGCTAAATGAAACTGGGCTCTTCTAAGGTTTGATCCCCAAGAAGACTTTGTCACCAACTAAGAACTGTCTAGGCATCCTATTTCTATCTACATAACTCTTCTAATGATCTGAAGCTTGCTTCAATTTTTCTTTGATCAACTTCATTTGATCATCCATTTCCCTTAACATATCAAGACCAATCATTATTTTTTCCTCCACCTTATCCCAACTGATAGGTGTTCGACACCTACACCCATAAAGAGGTTGAAACGATTTCATTCCCAAAGATGCATGGTATGAATTATTGTATGAAAACTCTACTAATGGAAGATACTCCTCCCATTTATACTGTTGATCTATACAATACATTCTGAGAAGATATTCTACAACTTGGTTGACTCTTTATGTCTGACCATCTGTTTGAGGATGATATGCCGAACTAAAATTTAACTTTGTGCCCAAAGTTGCATTAAGATTTATCTAAAATCTAGATGTTATGCAAGTGTCTTGATCTAAAATGATAATCTCAGGCACTCTATGCAATCAAAAAATCTCTTGAACAAACTTCTTAGGTAAAACCATAAAACCATCTAAAATATTTTCTAAAATAAAATGTGCTACCTTTGTTAACTTGTCCATGACTACTAAGATGACATCATGCCTATTATTAGACATGGGCAACCCTAAATAAAATTCATACTTATTACTTACCACGTATGCTTAGGAACATTATGCAAGTACAATAATCCTACTAGATATACATGCCTAGCTTTGACTCGTTATCATTCCAAACATCAAGCCAAAAATTTTGTCACATCTTTCTTAAGTCTAGGCTAAAAGTATAAAGGTCTCAAACATTCGACCATCTTGGTCACTCCAGGGTGCCCTTTATAAGGTGCATTATGGATCTCCTCAAGCACCAACTTCCTCAACTCTCTTGAGTTAAGAATATATATCCTTCCCTAAAATCTCAAAAGTTCATCTAACTCAATCACATAACCATCAAACCTATGATCTAAGGGGTCTACTTACAAATCTTGCTTTACTCTTTCATAATGTTCATCCCCTTGAAGATTTTGAATTACTTTCTACTTCAAATTAGTTTTCATTGTAACCATGGTATCCAAATGTCTTCTACTAAGATCATCAGCTATTCTATTTTCCTTTCCTTTTATATACTCAATTCCTAAGTCATACTCACTAAGGAATTATAACTACCTTCTTTATCATACATTAAGGTTAGGTTGAGTAAATATATACTTGAGCCCTAAATGATCTGTCTTCAACTCAAATGGATTACCTAGAAGATAATGCCTCCACATTTGAAGTGCATGAACTATGGTGGCTAACTCAAGACCATGCAGCGCATAGTTGAACTCATGTTGCTTTAAATTTCTTGACTCATATGCAACCACTTTCTCATTCTACATCAACACTCCTAATATTTCTCTTGAATCAATAGTTATAACTGTAAATTGGCCATTAGGATCTTGTATGATTAGGATAGGAGCAATTGTGAGCTTTTCCTTTAGCACTTGGAAAGCTTTCTCACACTTTTTTTTTCATTCAAACTTCTTACCCTTCTTTTTAAGTGACGTAATCATTGTTTCTATAGTTGAGAAACCTTCCAAAAACTTTCTATAGTGACCTACAATTCCCATAAAAATTTTGACTTCTGTCACACTCTAAGGTGTAGATCATTTCGTTATCATTTTTATCTTCTTAGGATCAACTTCAATCCCTTATACTAAGATCACATGACCAAGATAGTGTACTTTATCTTGAAATAATGTATACTTAGATAGTTTACCATAAAGCTTTCACTCTCTCAAGCATTTTAAGACTATCCTTAAATGTCTTTCATGCTCTTCCACTAATTTAGAGTGTATCAATATATCATCAAGGACGATTAACACAAAATCATCTAAACAATCTCTGAAAATGTTGTTCATCAAATTTATGAAGGTTGTTGGAGTATTAGTCAACCCAAATGGTACCATTGTGAACACATAGTGACCATATCGAGTCCTAAAAGTTGTTTTAGATATGTCCTCATCCTTAATCCACAATTGGTGATAGCTAGATGTAAGGTCTATCTTTGAGAACATTGAAGTTCCTTTCATTTGATCGAAGAGCTCATCTATTCTTGGGAGTGGGTACTTATTCTTAATAGTATCTTTATTAAGCATCTTATAATCAATGCATAATCTCAAAGTACCATCTTTTTTCTTTACAAAAATAACTAGTGCATCCCATGGTGACACACTAAGTCTAATGAACCCTTGATTCAGCAACTCTTACAATTATGCCTTAAGATCATATAGTTCTATAGTATTCATTTTGTAGGGTGCCTTTAATTGAGGCTCAATCCCTGGTAGCAAATCAATTGAGAATTCAAATTCCCTCTTCGGTGGTAACTCTGTCAACTCCACAGGGAATACATCTCTAAAATTTCTAAGGATTAGGTAGTCATTGAATACCGGTTCTTCTTTATCAAAGTCTTTCACTTAGATGACATAAATTTCACACCCTTTCCTCTTAGCTTTCTTCAAATTCATAGCCAAGATTTATCTAATCTCTAAAGGTCTCTTAGATCTATTAATCTCCACTTGATTTCCTAGGTCATCCAAACATCTAACAACTTTGTCTTCATAGTTTACAAGAGACTTATGTTTAGTTAACTAGTTGATTCCTAAAATTATATCATAAGACCCTAAAGGTGCTACATAAAGATCAAATTGCATCTGAAAACTAGGAAGCTCTAACTTACTACATGCTAGACATAAATCTACTCTCTTTTCTACTCTATTGCCATATTGTACCATCCAAGAGTTTTCCATATGCCCAAGTCTAATTGATAACCTAGATACTACTCTAGGATATAAAAAACATTATATGACACCAATATCAATTAAAATAGAAATCAGTAGTCCATAGAGATTACCTTGAAACTAAATAGGTGCTACCTAAAATTTGGCTTACCAATTGTCCATTGTGGTATGGATTTGATGTTTTGGTGCTCCTTACTGATTTCTATTTCCTTTTCCAACTGATCTCTGTGGACATCAATTTGCATAATGCTCTCCTCCACAAATGTAGCATCCACCCTTAGGTGCTTTTTACCCTTTAGTTTTTTTTCTTTTGGTTGTTGTTTATGTTGTTATAACCACCTCTTTTTTAGCCTCCACACTGGTTTCCACCATCTTCATCCTGAGAGTTATTATCTCTCTTTAAATTCTTGATCTATCGATTGTCATTACCTTGATTATTATTCTAATTATAATTATGTTGATAGTTCTGCTGATTATTTTGAAGTTTCTTATTGGTAAAATTTGCATCTCTCTGCTTACGGTAACTAGTTACTTGTTGTAACTTTTTCTCTTGTTTAATTACTTTCTCAAAAATGTCATCCATAGTGAGTGGGTTATGAATGTCTACCTCTGCTCCAATTTGGGGCCTTAAGCCTAATATAAACTTCTTCATCTAAAATATCTCATCTGTTTGGTACTGTAGAACATACTTAAGTAGATGCAAGAACTTCTTCCAATAATTGGTTACAGACATACCTCCTTAAACCAAATTTTGAAACTCTCATTTTTTAATCGAAGAAGAGTTGTGGTAACCATCTTTTTTGAAAAATTTATAGAAAAATCTCCCAAATTATTTCATAGCTTCTTATTTGCCTTTTCATTGTCCCACCATGTTGCTACTTCACTAGTTAATTGATATGATCTCTACATTGCCTTCATGTGATCTGAAAGCTTTTAGAGCTCAAAGTATTTCTCTATTTCTATGATCCATGCTTTAGCTCCATTTCTAATTATCTTTTCATCAAATTTAGGTGTTGATACCTTCTTAAGGTCCTTTCCCAACTCCTCTACTATCTTACTTGATTGTTAGCATTAACCCCAACCTTAGGAACTTGAACTTCTATCCTCGGATTCTCATTTGCATTAACACCTCTTAGGTTCTCACTAACATTCTGCCCTCTAAGATTCCCTCTGATTTCTTGCTCAAGGGCAGTGATTATACTATCCTGTTGAGTCAAGAGAGCAAGAATACAGTCCAATATTTATTCTTGATTATTATTATCACCTCCATGATTTCTTCCATTTTGACCACTTTTTGATCATTCACCATGATCAGTGTTTCTAGTATTCATGATTAATAATCTGCATCAAGTTGACAACTTAGCATAACATTGCCAAAAAGAGGCCCTAGTATTCAACATAGAGCTCTGATACCAAAATGTAAAACCACTCAAACCATCACCAAATTAAATAAAGTAAATAATCTATTTAAATTACAACATTACAAATAATCAAAAGTAAAATGATGTAATTAATCTGCTCACTTACAATATTGCAAGAAAAAGATAAATCTCATAAATATGAATCAATAAAAGTCATTAAATATTTTAAAATCTTATACTCAATTCAGGTGAAATCACTATAAAATAATATACAAATTCCATTGACATTCATGTCATAAAACATCCAAATACAAGTTACAATGGTCATGTACAACAAGTATAAAATAATCAATACACTCTCTAGTCGCCCTATACCAAGTGCTTCTCCTGCAAGTTGAGAGATAGGAACATGGCTTAGGTGATTTTCCACCCAACCATGAAGCAATTACACTTCCCTGTATCCCTTCATGACATGAAAGAAACCCAACCTTGCATGAAATGTCAGTTACTTAGAACAACTAGTAGATGGGAACACCCAATGCAACTTGATGTCTAACATGTAATTCTAAATAATGAAATGCAGATTGTCTCACAATAAGATGTGTTATATATATATATATATATATATATATATATATATATATTATTTTTTATTTTTATTTTTTTCTAGACAAAATATTCATCTATTTCAATGACAGCTTGTTAGATGTAAACCTTTAAAACAAGTAACTAAGCAATTTCTGAAAAGAAGAAGCCATTTCTAATAATCCACATTCGTCATCTGAGCCCAAAAGTAATCCAATCACATTTCTAGATGAAATCTACTTTTTTTTTCCAAGAAATAGATATAAAAATAAATAAATAAATAAAATAAGAGAAAAAGTCGACCTATTTCACCTATAAATTGACTGTAATTTCCTCTTTTTCCAAGCAACAATCATAGAAACACACCTTTATAATACAATAAAAAAATAACATCATTCATTCATTCATTTATGTAATTTATTATAATGTCTATATTCTGGGTATGGTCTTTTAATATATATCATTGTCTAAAAGGGTTTTTTAAAGAAAAAAATAAATAAATGTTAAATTCTTTTCATTTAATAATGTCTTTCAATTTTAGCATTTAAAGAGAATTATTTTTTCTTTTTAACAGTTATATGCAACCTTAAATCATGAAAATAAAAACAAGGAGAATACCCAAGGATATGTGCTTGCCAAAAGGTCGATTTCTTTATTGTTGTTATTGATCCTCCTTCTCTTTGTCACCATTCAAAAAATAAAATCATGTCCTTTTTTGCTAAACTACTCACTAACTACTATGAATATCTTCAAATCATTCCTAAGGTTTGTTCCCCTCTTTTTTAGTTTTTTAGAACAATTTACAGTTTTAAATTTTGTTGAAAAATGACAAATTTATCATTATTTTTTAGTCTATAGTTTCTAAAAAACATTATGAATGTCTTTTCCTTTCTACCATCCCTTATTTATTTCTGAATCTCTACTATTATTGACATTTTTTAAATTAGTTTTAGCTTTTTTTTTAATTAATGGACTCTTGTTCAATTTTGTATGAGAGAAAAACCTCTATAAATAAAATTTAATAAGCTTATTTATTACATGTCATTGCATGACAGGATTATAATTCTTTTATTTTTTATAATTAGATTTCTAATTATAATATATATTATTATAATTCATTATTTTGAAATAAAATATTCACTTAAATCATATAAGAAGTATATATATATATATATATATATATATATATATATATATATATATATATATATATATATATATATTGTAACTTAAATTTATAATTGTAGTAAGTTTAATTTAGATATGGTCATCTATATTTAAATAAATAAGAAACGTTTATTAATTATTTATGATTATTGTAACTTAAATTTATAATTGTAGTAAGTTTAATTTAGATATGGTCATTTATATTTAAATAAATAAGAAATGTTTATTAATTATTTATGATTAAATTATATATATATATATATATATATATATATATATATAATTATTGAAATTGAAATTTATAATTGTATTAAGTCTAATTTAGATATGGTCATCCATATTTAAATAAATAAGAAACATTTATGAATTAATTATGATTAAATTATATATAATTATTATAATTTAAATTTATAATTGTAATAAGTCTAATTTAGATATGGACATCCATATTTAAATAAATAAAAAACATTTATTAATTATTTATGATTAAATAATATATAATCATACATCAATTTAATAAATTACATCATTTCAAAACATAATTATACCATTTTAAATATAAAATGTAAATACATTAATATTCATGACTAAATCAAGTATTCAAAAGGAACTTACTGTCACAATTAAAATATAATATTTTCTAAGTATATAACCATCCATCGTATTTATCATCCACATAATAATGTGTATGAAATCATTTAAAATAATGCAATATGAGATTATGTGAGTGCATCAGGGTTAACCATCACGATAATTTTTACCAAGTGGCTAGAACATCTCTACCTCAACCATGTTTTCATCTTCGATGAATACCTGCATTCATTCACACTCAATCTCAATGTCAACAGATTAGTACCTCAAAAACATAGCTGAAGTAAAACATTATAATCATCTCGATAATATTTAATATTTAAATCTATTTTTTAATTTATGAAATATAATTGCTTAATAATTACCTTCAGACACGTGAAATTTACTCAAAGTAAAACAACCATAGTAAATGTTTATTAATTTATAATAATTTATATAGTCCATAAAAATGAGATGTGACAGATGTTAGATAAATGACTAGGAAGGGGATAAATTAGTAAGATTAAATAAGATAAATGGAATTCGTGTCGAATAATAGTAATATTAGTAATGTTAAGTGAAGTGAGTAGATTTAGGTGCATATATTTTTTTCCTCTTTGAAAGGGAATTGTGAGTGGAGTGAAGTGGATGAGTGGGGTCAAGTGGAAGGAGTAATGATCTTTCAAAAAAACCCATTTCATAGATGAATGTTAGTAGACAATATTAGTGGAAGTGATATTAGTGACTATGATAAAAATGTAGATGGAAATTTGAGTACAATGAATAAAATTATCATAAACTACCATAAAAGTGCCAAACTACCTAGGTAAGATATAGAGCCATCAGAATAAAAATGCAACCAGATGAATGCATAATTCAAATCAACACTTTAATCCTAAAGTTAATTCCTTTAAACCAAGATTAAATGCATCAAAACAAGAGGATTGGGATTGAGATTACTTTAGACTCAAAATTTTGATAATATATTGGTATGATCATGGATTATTGATTATGGATTCAAGGATTGGAATGGCATGGACTTAGTAGGTTACTGATAGATATATTTTAGTTAGTTGCTAAATGGTATGAAAATTCTAGTTAATTTCTATGGAGGGATGAGTTGTTTAAATAGAATGTAGAGGGAAGGAACAATGGTTGAGATTCAATCTTGGCTTGTGGAGATCTAGGGTGGAGAATTAAAAAGAATTTAAAATTTCTTGGAAGCATCTAAATTTAGAGGCTTTTAGAGAGGAAGTGTGAGAATAGAGAGGATTCTAGAATTGGAGGATTCAAGAATCTTTTTAAGGGTTAATTAGGATTAGATAGGGAATCAGATAGGGATTAGGTGAGTGATTAGGGACTAGGGGTGTAGGAGAGCCTAAGAGTAGGCTAATAGGTAGGCCATAGAAATTTAAAATTTCTAAATAATAGATAAGTGGGGATTAGGATAAGATAAGAGATGATTGGGATAATTAATGATGAAGTCAGATAGAATAAGGTTAGTAAATGATGAATAATGAAAGGCAATGTTAGATAAATGACTAAGAAGGGATTAAATTATCAGGATTAAAGGGGATAAATAGAATTAGTGTCGAATAATACTAATATTAGTGAAGTAAACTAAAATGAGTAGATTTAGGTGCATACATTTTGACCCTCTTTGAAAGGGCATTACGAGTGGAGTGAAGTGGATGAGTGGGGTGAACTGAAATGAGTAATGGTATTTCAAATAAAAATCATTTCATAGATGAATATTTGTAGATGATGTTAGTGGAATAGATATTAGTGACTATGATTCCCCCTCGAGGGGACATGCAGGGAAGAATGAGATAGATGGCCACTCAAAAGAGGAAATGATCGATGAGATGTGATAGATAGATGAGGGGATGGGATGCGATATGCTAAAGAAGAGGAGATTTGATGTGAGAAATGAGCTATAGATTGATGATTCCCCTGGAAAAGACACATGTACAGGGAATAAAGATGAATTTTTCATGGTTGTTGACACATCCCAAGGGGGAATAAACTATAACATGATGATGATAGGACAAAAGTTTGCAAGCTTTTAATGTATCCCAGGCAAGGATGCATGCAAGGGAGAGATGTTATATAAGATAAGACAAAGATTTGATAAGATTGATGATGGGTGTAGTTCAAAGCTAAAATCAAATGATATGATGAATATGATGATAGAAAAGAAAAGACATGATCAAGTGATCATAAGTCAAAGGGGAATAATTGGTGAGGCATCAAATTAATGAGCCACAATATGATTAATAGAAATGATTCCCATAACAGGGACACAAGCAAGGGAGTAATAGAGGATAAATTGACCAATCAAGGATAATGGATGAAATATGGATAAAATAAGAATGTTATAACTTGTCAGGCCCAATTGACAAGTATGAGTAATTGATAAATAACTTAAGGAGATGATTGCGAGGATGAGGATTGATCAATAGACTAATTGATGAATGATTATAGCTCAAGGATTTGACTGATGTAATATGCAATGATGGTGAGGGACATGAGAGATGGGATGATGGATGATGAGGAAAGAAATAAGAGTGTGGTTGAGCTATCTTTGGGAACTAAAAAGTGTCTAAGTTCTACCTACATAATCTTAGGAGACTTCAGGCTGATGTAGTTATGACTAGAGGATAAATGTTAATTGATGAAGAAGAAAATAATGATTAGAGGATATGAATTAGATGATGAGATGAGGATTAGATCAATGATGAGAAATAGGGATTATTAAATGATTAGATAAATAATGAGAAATAGGGATGATTATGTTAGGACTTGTTCCAACGTCTTAACGTTAGGTTAGATTTTTGGTAGAAAATAAATTACTATTGTAAATGGGGCATGCATCTTTTATAAAGACACCCGCATAAAATAAATAAACTTAGTTTAATTATTAGGTAGTTTTAATTTTTATATTTATTAATTAGATTTACTTTATGGGTTGTTTTCCCGTATTTAGTTGGTTATAGGGTTAGTTGTTTTTACCGGTCATTGGTAAAAACTATATAAATCATGTTTGCATTGTGAAAGGGTTAACGGAGTAAAGGCACCCTTATGTACTAGATTTTTTTGAAATTAATAAAATACTTGTGCACTCGCACTAAGTGGGGACAAGGTTCAACCTATTTTGATCCTGGAGTTATCAGTGGTATGAGAGCATGGTTGGGAGCACGGTGAATTCGAAGGAGGAAGGTGTGATTTCATTTGGCATGAAAATAAGGTATGCCATATAGTTTTGGTTTAAATATTTTGAAAAATTATTAAATTATTTTAATTTTTCAAAAATTATTTATATTTAAACCTGTATTTTCCATATACCACTGTCTGGCCTTTTTGGATCATTCATACTCCATTTTTTCTGAGTTCAACCTCCTCATCTGGCATAAAAATGAATTTTAGCATTTAATGTTATTAATTCATTATTTTTTTGGAGCCAAAATCAGATTTGTACGGCCTATTTTCTGTGAAAAATATCTGAATATTTTCAAACATGGCTGCCATTGTGTTTTGCATTCATTTCAGCTCCTTTTAAATCCAAAACATCTGCAAATCCTGATCAAATGGCATTAAAACCTCTGTTGTTGCATTTTTAATTAAAAATCTAGAAAAATCTGAGTTGTACGGCCTGTTGTACGGCCTTCAAATGCTTAGGCTTGTTTTTAATCCATTCCCTGCAAAATACACTTCAAAAAATTTGCAAAAAACACAGTATAAATCATTTTTTAGCAACTTGTACGGATTTGTACGGCCTAGGTGAGAGAGAGCAGGTGGAGAAAAAGTTTCCAGCAGCAGCCATGGCATCCCAGGGAAACATGGCGCTGGAATAAAACTCAAAAATTTATTATTTGATGTTTATATAGTTTTGTTTCAAATATTTGCTGTGGAGGGCCCACCCGGGAGAAGATTGAAGTGAACGCTGAAAACAAAGGGAAAATTTTGAATTTATTTACTCATGTAATTTTTTTTTATTTTCCCTCATACATGAAATCTGGTACAAATATAAATTTCTGAAAGTAGCATTTTGTAAATGCTCTTAGAGCAATTGGTTAAGCCTATTTTGTTAAAAGCTTTCAAAGGAGGAGGTCAAGGGTTTAAATCCCTTTTTGGAGAAAGTTGTTTTTGCTTTGGAATATACTTTTTTGAAAAAGGAATATTCTTTTTTTAAAATTCAAAATATTGTAAAACACATACTTATTGTATTGTGTTATTTATTTTCGAAAAAGGGGCGAAATTCAATCTTTTTTCTTTTACATTGTTGTGGTGAGATAAGGGTGTAATTGGTGGAATAAGGTTGTAATTTGGCGAAATAAGGGTGTAATCATTGATTTTTGGTGTGGTTAAGTGCAAAACCCATCAAAAATACTTTTTTTTTCTATTTTACGCTCTACGCGGAGGTTAAGTGCAAAACCCCGTAGAAGCAGTGTCTTGTGCAGTGAGTGTGATATTTGTTTCATTTCTTTTGCATTTTGTCGCACGTTTCTCTACTGCACTTTCATTCATTTCAAAATGCTGAAAATTCAAAATTTGCTTTCAGATGGTGATAGATTAACAATTTCCAATTATTCAGATTGGAAACGATTGATGGAGGCTTCACTAGTGTTTAATGAATTATGGGATATTGTTAAGAATGAAAATCCCACATTGCCAATAGAGCAGGCTAAATTAGATATTTTCAATTTACGTGATTATAAGGCCTTAGCTCTCATTAAATGTTGTTGTTCTCGTGATACGTATGTTCATATTGAAAATTCTCCTCATAGTTACACTGCGTGGAAAACATTGTCAGATTTGTATGATAAGAAACCTAAGCATAAGAAGATAGATATTCATATGCAGTTATTTACTTTGTCATTAGATGAAGATGGGGATATGGGAGAATATATGTCTAAGTTGAAAAATATCACTACTGAGTACACTAAGGCTGGTTTTGGAAAACTAGATGATGACCTCATAGTTACTACTGCTTTGAAAGGACTACCAGGGTCCTATAGGAATTTTGTTGAAATGTTGCATGTCTCTGACAAGATCACAGGCATCACCTTTGATAAGTTGGCTGAGTTGCTCATCCAACATGACCTCTCTCTACCCAAGAAATCCAAGAAAACTGAAGAAGCTCATGTTTTAGAGTCAAAGCCTAGTTCATCTTCATCTGGGCATCAAAACAATAGAGGAAATAGTTATAAAGGGGGTCGAGGTTATAGAGGAGGCAGATATCAAAACAGAGGTAGGGGTCATTCACATAATCAACAATCTAATCAATCACATTCACATGAAACAAGTGATCGAGGACATGGTCACAATTCATATAGGGGCAGAGGTCGAGGTAGATCTGACATTCAGTGTCATAGATGTGGAAAATTTGGTCATATTGCCTCACAATGTAGAGTTCCTTTTGATAAAATTCAGAGGCCACAAAAAGTGACTAAGACTAACTCTGCTCAGTATGCCGATCATGACTATGATGAATCTAGTAATGTTGCCCATGAATTTGCATTTACTTCTTTGGGGCACATTGATTATGTTGAATATGAGGCTAGAGATGAGCTCACAGATGTATGGGTTTTAGACACAGGAGCAACCAAACACATGACATTTAGGAGAGATTTCTTTTGGTCTTATAAGGAAGCTTCTCTCTCTCCAGTTGCCTTAGCAGATAAGTCTATGCATACACCACTAGGACTTGGTTCTATTCGAATTCTTCTTCCTAATGGGTCTATAAAATACTTGGAGGATGTTTGGTATGTTCCCACATTGAAGAAACACTTACTTTCTTTGGTAACTATTCGAAAGAAAGGTTATCAAATTGTGCTTGAAAATGGGCTCATTTACATCAATTCAGTGAAGGATAATTATAAAACCATGTATACATGATATGAAGATGGTAACTTGGTTAGATTGCATTGTAAGGTGCTTCCTCCCAATATAGAACTTGTAGCAGTTGTTGATATAGGTACAGGTACTATGTCTACACAGCGGTTATGGCATCTCCGCTATGGACATTTGAATATCCACTCTTTAGTGGATTTGCAGAGATATGGTATGGTGAATGGGTTGCCCACTTTTCGCAAAGATAGTATTCTTTGTGAGTCATGTGTTTTGGGCAAACAAAATCGGGAAAATTTTCCTAAACAGTCATCTTGGAGAGCTAACAGATGTTTACAGTTAGTTCATAGTGATGTATGTGACATGAAAAAGTCATCCATTGGTGGGTGTAGATACTTTGTCTTGTTTATTGATGACTTTTCTAGGATGACTTGGGTATTCTTTATGAAAAACAAATCTGAAGTTTTCGCTAAGTTTGTTGATTGGTTACACTTAGTCGAAAAAGAAACAGGTTCACATTTGGCCACTTTTCGTTCAGATAATGGAGGTGAGTATACCTCAAATGAATTTTTAGACTATTGTCGAGAACATGGAATTCATCGACAATATAGTAATGCTTATACTCCACAACAAAATGGAGTATCTGAACGAATGAATAGAACTTTAGAGGGCACAGCACGTGCCATGTTGCACTATAAACAACTTGATGATAAGTTTTGGGCCGAAGCCGTTGGTACTGCAGTGTATTTGAGAAACAGGTCCCCCACAGTTGCACTTTTGGGACAAACTCCATATGAGACATGGTATGGGTTTAAACCCAAAGTTAAACACTTGAAAGTGTTTGGATGTCTTTGTTTTGCTTTTGTTCCTCCTAAACATAGAACTAAGTTGGAACCACGAAGTCAAAAATGCATCTTTCTTGGTTATTCTGAAGATAAAAAGGGGTTTCGTTTGCTTGCACAGGATTCAGGTAAATTCATAGTGAGTCGAGATGTAATATTTGATGAATTTGGGACTATGAACACTGCAGAGATTGATTCTCAACTTGATAGATTAGAGAGGAAAAATGCAAAAAGAGATAAGGGTTTGAATAATGGGGATAACACTTCGAAGTTAAGGTATGAGACTCAAATTCCTTCACTTTCCTCTCCTTCATCTACAAGTTCATAGGTTGATGACTTAGAAATTGTTGAAAATTCTCTAAGTCCCCCTTTGAATAATGCACCTAATGAGAATTCTGGAGTCCCTGATTTGAATAATCTATCTAAGTATCCAAAAGGGGCTCAAAGTACTTTTTCTGACTTGACAGCAGATGAAGTTGGTTTAACAAGGCCCAAGAATTCTCGAAAATAGGTGAACTATGCTATGGTTGTTACTACTTCTTCCACTGAGCCATCCACTTTTGAGGAGGCATCTACTGAACATGTTTGGCAACAGGCAATGAAATGTGAGTATGATTCCATACTTAACAATAATACATGGGTTTTAGTTGATCCTCCTCCACATGTTAAACCCATTGGATGTAAATGGGTTTATAGGACTAAGTATAAATCAGATGGTTCCATTGATAAACATAAGGCACGACTTGTTGCCAAAGGATATGGGCAACAAGAAGGTATTGATTATGAGGAAACATTTGCACCAACTGCCAAATGGCACACTATTCGTATGGTACTTGCCTTAGCAGCACAAAATGGTTGGAAAGTACATCAGTTGGATGTTAAAAGTGCTTTTTTAAATGGTGATTTACAAGAAGAAGTCTATATGAAACAACCTCAGGGTTTTGAACAGGTGGGTGCTGAACACAAAGTGTGTAAATTGACAAAAGCTTTGTATGGGCTCAAACAGGCACCCAAGGCTTGGTATGAGAAAATGGATTCATACTTGAAATCCATTGGTTTTCATCGCAGTGAATCAGATGATACTCTCTATTTTCGAGTGTAGGGTAAGAAAATGGTGATAATAGTTCTCTATGTTGATGACTTGTTTATTACAGGTAATGATGAAAATCATAACAAGTCTTTGAAGAAGGAATTAAAAGATGGGTTTGAGATGACAGATCTTGGACTTCTTCACTACTATCTAGGCATAGAGGTAACTCAGAAAGAGCATAGTATTTTCATTTCACAAACTAAGTATATTTTTGAGTTATTAGAGAGGTTTGGCATGAGTGATTGCAAACCTGCCCTCACTCCCATGGAAAGTAACTTGAAATTGTCTAAAGATGATAGCAGTCCATTTTTTGATGGCACCACATATAGACAATTGGTGGGAGGTTTGATATATTTGATGACTACCAGGCCCGATATTTCTTTTTCAGGTGGAATTTTATCTAGGTGTATGCATGAGCCTAGAGAAATTCATTAGCATGCAGCAAAATGAATACTTCGTTACCTTCAGGGGATGAAAACATATGGCCTTGAATATCGCCACAACAAGAACTTCAAACTTGTTGGATATTGTGATGCAAATTTTGGCGGATGTGTGGATGACAGAGTGTCAACCACAGGATACAATATGCATATGGGTTCAGCTGTCATTGCTTGGTGTTGTAAGAAGTAGGATACAGTGGCAAATTCATCAACAGAATCAGAGTATATTGCAGCATGGGATGCTTCTAGAGAAATTGTTTACCTTCGTCGTATTCTTGAAGATCTTCAGGTTTCTCAGTTTGCTCCTACACAGTTATACATTGATAATCAGAGTGTAATCAAGATGTCCAAGAATCCAGTGTTTCATGCCAAAACAAAACATATGGATGTCAAATACCATTATCTGCGAATGTTGGTGGCAAAGAAAACTCTTGATCCAATATATTGCCCAACTGCCGATTAGACAGCTGATATCTTCACAAAACCCCTTGACAGAATCAAATTTGAAAAATTCAGGAAAATGCTTGGTATGTGTCCAAAGACCTGACTTTGGATCATAGGGGGGTTTGTTAGGACTTGTTCCAAATTCTTAACGTTAGGTTAGATTTTTGGTAGAAAATAAATTACTATTGTAAATGGGGCATGCATCTTTTATAAAGACACCCCCATAAAATAAATAAACTTAGTTTAATTATTAGGTAGTTTTAATGTTTATATTTATTAATTAGATTTACTTTACGGGTTGTTTTCCCATATTTAGTTAGTTATAGGGTTAGTTTTTTTTACCGGTCATTGGTAAAAACTATATAAATCATGTTTGCATTGTGAAAGGGTTAACGGAGTAAAGGCACCCTTATGTACTAGATTTTTTTGAAATTAATAAAATACTTGTGCACTCGCACTAAGCGAGGACAAGGTTCAACCTATTTTGATCTTGGAGTTATCAGATTAAATGATTAGATAAATGATGAGGGTGTGGATGATCAATCCATCATAGTTATCATAAGACTCATCATAGTCTAAGCTATCTGATAGATATGGCACTTGGTAGTATGCCCCATGATATAAGTATGACCAAGAGGACATGATGGCAAAGTGCATGGACAAATAGCAAACTCTACATCATCAAAGGAACTTATAAGCATTATTGTAGCCTTAGGTGACCTTATAACATCCCCGTTCATTGACCAATATAAAAATATATATGATTCAAGTCTAAAATGAAATAAACAAAACATAAGAGAAATAAGATATATACATGATGTAAACAAGTCAAAC
Source organism: Torreya grandis (assembly GCA_037957365.1). Lineage (NCBI taxonomy): Eukaryota > Viridiplantae > Streptophyta > Pinopsida > Cupressales > Taxaceae > Torreya > Torreya grandis. The sequence goes on along the minus strand of JARHVA010002169.1, from coordinate 539,860 downwards.
AACACAGAGCATACAAGTATCTACATGTAGTATCATAATGTCTTGTCTAATGATGGGATGAGTGATTGGGTGATGGGTTAGATGAGGATGATCATGATGTGATGGGGGATATAGGATAAACTTGGATGGACTAATGATGATGATTAGGATTAGTACAAGAATGTGAACAAGGATGTGGATGTGGATATGGGTTAGGATGAGGATAAGGATTTGGATATGGGGGCTTGGATAAGGATTAGGAATAGATTTGCCCTTGCTTTAAAATAAGAAGGTGGATAACCTGATGGGGGTGTGATAAGGTCTTCTAATACTGATTTGGTCTAGAAACCAAACTGAAAAGTGGTCAAAATGGGGGATGTGGTGATCTTAGATTGAAAGGGATGTGAAGATTAGGATGACCAAGGATTATAAAAAGATAAAACCCTGCAAAAGTCCCATCTAGCAAGAATATTAGGAGATGATGGGATCAAATACCTTCCACACTAGTAAAAGAGTGATTGGATGGGTGATAGGTATGAAGAGGCAATGATAGGGAAGTGATGGGATCAAATACCTTTCATACTATCAAAAGAGTGATTGGATGGGTGTTAGGTATGAAGAGGCAATGATACGGAAGTGATGGGTGCCAGATTAAATTCTTGGGCAAGGTTATGTATGTCAATAATAGCTAGTTAGAAGGATGATGAAGATATGGAAGAATGGGTGACCACTCAGATTTGGATGGATGCAAGTGGGGGATTAGGCATAAGACAAGACATAATGAAATATTTTGGGCATTTTCAAATTTTATGATTTTTAAGAGTTTTTGGCATATTTCAATTTGTAGGGCTTTTTGGAATATGTATGTATACTATATAAATGGGGTTGCAAGAAAAGGGAATACCAAGCCTAGCAACCAAGACAAAGATGGATGGAATGATGTATGAGTGACAAGAGGATGAGGGTGAGATGAAAAAGGGGATGAGGGCCAAGGAAGAAGGGGCTAGGAATTACCAATGACCACATCGTGAAGGAAACAAATGTTTAGTTGACTAAGTGTCTATTTGGAGGATATGGCAAGATGATTCTAAAACATTTTTTATACACCTTTCTTGTCCTTATGAAGGTCAATATGGGAAGAAAGGAGGGACATGATAGGATGCACGATATGATGATGGATGATGGGTAAGAACAAGGGATGGGTTGATGGATGAAATGGATGGATTTTTCCCCCAAGTGTTAAGGTACAATACATACAATATATTATTCTACCATGACATCATATATTGGTTTTAATCATGGTACTTGCCCAAGGTGCCAAGAAACTATTTTTCATCATTGGACGAAGTATTTTTTTTGACTTGTGGGCATCTTGAATAATTAGATATGGGTACAAGATGCAAGGTGCAAAAATTATTATGATATTCAGCCAACACTTATTCTAGGGAGGTGTGATGTTATGACCATGTTATCACCACTAGATGTATTAATTTCCTCATGACATTTAGTGATTCTTGATGATGACCCCTCCATATATCTAGACCATGTGTCTTCATCACCCCTATAAGAGACAATGTTGCCCAGGTGGGTGATGTGAGGTATGGATTAGATTAGGTATGGATGTTGATAGGGGATTAATGGACTAGAATAGATGGTATGATGTGATGGGATTGTGGGTTTGTTATAAGAATGTGTGATGGGTGATTGGGGATTAGGACTAACAGTCACATACATCATTGGAGATGGTGGATGTTCTATATTTGATTGGTGCTAGTTGACAAAAGACTAGAAGAGATCCAAGACACTTTGACTATGTGGTTCATCTCTGATCCAATTATTTGATGGATTATTCGCCATACTGATAGTACTTTTGACATTATTTTGATTTGTTGTTTGGATTTGACTTTGACTACTCCTTGGTGCTTGATTTTGGGCTTCATCAAGGGAGATTGATTTTTGACTTGATATATTATGATTCTTTTGACTTTGATAGTCCCCTAGTGCCTAATTTTGGGCTTCAATAAGGGAATATACTTTTTAATTAAGATAATGATTTAAATTTTATTACTTTTAATTAATGGGTTCAAAGATGACTTGATTATTATGATTGACTTCTGGAATATGGTCTTAGACCTTTGTATTTATGACACACATTATTTTGCTCTAGGAAGGGTCCAATGATGTATGTTCTTGTTCATCCCTATAAAGGGAGGTGATTAAATGACCATTGATAGGAAGGAAGGGGTCTATGATGGATGAAGGTGGGGGAGATGATGTGATGAGGTCAATGAGGGGTGATGGGGAAACATGGTCTTCATAAGGATTCCTAGGAGACCTAGTTTTGACATCAAATAAAATCTCCTCAAGATCAACAAAAGGATCACTAAGACTAATCATAGTATATGCATCTAGATTAGCATCAAATTCACCTAGATAATCTTCAATAGATAAGGCTTGTAAAAATTCTATTATGACTTCATCATCTTGATTGGGATCTAAAGGTATGCCTAGTGATGTATTGGAGGTATCTAGATTAAAGGTATCCTAAAAAAGATAGTCATTATCAGCATCTGTTACAATATCAATGAGGGATGATGTTTTTGATGAGGGGTATGATTTGGATATTAGTGTTGAGCATGATACTGATGAAGATAAGACTTGTGTGGATTTTGATGTTAAATCCGATGTACAAGATGCAATACTACTAGTATAAGATTCATTGCCCATAATTGACCTCTTAGTAAGGGGTTTTTGGTATGATCAATGAGGGGAAGGTGGTAGGCAGACATTGGATTGGACAAAGATAGGCCCATGAAATAAAATATGAGGGAATGGAGGACTAGGCTTATAGGGAATAGACTCATGTTTGGTGAAATATTTGAGGGGATCATGGAAGATGGGTGTGGTGTTTTGACCTTGGCTTGGAAAGGGAAGGGTTTGATCATGATCACGAATGGAATCTTGTCATTCCTTTGCTTGTTCACCTATGGATACAAATTCATTTGATTCATCCTTGATTACTATGTCACCATGGTTGATGAGGTCTTGGACATATTCTTAGAAGTTACAACATCAATTAATGGTATGCCCCCAAGTTCGATGATATACACAGTATTGATTATCCTTATACCCAAATGGCTTAGGCTTGGTAGGATTAGGATGTCGTATGGATGGATATACCATCATTTTAGTGGTGAATAGTTGTTGTAAAAGGGCTTTCAAGGACATAAGAAAGTGAATATAATATTCCACTTCACTTTGTGACTTAGATGTGGAAACATTGGACTTGAGATCAGAGGGTTTTTATTTGACCGGGTGGATGGATTGGTAGTAGATGAGGTGGACAAGATTGGATTCCCTTTGCTAGTGGAGGAATAGGCAGATGATGGGTTATGACTAGTGGATGGGGGATTGGAATGAGACTCACATGAATGGGTTTGGACTCAAGGTGAAATGAGCTGAAGGAGATCAATGCCTTTAGGAAGTAGGATACCCATCTTAAAAAATTGTAAAATGATCTCATCCTTATTGGCAAATATGTATTGGTCTATGAGAATGGAGTCTAACTTCATAGTGATGGATGATAAAATATGGATGATGAAGGGGGGCTGATGTGGAGGTAGGCTACAGAGTATATATGATTTCTTCAACAAAATAGGTCCAAAGGACCGAGCTAGTATGATGGGTGATAGTGAGGATGAGATAGAGGAATGGAAAAAAGACTAAGATCAAATTTCAGACTGATAGTGTAATAGGTGCTAACGACCTTCCACAATGCCTAGTTTTCAAGCTAGCAAAAGGATTATGGCTTTGATGGGTGCATATATTCAAACTAGTAAGGGGGTGATTGGATGGGTGCTAGTTATGAATAGGCAAGATGACAAGATTAGATTGATGATGATGGGTTTGCTAAATTAAAATTGACAAAGTGATAAGATGCTAGTAGGATACTAACTAGGTATGAGATATGACCAAATGATGAGTGATAGTGGACTAGAGTGATAAGGTGATAGGGATGGACAAGAAGGACTAGCTCAGGCCTTAGACTAATTTGCCTAGGATAGGATGGGATATGATTATGTGATGAAGATGAGAAGATAATGGGACAATAGGATTAAAACAAGGACAAGTATATGTAGGTGATAATGAAATGATAAGGGGTAATGTAAATGATATAGGGATGGTTTGGACACATGTGTGACCTAATGAGCCAACTAGGATAAGATAGGATGAGGTTAGATTAGATGGGGATGAGGTGACTAGGTGAAGCATGGGTCAAAACCAATGATTGATTATGGATAATGGATACTTGGGACAAGGTGTGGATGACAAGATGTGATTAGTATATGTAAGTGGTGGGATATCATTAATGATGAATGGATATAGTTAGACTAGGAGGGGATGAAGACAAGGTGGGAGATGGGATAGGATAATGATAAGGATATACAAATATAAATATGTACAAAAAGATGATGAGATGAGGATATACAAGATGATATGTTAACAAGACCTATATAGGCATGTATAGGTTTGGGTAAAGGTTGAATTGGATCATAAATAACATGGGTCCATCATGACACACACCCAAGCAAGTAGACCACAAACCTATGATTAATAAACTCAAGGGTGTATAACCCAATGCTCACACTATCTAACAGCTTCATAGGTGAGGTTGTTGGTCGGTGACCCATTATAGAATCAACTAAACCCTCTTGAATTCATTTGTACTTAATGACTTCTTAGGATTTAATCCTTCCTCCTATAGTGAAATGCATGTTACAGTTGAAAGGTCTTATGCTAGGTTTGCATAATATTTTCTAGGGGAGTCCCTGATATATGCAAAGGTACAACATGGTCCAAGTCCATATAGGATGTTATATAACGACCTTGCATATTGGAGCTTAACTGCCCCTCACTCCATGGAACCTTTATGGGTAAGTCTGCTTTGGTGCCTAACGACAGCTCTCCTAATTTTTATACTTCATCAGAATATAAAATTTGGCCTAGTACGTGGTGATGAAATCCACATCATCAACCCCTAGAAAATAAAAATAGGGAGGGTTTATAGGTGGTTTTTTATCCTCTAAGAATCATCACAAGAATGCAAGGAGGAGAGCATACACCACTTTATCCTTAGAGTGACAAACAAATAGGTTAAAAAAATTAATTAACCAATTTAATTAAGATGTGAAATATATACAAGATGCAAGAATATACAAGACAAAGTGATTAAAGATATATATATATATATATATATATATATACACACACACACACACACACACACACACACACACACACACACACACACACACACACACACACACACACACACACACACATATGTATGTATGTATATGTATGTATATGTGTGTGTGTGTGTGTGTGTGTGTGTGTGTGTGTGTGTGTGTGTGTGTGTGTGTGTGTGTGTGTGTGTGTGTGTGTGTGTGTGTGTGTGTGTGTGTGTGTGTGTGTGTGTGTAAGATGTAAGACAAAATGATTCAAAATGTCACAAGGGGTCTTTGACAACTGGCCTACAATAAAATGGTTAGTATTTTGATTAACACTTTTAAAGAGGCAACCTAAAAGACACATGATTAGTAGTTTTATTGATGATCTTGAGGGGAAACCTGCAAGACAAAAACATTAGACCAAAAAGATGTTAGCAAGTAAAAATTAACCCCCGTAAGAAACAAAATGTTAGGCCTTAACAAAAACTCACTTAAAAAATCATGATTTGGCTATATAATTTTCTTTGGGTGAGTGGGCCACAATATGGGGGTTTGGGGGCGACAACCCCTAATGGGGTCAAGGGGAAAAGCCCCTTATGGGGTTTGGGGGCAGCACCTATGGCATGATCCCTGTCATGATATAGGGTGGGGGGGTTGAGGGGTGGAGCCCCTGATGCCAAAGGCAATTTGGGCCTTGTGGGTGGCTCAGATGACTCAAAATTCACTAAAAAAGACTCTAAAAATGTACTCAAAAAAGACAATTTTGAAGGCAAAAATTAATACACAGTCATAACTTTAGACTGAAATATTGCAACTACCAGTGCAATATCACAATTTGTGAGTTATAATTTTGCCACAAGCAATTAACCGTGATGGTCAGACTATAAGATCATGATTTTTAGTGCAATATCATGATTACCAAGGTGATATCATGATTATGAGATTAGCGATTTTGCGAGAAAGTTGAAAACTACAAAATTTTATATTTTTTACCAAAATAGATGCTTAACTAATTATGTCAGGGTAATCTAGATGTCGTAAAGTGCATATACACAAAATATTATGGTATACTTAAAAGCTTTAACTATGTATCAATAGATTTACATTAAGAGAAGGTATTTATCAAAATAGACAAAACCATGAATAATTTGCAAAACAAAAAGAGTATTTCCAGTTAGATTTTATCCTAACTCTACCTTATAGAATTCAAAAATAACAATCTAGTAGAGAGAATTAATTCCAAAATGGAAAAATTGCAATATCGCTAATGTGAATGCAATACTACGACTCTTAGAGCAAAATTGTAACTTAGTGATTTGCAATTTTGTAAAAGATAAGAAAAAGGTTAAGGACTATGTTTATTTTGACTTAAGATGATGTCCTTACCTTTACCCTCCATGTTGTCCCTGTCAATTAACACACAACACAGATCACACAGATAAAACCCCTTTCACAAAATAGGGTTAGCAAATATATTCTTCCAGTTATAATTATGGTTAGAAAAATATTCCAGGATATAAAATGGTTAAATAAGCTTTCAAGAGGGACCTATGTGATCAATGATCTTCTTGTAAGATAAAAAATGACCAGATTAAACCTATAGGCTAGTGATCAATAAATATCATGAATGCAATTGCAATACCATGATTCACACTACAATATCATGAGTTAAGAAGTTGTGATAAACACTCAAACCTCAACTAAACCTATTTTCATGAAAATCATGGTTAGTGATACAAAATCATGATTACCAGTACAATACCATGATTCAAAAATCTCTGGTATTGCACAAGCATGACAACCTACCAGAAAAAGAAAACCATTAGTGGTTAGACAAACCACAACTAGATAAGTGATATTGCTATTGGAGGTGCAATGTTTCTACTTTTGAAGTAGTGATATTGCACAATAGTAGTAACCTACCAAAAATAAAAGCCATTAGCACTTAATACAAAATCATAATTCTTGTGGCATATCCGTGACTATAATGTCACAACTTGCAGAGCAACACCTCAATTTTTACCTATGCATAAAATTTCTTCAAAATCCAACACCTATTTTTGTCAAATCAAACCTGCAAGTTTCCAAGAACATTTATAATAAACACAATGACCAAATTAGGAGGGATCTCCCACCATGGTCACCAAAATGTAGATGGAAATTAGAGCACAATGGATAAAACTACCATAAACATGCAATTTAAACTCAAAATGTCAAACTACCTATGTAAGATCTAGAGCCATCAGAATAAAAATGCAACCAGATGAATGCATAATTCAAACTAACACTCTAATCTTAAAGCTAATTGCTCTAAACCAAGATTAAATAGATCAAAAAAAGAGGATTGTGATTGAGATTACCTTAGACTCAGAATTTTAACATTATGTTGGCATGATCATGGATTGTTGATGATGGATTCAAGGATTGGAGTGGCATGGACTTAGTATATTGTTGATAAATAATTTGTAGTTAGTTGCTAATTGGCATGGAAATTTTGGTTGATTTCTATGGAGGGATGAATTATTTAAATAGAATGTGGAGGGAAGGATCAATGGTTGAGATTCAATCTTGGCTTGTGGAGATCTAGGGTGGAGGATTAAAAGTAATTTAAAATTCTTTGGAAACTTTTAGATTTAGAGGCTTCTAGAGAGGAAGGGTGAGAATAGAGAGAATTCTAAAATTGAAGGATTTTAGAATCTTCTTAGGGGTTAATTAGGATTAGGTAGGGAATTAGATATGGATTAAGTGAGTGATTAGGGACTAGGGGTGTAGGAGAGCCTAAGAGTAGGCTAGTAGGTGGGCCATAGGAATTTAAAATTTTCAAATAATAGATAAGTGGGGATTAGGATAAGATAAGACATGATTAGGATAATTAATAATGAAGTGGGATAGAATAAGGTTAGTAAATGAAGAATAATGAAAGGGGATGTTAGATAAATGACTAGGAATGGGATAAATTAGTGGGATTAAAGGGGATAAAAAATATTAGTGTCAACTAATAGTAATATTAGTGACGTTAAGTGAAGTGAAACGATTTAGGTGCATACAAGTGTATTGTTGATTAACCAAAAGTATTCATACTTTTGTACATTTGTGAACCTTCGGCTCTCTCTAAATATGGAGTTAAATCTATATAATTGTCTTATTAAAGTTTAAAGAAGAAGATCAATTTCATAGAGATTGACGCGATTTTTTAAAACAATAAATGAAATTTTTAGAGCCCTAGAACTAATGAACACATTCATTGAATCAATATCTTCTTTTCTTTTGTGTACTGAACCCCATAACTTTAGTTACTAGACATGTGGAGTGTACGGTTCTAGGGAGATCCTTATGTCCTTATGAGTTTTAGGGGTTCTCTTGTCTTGCCATGAAAACCCCAATTTTGTTGTTAAACTATGATGACTCTTTCCATATTGTATGAAAATCAAGATACTTCTATAAACCCTCTCTTTGTCAAATATTGCATTAGTAATTGAATTCATAATTAAAATTTGATAATACTATTTTACATTTGATTAGACTTAATTACATATAAATGAGTAAATGTGATATAACTTGATTTACATCTATTCATTCATATTATACATAATTACAAAGATTAAATTGAGAAAATATTTGTAGGAAAAGAATTTGATCATTAATGTTTCAAACCATTTAAGTAACCCATCATCAAAAACTTTAAGTAGTCTGAAACATTATTAATCAAATTCTCTTACATCCAAAACATTGTTCTCGTTATTATGGACTGTAAGAACATCAAATTTCTCAATTTTTAAGTTATTTTTTAGATAACAACATTTTTTTTAAAATTAAAAACCATAATAAATCATTTTTTAGTAGAAATAAAACTACATTTTAGTTTGTGGGTAAGAGTAGGAGGAGCTTCATAATAAACTAGTCAAAAGCTAACCAAATTCTGGTTTATAATTATGGGTTATGTAAAAATGTAAAACTTAACTAAATAAAAATAGGAGAAGCTCCACTAATGAGATGTGGGTGAATTGGTTAAAGTGGTTTAGTTGTGTCCAGTTCTACTTAGGTTTAAATCTGAGTGGCATGTTAAGCCGGTTGTGACTGATGGATATATTTGTGAGGCCCGTCGTAGTCGTGGTAATATTTATGAGCCCTATAACAACCGTGATAATGTTTGTGAATCATGTGGTGGTTGTGATGATATTTATAAAACCATTCATCACTTTTATGATAATTATAAAAAGGATTTGAGTCTCCCATTTATATCGCAAACTTGTTAATAACTCCAATAAAAAACATTCCAATTTATAACTAGAAATTTTAATAATAATAATAATAATAATAATAATATAAAAAAAAAAGAAGAAGAAAAGAAAGAGGAGGAAAAGTTTCACATGAGTTATAGAAATCCACGTTTGAAAGGTAATAAAGAATTTATTAATCTCCTCGTAAATAGGACGCACCTTTCTTCTCTAAGACCAGCTACTCCGAAAGTTGACAGAAATTGAATGTTACGTCAACGAACGTAATTCTTAACTCGGATTTAGATATTATATTTAGTTTTTTACATAATCAAGTTGTTTATATTTAGTTTGACACGATTAGTTTATTTTCATTGTCTTTGATCGGGTTTTACCTGCTAATAATTTAATTAATTATTAAATACGTAAATACTTTGAAGCAAACAATCTCCCATACAACTCAATCTCAATCTCAATCTCAATCTCAATCTCCATTTTTAATTGATAATATAAAATTGAAATCTATTTGCCGCGGGATATATGATACTCCGATATGTCAAGATCTTATTTTATTCTTATGAAGATTTCCTTAATTGTCGTTGAACGCAAATAGGTATTGGCCCAACCAAATTTATTAATCACATTCTCAAGTAAAGTTAAAATGAAAAACTTAGGTCAATGGAAGGGTTGTGTTTTTGTTTTTGTTTTTTTTTTTTTTTTTTTTGGTTTGAGTTTAATCAATATTTATAAATTGGTAAGGTTTTCCTTCCATGAATCATAAAATTTATGTTAAAAAAATGTTAAATATTAAAAAAATTATGATTAGTTGTCCAACTAAAATCAAGGAGTGTGTGAGTGGTGGATAAATTTAATCTTAAAAAAAATATAATGGAACTAAATAGAAAATGGTGATTTAAATATGTCAATAGATTAACTTTAATTGCATGTATTGGTTTATTTCTCATGAATTGACCTATATTTTATGAGTAATGGTTCGTAAAAAAATCTACCTTTCACGATTATGAATGGTTTGCTTGGCACTTATTACATTTAGATGATATTCACATGAATGACAAACCAAAATTTTCTAGGAGGCCACCCATCCCACTACACTATAACTCAAACATACTTAACGATGTAGATTCTATCCTAATAAAGTTTGCATCGCTTGCTACCTTATTTGTAAAACCTTCAAGAGATGTTGTGCCTTATAAACCATTCATTATTAAGCTCCATAGCTCATTCATTTATTTAAATTGTATTTCTATAATGGATTAAATTATATGATATGAAATATTGAAAGTCAGATGCATAATTTCGATCCAATCTTTGTTGAACAATATTTCATGAGTAGTGGTTCATAAAAACCCATCTCTCATGAACATTAAGCATTCATTACATTTAAATGATATTCATAATAAATATATATTAAAGATAAAATTATTCTCATTTTAAAGCTATAATTCTCTACTAATATTAAAATTAGCTAGAAAAATTCAAGTTTGATATATACCTTAATATTATTTGGTCTGTTAGATTAGGTTGATTAGTTGAGAAGGGTGGTTGTTAGGGGAAATGTCGGAGATCAAGTCTCGAGACACTCAACCTTTTAATTATAGAGTTAATATCTTCCGCCAAGAAATTAAAAGTTAATATTTAGTGTATGATATCCCTTTTATGGAAGTTCATGGGATTTTTTTCCTTGTTTATCTTATATATTATTTATATTGAGCATACATAGATTACTTTATATCATATATTAAATTTAGAAAGAGACGTTATAATTATAATTCATATGAATAAAAATTGTGATCATCAACCATCTTAATATTTTCTCATTGATAGAATTAAAACTTTAGGTCTTCCAAAATTAGTGATATTACTTGTTATGACACTTAATGAGTCTATTATTAGTAGAATGCACCCAAGTACTAGCAAGATAGATGGGATAAAAAGTACCATTGGGATTAAAGAGAGTTGTCCAAACATTCATAACTTACAAGGATGAAAGATACTTGGCTGTTTTTTTAGCGTCTTTAAATACTCTTATAACTCTCTTTCATAACTTACGAAAATCAAATATGCTTAACTTTTTTTCTTTTGAGAGATGTTTGAATTTTTGTTAACGTCTCGTCAAAAACTTTATTTCCACAATATTCTTACTTGAAAGATCGTTTCTTTCATTCACCTTATTTATAATTCTTTAAGATTAAATAAGAAATAACTTCATAATATACTTGTAAATATGATGAAATCTATTAAAAAAATATATACTTTATTTTTACATATTTCAACTCTAACCTTTAATAAATTTTAATATTATTATTTTATTTATTTCAAAAGAAATAATTGGGTGGTATTATTATCTTATATAAAAAAGTGTAACTTCTATATAAAGTTGTCTCCACAAGATCATTAAGTTTCATGAAATGAGATTCTTGATGTGTAATTGTATGGAATTTATTGTTTAAAAAAAGGTTCTGAAAGGGAACGAACTAATGCGTGGTAATTCTCTAAAGCAATAAAATATAATCCCATTTGAAAAGCATTCGAAAGGAATAAATATTCTCTTTGTCGCGGGTCAAAATTCATATTTGTGGGGATGTTGTGATGTGGACAACAATCCTTGCCAACTGGATTTAACGGTATAAAACTGTGATCCTAAAGCAACCCAGAACACCAATCCAAAATAATCTGTGTTAATTATCATGGCTTTGGAAGCCTATTCATCCTGGAATTTCACTGACCTAGACAGTTTCTTCTCTGCTACAAATCCAATGGATATCTGTTGGGAGCCTTGCTCCAACAGCGCGTTTAAAGAAATAAATCCGCACGGAGTGTTCAATGCATTTCCATACCAACCCATGGGATCAGTCGGAGTCGATCTCCGGACGTTTAACGACATGCCGACTTTTCAGCCGGAAGCCATGATAACCCAATTCAATGATATATATGTGGACAACAATATATTCTGCCACGACGAGACCCACATTGTGTCGCCTGAGCCTAATTATCAACATGATGAGTGCTTAATGAATCCGGCGAGTCCCATTTTTATGGATTTGGCTTTGGATTTCGAGCAGATGCCTGTGCTTTGTGAAGAGAATAATGTCGCATTGCTTCTTCCTTGTCATGTTGGAGATGAAGCGGAGAGCAACAGAATTATTGTGGAGAATTTGCTAAAAGCATGGGCCGAAGCCCTGGAAAGGGAGGCGTGGGATCTACTCAAAGCTATCGTAAATCGACTGCGACGGAGGGTTTCTCTCACCGGAAGCCATGTGGAGAGAGTCGGGTACTATTGTCTTGACGCTTCTAAGGATTCCGAGGCGCAGGAAAGTGCAGCAACCAGGTTAATGGAAGAGATTTGTATGCAGAGTTCTGTAACAGCGTTTCAGGCGCTGTATCAACTCTACCCGCACTCGAGGTTTGCTCATTTTACGGCAAACCAGAGCATTTTGGAGTGTTTCGCCTCTAATAATTCCAATAGGATGCACATCGTTGATTTTGATGTGATGGAGGGCTTGCAGTGGCCGCCATTGATGGCGGCTCTGAGCGAAGGAACCGTTAAATGTTTGGAGCTGCTTCGGATCACTGCCGTCAAGTGGGACGATGACGACGCCCCCGCCGGCTGCCACGGTGTCATTTCCGCGGGAAACACGGGATCCAGACTCGCGGAATGCGCGGCTTCTCTCGGAATTCCTTTCTTTTATGAGGAAATCAGATTACAAGATCTCAAACACCGAATGTTCTCTGCTACGGATGTTAATGTTTCCGTGGTATTTAATATGATGCTGGAGCTGCCACATATGACATGCCAGCGAAGCAAAGCGCAGATTTTGGAGTTTCTGTCCATCGCACGTGGCCTGCGACCAGCAATTCTGACGTTAGCGTCTGCTGGCGTGGAAAGTGAATGGAGGGACTATGGTGGCCACCTCAGCGACACGGTGGAGTACATGTGTGCCATGTCGGAATCCCTGGAGGCGGGGCTGCCAGATCACAGTCTGGCCAGGTCTGTGATGGAACACGTTTTCTTGGCTCCTAAGATTCGCAGATCGGTTTCATCTGGTGGAACGCAGTGGAATGAAAATGAAAAAGAAAAAGAATTAATTGCTGCCAAAGTTTGTGAACTTCCCGGAAAATGTGGATTTAGCGGCGCCGGGGAGATTAGCGAAGAGAGCATGGCACAGGCGACAGAGGTGTTGTCGTTTAACAGAGGATGGCATTACACACTGGAAAAGTTGCAGAATGAAATTATTCTCAAGTGGCGGAATACGCCCTTGGTGTGGGCTTCCGCTTGGACATAATAGCCATTTTGTCTCATAATTCAACCAGATAAATTATGCAATTCAGTTCTTTTTTATAAAAAACATTGAAAGTGCCTTGTGTTAATCAAATGAGTAAACTATTCCCCAACCAAAACGACCAGTGGAACAAGCAACTTACACCTTTTATTGGATGGTGTCGGTGATAGCTGAGACACCCTTCGTAACATTTCAACAAACAATGCTGCTATAATATGATACACACCATTATTCGATTTTGCATGGGATCCATCGATGCTATACGGACGTGATCAGCACGTGTCGTTCATGCCTTGGGCGGGACCAACGTTGCTCTATTTTGAATGTCATTCTTGTTCTAGAGCATCATTCATTCGTGCTCTATGTGACTTTGTAGTCTATGTAACTTTTTGTGATTCGCATCACGAGCCTTAGGATCAAGTGTGCGAAGAACCACTGAGTTTGGTTGTGTAGAGTAAATGCGTAGGGATGTATTTAGACAGAGCAATCAAAAACACATTCAATGGAGTAGAAATTTTATTTGCATAAATGTAACTTCTATTCAATAGCAAAGAATAGGGAATGGTACAGTGTGCTATAGTGTGTATGTTACATAATAGATATGCAAAGCATGTTATCTGTGTTACGATTGTGTATGACATCGACGTGACTAACTATGGTCAGATGGATATGTTACATATTTAACACGCATGATTGCAAGCGCATACTCAACAACTGTTGTAGAGTACAATGAAGGTGCAGTTGACACGTCTCACCCTCCTTGCATGTCAATGGCAAAGTTTCCACTAGGCAGTGACCATTGATTCGGTCCCGTGATTCCAGGGTGTTCACTAACAGTCATGATCTCGAGAATTCTAAATTACAACTAATGGCAATCAATCCCGAGATTCTCAGTTGATTTGGGGCCACTAGTCAAGGCACGTGGTTAGGGTAGGCCGACACGTTGTTATGTTGAAGTGGGGCCCAATGGAGTAGGCTAGTCTACAAGCAAATGCCACTAAGGCGCATAGGACTATGAGTTGAGGAGTGCGTAGTGATATGTGTAGGCTACGATCTAAGGTGATCATTGCATGAAAGTCTATGAGTAGGCACGAGACTTATGTGTGGGAGTATGAGCAAGCTTTGTGCAAAGGAGTATACATGATTGTGTGAGAGATGCAAGATATGTGCAAAAGAAAAAATGAGGAGTATGTCTAGCTGGGAAGAGGATGCGCACGAATCATTTGCCTTTTCTTGAAAATCAATGGTCTCCATTGCATTGATGTGTAGCTGAGGAATCTACACTCAAATTTGTTGAGAAGTGTACCACTAAGCTTGATCAACGCATTGTCCAACCTTAACCACTTGAAAAAGTTGATGTGTGCCATGGTGGGTGAGTGTGTCTGTCACTTCGATGATCTGATCCTTCTCTACAGGGCACAAGTGTTTGTCATCCAATTCAGGAGGATGTCGTGTCACTATTGGCTCAAGAAGTGGCAGAGTGTAGGGCTTGAAAAGTTTCATGTTGAAGACAGGGTGTATGCCCAAGTATGGTGACAGATCAAGAATAAAGGCATTCTCATCAGGGGCATGCAAAATGGTGTAAGGACCATAGTGCAGAGTTTTGATGATGTAGTAGAAAAACACTATACATGTTGTCATTATTCATTGATGATGTGATAGACACTATTCATCATGGTGAGGTGGCATGTGGGGCATAGTTATCCACCAAGGCACATGGGACATCTACTTTTGGGTTGATATGAATGGATATGAGATGAATTTGTAGTGGGACTCCATAATTATGAATTGATCTCTTGTCAAAAAGGAGATTTTTTACCTTTTTTTGACTCTTGTGCAAGTGGGAGACCAAGACCACTATTCTAGATTGATCACCCATGCAAGTGGGGCAAATTTTCATTTGGGGACTTGATTTTGATTGTCATTATGAGAGTGGGTCGAAATTATATTTGGGGACAAGTCAAAAAGAGAATCCACTACTTTTGGAAGCACATGTAGAATGGAAGACAAAGACAACTTTCTTGATGGACCACCCAAGTGGAGTGGGAGACAAATTTGAGTGGCACATGTTGGAGGGGTCCAAACTAAAATGGAACACATGGTGAAACACATTTTCCTATTGATGAATAGTCCCTCCAAGTGGAAGAGATCTAATTTGTTGGCTTTCCTTATTTTTCTTCATTGTAAATTCTATAAATTGATTAATCTCCTTTGTATTTGGTAGGCTAGTTTGGGAAGAAAGCTTGTGTGAAAGCTTTGGGAGCCTCCTTGGCTTGGGATGCCAAGTTTGTAATGTGTTTTTGGATAGCTTTTTAAGCTTTGTATGATAGGATTATTTGATGAGAAAATTAATGATAATTTATATGGGAATTATTGAAGAATTCATGTGTGTATTGTGAGAATTTATATCATTGTTGAAGCTTGAGAGTGAGTTGTGGTTTGAGGCCACATCAAGTGGTATCAGAGCCACATCAAGTGGTATCAAAGCAAGTTCTAATTCCTTCAGAGAGACCATGAAGAGAATTTGAGAGAGCAAGTAAAATGCTTGTGGTGAGGAGAGTGTTGAGTTGAGGATGTGAATGTTTTTTTTGTGTTTTGCAGGTATGAAGGTGGAAAATAAGGATGGAGGAGTTTACATGCCCTGTGGATCAGAGGAGCTCATGACATGGATAGTTGAGCTAGAGATGTATTTTGAATAAATGCATATTGAAGACATCATGGGGGTGAAGATTGTAAGCAAGAGGATGTGTAGAGTTATGACTATGTGTTGGAGAGATTATCTAACGTGGAGACAAAGAAGAGGAAAGAAGAAAGTATTTGAGTGGGAACATATGGTTTCCAAGTTG
This sequence comes from Torreya grandis, assembly GCA_037957365.1. Taxonomy (NCBI): domain Eukaryota; kingdom Viridiplantae; phylum Streptophyta; class Pinopsida; order Cupressales; family Taxaceae; genus Torreya; species Torreya grandis. The sequence goes on along the minus strand of JARHVA010002169.1, from coordinate 523,286 downwards.
ATGGGTGAGTTTGTGCACCAATTTATGCAAAGATAATGGATGGAAAGCTTCTTGAGATGAGAGAAGACAAGAGGATTGAAAATGAGGGAAAGTTGATTTATGTTGCAGTTGATGAAGGAGACCCATTATTTGAATATGGGGAAGAAATTATGGAATCCCATGAGTGGGAAGATGAGAGTGAAGAATGCAACAATGTAGAGTTGCATGTTGATGAAAATTGCATCCATGGAGAGTTGCAAGAGAGTGAAGATTGCAACCATGAAGAGTTGCAGATAGAGGAAGAGGAAAGCCAAGAGGATTTGAATGTTTCTTGTGAAGAAACATTGGAAGTAGTGGATGTTCAAGTGTGTGCACATGAGAAGAGTTTGGTGGAGGCTTATTTGCAACCAAAAGTGGATGAAGATGGTGAAAAGATTATGAGCATTGAAGGAGAATTTTATAGCATATCTTTGGAGCATGGTGAAGTTGTTGTTGAGGGGATTTTTGTTTTCCTTGATAAAGATGCACATGATGAGAGTGCAAAGAATGTTATTGCAGCCATGAGAGAGGAGTTGCCAGTGCATATGATTTGTGATGTTGTGGATAATCCAATAGGTGGTTAGATGGTGGATAAAGAAATTTAGTTGAGATTTTAGTGGAGGTGGATGGTTAGTGGTGAGCTTGAGCTCACGTGGAATTGTGAGATGCATGATAGAGCATCTTAGTGGAGGAGGTTAGTTTGTAGTGGGTGTGATCCCACGAGTGTTTGTGGTGGGTTCAATCCCACATATCCATCCATTGGGATAAGGATAAGATTTTGGAGGAGGAGGACAGTTTCAGGGCCAATATGTAGATGTTGGAAGCAGAGAAGGAAAAATAATATTCTCCAGGTGCACTGGTGTGTTAAAAGGGGACACCATAATCATTACGCTTGGTGACCAAAAGAGTGTTTATACCACTTACCTCATCTATGTGATCAAGAGATCACATTATCTGCCTTGGGTGTCTAATGCAAGAGCATCCCAGGGTTCGTGCAATCTTGCATCACCCAAAAAAATAGAGTGATGTGCTCATGTGTTTGTGTGTTCATGTGTGTGAGAGCCTACGAGCTTGGAGAACAATTAGGACAACTCACAGAAGGTGAGTTGTTTTCAACCAGATGAGAATGATGTGGTAGAAAAACACTATTCATGTTATCATTATTCACTGATAATGTGGCAAACACTAGTCATCCTCGTGAGGTGGCATGTGAGGCATAGTTATCAACCAAGGCACATATGACATTTACTTTTGGGTTGATATGGATGGATATGTGATAAATTTGTAGTGGGGATCCATAATTATAAATTGATTTCTTGTCAAAAATGAGATTCTTTACCTTGTTTGACTCTTTTGCAAGTGGGAGACCAAGACCACTATTCCAGATTGATCACCCATGTGAAGTGGGTCAAATTTCCATGTAGGGACTTAATTTTGATTGCCATTATAAGAGTGGGTCAAAATTCTATTTGGGGAAAATTCAAAAAGAGAATCCACTACTTTTGAAAGCACATGTAAAGTGGAAGACAAAGACGACTTTCTTAATTGACCACCCAAGTGGAGTGCGAGACAAATTTGAGTAGCACATGTTGGAGGGGTCCAAACTAAAGTAGAACACATGGTGGAGCACATTTTCCTATTGATTAATAGTCCCTCCAAGTGGAAGAGGTAAATTTTGTTGGCTTTCCTTATTCTTCTTCATTGTAGATTCTATAAATTGATTAATCTCCTTTGTGTTTGGTAGGCTAGTTTGGGAAGAAAGCTTGTGTGAAAGCTTTGGGAGCCTCCTTGGCTTGGGATGCCAAGTTTGTAATGTGTTTTTGGATAGATTTTTTTTATCTTTATATGGGAGGATTATTTGATGAGAAGATTAATGATAATTTATGTGGGAATTATTGAAGAATTCATGTGTGTATTATGAGAATTTATATGTTTGTTGAAGCTTGAGAGTGAGTTGTGGTTTAAGGCCACATCACTTGATCTCTGGTGTGTACATTTGAAGCATTCCTTTTGAAATTACAACCAAATTTATCACCAACTTGGAATGCATGAGGTGTGTGATGTGCATCATGGTGCTTCTTGTACTTTGCTTGTGTGTGAGACATAATCTGCCGAACCTACTTATGAATAGATTAGATGTGGCACAAAAACTTCACGGCTTCGTGTGCTTCTTATTCTTGTATGCACGACTTAGTGTCAGTTAGTGAATGGTAGGAGATATCCAGAGGTACCCAAGGTTGAAACCCAAGACATATCTAGAATGGACTGTGACTCGTAGAGATATGAAGGGCTTTATTGTAGGTATGTTGAATGTACACAAAATTATCATCCCAAGTGCAAACATGTGTGTAGTTGTACATTTGTAGAAGATGAACAAGTGTGTGATTGACCACTTTGGTTTACCCATTTATCAATGGATGAAAAGTTATCGACCGATTCAGTTGTGTACCCATCAAGTCCCATAATGCTTTCCAAAAGTGACTTACAAAGTACGTATCTTGATCGAAGATGATGGATGTTGGGATCCCAAAATGAATTTAAACGTGGTTGGAGAAGGCTTGCACAGTGCCAACTGCATCAATGTCTTTATTTCAAGTGACCATGATAGCCATCTTAGAAAAATTTCCACTACAACGAACACAATATCATGTTGGCATCTCATCGTAGGCAACCCAATCATGAAATCGATGGTAATAAATTTCCATGGTCAGGATGGAATCAATAGAAGTGTGTAATGTCCTAGCTTCTTGTTTGTGAGCTTGGTGATGCAACAAGAATACAAAACTTGATGTGGTGTTCCATGTCTATGTTCATGTGTGGCCAGAAGAAGTGTGATTGCAATACGGCTAGATTCTTTGTCATGCCAAACTCTCTTGAGGTCTTGGCATAGTGTGCCTCCTAGATGAGTCATTGGTGAGATGCACCTCCAAGAACATAGTGATGTCTGAGATTATAGAGAAGCTAGTCAAACAAGTAAAATGTCTGAACTTGTTTACCTTGTACTAGGTTGGTGTAAGTCATTGTGAAGTTATGATTAGCTAAGTAGAGGGATACCTAGTTTGTGAAGTTGTGACCATGCGTGTCTAACACCACGATGAGTGTGTGAACTAGCAGTCGACTAAGGTAGTTTGTTGCCTTGTTCTCCTTCCCTTTCTAGTGATTGATCATGAGATGAAAATGTTACAGGTAAGTCATCCACTTCATATACCGCACATTCTCTAGCTTACTTTACATCCATAGGAATTAAAATGGCTTGTGATTTGAATGAACAACTATCTCCTTCCCAAGAACATAGTAGTACCATTGCTTGATTGATTGAACAATAGCACACAATTCTTTCTCAAAGGTAGAATAGGTTTTTACCATATCATTGAACGTTTTTGAGTGGTATGAAACTATATGTCCATGTTACATGAACATTGATCTGAGTATATAATCAGATCCATCAGTATGAATTTTGAAAAAATGCACAATGTCAAGCATTGCAAGAAAAGGCATTGCACAAAAGCATTACTTGAGTGCCTCAAAAGCGCATTGTTATGCATGAGTCCAATTGAACTTGGCTTTTTCATGTGTTATCTGGATGAAACCTAAGATATGTGAAAGAAACCAAGGACAAACCTATGGTATAAGTTAGAAAGTCCAAAAAAATCCTCAATTCTATGAGATTGTGTAGAGTAGGGCAATCTTGGATCACTTTGCTTTTATCTGAATCTACACATATTTTTGTGATCTATGATGTAGCTCAAGTACTAAATTTGTGCAATGTCGAATGTACACCTTGTTAAGCTAGCTTGTAATTTGTGTTGATGCAAGGTGTCTAAGATGTGTGAGATGTGATCCATATGCTCCTCCCAAGACTTGTTTAAGATGAAAATTTCAGCCAAGTAGATGATGATGGATTTCAGAAAATGCCTGAGTAGATCATCCATCAAACATATGAAAGTGGTTGGCACATTGGTTAGGCAGAAAGACATGACCAACCATTCATACAACCCTTCCCATGTCTTGAATGATATCTTTTAGACATCTTTAGGATGGCTTGGAACCTGATGCTAACCTAACTTCAAGTCAATCTTGGTGAAGTATTGTGCACCTCAGAGTTGGTCCAAAATGTCATCAATGCGTAGTAGTGGGTATTGATTATTCACTATTATTTTATTGAGTGTGAGATAGTTTATGTAAATTCACCAAGACCTATCTTTATTGGGTGAAAGGACTATAAGATTCATGCAAAGAGAAGAGCTAGCCCTGATCTTGCCCTGATCAAGGAGCTCTTGTATCTGGCACCAAATTTCATCATTCTCCCAAACTAATCTATGATACAGGGGCTATTTGGAAGAGGGGATCTAAGAAACAAAACAATGCAGTGATTTACCATGTAGTGTATTAGAAGGCCTTGAGGCTCTATGAAGACTTCACTGTGTTTCTCTAGTAAGTTGTCGAGTTACTACTACTATGACATTGTGCAAGTGGTGTGCACTACTAGAGTGCACTTTGTCTTCTACACAGGTGTGTTAGAGAAAACCATAAACAACATGAACCTATGTGTGTGTGAGATAAGTTTACAAAATTACTTGGTAGAACCAAGGTGACTTTGGTCATGGGCACTGACTTGAAGAGGTTTTAGAAGTGATCTTATGAAAAATTAGTCCAATGTTATGGCTTGCCTTGATATGTAGCTTCTTGATCATATAAATATGATCTCTCTAATAAGATGTCATAGACCTCTAGAGGTGTGATGTCATAAGTGATGTTATCCTCCATAGGCTTGATTTTGTACTAAAAATTACATTATCATTAGACCTGTATATCTTTTCATTGCTGTAGCCACTCTAGAGAATATGGCTTGGGATGCAAAAAAGTGGTAAGACCAAGGTGTTGATCAATGGATTGTGAAATGATGTCTTTTTGGCTACCACTATCTATGATGACATGAAAAGGTTGACCCTTCACCCATAACTTGGTGTGGAAGAGACATTTGTACTCCTAAGAGATGTTGATTACAATGGTGTTGGTATTTAGACAAGGGGCATCTGGATTGATGTCAGTCTTAATGTAGATTGTGTGAGCAAGGACTTCTATGTACAACATTCAAGATCATCATGAGTGGATGAGTGATGGTGATGAAACCACCTATCACTAAAGTTATTGCCTTTGTTTGAATTAAAATACACATAAGCCTTTGAGTATTGAGCGGTCTTTTGAGGTTGCTAATCTTTATGATAAGTGCTTTACTTCAATGTAGAAGGATATGATGTGGAGTTGTGCGAGGGATGGCCCTTGCACACTACATTGGATCAAGAGGTGGAACACTGCTTCATCTTTGAATTGGCTTCGATATTGGCAGTGTTGTGATATTATTGCCCCAAAGTGTCAAAAGTCAATAACTCCATCTTCTTATGGATATAAGGCAAGAGTCCATTGATGTACTTCAACAACAACACCTTATGTTGTTCTCTCAAGTTCTCTCACGGGTGTGTAGAGTAATCTTGTAATGTGTTGGAATAGTCCTCCATTGACTGATCCTTGCATTGATGCACTTGTTAGAGCTTGATGTATTCATCTTCAAAGTGTTAGAGAGGGTATTCTTCCTTCAACGCATCAACAAAAGACTTCCATGATTCGATTGGAACACACTCTTGTGCACACTTCATACTAAAGCTCCCCCACCAGAGAACAACTGGAATGGACATCTTCAATATTGCAAAGGTGATCTTCTCGGTATTAGTGAAGTAGTTGATTGAGAAGTATGCCTCAAGTTGTCAAATCTAGGCATCTAATGCTTTGGCATTAATCTTACCTTTGAACAGAGGGATGTCGAGATTGACTTATACTTTGAAGGCTGTTTGTTGTTGAAATTATAGTTGAATGTACTATGGAGATGGATGGGAAGACATCATATTGATCTGCATCATCAATTCATGGAACTGATCAAAAAGTGGGGTGCACTTTGCCTCCAATGCATCAACAATGAGCCTTCAAACTTCTAGAGCTACCTCAGGTTACTTTTGGGTGTGAGACATATTGCTTTTCCTACAATGCTTTTTTGGAAATTTTGAGACAAAATTGATTGTTAAACCTTCTCTCTCAAGTTGTGCCCATGTTATTACAAACATAGGAAGGAATAAGAGATATGCTTTGATATCAATAATTCTTACCATGGGGTGTAGGACCAAGTGTACAAGGGAAAACTGAGTTTGGTTGTGTAGAATGAATGCGTAGGTATGTATTTAGACAAAACAATAAAAAACACATTCAATGGAGCGAAAGTCTTACTTATAGAAATACAAATTATAAACAATAACAATGAATAGGGAATGGTATAGTGTGCTACATTTCATGCGTTATATAATAACTATGTAGAACATGCTATCTGTGTTACGATTGCATATGGCATCACCTAACTAATTATGGTCGGATGCATATGTTATATATTTAACATGCATGATTACAAGGGTAGTCTTAACAATTGCTATAGAGTAAAACAAAGATAGAGTTGATACGTCTCACCATCCTTGCATACCGACCATAGAGTTTCCAATCGAGCGGTGACCACTGATTCAGTTGCATGATTCTAGGCTGTTCACTAATAGTCATGATCCCGAGATTCCCAATTGATAGCTAATGATAATCAATTCTAATATTCTCAGTTGATTTGTGGCCACTAATTGAGGCACGTAATCCGAGTAAGGTGACACGTGGTTATGTCGAAGTGGGGTTTGATGGAGTAGGCTAGTCTGTGAGTAAATACCAGTAAGGCATGCAAGATTGTGAGCTGAAGAATATGTAAGCTATGACTTGAGGTGATCATTGTACGAAAGTCTGTGAATATGCACATGAATTGTGAATGGGAGTATAAGCAAGCTTCGTGCAGAGGAGTGTGAAAGATTGCGTGAGAGGTATGAACTATGTGTAGAAGAACAAATGAGGAGTGTGTGCAATTATGTAGAGGCTACACACATACCATTATGTGCCCCTTCACCACTAGTTATCATACCTTCATGTACCTATGCTTTTGTCAGATTGGTGGATAGAATTGTATGATTTTTCTTCTTCAATGTGCTTGACCTAGATTGCCATAAGTTGTTAAAAATTTAAGGGAAGAAGTTTTCGGGTTGGGAACCATGAAGGTATCATAACTACATGTCCCACATGTCAAAGTCAAACCCCTAACAGTTCATGTGCAACGTAAGTGGAGGTTTGAGAGAAAAAGCTCTGCCTTCTCCCCCTAAATGTGATATGAAAGTACATAAACATTTACCTAAGTCAGTTTTTGTATAAGATGTGATGCAAGTCCTTGAGTAGAGATAAATAAATGTAGAATGTGCCTAGACTTAAAAATAAATGATTATCAGTAGATTGGAAATTTGTATGGATACTTTGAAACTTCTATAATACTTCTTCTAGATGTTATCTGATTATCTTCATTTTCTTTTTGTAAGATGATCATAGATGATTTGTATATATAGGATTCTCATGGTTTGAATTAAAGTCTTATTGGTGCACAAAAGCATAAAAAACAACAACCAATAAAAGGATCCAAACACTGAAAGGATGTGACGATAAGGTAAAGGGCTCACAAAAGCAAAAAGGATAAAATCGGTAGGCCTGACAATCCACCTAAAAAAGGATCGACAGATCATAATTCTTATCCAAAAGGATGAAACAAACACTAATAAAAAAAGGAGAAAGAAAATATGTTCACGAGCACAAATAAAATATGATAAAATGACAAACAAAAGAAAATGAATAAATCACTCGTTCAGAATAATAACCCATATATATTAAACAACGCTAAAAATATTATAATAAAAAAATTTCTACCAAAATTAGGTATTAAATATGATAGAAATTAAGTTGCAAAGAAATGTCTATATGATTGAAATTATGATCGTTGATATCTTTAAAAAAAGCTGTTTCTAACTTCTTAAAAGAATGTTTCTTAATATTCTCGCACCTTTTCAAAAAAAAGATAAATGTATACATTTATATATCCTTGGTCATTTAGTTTTATGTGCATGGTTATAATATAGTTGGGAGGACATTCTTAGATGACTAGGTTAGGAAGAAGAGACAAATCTACAAGCAAAAGTTGTGCCTAAAGCAAAAGTAAAAGGCACCAAGTCATTATTCGCAGACATTGCACCACCTTTCTTCTCCTTGTTTTCACACTTCTGCTCACAACATGTACCAAACTTAGAGCTTTGGAATTGGGTGTGGACACCCATCAAAGCATTGTTGAATATGGATTTTTTTGACGTTTTTAAAAAAAAAAGCTCAGAAACATGGTATGAACAATCATTAGGGTAATGGTAAGGGTATTTTGTTCACATGTAGTTGTATATAATTTGATAGACCTATATATTAAATGTGGAAGCACACATAATGCAGGGAAATTATTAAAAAAAAAAATGTTTCCAGATATATTGTCTCATAGAATACTATAACTATAGGATATACACAAAGTGGTAATAATAATAATAATAATAATAATAATAATAATAATAATAATAATAATAATAATAATAATAATAATAATAATAATAATAATTATTATTTAGTATACTCATGGAATGTCATGTTTTTAAAGTAAGAAAAAAAAGTGTTTATTAGGATTTTAAAAAAAATCAAATAAATTTGTAGTGTTTATGGAATGCAATATTTTCAAGGTATGAAAAAATCTCTGTTAAAATTAAATGTATTTGACAAATTTAAAAACCTATTTTTTATGGAAAAATTATGTATTTTTTTTTTTTAAATTTTTCTCTTAAATAATTATTTTGTAGCAAGGTTTTATCTATATTTTTTCTGTCTTAAATAAATATATCAAATATTTTTTTTATTTTTTATTTTTGTACACTTATTTATTTGATGAACATCACACACACACACACACACACACACACATGCACACACACACACATATACATATACATATAACTTTTTATATCATGAGCATGTAACTGATCTTGCAAAGTGTTAGATGAAATCGAGAAAAGCCACAAGCAATCTACATAATACACTAAAATTGAAAGCAACTAAAGTGAAGATGCAAGAACTGAAGTCAGATATGGAAATTTTGGGAAAGGAATTTGCAGTTATGATGGAAGTTTTTAAAGCACAACAACAATGGTTGACTCTTCAATGCTTTATTTCCATGATATGTGCTTTGATTAACATGTTGAAATTGTTTACATTATAAAAAAAACATTGATCGTTACTATTGGAAAGTGAGCTACATTTTTCAACTAAAAGTTGATGGATGTTTTTATTTTCCAAGTTGAAGTTGAATGCACATACAATCAAATAATAGCACAAATTTTTGATGACATTTCAAGATAGGTACAACCTAATTTTGAAATACTTTAGACTAAATTATATTTAACTTAAAAAAAAATCCATAAGTGCAACCTCATTTTTATTCAACAAGCATCCTTAAATGGGTGTTTTCATGGTATGATTTGTAGTTATCATATTTTTATTCCTTATTTTGGTGGAGAAATTTAATTCAAAAAATGATCAATACACCTAAATCAATGATCTAATGTGCAACCTAGATATTTCTAACGTCATATTCAATATTTTATCTTTCTTGTTTGGTTCATTAGAATCTTATTTATTTGGTTATTGACCCCAGATTATACGCATAAAGTTACATGTGTAAGAAATGACTAAGTATGATATACACAACTAAGAAACACAGAATCATACATAGTATACCACAAGTGCATAGAATAACCTTAAAGGGATAGTCAACACGCACATGAAAGAGAGTGATGTGTGGGTTATTGAAAAACACAAGGAACAATCAATGCAAAGGTTAAAATAAAAATTGATTGGAAGAAACCCATAAAGGATCAAAGAAGGAAATATTTGACAAATGTTAAGCATTAGGAGAGTAAAAAGGCAGATGTCAAGGGATTGATCCAATTCAATCATGATACACTAAAGAATATTCTAAGGGGAAGGATAGGTGGAATAACTGTTACCATATATGGATATATGGCATTGAATTAGCTATAGTTGGTAGAGGTGGAGGGAGTCCTATAAACCTATAAATAGACACCTAGACCTATCATTTTAGCACCTTAGATATGTTGGATGTTTTATAGGATAAGTGATTGGAAGAGCATTTGAAGAGAAAACGTTTAAAGAACACATTGAATCTTGGAAGGTGATTGCATATGTTGTATCATGTTTTGTAGCATGAATTATTAGTGTTGTACATTAATGAAGTCATTGTCCATGTTGATGTAAAGTGCATGATATTAATGATAAATGGAAATAATATTCAATCTATGTGTTTTAAGTGTTGATTTGTAGTGTTTAGCATTCATTATGTTAATGTAATGGGTTTGATGAGCTATTATTGCACATACTATTCTATATATATTATTCTATCAATGGGGTTCTCAGTGTTCTCTTATTGCATCTCAGGTGAGTGCCTAAGATTTTGGCTTAGGTAATATCTTGGTGTTGTGATTATTCATATTTTTTACTTACAGTTTAGTTTGTAAAAGACCATGGAAAGGAATATTGAAAAACCAAAACATTTTGGTTCCATTATTAGGGCCCTATTTGTAAGGAGTGTGAATATCACAAGAGTGTTTGTGAAAGATTATCGTTGATGAAATAAAAATTTGAATTTAAAACCATAACGATGGTTGAAAAAATGTTTTGTTGCATAAGATCTAGGAAATTGGTGAGCTAAAAATGAGATTGACTAGCATAAATGAAGGGAGAATGGAAGACTCTATGGAGAGGGAAGAGATATTATGAAATATGAACCCCACATGTTAGGTGGAACTAAGTCATTTGGATGCCACACGTAGTGCAAAAAATGAGGAAGAACATTATTAATTTAAGTGAAGAAGATAGATGCATTAATTGATGAACTATGAAGGATATGTACTTAAGGAGAGTTAATTTAAAGAGATGGATGTAAAACCATGAGAATGTGGAAGAAGATGCACAATTTTTAGAGAGATCTCAAATCTTAATTTGCTAAAGCTAATTACTATGCATGCCATTTTTAGCAAAAAATGTTTTGGTTAACTTGAAGTTGGAAATTTGTTATGAGATGTGAAGAATTGTAGTAGAACAAGATATTTCATACATTTTGATGAGTTATGTGTTAAGAATAAGATAATTGAAGTGTGTCAAGTATAAGTATGCCAACATGAAAGGCAAGGATACAAGTTATTTTGGTAGGAGGGAAGGTGTCAGGGATAAATCCAACCATTACTAGGTAAGAGTGCATTTATTAAACAATTATTGGTGGAGTTGGAAGTATAGATTTTGGGAGTGGTGAGCAAGGACATCAATCTGCATAGTGGCCGATAATTATTTATGATATGTTGGTAAATTTACCTAAATATCTAGGTATGGAGGATGCAACTGATCATATGCACATATGTGAGATGGTCTGATGAGCTGAGGGAATGGAATTTTTAAAGAGAATATCCAATTTTCCACAACATTGCTAGATCATGTGCATAGATGGCACCACATGTTTGATTCAAATTAAACTATGGTATTTTTGACCCACTAAAGATTCATTATTAAGGGTATTTCATATACTTAATATTGAGAAGAAAATTATTTATACTCTTAAGGAGATAAATTAGGATGCTTCAAAGAGTATATGCATGTATAACATGTAGTTTAAGACATTGTTGCCAAACTTGACTTATGATATCCACCTACCACAACATGCATAGTGGTTTTTTGGAGGTTTAATTATAGATTTTGAGAGACAACTGGGTATTATTGATGCATCATTCAACATGAGCCAATAATCAAGAAAAGGGGTTGTTAATCCCTACCTCTCTTGAAAGGAGGGAGGTCCTATGAAGAAAATACCTCCCCAAATTATAAATGTATCAGTTTTTGGTATAATGGCCTTCACTAAGTCGGATGATGTATACTTATTCCATGTAAGGGTCCTATTTAATGAGTTGAGATATGGTTTAGCTTTGGCTAAGACATTCATAGAGAGAGGTTGCATGCTTCACTAGGATATGTTTGCAAGGTTCAACCTCTAATAGCAATCAAACTTTAACAGATTCCTATGAATTGTAAATCAATGATTTATTTAATAGCTTACCATGTTTATAAATAAAAAAATGCTGTAATAACGATAAACTAAATGGTAAAATATAAATCAAGATAAATGATTAAATTTAGATTGCTTTGCTCCTAGACTAACTTGATCATAAATAAAGTGCAAAAGAGTAGGGATAAAGAGATAATTTTTTTGCTATAAACATAGATGAATCTATAACTATCTGGCTTAATGAACCTAGTAAAATGAATCTTCAAATGATCTATACCTAGCAAAACTCTAACTAAAGAAGGTGTAACAGTCTGGGGAGTTTGACTATGAGAAAGAAAGACATATTTACCATAAAAATGTGTAAGAAATGGCTACACAATCTTAATAGCCTTAAAATTATCAAGGTTTTCTTTTTGATTAACAGAGTATGGGATTCATACAATAATCTAAGTGATGGGAACACCTTTGAAATAATGAGACTAACATAAGGGAAAGGGATAAATTATCATAGAAAGTCAGAAAGTGTATAAAAAATGGACATAGTCTCTCTATATCTCTCTTACAATTGACAAAGAGCCAAACCTTATACACCAAAAGGTTGCCCTTATATAAGAATGTAGGCCTCATGAGTTTTAAATTCAATATCAAATTCAAATGGGAAGCAAATCATATCCACTTTTAGGATTATTTGAGAATTCAATGTGAACTAGGAAATGCAGTTGAAACTTTTAGCTAGGCCATGCTCTTGCAGCTAGGAGAGTAAATTCTATTGGCTAGTTATAACTAGAAGTGGTTGAAAATTACTTGGAATTGCAATTTAGATTTTTAATATCTGATTTCAAAATATATGGTCACTTTTTCCCATGATAAATTTGTCCTTAGCATCCCTTTATACACACACCCAAGTGTGCACACCATGCTTATAATCAATGCCACCACCCAAATTACCTTTGATTTTGTCTTTTCTAATAAAATCTATCATTAAGACACCTTTACAACTTGAATTCATAAATCAGATTGGATGCATAGTCCATTAATGTATTTTAACAGTTTTGAAGGTCAGATAGGCCATCAAATTTAATCTCTTATCTCACCTAGGTGCATAACTAACATGTCTTATGTTCATCAGGTGACTGTCATGGGGCTACACATCATTCTTCCACTACTTCCTCAAGGTTTTACATAGTGCTGACTTTTCCTTACTATGTATCACTCACCTAGAGCTCTTAGGATTTGCCAAGTTGTATAGAATACCCTAGGGCTATAGAGTAATGAGATTTTTCCACATGACATCATCCTGCAAACCTGCTTGCCCGAAGCTATGTTGACATCATTAGAACTGTATAGATCACACTAAGATAATAGATTTTTAAGATGATGTCACATGGTGGCATCTCACTAACCTACTTTCCTAGGGTTTATTGATGTCAATGCTTCTTTATATGGATATCTCTGAGATATTATATCATTAGGATGATGTCATATGGTAGCATCCCGCTAACCTACTTACCTTGGGCTCTTTGATGTCATGATGATTCAAGGACATTAGGTCATCAAGATAATGCCACATGGCATCATCTTGATAGCTTGATTGATCGAAGCTATGCTAACATCATCACCCCACTGGGCAATTTGTGAAGAAATTGACTAAGTGTCAAAGGCATTTAAAATGGGCCTGAGACTGCTGGGAGATCAACACATGGCACCAGGCCAAGATAGATGCTTATGGGCACAATGTTCAAGGTATATTTGGCAAATTTATGATAAAAATGCAATGGTTAGGAGAATTTAAACTCAAATGACTAATTCTTTTGAATAAAAATGACTAAGTCATTCAAATTGATTAATAAGAATGCATAGGTTTAGTGATATAAAGCCATTTGAAATGAAAAAAAGAAACTTTCAACCATTCAAATGAAATTGAATAAGGAAAAAAATGACCATTTACAACTTTTATTCAATTTAGAGCAAATTTGAAATGAAAGTGGATCAAAAAGGGGGATAAATTAATGAGATAAAATAACCCATTTCATAGGAACCTAAGCAAAATCAAACTCATTTTAAAGAAATAAGTTGAGGCAAAATTGAAGAAACCAAAAGTATATAGCCAATTTTATTACATGAATGTAGAAATGAATGAGATTACTAAGGAAAAGACTATAAAAGTTTCTATAAAAGCTAGATAATTCCTACAAGTGTTAGTCAGATTTCCCTAAAAGGGGAATTTACAAGCATTTTGAAAACATGGGTTAATATGATTAAGACCTTCCACTTCAAACATATTCAGAAAACTTAATTTCAACCTTTAGATGTAAATCTTGGAATAAACACTTTAAACATGGAAAAAAATAGACAATAAACACATTCAGTCACTAAAAACTCATCATCTAGCAGATAATTAAACTAAGAAATGTTTAAAGAAGTAGATCATTAAAACTCCCAAGGTTTAAAGATTAGGCAAAAAGAGGGTCCCCATTTTAGCTAAAAATGAGGTGTGTTGTGTGAGCAACAAAATATGGTGACTCTTACTAGGAGATACTCCTGAGTATCTCAAGAATCCAAAACTTTTAAGCTCCTGTCCAAATACAAACATTTTCTACAAGTAATCTTTCAAGCTAAAGTCAAAACACAAAGGTACAAAATTTTGTTCCAACACATGACATACTAAACTACAATTTCATCTAAAGACCATCAATGTATGAGTATATGTGATTGATTTAATTGCTGTACAAGTACACATAATAAATCAAATTTACCTAATAAAAAGGCACTGATGAAGGGAAAAGGATTTTACAATTTTGGATAAGGGGGAAATGGAACGTGAATTGATCTGTTTCCATCCAAGCATTTATAACCATGATATAGATACCTCTAGTACCTTCTTAAGGATTTACTACACTACTAACCAGGTTGAAAGTCATGTGGTGGAGGTTTCTAAGA
The DNA here is from genome assembly GCA_037957365.1 of Torreya grandis. Lineage (NCBI taxonomy): Eukaryota > Viridiplantae > Streptophyta > Pinopsida > Cupressales > Taxaceae > Torreya > Torreya grandis. The sequence continues at coordinate 508,270 of JARHVA010002169.1, read as the reverse complement.
TCATCCTTTCGAGGAGAAAGTTCAGATTTCACATTTTTACTCAATTATTTTGAAATGAGATTTTTATTTATTTTCATTCACTGAGGGTTTGGGACCAAGCCATGGGTTGAGTGATAATCAACAAGTGCATAATCAATAAAATCAAAACTTAAATATTTTAGGGTTGTATCATGCTTTAGATTTTTTGTTACATGCATTTGATGATATTTAAAACAAGAAATATAGCCTTTCTAAATTCATATGTTCTGCTATAAATGATAGGCCTCCACCCTTTACCCATACAAGGACAATGTCCTGGTTCATGAAGACAAATGAACAAGGTTTTAAGCATTTTTACACCTAGGAATGCCACTAATGTTACTCACAAAGAAGCCACCACAAAACATTTCCTAATTAAGCAAGGGAACCCTTAGGTCAAAATAACAAGTTCAGCTCAAAAAAAGACACAATGTGGCTAAAACTGGCAAAGCAAAGATGAAAAAAAAAGGAAATAAAATCAAACCTAAACTAAAATAAGGAAAAAGAAGGAAAAATAAAAAAATAAAACAAAAAATATTTATAGGGGCTTCCAATCCATTTAACCCTGGAAGTAATGCTTGAGGAATTTTCCATTGATAGGCAATGGAACATCCTCACTAGTAAGACACCTTAGGTGTAAAGCATTATTTCCCAAGATTTCAAGGATTTGGTAGGGATTAAGCCATAAAGCATCAAATTTTCCATGTAGTCCATTTTTTTCATGATCCTTGTCCCATAAGAGGACTAGATCAGAGATCTTAAAGACTTTCACTTTGGTTGTTTGTCAGAATAATGTTTGACAACCTCTTGATGCTTACTAAAATGTAATAAAGCTACATCTCATTTTTCTTCTAATTGCATGAGGTTCAAAAGGTGAGTTTATATTAGACCATCATTTTATAGGTAATATTTTGTAAATAAGGTGGGGATTTTCATATTGGTCAGGAAGATATGATCTTGGAAATATACCAGGTGGTAGGAGGAAGTACCTAGAGTAGATTTGATCCTTGTTATATCAGACCATAAAGTGAATTTAATCACATTATGCCAATCCCTTGGGTTTCTTTCTAAGGGTTTATTAATTATATTCAACAAGTTCTTATTTTTTGATTCAACTAACCTATTGCCTTACGAGTAATAATTTGAATAAAATTTAAGAGTTACCTAATGATCATAAGCCCATCAAGGAATCACAAGGAGGATAAATTGGGCCTATTATCACATACCAACATGGTGGGAACACCAAAAATTATGGCAATGTGTTCCTCCAAGAATTGGATGTCTACGTTTATGCTATAATTCTTGAATGGTTGAGATTCAACCCAACGAGTATAATAATCAGTTGCAGTAAGGATAAAATTATGGCCTACAAAATAATTGGTATTGATGGTTCCCACAAAGTCCAATCCCCATTTTTTCAAATGTTTAGGCTTCAATGACCAAAAATAGTGGCATAGATGGGGTATGTTCATAGTGCAAAATGACTTGGTAGGTGTGGCAAGTTCAGACATGCATATGTATATCCTTAAAAATATGTGGCAAATAATACCCTACCTATAATATTTGATGAGATTTAGTACTTCCTGAACCATGACAAATTCCATATTTCCCATGGAAATATTTAAGTACCTTAATTGCTTCTTATTTACTCAGGTATCTGAAGTATATGCCTTCATGGTTTCTTCTATAGAGAGCACCAAATTTGATTATAAAATGATTGCTCCTAGGTGTAGTGCTCTTCATTGTGTGTAATTCAAGTGCTTTGGATACTCATTTTCAGTAAATAGTTGACTATGCATGAGTACAAATCATCATTAGTGATGTCTTAAATTGAGTACTATTGGTAAATAATTTGGGGATCCACTTTGGCCATAGTTTTGCAGAGTCCTTGGACTTGAATAATTTTCATTGATTGTAGCTCTAGGTGAAACTCATAGAGTATGGTCATCTATTTACCATGCCTCTCCCCCAATTCATTCTACATTAACAAGGACTTCATGGATAGATTAGGTAATACAAAAAATACTTTACTATGAAGAATTTAATGCATTAAATTTTTAACATCATTGATTAAAGCAAAGGCTTATTTATCAATAATAGAATATCTAAGTTTAACATTTATAAGTGGGCTTCTCATGAAGGACACTAGCCTTTCATCCTTTGCTTCTTTCCTCTTTGTCAACACAATAACACTAGAATTATTTGAGGCAAATGGCTCAAGGTAGAAGGGTTATGTCTAGTCTGGACTGATGAGTATTGGCGTGTTTACAACGACAACCTTGGTCTGGTCAAAAGCTATTTGTACTTTAGTAGTCTAGTTGATTTTGGAATCCTTATTTAGCATGATATTAAGTGACTTGATTATCTTAGTAAAGCCTAAGATAAACTTCTTTAAAAGTTTAATTTTACTAAAGAATCTCTTCAACTCTTTCTTACTGCCAGGTCGTGGGATTTTCAAGATTACCTCCACTCTATCTAGGTCTATAGATATGCCCCTTTCATAAATAATATGGCCTATAAATTTGCTTTCAGTTACCCCATATATGTATTTCTTAGAATTTAAATAAATCCCATTATCTCTACATCTTTGAAATACCTTTAAAAGGTCCTTTACATTATCTATCCTTCTTTTAGAGAAGACTCTCATATCATACATGTACACAACTATGCATTTAACCATGAGGTCTCTGAATGCAATGCCCATTTACATTTGAAAGGTGGAACCCACATTGATCAAGCTGAAAGGCATTCTTTGACATGCAAAGGTGCCCCATTTAGTAGTGAAATTTGTCTTGGATCTATCTTCATAATTTAATACCACTTGATTATATCCTAAATACCCATCAAAGAATGACATCATTTGGGCACCATTCATAATTTGAAACACTTCATCTAATGAAGGTAAGGGGTAGTTATCCTTTTCATAAGCTTTGTTTGAGTTTTAGAAACCAACACACACTCTAATTTTTCCACTCTTTTTCCTCACCAACACCAAGTTTGTAACCCACATAGAATGTCTTATCGAGAAGATGATCCTTGCTACAAGATGTTTCTAGACTTTTTTGAAAATTAGGGGCTCTAACAGTAGATTGACAGGCCTTTGTCTTTTCCTAAAGGGCTTGAATCCAGGTTTAAGGGGGAGAGTGTGTGCCAAGATAAAGGTGTTGAAGATATTGAGATCTTCATATCTCCATGTGATCATGTCTCCAAATTCCTTGAGAGTTTTAAAAAAATCATGCTTCTCTTCTAGGGTGTAGGTGGTGCCTAAAATCACACTTTTCATGTTACTTACACTTCTTAGGTTACACTACTCATGTTACATACCTTTGATAGGGGAAAGCATATATTTATCCTTATGATAGTCCATGTTGAATAGCCTATCTAGTGAGACCATTCCCTTAGGTATATTATTTATCTTTAAATTCACAATCTAATGTTCATCTAATTCATAGTGCTCTTGACCATCTTCATTAATTATTTGATCTAAAAATTCTTTAGTGTTGGTGATGAATTATAATATGTGCTGGTCATCATTAAAAACTTAGAAATTTTTAATATTATCTGGGACTAAAGGAGTAGAGACTAACTCTACTGAGAATCTTCTTATTTTTGAATGGGTAATTAGCTCTAAAGTACTCACAATAGTGGCCAATGCATTGGTTATATAATTTTTTTTATTTAGGCAATGTTTAAATGCCAAAGGTATAAAAATATTTGATCAGGTTCTAGACTCTATTATGATATATAGACAGGCATTTTTCATTGCATGCGTAATGGCTCGTCACTTTCCTAACCACCAATTTAGAATCACCTAGCACTCTGATATTCTTTACCTTCTTGTCGAGGGTGAATATGAGTTCATGAACTAATAATTCATACTTGGCCACATTATTTGTACAATCAAATTATAGGAAGTAGGCATCCATGTAAGGTTTTACTCTTAGATTGAAAAACTCAACTCAAATGCCACATCCACTTTTATACTTAGAACCATCAAATTTAAATGTCCACAAGTCTAATTTTTCTATGCTAGAGTATGTTGGTGGTCTCTACAAGGGAAATGCTACTATAATGTTGACCTTCTAGTGTACTTGACCATCTTTTATTATGTAACCACTCTAATTTTTAGCTAGATCTTTAGTGTAGTCAACAAATCTAGGGGTATCTAGATGTACTTTTATCCCATTGGAAGAGTATAAAATGGATTATTTGTCCCTAATAGGATTGGTCAGTCAAGGGTTATCATCTCTGGATGAGAAAATGTTAATTCCCTCTTCATAACATGTTGATGGAGACTTTATGGGAAATTCTTCCCTAGAAGGCGTAAGGATATAATTACCCTTCGTGGTCATTCCACTTTGTGAAAAGCTTGAAAGTTATTTCTTCTATTCAAATTGTTAGGCTCTAGAATTTTGTATGCCAAAGCTACATCTATGAATGGCACTATCTACAGAGCATCATAGAAATATTCTTTGTCTGATAGGTCCAATTCTTCCACATCTAGAATTTGGTATACACCTAGCATGTTGATCGAGAGGGTGCTATGAGTATTTTTTTATTTGTTTAATAATTACACTCCTATTTTAGACTCCTCATAAAATATCTCATTTGTTTTATTTCACTCAATGATCATATGATCCATTTTAGGCTCTCGCTTTATTCTAATTTGGTTGGGAAATCCATGCCATGGTAGTCATATATGACTAAAATCAGTTTCCATATAACCATTCAACATTATTGACCTTTCTTGGTTCAATAGCATGCCAAAAGCATCTGGGATATCCACCATTTAAATATCAATGAATTTCTAAACTCATGGATTTAAGGCTAGTTGCATGTGTGTGAGTTTCAACTCACCCACCACCTTCACCTCTATCTTATCTAGTTGGACCAGCTTTTAGTTTGAATTCATAGGTGTAAGGCCAAATTATTAGTAAATAACATATGTCATAACATTCTTAGAGGTACCTGAATCAACTGAGCAATTATGTCAGTTTTTACCAAATATCCTAATTATCAATAAAAATGGAGGAGTATCATTCCTCTCTCTGTAAAAAGTAATATGTGCATCAGAAACACTAGAATATTCCTTCTTGTTAACAAAAAAATATTTCAAAATCAAATCCTTTTAATTAAATATTTTTAGCAACTCAAATATAGTTATATTGGCTTTGGTTTTCTTCAGATCTTCAACAATATCATAACTAAGTTTTGCCTTCTCTAGTTTCTTGTTATTTGGGGTATATGTAGCATAAATATTAGGATGATAAGAAGTGGGAGGTCCATTAGGTGGAAGAGGATTAATACTCTAGCTTACATTAGGTGGGACCTGAGTATTACTCTTGATGATGATCTAAGAGTATGGATCGAAACATTGAGGAACATTTCTAAAAAATATAGATTCTGTAAACCATTATTATTTTTCTATGTAATCATGCTTTTCAATCAAAGTATAAGTGGTCAAAGGGTTTATTGATTTACTTTTCAATTGGTATTCCCTCTCTAGAATTGCTTAAAGGTTTGGAATTCCTCTAGGTTGTCTCATTGTTCATTCTTATCCTCAAATGTTATAATATTAAGGCTGTGTTTGGGTTCCATTTATCTTGGTTAGGAATTTTATTAGGAGTAGGCACAATTTCCATGTTTTCCATATCCTTTTGGAAGATATTTGAGGTAGATATAAACTCTACATAGTTTGTTTTTGCATGGTTATTCATGTTGAGTACTTGACACTAGATGTTTAAGTCCAGGTCTATGAAGTTCATAGAATGAGAGGTTTGATTATTATTCTTGTCTAGAGGATACACCAGGCTTCCATTATTAGAACTATAATTCCATTGCTTATTAGGATATTGGAAATTAAAATTTATGCCCTAAGGTGAGTTATTCATTTTCTAGTTTGAGTAATGAGGTTCCTACCTATGTAAGTTAATCACATCATTGGAAAGCCTTTGAAACAACTATTTTAGATTTCCCACTTCAAATTCGGTACTAGTTTTGGGTTTAATTGTTGCATAAGGTTGAAGGTTAGTCACAAGCCCATTTAGGTTTAATAATTTAGGGTTATTCATGGGAGCATGATTGTGGACATTTCTAGTACATGCTCATGGATTTAAGTAGGGTGGGAACGCCTACTGGGTGCTACTAGATACAACATACCTACTAGTGTTTGGTGAAAAATGATGCTATTATATGTCATTAAGACTAACTGTTGATTGTTCGATTGGGAAACCACATGGTTGGGAGGCACATAGGGCATGCCACTAGGCATGTAGTTCACTAGAGTTAGATTGTAAATCAGATTTGGGCTTGCATATAGGGATCCTAAGACTGGATTTGTCAGTGATGTATTATGTTGAAGGGCCTGATGGATCATCAAAATTTGATTTTAGGCACCCAGTTGTCCCAATGAATGTAAATGACTAAATCCATAGCACCATGGGACCATATGCTGCTCAATGTTGATAGCTTCATTATACACCAAAGATAATGATGTGAGGGCTACTGGGGTTCTTCTAAGGAACATAGAAGTCATAGAGTCTAAATCCCTTAGGTAAGTCATAGAGTCTAAATCCCTTAGGTAGGTCTCTATGGCATCTAATTTAGTCTGAGTGTATGGGTCTTTCAAATGATGATATATATTGTGAAATCAAGCATTGAACAGGTTCATAGGCTCATTTTGTTCTCTATTTGTAGTAACAAAGTGATGATATAAGACTATAGGGTCAATGGGGAGCCTAAAATGGTTCAAAAATACTATTTCTAAGTTAGCCTAGGTAGTTATTGACCCATGGGATAATCCAAGTTACCAAGCATAAGTGGTTTCTCTTAAAAAGTATGGGAACAATATGTAGACAACATCTTCATGTTAAACCTAGGTTCTGACAAATAAAATAATGTTATAATAATGATAAACTAAATGATAAAATAGAAATCAGGATAAATAATTAAATTCAGATTGCTTTGCTCCTAAACTAACTTGATCATAAAGAAAGTGCAAAAGAGTAAGGATAAAGAGATAAAACATCTATTGCAAACACATATGAATAAAATATCTAGCTTAATGAATCCAGTAAAACCAATCTTCAGTTGAGCTAGACTTAGAAAAAATCCAACTAAAGAAGGTGCAAGAGTCTAGAGAGTTTGACTATGAGAAGGAAAGACATAACTGCTATAAAAATATGCAAGAAATGGCTACACAATCTCAACAACCTTGAATTTTTCAAGATTTTATTTTTGATTAACATAGTATGGGATTCATACAATCATCTAAGTGTTAGGGGCACCTTTTAAACAACAAGAATAAAACAAATGAAAGGGATAAATTATTTTAAAAAGTAGTAAAGTGCAAAAAAATGGGCATAGTCTCTCTATGTCTCTCTTACAATTCTCAAAGAGCTAACCATTATTACACCAAAAGGTTGACCTTATATAGGCACACAATCCTTTTGAGTTTTAAATTTTAAATCAAATTCAAATGGGAAGAAAATCAGATCCACTTTCATAAGTAGCTGAGAATTCAATGTGAATTGGGAAATGCAGTTAAAACTTATAACTAGGCCATGCTTTTATGACTAGGAGAGTAAATTTTTTTGGCTAATTACATCTAGAAATGGTTGAAAATTACTTGGGTTGCAATTTAGATTTGGCATATCTAAGTTCACAGAAGAAGGCCACTTATTTCCATAAGGACTATTTTATATAATATGGACTTATGAACAGTCCAAATTTTTGAAAACTATCAGAAATAAATTAGACTATATCAAGATTAAATTGGACTATATCAAGATTAAGTTGGATTGATTACAAATAAATCACATTTGTCTAATGTATTTGTGATAAGTAAAAATTATTTAAAATGATCACAAATAATTAGTAGTTGAAAACTATCATAAATAAATTAGACTTCATCAAGAATTACTTGGACTTATTACAAATAAATCACATTTATATTATATATTTACAATAAGTTCAAATTATGTGGCCATTCAAATTGGTTCACAGACCATGCATTTATAGATAATAAGACTTGGTGGTTTATTTTTTAAGGGAAAATAATTCATATATCAATTGGGTGCTCAGGCGATATGTGATTTAAAACAGTTGGGATGATTGGGATGCCATGTGTCATCAATTGATTAGATCATGAACTATCTATTTAATCTGATTCGGGTGTCATCCTCATTACCGTCAAAGTTTATCTCATATTTGTGTACATGTCATGTGTTGATCATGGCTGTTATATTATTATATTATTAATATAATATCCCTCATAATCGAGCTACCAAGATTATGATGCATGTTGCAAGATCAGGTGCTCACATTGTTTGAGACTTTTATTTAGACTGGTCATTCTTTTTCATAGTAAAGTTGCTAAGATTGTGCTATATGACACAATCTTGGGTTCTTGTACGAAGTGTAATTTGAAAAATTGAAAAGTTTAATAACATTTGTTGATATGCAAACGCTGAAGAACAAATCTTAACATGCAAGAGGGACATTCTGAGGCGTAAACCCTGAAGACCTTTTTGTATACATGGGAATACCAAAGTATATTTTGTAAAACACAAAATATGAAGTGTAAATTATTAGATGTGAAAATTATGAAGACCATTTTAAAGGATGGAAAATATGAAGTTTAATTTGAAAAACTAAAAAGCTAAAGAGGTTTTTGTGATTCACAAAATATGATCTGGATATTTGGAATACGTAAAATATGAATACCATTTTTAATCATAAAAATGCAAAGTGCACATTCCAACAGTAAAATGATATTAAATAGATAAATAGTTACTAAAATACTGAATTATCATAGTAGAAAATATAAAACTCAAATGCTGAAGTGTATTTTCCAAGACCCAAAATGTGAAGTGCCACTAGAAATAAATATAAATAAATAAAACAATAAAAAATTATACATTCTCAAAAAATGGACTAAATTTTCAAATAAAACATTCATATTTCTCATTCTAAAATTAAGGAAACACCATTTCAAATTTTCCAATCCTTTTATCACTATTTTTTTTAGTGCCTAATGGGATGATGCATTCAAATAGTCTGTTACAATGCCTTTCAAAAAATCAGTGAGAACAAGTGTATGACCTCTCCAATTTTTATTTGGTTTCTAAGTGTAGATGATATTATCTATGAGTATGGATGGTAAATATGTATCCATTGGGTTTGGCTTCCATTTCTTTTCCAAGTAGCCTGAATAAATTTTTGATTCTTTTGCATCTTTTTTCCCTACATGAACTAGGATGAACCAAGCTACATTAACCCTTCATTCTATATCCCCATTTATTTTTAGTATCTCAATATTAATTTTATCTCTAGCAACCCATACTGTGTAGTCCACTCCTATAGAATCATCAGGTCTGATAAATAACATATCTTTTATTTACACATGTTGAGTTGGATTAAATGCATTTTTTATTTTTTTGCTTCTTGGACCAACATATGTATCTATAGATGCCACTCCAAAACCAAGGGTCCTATTATAATCCATTTTATGCATATCTCTATGCAGGGGTATGTTGTGATGAGTTATATGACAAAAATATCCTATGCACTTAACTTTAGAAGGGAACATGTCTTCTTTCATTATGTCATGGATGTTTTGGAAGTAATATGCTAGATCCTTCCACTTACTATTTTCGGTCAAACCAAATTCATTGAACTATTGTACATATTTATTCAAGTTATATTTAATTTCTTTTTCACTCATTTTTATACTTCTATCTGATCTTTTTAAACAATGGAATCTTGAGACATTTCTCTATTTTTCAAGTCTTTGAAATATATTTTTGTTAGATTACCTTCTGGAACATTTGGCTCACCATTTTATTTTGTTCCCCATAATGTAATCTTGGGGGGGGGGGACCAATTTATATCTCTTATAAAGTTTTTGAAATGCATAATTGGTTGAACTTCCTCCATGCATAAAATAAAGTATCAACCTTTTATAAAGCCTACTATTTCATTTCTTCCCTTCAACTGTTAACTATTAACATACTCTTTAAAATCCACTACTTTTTCAATCAAATATGGCATGAAATTTCTTGTATTTTCATATGTTCTATAAGTGTCCATCATCTCTTCTATACTCCATACATATTTCCTCTTTATACATTTAGATAGGTTTCTAAATGTGTCATTGATGTCCTCATGGGTATATCCTATAAGGAAAAATCCAACCTCAACATCAAGGAAAACACATTTATAAATAAGGAGAGATAAATATTATAATACATACCTGTACAAAAAAACATGATTTTGTGATTTTGTAAATGTAACATTAGTTCCATATAAGGTTTGCAATTTTTAAAATATAATTATGGATGGAAGTACCTATTCTTATTGTCCCCACAACAATTGTCTAGTTGAAGGTATAGCATGGAAGGAATTTTCTTGAAGGCACTAATTTATTGTGCTTCTTCTTTGTATTTCTTGCATTTAAGGTAGTAGTTGTTAGACAAAAATGCATCATACAATAGATATTTTGAAGAACCAAGTTTATATAGTAAATATCCATAAGTATTTGGCATTGTTGCTTCCATATCCTTAAAGCACTTGTTTAATGAGGTGATAGAAAAGCTATACCCTCCAAGAATATATGGTAAAACAAATGCCCATATTCACTTGCACCATGACCATGTGTTGTAATCCATACCATTGATAACTCTAATATTTTATCAATAACTACTTTAATTTTTGTCACTATCCTAGGCAAAAATGTTTTTTAACTTAACATTCCACCTTGTCATGAATGACACTGAGGCATTCTTTAGGTTATTTCTTTGACATTCATTTATGTGTGTAATACATTTATCTTGCAGAAAGTATTTGATTTGAGTGCATCATGAATTCTTGATTGATATGCTCTTCTTGATCTCTAGAGAGGGACCCAGAGCATTTCTATTGAGTCAATAAGATGCATGTTTTTCACCTAAAGAAGTCATTAGACATGGCAATGGTTACATCATGAAAATTAGTTATCCACATGTTATTGATTTTTGGCTAGGATATTAGCTCATATTGCATATCTTCTAGTTTTGCATTGATGTGGTGCCTCATAAATTCTTAAGTGAAAGATGCCAAACATTTTCTCTTGAGATGTTTATATCTACCTGTCATGTTAGTCATGGAAAAACATCTGCAAAATCATCCACCAATTGGTTCAACAAATCTTTAGCTACCATTGTCTTCTTTTGTGGCTTTTATCAAAATCTCCTTGCATAGAATGCATTTTGTTCCCCATTGTTGTGATAATTTTGAATGTCAAAAAATCTACTTTTAAATCCATATATTTTAAGCCAAGCTTCCAAACAGATCTCTGTACCCTGAAAATCAATGCTAGTTTTGTTTTTATTTTTTAAAACAATCTAATAGAAATGACATCCAAGACATGTTACCTCCTATCTATTGTGGTATAATCTAAAAAATTCATATTTGTAGATTTTAGAATCTCAAATGACAATATTGACTGAAAATATTTTTTGGTGCAACATTTATCCACATAAATTGTTGAAATCTCACTATCTATGCTTTCATCAAACTCCACTTGGTTGAGTGAAGTGTTTGGTTGATTTATTTTTCGGATTGAGTATTTGTAGGCATGAGTTAATTTTTTTGGATGCCTTTGTGTTAGGAATGTTAGCCAAGGAGTGATTTCATTATCCACTACATCCCAAAAATTTCCAATTTCTTTCTCCTTTGGTGTCATGTATGGTAAATTGATTGCTCTACAAGTATCAATGTCTACTATTTTACTAGAAGGCCATTTAATGATAGATATTTTAGTTACCTCTATACTGTAAGTCTCATAATGTTATATAACTTGCTTTATGTAAATTCCCAATTCATTTTCTAACATTGGGATAAGAATGAAATGAAAAATCTCCCTTGGTTGTGCAAATTCAACATAACTAAAAGTAATTTTTTCATCATTTGCAAGAGCTATACATTTGTGCAACAAATTTACCCTTTTCCCAAGAAACATTTTTCTTAGGCTTTGAAATGTGATAGGATCATTGATATATCAAATAAATGAATCCAAGCAAGGGTTTTATTATTACAATATTTGTATATGCAGAACTAAACTTAAATTATTTTGTCTTTGTTCCATGTCATTATCTATAAAAAACTTGTCTATGACATGTTGCATCATTCTTGTGCTCCATATAGTAAAAATATCAACTACATCCCCTAAATCATCCACAAAAGCTATAGGAAATGGAAGTGGTAGTGTCAGATCAAAAGCTTTAGTCACATTAACACTTACACATTGAATAAGTATTTTATCATTGTGGCATGTGGAAGTGAGATTTATGGGTTCCAAAGATTCAGCTTATGGAAAGCCATTGACGTATGATTTTTCAGCCTAGAAATTTGCAAAAGACATGAAAACAATTATTAAATAGGTTATTTATAAAATTATTCCAATTTATACGTGTATGTAGAAGATAAAGTTATATTTTACCAAAACATAAGCATGAAGATATGTTAAAACCTTAAAATGTTAAAAAGTTAATGTATAACATTTTTTTAATGACACATTTTATGTCAATCCAAAAAAATAATATCTTTTAATATCATACACTGCATACTTCAATTCTTGCTTCATCCTAATTTGAAGGTATCTCTTAGGAGATACATTTTAAACATACATCAGAGTAGAATAACCGCATAGAGAAAAATGATATAAACCAGGAACATAAATAATAAATGAGAAAAATATATTTAATGTAAAACTTATTTTATTTTTATACATAGTAAGCTTTAAAAATCTTACGAAGAATAAGTTGGTTAGATAAAACTAACTCATGGTTATAACCAACCTAAAAAATAAAAATTAAACTAAAAATAAATAAAAGCAAACTAAAACAAATTTTGATCATGAAGATAATCCAACAAACTCCCCCTTGATCATCATACTATACTATAGTAGAACTCGATCAAAGTCTATCCAAATACATCGATCCACATAAGGTCCCACATAAGAACATGTCCAAGTGACAAACCAAGTACTGTGTATGGCACATCTGCCTAATCTCCAACAAATGTTGATGACCTTTGATCAACACTAAAGGTGATATCAACCCCTGTCAACTCGTATTGTCATTGATGACTGATTGAAAACCAACAAATGCAATATCTATTCCCCCTATCAGATGGGAGGTGAGAAGCTATGCATCAAGAGAAATAAAATCAAACAAATATTGCCTATTCCATGTCATGAAAAGAAAATGAGAGAAATCCAAAACTAAAATTGAAAGCAGTAACACAAGCCAAAATTGCTATTTAATCATGAACCTAAAATCTGAGCGAATAGCAAATTGGAGAAGGGAAATTATCCTCCAATCTCCATGGATCCTTTGACCTCCAGTCACTGATCACTCAAAATATGCTATCAAGCCCATCAGGTCCATAGACCTTGACCATGAGAGACATCTCTTAATCAAATGAAGTTTTAGAATATCCTAAATAATTGGAGTAACTAGAAGATTTGCTACTATAATGATCCACATAATTTGCTTCAGCTTTCTATTTGCATGGAGAACGGGGTCATCGAGAAGGACATACATCTATAAGATGTCTAATAGCACAACATTTGAAACATCTGGGCTCTTTTTTGTGTCTATGAGATTTAGAAGAACCTGGATCACTAGAAGAATAATGAGAAGACTACTTATGGTGATGCATGCATTTGGAAGACCCTAGAGAGTGTTGATGTGAATATTGTGAAGACCATTTAGAATGGTGTGGAGAATGACTCGAAGAGTGTTTTAAATAGTATTTATAAAACTATCATTATATATGATGATGATATATATGAGAGGACCTGATATTTGTATAGTGAGCCTCTTTAGTGATGTACTTTTCTTCCTTACAAATTGTCTCTCATGTTGAGTTAATAACTCACAAATAGAGTCAAATGTAGCACCGTTAAGCTTATCAATAAGCCATAACATTTCAAAAAAATTGGTGTATGTAAAAATAAGACCATTTAATGTGATATAAATCAACATATCATCATCAATTTAACAACCAGTTGTGCAATATTTTTGTTTCAATGTTTTCATGCGATAAAGATATTCAAAGACATCTTCATTATCTACCAGTTTATTGTTTAATACTTTCATAAGAAGGTCAATCTTATGGTATGTAGGTTGTTTGTCATATAAATATTTTAATGCCTTCCAAGCTTTCCATGCACTATTTTTAACTGTGTCAATGTGAATGATTACATGTTCAGTGCAAGATGATTTCAAAAGTGCCAGTGCATGCTTATCACATTTTTGGTACTCAATAAAATTCATGGCTTCAGTTGGTAGTGTGATTTATTTCTCAGTGATTTCACACAAATCATTAAATATGAGAGTATTTTTCATGTTTCTACTCCATCCTTTGTAATTTTTAGGCAACAATTTGCCATTTTTAGATATGAGACTGACAATTTTAGCCATTATGCAAGAAATAAGTCAAAACAAAAAGGGGAATACTATTTTAAGGTTTTACCTTTACATTAAAAAATAGATTTTGATTTATAGATAATCCTAAAACTTGTCAAAAATATTACTCCTTATAACTCCTTTTACACCCTTATATCACTATTTTCATTGAAAACATTATTATATCATTATAACTCCTTTTACAAAAATAATGTCAAAAATTAATTTTGACAAAATAATCCCAATGGGTTTTGAACCCTAGACTTACTTATTACAAGTGACTTACAAAATGTTGGATATACATCTCCCCATTAAACAACTTAGAAATAAGAAGTCAAAGTATTTCATATGTTCTTGATTTTCAGAATATGAAATAATAAAAAATATAAATGCACAACAAATATTTACCTAAATTTTTACTTTACACATGAAATTGTGCCTCTCTTTCCATGTCTAATTTTAGTGTTTGGAAAAACTTTTGAAACTTATTTCAATATTTTGTACACCATCATCGATGTAATTTTTCAATGTTGTTTTTAACATCCTTCAAGTGTCATATAGGAAAATGCTTAGAATTGTTTTTAGGAAGGTGATTGATTTTTGTACAGAATTTAGAGGTTATTTTTTTTGTTGGATTTAAGATATGAAATTATTGTCATACAGGTCTGGTTGTAATGCTTCAGGGTGATTTTTGTGTGCCATGGCTACCATTTGATCTTTGTACTATTGTTTATCTTATTCCCAAATCTATGGTTTTAAAATAATTTATCTGGTAAAACAATCACCAATCTTGGACCTTTGGATGTAGATCACTATTCTTTACCAAGGTGGGATTTTTTGTATTACACCGATTCACAGAGGTCCTCCTACCAACTTGAGATCCCTCCTTGATATTGGCAAAGCTATGTCACAACGTACAACCTCAACATTCTCTTTATTCTTTTGCTATCATAATTATGGATTCCTTCACAATGTGGCTCTGATACCACTAATATAAACCAAGAATGGGAAGAATAAATAAAAATATATATGCAATGTAAAACTTGTTTTATTTTTGTATATAGTAAGCTTTAAAAAGTTTACAGAGAATAAGTTAGTTAGGTAAAACCAACTCATGGGTATAAAAAATATGGATAACAAAAATTAAACTAAAACTAAATAAAATCAAACTAAAACAACTTTAGATCATGAAGATAATCCAACAAAAAATAGCTAATCAAGTCAATATTCAACCATGTATCTTATTATAATACAAAATGATAATGAACAATGGGGGTTTTAAGCAAAATTATTGAAAACACTTAGCTTATTATATTTTGGGATCCTATATTTGATTTGAACCTCTGTTGTGGACCCAAAAGTTTGAAGGTATCTCTTAGGAGATAAATTTCAAATATGTGTATGGGTACTCATGAAGGTTTGAAGTCAGTACTAGGTGATACCTTGAAGGGCCTTGTAATACCTTCAAGGGTATCTATGATATTAAGCTTAAGACTTCATCTTTCAATATTCAAGGACATGTGGCATGCACCCACAAACCCACAACATTTTTACACTTGAGAAAAATATTTCAAGTTCACTAGGTGAATGACTCTCCATGATTATGTCAAGTGTCTTCATCTCATTTACCCAGGTAATGACAAATTAAACTTCATGTAAAAATCTTAGGGATATGTAAGAAGCACTATGGTGATGCATGTCTCCCTCTGAATTTCCTTTGAACTTATTATTAAAAATGGGGCCCACTTCCCTCGGCCAATGGTGCACCTTTTCTTTAAAGAATATCTCCCTTATTTCTTAAGGAGTGATGTGATGACATGTGTCATCAGTGGAAGGGACATAGACTTCAAGTTTGCATCATTACTCACATGTGCACTCAGTTGTTATGAGTCCATAATGAACCCAAGTGTTGGCTTTAAGTTTTCAACCACATTCTTTATTATCTCCCAATAGGACACATACAATTTTTGGACCATGAGAAGGATACATGCGGTTTGGGAGTGGGTGATGAGGTCATTCTTCAACTATTAGATTTCTTGGTCCTTGGTTGAAGATTCTTGTTTCATCTGCTATTGCATATATTACTATAGACTTGTAGAGTCCAATAGGCTCTTAAGGGTATGAATAGTACAAATTATTAAATGCATTTAATAAGTTAGTCCAAAATGTAAAATATCATTATTTGTAATTTTCCAAAGAAAGGAGATTAAGAATTAATCTAGCAAAAAAGTACATCAATCTTGAATTAAGTCTAGGAAAGCTTTGACAACAAGATAGGTATGGTAGAAGGACCGCTAATGATCATTCAAGACCATTAATGACATGACATTTTGAAAGATTACATCTTGTTTGAGGCAGATTGAGTTGGGACATGACAGGTGGATTTATTAAACAAAGTGGATACACAAAGTGAAATAGGGTCACATCAAACACATGCTATGGAGTAATTTCAAGATTTGCGAGACAAAAAGGTCACCATCAAAGCTAAAATATTAAAGATGAGGAAGAGGGCTTGTGCATAGGTAGTCAGTGCATTTAAAGAGGTTAGAAAGATAAAATTAGATACCAAAAGCCATAAAATGAAGTGGAAAAATAATGCCAAAACATTATAGACTTTGGTGAATAAGAGTATTCTACTATCTGCTCTCGATATACTCCTACACAAAAAAATCAATACGTAGATTTTGGTGGAACGAAACAATCAAATAATGTAGATTATAGGTTCATTCATGGATATGAGAAAGTTTTTGATCCCACCCATAGATGTAGAGAAGGTGGAAATGGGGATTGGGCCAAGTCTTCAAAAAACCAAATTCATTGACCTAGATTCCTTTGAATTTGTGGAAATGGCCAAAGTTACTCTCTTTTCCCTATCAACACAACTAGGTGTACAAGCAAGAGATCTTGTACTTCAACATCCACTTCGAGGTTCTGATGTAGAGAGGCTAATAAAGTTACCTACATTCAAGCAACTAGATGAGGTCATGCATACCTTGTTAATTATATACAACCAAGAGGCTATTCATTTGCCTAGAGATATCATCATTTGGATCAATACATAGACCATGGTGAGAGACACAGGCCTCTCAAATCATGAAAAATAATTATTACCATATATCTTCACTGCACCACCAATTCATTCATTTATACAAGAAATGTTTCCCACTAGGGCAGACAGAGGAACCCCAATTGACTCCATTGAGGATGCTGTAATACACATTCTAGGAGAGTGTATTATAAAGAGGTTTTGGTAGACAATGAAGTAGGCCAAGCAGACAATAAAATAAGTAATTGATATTATGTATCGCATGATACACCAAAACAAGAACTTCAATTGGCTTGAGTTTATCACATCTAAGCTTACCACTAATATTGAAAATGTACTTTTAGGTAGCTCACAAAATTTTCAATATCAAATTCTGGTTTTTTTATTATGCTTCACTGAATGGAAGTCCCCACTAGGCCAAGTTAATGTTACTATGTATATTTGGCTTGCTACTACCCTTACAGGCATTATTTGGACTAAGATAGGGTAATATTATGAGCAACTAGGGGGGTTTAACACATGGTGTCTTGAGGCTCTAGATTTGATCAGGTCACACCCTTGAATTCCATAGCATCTCATGCAATATTTATGGTAGCATGCATCAGTAACCAAGTTATACAATGGTATTCAAATCAAGGTGCATGAATTAGCCATGCCAATTGTGACTCTAATGCCCTTTTTCATCACAATGGCTGAAGCAAAAGCCAAAGTATGGAGGTAGAGAGCCCTAGTCACAATGTCAGTGTAGCCTATTCTAACCATCCCTATAGGTACACAATAATGTGGGCAAGAACAAGAATAATCCTAGGTAGTTTCACAACCACATGCCTCACCACATTAGCTCACAACTCCCCCATAATAAGAAAAAGGCAAACAAAAAGGACTGGAATAGAGAGCCTCACCACCACTAGCCAAAAAGAGATCAAGGAAAATCAAGTCTTGGTTAGATAACCCACATGTGCCAAGGATAGCTTGAGAGTGAGATCTCACAATGTTGGGGGTTGATGAATAGGAAGTTCTCCAATGCATGATCAAAGAGATTGGCCAAAAGGTCTACGATAAGTAGTTCTTTTTATTGAAAGCAATGCACAATTGCCAAGTGGAGAATAAGGTAATAAGTGACCATTTGGATGACATTATGTAACCCCCTCCCTCTATTATTATGGATATTGAAGGCTAAGAAGAAGATCAATGCAAACTTATGGTAAAAATTGTCCAAAAATATCCAAAAGCTAGTTCATCATCTATGTAGTTTATAGATCTACCAGAGGAAGGGAGACCGATATGGACATTAATTCACATACAATTAGTAATCATTGAGTGAGGCCTTCAACCACCATACTATAACATATGATATCTTTTAGAGAGCCAACCATAACAAGTAGTGCCCATCAAGTGAAGTCTAGGGGTATGAGGAAATACAAGGATACACTTGTTCCTTCGATTGAGTCGAGAAAGTTTTTTGTGTGCAGAGGTGTGGTTATCAAATTTGAATCTTCAAATCACGTGAAATATAATATGGAAATATATGATGTATATGTAATGGAGGGATCCTCAAATACCACTATGCTAAATATAGTAGAAGAAATGGATGCTATGTAGGATACCACAAATCATAAAGAGGAGGCTATGAAAAATGAAGAGAGGAAAAAGAGAAAAGAAGAGAAGAACAAAAAGAAAAAAGATTCCATAAAACAAATAGTTATGCAAAAATCCTAACATGTGCAATAAGAACAAGACAAACAACACGTCGAGGAGGAAGAATAACAAAAGAAGTCTAAAGAAGTTGAGGTCAGGAAAAATAAGGCCAAAGAATCTCAAGCCAAAAGAAAGAAAGCTGAGGAAGCAAAATTTGAAAGGAAGAGAAGAGATCACTAAGAGGTAGTATGCAAGTATGAAGAGGCAAAAGTAGAGGCAGAGGTATAAGCTATCAAGGAAGAATCTTATTATAAGGATGCAACCCAATCAGGTGTACTAAAGGAGGCTTCACTATCAAAGTCTCTCCCCTTTACCTAATGGTTGTGGGATTTTCCTACCACATCATCTCATCACAAAACTTTATTTCTTTCATTAGCTCAATTTAGACCACCTCCTACCATAGTTTTAATGAGATCTACCATGCTTGCTTCCATTTACATGGAGATGTCTTTGAATGTTTTACAACTAGCATTGTCCAAAAAAATTGAAGTAGATGTATTCCAAAAATTCATTGCGTAAAAGGTTTCAGACTTGGAACATATTATTTTTTGGCTGTAGAGGAGAAAGCAAAAGCATAAAATCAAAATTTCAAGGCTAGTTAGCTCATCAATGCCTCTTATCCTTCTCTAGTTGCACAAGTCCTTGGTGATCAAGTAATGTCTGAGGAAAAAACTCACTATGTTTCTAACTTAGCTAATAAAGGATTGGGTGAGTGCACATGAATTGTGCACCTAAGGGTAGGCTATTTGCACTAATATGGAAGGCATTTGTGAAATTATAGAGGAATATGTATAGGTCTAAGATATTTCTATGCATCAGGCTAAGCAGATTACGTAAAGAATTATTGATTGGAGGTAGTACCTTAACAAATCCTTAGATTATGCTAAACTAGAGTTCACAACAGTGGATAAAGATAAATTTGTGTTGAATGATTGAATGGCTACTGGGGAAACACTGAATGATGCATTTCAACAATTCTTTGATGCAAGGGATACCATGATGAAGAAGCTCTAGGTATGGCAGAGTGAGATAATATATAACACATTTGTGGCTATTCAAGCCCAAAGGACTATAGATAGGTTGGATGATATTGTGTCAGAATATATAGCTTAAGATGTCAAATTCTATAGACTTCCTTATCATTGTAGAAGAAGTAGATGTACACAATTTGATGGTCATTCAAATTCCACAATGCATTTTACTTACCATAGTGCAAGAAATACTTGATAATTGGAAAATGCTCAAGTATGAACTCTTGCAGGTTGAACCAACTATTGCACATATCATAGATGAACCTAAGTTCATTCCACTACATGAACTCTAAATTTTTTTGTAGAAGATAAAGCTAGATATAAAGGCACAGTTTGGGCAGCCATAACCTTCATAGTTGCTTGGACAAACTTTGACATAACCTCCATAGTAGGTAAATACATAGTTCAAGTTTTATAGTTTAAGAAAAAAATTTACTTTGTAACATAGTCATAAGCATTCAAAGTAGGGCCAGGTTGGTTGAATACCCATAACCTTGACAACCACCTGGTTATGCTAGTCTATGGAAAATGCAAAGGGTGGTAGGCAAGTATGCTACTTAGTTTAAAATCCAAAAGGATGACTAACTAGTGCACCAAGAGTTTAAACTTGTAAACAACACTTGGCGTGATTACTGACACTTTTGTGAAAGGCTAATCTTTTCCAAATTTAGCCAAGATCATAGTTCATATCTTGTCTTGGGATGAAACAATAGTTTAAGTTCATGAAAGTGTTGGACGTGGAGTAGGGACATGTGCATAGGGTATCATTTTGTCATTTATATGATTTTTTGGATGTCTTCAACATTGTTTGATAAGAAATAGATATAAGAATACCATGAATATTTTATTTTTGAATGATGAAAAGATATTATGCAATATTATTTTGATGTGTGATAGAGATTAATAGACTATCTTTGCTATTGTTTTCCTAAGATTATTTTATGTATGCCTAGTGCGCAATGTTTACTCTATTTTGTTTTAACTTTTTCTATCTTGTATTATTTTTTTTATGTTCCATAGTTCTTAACTCCATGTTAGTTTATCTTTATATTTGTTTTTGTATATAAAATTGAAGATTCTGTAAATTTAATCATGATATTATGATTCTTTTATACTTCCTGTTGCACAAGTTATACCTATAATTTGTATGTTTTAGAGAATTTCTAGGAAAATTAGCGAACATTCATTCAACATGCACATGATTGAAATTTTATTTCAAAGTATCTCTAAGGAGATACCTTGAAGGGATTTTTATTACCTTTGAGTGTACCCAAATAAATGTTTGGAAGGTATAAGGTATCTTGTAGGAGATACTTTTAAACATGCATTTGTTGTATCTTCAATAGGTATCCTAGTAGATACCTTGAAAATGCACACGATTGGAATTGTCTTTCAAGATATCTCTTATGAGATACCTTGGAGGGCCTTTTAATACGTCTAATGGTACCTATTGGTGTTCTAGATTTGTACCCAAACTGAGGAGGGGATTATTCAGATCTTCCTACTCAAATCCAGTCCAACATTGGACTGATCCTAGGCTATGGGTATCCTAATATTGGATTAGACCTATGGATAAGGCCAACTTCCTTATGGATCTATCACCTACACTAAACCTAAATTAGTACTTTCTTGGAAAAGAGAGAGAGAGTTGATAAAAATTATAAAAGCATGTAAAAAGGGGTGATGCACCAATGATTTGATCACTCAAAACTCACATAATACACACCGTGAGATACTTTCAATACCAAATAACATCAATCTCACATAAATATTTCAGAATAAGGCATTAATCAGTTACCAAATTAGAGAGGGCAAATATCCACTTTCAAGCTAGATAATAAACTATAAATTGCACTTATAATGACCTGTAATAACTACTAAACACTTCCTAAAGGTGATAAAAAATAAGACATAAATAAAGAACATACATTCACTTAACTATAGTTCATGAATTCATAGATCACACTTCAATCTAGGTTAGAAAAGGATGGAATTCAGTCTTTATTAAATTAAAGAGGTTCATCGTACAAATTTTGGTAGAGTCTAGTCATACCAAAAAGAGGGATAGAGAGATCCATTTTAAGGCTTAGAAGTCTGTACTTATAAAAAAGAGAAAGAAAGAGAGAGAGAGTTGTGCATTAGAAAAGGCTCAACCAATTTTAATGGATTAGCACTCTCAGGGATGCTGACTTAGAAAATTATAAAAAAGGAACAAATTCTATAAAGTAATTAAATGTCCATTGCCCTTATCCAACTGCCATGTATTTTTTTGGAACCATGTCATTATATACTTGATCTGTTGATGAGTATCATTTATTAGAACTGATTGAAATGTGCCACATCTGCATTAGGTGGCCAACTATACTTAAACATGTGACCATGATGATAGGTGAGACACATCTTTATGGTCTACATTTTCTCTTATATCTAACATAGGTCTACTATAGGTGAAAATCAATCTTAGACCATTAGTTTTCACAGTCAGAATATTTATGAAAACCTGCAACTATTTAACTTTGCCTCACAAACACTAATCCATCTTCTAATTATATACATGGTCTACAAGATCTATTATAACTATATGGAGCTCTGATAGTGATGCTTGGTATCTAAAATGTGGCCTTGGTTTAACCCTAGTTGCCTTCGAGCTTGGCTCCTTGATATTTACTTTATTTGGGTCTAAAATAACCTCTTCAACTTTCATCAAAAATGCATTGAGCTCACTTTTGCTTACTTGCTATCAACTACCAACTTGGACTATCTACATCATGCCCAACTTTATTTATGCTCTTTAATTTTGTAGATACACTAACTTATTGACTTTGCCTCACTCTGTTGATCTATCTATGAACATATGCCCATGAGCCATCGATATTATACTAATTGAATGCACTTGTGCCACATATCATACACACATTTTCTCTTTAGATTATCTAACCTCTTTGACCTCCAATTTTCATTGATCTTGGATGATTTATCAAATGCCAACTGATGATATATTGGGACCCACTATTTTAAATCTAGTGGCTAGTTCATGATATTAAAATTAACGTCCTCACTCTCATCAAATGGCATTCACATGACCATTATTGACGTTCACATGACTATCAATTTTAAGCTCAAATGGATTTCCTTTGCTTTATCTAAAACTTAACATTTGAATGAATGTCTTATGGATTTTTAACCAAATTTTAAGGCTTGGATCATGAAGTACGAGAATCATGGAGGGTTAAAATTTATTGGAGATGTTCTTGAGACTAAAAGGGATGAACCCATTTGATACACTGGTCCTGGGAGCCTTTTTAGTGAAGACATAAAATGATCAAGTTGATAGGTCCATATATTCTCCTATGTAACATCTTGGTGATGATGGAGCTCATTTGGTTAAGTATGGAAAACTTAGCAAAATATGATTGAGGATCTAACTTTGATCATGCATAACTTCTACCGTGCTTTAGAGGATGATATAAAACTTAGCACATAACAACTAGGACTAAGATGAACAAAACCATGTGACCAATTTCTGTCACAACTATTTTATGTGTGAGATATGGCCTTATCAAGATGATCACTTGGCTTTGTTTGAACTTCTTTGAAAATGGCTAAGTATGGAAAAACAATGGAATTTGGCTAAGAGGCCAACTTTGGATCTCCATAACTTTTGATGAAATTTGGTAGAGGACCTAAAAATTGGCATGTATAAACTTGGAATAAATGTAAACAAACCCATATGGCCAATTTTCCTTGAATCATCCACATGTGTCAATTATGACATCAAAAAAGTGCTTACTAAAAAATTCTTCCACTAGACACAAGATGCCTAGATGAACATAATGAAGAATCATATGGATCCCTTCTATTTCCACACTTTTTCTAAAGAATTTTGACATTATGTAGGGTCTCTAAAATTATATACTTGCTTATTATGAAATTGGGTCATTCTTCAATCAAGTTCCTGTTCTTTCTACTAAATTCTTAGATCAAGCACATTTTCAATAAGTAGACCAAATTTGGTTAACATCTTTGGTGAATTAGTTGGGCAGCATACAAGCTAGGCTTGAGAACTCAGACCATATACATGAATTTTTACTCATAATAGATAACACA
The DNA here is from genome assembly GCA_037957365.1 of Torreya grandis. NCBI lineage: Eukaryota > Viridiplantae > Streptophyta > Pinopsida > Cupressales > Taxaceae > Torreya > Torreya grandis. Next base: position 483,920 of record JARHVA010002169.1, on the reverse strand, counting down.
TGGACCATTTAAATGATTGCAATATAGTATTTTGATTTACAAAGATAGAAGAATTCCAACAACAGGCAAACAAATAAAAGAAAGTAGGGAAACTAACCTAAAAAGTAAAGGCAACTAAACTATTGAACAACTATGCAACAAAAGTGCTTATTTGGGACAAAAATAGAAATTAAACTAAAATGTGTTAGAAAAACACTTAGAGAAAAACATGAATAACTAATTATGTACTAGAGACTTAGCTTTCCTTAATAGCAGTGCTTGAGATGTATCCCATTGATTGGGAAAGGAAGTTTTTCACCATTCATCCTTGTGAGCTGGAAAGCATTATGGGATTTGTAGCTAGAGATTTCATGTGGAACAATTTATAGATAATCAAATTATATGTTTTTTATTGGCTTATTTGTATCCTCATCCCACTTGAGGACCAAATCTCTTTCTTGGAAAGCTCTTGAAGAAGTTCCTTTGTCAAAAGATCTCTTTGTCATTGCTTGATGGGCTTCCAAAGCCAACATTGATCAATTCCTTCTCTCCTCCATCTCTATGATCTCAACACATATTATTTATATTAGCTCATTCTCTAAAATTTCAAGTTGATGCATTAATTCTAAAGAAGGGAATTCAAGAGAAATGGACATTCTTGCTTCCTTACCGTATATTAGCTTGTATGGAGAATTGACAATTGACCTTTTATAGGTCATCCTATCAACCCTTAAAGTTGAATTAAATTTGAGATGACATGATATTTGATTGTCTTCAACAGTCCTAATGATATTCATAAATTTTTTGTTGGTAGACTCAGCAAGGCCATTGCCTGGTGGATAATAGTTTGATGAGGTACTGAAGAAAACACTATGTTGAACTATCCACTAGTTGATCTTAGATCCTAAAAAATACATAACATTATCAAAAATTATATTTGAAGGGACCCAAAAATTGGTAAGAAAAACTTCATAGAATTCCAAAACACTAGTTTCATTGGCTTCTTTTAATGCTACTACCTTTATCCATCTGGTAAAATAATCTATAGCAGTTAGGATCCACTTGTGTCCTAAGTTTGAAAGGGGGTTGATAAAACTAATAAAGTCAAATAACCATTGGATAAAGGGTTGATTAACTAAAATTGGCTGGAGAGGTAAGGCTACAAGCTTCACCTTTCCAACAAACATGACACACTGTCTGCATTTCCTGACCCATGTATGATAGTTATCAAATAAACTTGGCTAGTAATACCCACCTCTCATGATCTTGTGAATTATGATCCTTGCTAAGTAATGTCCTCTACCATGTCCATTATGGAATTTCTCAAGTGACTTCTATGTTTGACCTAGTTCTATGCATCTTAGTAGTATGCCATTGGGATCCTTTTTGAATAATACATTATTAACAAGGAGAAAATGAATTGACTGTAATCTAAAATATATCCTCTTTGAAGGAGTGAGATGAGGAGGATAAACACCATACTATAGATACCTTACCAAATCTTGGAACCAGGTGGAAGATGAGGCCTGGTCACTTGAAATTTCTTCATCATTTGACATCATAACTAGTTCATTAGTCTCTTACAAATCTTGGGTTGGATGCTCATAAAGTCCTTTTCCTCTAACTAACTTTGTGACTTTGATCTCAACATCATATTCCATGACTTTGGTTATCCAACCAGCTATCCTATCATTTATATCTTTATTCAAAAGAAAATATTTGACACTTAGATGTGCAACCATCAAATTTATCTTATTATTGGATAACAAGTACCTAAACATTTTAGGAGACCTTATAAATTAAAGAACATGCTTCTCAATAAAAGAATACCTAGTTTTATATTATTTTAAGCCTTGAAGGAATAAGGATATTGGATGCTCTAAAGTCTCTTTATTTTACTACATAAAAATATCATAAATTGTGTCAATGTTAACATAGTTGTACAAGAAGAAATATTTTGTAAAATTAGGGTTCAGGTGTGTAGGAGCATTGGCTATAGCTTTCTTGATCTCTTCAAAATTTCTTACTCATTCCTTAGATAAAATGAAACTATGACCCTTTTTAGCATGGCTATGAGTGGCCTAGCTAAAGTAGCATAATTTAAAATGTATCTATTTATGAAGTTGATCTTGCCTAGAAATATTTGTAAGGGTTTCTTATGCTTAGGTAATGAAAGTGCAAGAATTGATTCTATTCTATAAAGATCTATGCTTTTACCACTTTTTGAAATGACATGTCTAAGAAGCCTACCTTCATGAATAGAGAAAACACACTTTTTTGGATTCAAAGACACTCCAAATTCCCTGCGCCTTTCAAACGCTTTTCTGAGATGAATCATATGCTCATTTGTGTTGTTAGAGAATTTTTTTATGTGATCTAAATAAACAAGAATAAACTTGATGAGGATACCTTGAAATGCCATGTCCATAGCCTTCTTAAAAGTGGCTCCAACACTAGATAAACCAAAAGGCATCTTTCTATATGCAAATGTCCCCCACTTTATGGTGAAGGCTATTTTAAACTGGTCTTCTTCTTTGACCAAAATTTGGTTATATCCCATCCAATAAAGAGAACCTTTTTGAACCTGTAACTAGCTGCAAAATATATTTCATTGATGGTAATGGATAGTGGTCTTTGAGAGAGGCCTTGTTCAAGTCATGAAAGTCAACACATAGCCTTATTTCACCATTCTTATTTCGTACTGGCACAAGGTTTTCCACCCAAGTTGAGTGCTTAATTATAAATATTATAGCTGACTCAATAAGCCTATTTAGTTCAACTCTCATTAGAGGTTCAAGCTTTAGATTAATTAGCCTTTGCCTTTGTTTAACTGGCCTAGTCTCATCTTCTAACTCAGTGGTATGTTGAGAAAGATTTGGATCAAATCCTTTAAGGTCATTTTACTACCACGTAAAAACATCTTCAAAACTTGAACATAACTTAATAAAAGATTCTTTCTTTGAAGTGTGCAAACTTTTCCTAGCTTTAAACTCTTGCCAATGATAATCTCTACATTTATGTAGTGTTTTTGCTTGGTTGAAAAATAAAACTTTTCTTTTCTTAATTCATCATATTTCCTAAATATGTTTTCAAGGGTGATCAACCCTTTAGGTAACTTATTTGTCTTCAATTACATAATCTGGTCATCATAATTTCTTGGTTACTTGAGGGGAATTCATCTTATTCTTATAAGAATATGACAATATGGCTATCATCTTCAAATACTTTCCAATTGCCATGGTTTTTTGGGACACAAGGTCTCACAACTACCTTGATATGTGATTGAACTTTTTCCCTTCTTATGTCATTTGGGATACTAAATTGTGACCTAATAGTCACCATCCTATCTGCATGTTTGTTCTGATTTCTTGATATGGCCTAAATATTGAAGGCTTTAAAGTCTTCAACTAGGTCCCATAATCTATGATTATAAGACCTAAATAGTGGGTTCTTTCATATATTGAGTCCCCTTGGTGAACTACTAATTCACTATCTCGAAAGACTTGTAAGGAATTAACCTTCATCTTTATTACCTAGTGTAAACCATGCACTAGTGCTTCATATTCAGTAATATTATTGGAATAACCAAACTAAAACTTGAGAAAAGATAAATACCTTTGATTGGATAGAGAAATTAGCATTATTCTAGCTCTAGTGCCATGTTTGTTCTTAGATCCATGAAAATATAATTGCCATAGTCCATCACTAGGCTGATCATCTTTCATCAATGTTGGAATTGGTGCATCATTTTCATGAAGATAATATACACCAAGTACTTCTTCTTCAATTAAATTGGGATCATGTCCATGAAAATCAAAGGCCCATTTATCAATGAAAAGATCTAGGACTTCATCTAGAGGTGATTTAGTTTCCACCTCACTATTTTCTAGTACTTGATCTCAAATAACACAATTAACATTCACCAAGCTTAGCATTTATGTATCCAAATAAAAATTTTCAATAGGTTCAAAACGTATTGTCACCTTAGTACCATACCTAGTCCTGAACATTAAATAAGTCTGATCAATTGACAAATATCCTCCAATATTTGAAGTAAAGTCTTTTGATAGACACATGGAAAAATAGGGAGGCAGGTCCACTACAACTAAATCTTGTTGAATAAAAACATTGGGGAAACATGTAATGTCAGCTTTGGGCCTTTGATTATGCCTACTATTTTTTTTGGTGATCCATATAATTGCAATACACATTTGGTATTTGGCTCATAGACAAGACCAAACTTGTTTACAATTTCTTTGGGCATGGCAGTTCTACTAGCTCTGTTATCTACTATACAATTATGGACTAAATAGTCACCTACTATCAAAGAGAGATAAAAGGGATGGGTCTTGTTTTATTTGACATTGGTTTTTCCCACCTTTGTCATGTTATGTACCTGTTGATCAATTTGTTTGATTTACTAGTCTAAAATGGCCAAGATAGCTCCTTATTTCTTAGCTAGATCTTTAGATACCTTAAGATCTAAAAGTTATTGAATAAGCATATATTTTTGCCCTAGAATGGAAAGAGAATCCCACCTTCTAATACTAACACTTGATTTCTTCATTTGATAAATTATGCTAAAATATGTTCCACTAACCTTTGGCTATAACATTTGAACCATTAACTATTCTCTAGTTAGGGGAATTTGGGGAACTTTCACTATCTTTGAATTCTGACTCCCTACACTATAGGAACAACAAATTGATCTTTGAAATTATTTGACATAAAATTAGGAACACTAGAAGTATTGCTCACATTTTGAGCTTCTTAAACTGCTTTTATTTTAACATAGTCAAAGCTACCACTTGACCATTTATGTTACTAATTTCACCAACTTGGTTGAATGCAATGTGATCATCTAAATGCCAATTAACATTGATAACATAAGGCTACCCTGGAACTTGTTGAGCTTCTCCTTAGACTGCAATATTCATGTCTTGATATTGACCACCTTGAATAGATAGCTCTTCTTGTGTCATTTCTGGCATGGTAGTCTCTTGTGATACTAAGGCTTGATTTTGAGTTTCATTTGGACTGGGAGGCTACCAACCTGAATCTTGCATCAATTTATTTTGGGGAACAATAAATTTTAAATTGGAAAGTACATTGGGATCAAAGGCTGCATATGGCTTGGTTTGGGTTATGGCTCCTTGATTTTTATAAGGTTTCCTATTGTCCTTAAAACCTTGATAAGGAGGTCTTTGGTTATTTAAATATTGATAAGTACTTTAGTTTTGCTTCTGATAAGGTCCACCTTGGTACTATTGTCTCTTGAGTGAAACAATATTATTTCCAAAAGCTTGTAACATGCTTTTCAGATCACCAATCTCACTAGATTGATTAGGAGGGGCTATAACTTAGACTTTTGGAGATGGAATAGGGGATATATATGGAATCTAAGGAACTTGAAGAGCAAGAAAAGGTTGTAATTCTAATAATATGGGAATCAAAGACCTTAGATCAAGTTTACCAACTTATATTAAGATATTTTCTATTTTTATTATAATTTTATAGATATTTGGCAAGGTATTACCACCCATAGACTACATCATGACACTTAAATCAAAATTATGGGACTTAAGATAGTAAAAAAATGCATAATATAGGGATGGTATAACCAATGTAGAGATCTTAGTCCATGTTTTTTGAAATTCAAGGTTAAAATTAGACATGAATTCATGGGGTTACCTTTTTATGGTAGTCAGTTGCTCAACCAATTTTTTTTTCAAATTGCTTAACTAAGGCTACACCTAACTCATCCCAAGTATCAATGGAGGTCAAAGGAAGATTCATATACCATTATAATGATTTTCCATTGAAGGAATCAACAAGAAATCTGATAGCCACATTATCTTGAGTAACATTATGAACAAAACATAGATTGGCAACATCTTAGATATGCTCAATAGCAGTAGTTTTATCCTAGTCTCCAGAGAAGAAAGGGATAATTTTTAGGGAAGACACATGAATGTCACCATATTGGGATAAACTTAGGGGACTACCCCTATTAAATAGGATGAACACTTGATTCCCAATAACCATTTGGGCAAAAGGGATTTGGCTTATGAGGACAATAGATTGGACTACAAAAATAGAATGACTAGAGGATAAATGCTACTTTAGAAGATAAGGTCTTGTATTATTGAATCTTGATATTTTATAAGAAGTAGAAGGAAATTCAATATGCTTAAAATGAGTACCTTTACTTGATGATCTTATTGTGACCTTTGGCATGAAAGTACTATCTAGAAGATGTTATGAATTTTTCAACTTGAAAGATCTTCAACTCTTGATGATGGTAGGTCTCTCCTACTACTACAATTCATTATTTTCAATATTAAAAATTCAATTATACCAAATAAAAATTATCCCATTGGATGTGCCAAAAATGCTGGTGTTCTAGATTTGCACCTTAGCTAAGGAGGGGATTGATCAAATCTTCCTACTCAAATCTAGTCCAACATGGGACTGATCCTAGGCTGTGGGTATCCTAATATTGGATTAGACCTCTGGAGAAGGCTAGATTCATTATGGATCTATCACCTAAATTAAACCTAAACTAGAATTTACCTGGAAAAGGGAAATAGATTTGAAAAAACTTATAAAATCATGTAAAAAGGGGTGATGCACCAATGATTTGATCACTCAAACTCAGACAATACACACTATGAGACACTTTCAAGACTAAAGAACATCAATCTCACATAAATATTTTATAATAAGGTATTAATTAGTTACAAAATTAGCAAGAGAGGACAAATATCCAATTTTAAGCTAGACAATAAACTGTAAACTGCACTTATAATGACCTATAAGAACTACTAAGCACTTCTTGAAGGTGATAAAAAATCAGACATAAGAAAGGAACATACATTAACTTAACTAGAGTGCATGAATTCATAGAACACAATTTAATTTGGGTTAGAAAAGGATGGAATTCAATATTTATTGCATCAAAGAGGTTCTATAGTAAAAAAATTATTAGATTCTGGTCATACCAAAAAGAGGGATAGAAAGATTCATTTTAAGACTTAAAAGCGTGTACTTATAGAAAATAGAAAGAGAGAGAGAGAGAGAGAGAGAGAGAGAGAGAGAGAGAGAGAGAGAGAGAGAGAGAGAGAGAGAGAGAGAGAGAGAGAGAGAGAGAGAGAGAGAGAGCCATGCATTAGAAAAATCCAAACTAATTTTGATGGATTAGAACTCTCAAGGATGTTGACGTAGGATCTTATCAATATAAAACAAATTATATAAAATAATTAAATGTCCATTGCCCTTATCCAACTGCCAAGTATTTTCTTGGAACCATGCCATTATCTACTTGATCTGCTGATGAGTATCATGTCTTAGAACTAACTGAAATGTGCCACATTTACATTAGGTGGCCAAATATACTTGTAAATAGGACCATAATGATAGGTGAGACATGTCTTTATGATCTGAATTTGTTCCTATATTGAACATAGGTCTACTATAGGTGAAAACTAATCTTAGACCATTAATTTTCATACAGTCAAAATATTTATGAAAACCTACAATTGACTTTGCTTCACAAACACTAATCCATCTTCTAATTATATATCTCATATAAAAGATCTATTATATATATATATATATATATATATATATATATATATATCTATTGGTGATGCTTGGTCTCTATAATGTGGCCCTAGTTCAGCCCTGGTTCACCTTCGAGCTTGGCTCCTTGACATTTAATTTGCCTGGGTCCAAAATAACCTCTTGAAATTTCATAAAAATGTCCTGATCTCAATTTCACTTAACAAATCAAACTATCTAAATCATGCCTAAATATATTATTCTCATTGGTTCTATATATACACTAACTTATTGACTTTGCCTCACTCTATTGATCTGTCTATGCATGGATACCCATGAGCCATCGATCTTCTGCCAACTAAACATTCTTATGCCACTTATCATACACACATTTTCTCCTTGGATTCTCTAACCTCTTTAAAATTCACTCATTGTTGATCTTGGATGCTTGATTAGATGCCAATTATTGATCTATTGGGACCCACTGTTTGAAAGCCAATGGCTAGTTCATGATCTTAAAATTGACATCCTCACTCCCATTAAATGAAATTCATGTGACCATCATTGATGTTCACATGAATATCAATTTTAACCTCAAATGGATTTATTTTTATCTTTCTAAAACTTGATGTCTACTTGAACATCTTATGCTTTTTTAACCAACTATGAAGGCTTAGTAGATCTTGAAGCATAATAATCATGGAGGGATCAAATTTGTTGGATATGTTCTTGAGACTGAAAGGGATGAACACATTTGATCCACTAGTCCTACGAGCCTTCTGAGTAAAGATTTAAAATGATCAAGTTGATTGTTCCATATCTACTTCTATATGACATCTGAGCGACAATCAAGCTCATTTGGCTAAGTATGAAAAACTTAACAAAATCTAATTGAGAAGCCTACTTTGATCATGCACAACTTCTACCATGATTTAATGGATGATTTGAAACTTAGCACATAACAACTAGGGACCAATATTAACAAACCCATGTGACCACTTTCCCTTGAAACTACTACATGTGTGAGATATGGCCTTTTCAAGATTCTCACTTGGCTCTGTTTGAACTTCTTTGAAAATGGCTAAGTATAAAAAAATAATGGAATTTGGTTGAGAGGATAACTTTGGATCTCCATAAATTTTTATGCACTTTGGTGGAGGACATGAAACAAGGTGCATATCAACTTGGCACAAATATGAACAAACTCATATGGATAATTTTACCTAACTTGTCTACATGTGTCAATTATGATGTTAGCAAGGTACCTACTCAAAAATTCTACCACTAGACCCAAGATGTTGAGATGAACATAATGAATAACTAGATGGATCCCTTGCATTTAAACACTTGTTCTAAGCACTCTTGACATTATTTAGGGTCTCTATAAATTTATACCTTCTCTTTGTGACATTGGGTCATTCTTCAATCAAGATCCTGATCTTTCCACTAAATTCTTGGACTAGGCACATTTTTGGTATGTAGACCAAATTTGGTCAATAGTACCTTTATGCATGTTTGAAAGGTATCTCTTAGGAGATACCTTTAAGGTTACAATGATGGTACTGTAATTCTATTCAAGGCATATTTTAGGAGATACAAAGTTAGTTTCCCTTTGATTTATGTGTTTCCAATGTTGTGTACATGGATAAGGGTGAGCATGCAATGAAACACAATAAAATTTTAAATCCATATATGTCTATGAATTTTTGACCCCCTCATGCACACATGAGAAAACTAAATGAAGTGAGACTCTACACATTTTCTTGGTTACTTGGCATGATATGATAGCTTTAAGGCATAAAAATTGTTTAATTTTATTAGAATCTATATAGGGCTTAGTAGAGGGAAGCTTAGGGCTGAATGGGGCATCCACAAAGCCTATTATTTGTTTCCCCTTTTGTTGTTGCTATTTCCCTAAAAATAAGTGCCAATAGCATAAGTTGCTTCCATTTCATGATATGTGTCTACACCTTGTCCCTCCTTAAATTTAAATCATCTACTGGTAGATGGTTATCTACCGCACTCCCCTTGTAATTAATGTCTAGGCATTCCATATTGCATGATCCCCCATAAGGACCATCATAAATATTTTATGAGACACTCCTCAAGCATGTGTGTTACCTTTAGCATTTATGGGCACCCAATTTCAAAAAAATAAGAAGTGATGATCATGTTAGAAGTATGGGCCTATAAAATCCACTCTCCTAAATGGGCCTATAAAATGTATGAGAGAATGAGCCTTCAAATTTTTTGCTATGGATAAAATGTTTGAGAGAATTTAGGTCTTTGGGAAAATTGTTTAGACAATTTTTATGAAAGGTATTGTACTTAGATTTTACCTTGGACAAAATGTCTGAAAGAATTAGGTCTTTAGGGATTTTATATTTGGACACTTTCCCCAACAAATGATCCTTTGGGAAAATTGTATAGGATAGTTTTCCTATTAGAATAAACACTCAGGCTTTTATTGTGGACAAAATGTCCAAAATAAATAGGGTCTATTTGATTTCTATTTTAGACAAAATTTCCAAAACAATTCCCAACACTTAGATAAAATCCTAAAATAAATTATCTAAAGGAAATGTTAGTGCTTTAGCCAAAATAAAAGCTTGAAAGAAGTTGTCACTTAGCCAAATAACTTGACTAGTACTTAAATTTTAAACCTGCAAGCTTTATTGAACTTGTTATTGGAATGTTACTTGATTTTTGAAGGCTTGAACACCATGAAAAGCTACCTAGGAACCTTTATCTTTGCTTTGTAGACCTATCCATGAAAAATTGACCAAATATACTTTAAGATAACTTAATGTGTTTCAAAAGCGTAGCACACTTCATGATTTTTGGTGAAAACTAACCAATTGCATAGATTTAGCCAATAAACCATGCGGTTCAAATGTCCTTCCTTCTAAATGAATGAGCATTAATAGTTACTAAAAATTCTAGTCAATTGCAATGACCTCATTGTGGGCGCAAGTGCCTGGTTCCAGATGTCTTTCTCTCAAGAGGCCATTGCACCTATATAAGCATGACTCTTTTCTTTTGTAAGGGGTTGGTAGAGGAATAATTATTTTTTATATTATCAGAGAGTAGCCATTTATAATAGTATAGTTTTAGAATAGGAGTAGCAATAGTTAGAATTTTTCATTCTATGACCTTAGTAGGTGCCCCTCATAAGATGGATTGTATTGTATATTGTGCTTTTGGCCTTTTGTATGGTATTTTACACCCATCAATGAATAAGATGTGTTCTATGTCAAACTGAATGAGAATTTATTTCTATTTGTTATTTCCATTCTTTGATTCTATAGTATTAGTTCTTATTTACATTATAGACTTGAATTCATGCATATGCTCCTTTCATAATCTGTGATGTTCGAAGATTAAAGCTATTTTTATGCAATTGTAGGTTAATACTTTAAATATATCGGTGCATCACCTTAGGTAGTTTCATTTTAGGTTTTACTTACATTTATTTCTTCCTCTTTTCCCTCAATCCAATTCAAAGAGCTAGCTTCTAAAATCCATGGGGTTGCCTTATATACTGCAATTTGGTCCCACACCTGTAAATCTTCCCATAGAAAATTATTCATCAAGGGAAAGAGCTTTAGGTATCAACAGGGTCTTTGTGGTACCTTCAAAGGTTCTCTTAGTAGATAGAGATATCTTGGAGGGTCTTGTAATAACTTCAAGAATACCTTTATGCATGTTTAAAAGGTAGAGATACGTTCAAGGTAGATAGAGATACCTTGGAGGGCCTTGTAGTACCTTCAAGAATACCTTTATGCAAGTTTGAAAAGTATCTCTTATGATATACCTTCAAGGTAGCTTTAAAGGTACTACAATTCCCTTTAAGGTATCTTTTAAGGATAAATGGGGACCCACTTTTTCATATTATGGTCTTAATTTAGAGCCTCTCTTCTATATGGTTATGAAAAATCTAGGAAAATATTGACTATTAGCCTCTTATACCTTTGGAAAGATGGCAGTGTTATTGTGTTTTCATAAGACTAATTTTTTATTCTATCAGGTTTGTTCTATTAGGTTTATATTTTCAAGCTTATACTTTAGGACTTATGCAATTTGTCTTTTCATCTTTTATGTTTTAGGTGTTTTATCCAGTGCCTTTATTAATTTTATTTCTTTAAGAATTTATCTTATGGACTTATCTTTGTCAGGGAGATTATTATGGATATTTTATCCAAAATAATTCCTTGATAGAATTGGGTCTTTAGGGTTTTTACCTAATGGAATTTGGTTTGTGAACATTTTGTCCAAAATGAATCCCCCAATATAATTCCTTTGCCTTATAAACCTACCCTTATGACTTTTTAAAATGATCACTTACCCTTTGAGACTTTTGTCCCAGATCCCTTTACTTGACTACCTTACCCTTTAGACTTTTTGTTGCAACCATGTTGGCCTAACAGAATTGCCCTTCACCATTCTTGAATTACCCTTTAACTTTTTAAAATGGCCCTTTCCCCACAAAAATGTACCCTTCAAAACTTTTTCTCCCAGACCATTCTATCTTATGAAGTAGACCCTTCGGTCATTTTTTGCCATGAAATAGACCCTTCAAATCTTTATACACTTACCCTTTGAGATAATGGGCATGGCCATTTGCCCTCTAGAACCTACCCTTCAACATTTTAAAAGTGCCCTTTGGCCTTTTTACAAAGACCCTTCAAGATTTTTATCATCTCCACTTTACCCTTTAGGACTTTTATCTCAAGCCCTTTTCCCTCCAAGACTTATCCTTCAGGATATTATCTTAGGATTTTATCCTACGAAGTAGACCCTTTGACAATTTTGTCACAGGTACTTTGCCCTATGAAGTAGATCCTTCAAATTTTTTCTTGATGAAAATGACCCTTAATAATTTTTAAAATGACCCTTCAGGATAATTGCCTTAGACATTTTGCTCAAAATAATTTTCTTGATAATATTGCCAAACGATAGGCTTTTTATTATGGGTCTTTTGTAAAAGATCGGTCCCTAGCATAAACCCAAATACCTTTATGAAATTTTGAAAGGTATATCTTAGGAGATACATTTAAGGTAGATTTGAAGGTACTACAATGCCATTCAAGGTATCTTTTTTGGAGAAATGGGGACCCACTTTTTTAGATTATGGTCTTAATTTTGCACCCCTCTTCTATATACTTATGTAAAATTTGGGAAAATATTGACTATTGGCCTCTTATACATTTGGAAAGAGGGTAGTGGTATTGTGTTTTCATAAGACTAACTCTTTTTTAAAGTGACCCATCAGACTTTTTAAAATGACCCTTCATGATAATTGCCTCAAAAATTTTGTTCAAAACAATTTTCCTGATGATATTGCTAAAAAATAGGCTTTTTATTATGGGTCTTTTGTAAAATATCAATCCCTAGCATAAAATTGAATGATTTTATGCAAGTTTTAAAGGTATCTTTTAGGAGATACCTTCAAGGTAGATTTGAAGGTACTATAATGCCCTTCAAGGTATCTTTTAATGAGAAATGGGGACCCACTTTTTTAGATCATGGTCTTAATTTTGAGCCCTCTTCTATATATTGCTATGAAAAATATAGGAAAATATTGACTATTGGCCTCTTATACCTTTGGTAATATCGTAGTGGTATTGTGTTTTCATAAGACTATCTCTTTTGTTCTATCAAGTTTGTTCTATCGGGTTTATATTTTCAAGCTTATACATTGGGACTTATGCAATTTATCTTTTTGATTTTATGTTTTGAGTATTTTGTCCAGTGCCTTTATCGAATTTATTTCTTTTGAAATTTATATTTGAGGATTTTTTTTCATGGACTTATCTTTGTCATGGAGATTGTTGTGGATATTTTATCCAAAATAATTCCCTGATAGAATTGGGTCTTCAATCTTTTTATTCAATGGAATTTTTTCTGCAAATATTTTATCTGAAACAAATCCCCTGATAGAATTCCTTTGTCTTATGAACCTACCCTTTATCCTTTTTAAAATGATCACTTACCCTTTAGGACTTTTGTCCTTGGATCCCTTCACCTGACTAACCTATCCTTCGGCATTTTTGTTGTCACCATGTTGGCTTGATAGAATTGCCCTTCACCCTTTTTGAATTGCCCTTCAATTTTTTGAAATGGCCCTTTCCCCACTGAAACATACCCTTGGGGTTTATCTATGACCATTCTATCCTATGAAGTAAACCCTTCGGGCATTTTTTCCCATGAAGTAGATCCTTCAAACCTTTCTACATTTACCCTTCAGGATAATGGGCATGGACCTTTGCCCTATGGAACCTACCCTTCAAACTTTTAAAAGATCCCTTCAGCCTTTTTGTAAATATCCTTTGGGATTTTTTTCATTGCCACTTTATCCTTCAAGACTTTTATCCTAGGCCCTTTGCCCTCCAGGACTTATCCCTCAGGATATTGTCCTAGGCCTTTATCGTATGAAGTAGACCCTTCAATAATTTTTCCACATGCACTTTGCCCTATGAATTAGATCCTTCAAATTATTTCCCAATGAAAATGACCCTTCAAGATAATTGCCTTAGATATTTTTCTCAAAATAATTTTCCCAATGATATTGCCAAACTATAATATTTTCATTGTATGTATTTTGTAAAATATTGGTCCCTAGCATAAACCCAAATACCTTACTACCAAGAAAAATATTAGCCCTTGCCATACTTATCCAAAATAAAGTTAAAATGTCTTACAATGATATATACTAAAGAACCCCACCAACTGAAACTAACAAAGTTTAAATTATATAGGAATATAAAAGCAAGGTGAATGTTGGGTATTTATGTTGCATAAACTGATATTCAATGCAAAATCCTTTATATGTGATATGCAACCATTAAACACCTTCATTTCTTTCAATAAAACTACAATTCAAAGTCTCATACTATCCTACAGTGATAAAGAGCCCTAGTTACTATCTCTAAGAGATCTACAAGTAAAATAATGATTAGGCTAGAGCCAAGTGGATCATATAGCATACATGGTACCTAAAAAGAAACTATAAATAACACATAGTGTATACTGCAATGACATCTTCATCCAAGACATTCTAGGGAGTAAATATGCCATAACCATACTCAATCAAGGAGTCCATAGAGTTCATAAATATAATGTTTGACACCACCATATTTGATAATAGGTACACCAACTATTCAGAGTTATAGGATGTAGTGGATTTGATGGATGTAATTTCATTAGAAGATGAGATGACACTCATTGATATGATATTTTTCAAAGAATTATTGGATTTCAAATGCTAAAGGTTACATTTTAATGCCACCAAGCTAGAGGTGATGCCATACATCGACATCCTATTATATTTGTTCTTCCTAAGAAATATATCATAGGATGCCTTCCTGTATTATTCTAGTAATAACATAGTGGTTGTATGCATTTTAGGAGCTGACTTCTAAAGATACTTGTCTTTGAACATACTTGATGCACATTATGATAAGAATACATTAATGTAGTTCAATGTAAAGAGATAAATTTAGAAGGCATTATCTTCATGGTTACTCCCAATCCATACCATTACATGGAAAAGGAAGAAGCCAAAGGGGCCTATTTCCATGGACAATTTAGAATGGGGATTCATATTGGCATGGATCTATTGAATCAACTCTATAATATGCTGAGTATTAATTTTGTCAATTTAGACTGGGTGTTATTAATTTACAAGATGCTCACCCATGATGCTAAATATGTCATTTGAGAGATAATCAGCTTCCACCTAAGGTAGTAAATAATTCACAAAGATAAACATCCAACGCCTTTGGGACATTTCTACATGATGTCATATTTAATAGATGATGTTATGGGAACCTATTACAGAGACCTCAGGGAACTATGGAGCTCAGCCACAAACTACATAAAGAACATAATTTGTCATAATTACCAATTTATGCACATATATGCCTACACCAAGAACATGGCTAGGATAGCTGAAGTTGTCTATCCATAAGTTTGGTAAGCTGTTCATGGCTCACCTATGCCTAGAATTGGATAAAATATCATAAAAAAACTGGAAGGTAAAGGGGATTATTTCCTCTATCCAAACTTCATAGCTATAATGATTTAGGAAAACAAGGTTAATCCTTTGTGTCTCCAAAAATACATCCTAGACAAGTTGGTAGATAAAGAAATTGCTTTCTAACTATGGTGAAGTGTTGAAGAGGACCTATCCAGGTAGAAGAAGGCTTTGTTCTTTAGTAACCATATAAAAATTAGAAGAATGGTTTACATAATGAGGAATCATTTTGGAGAGTGGGAGGCAAGTGAAAGAGTTATCCTTTATTCATGCTTCCACACAAAGATTGGAATCTGTATGGGCTTATTCAGAAGCACATATAGGGATTTAACATCCCCTACATCTATGTTCCCTATTCACATGATTTTCTATTTCTTAATGCAAAGGATGATGTGGATGTGTTGTAAAGAACAAGGATTGATGGACTTCAAGAATATCATTTAATAATGATCTAGGATGATCCTTCAATCACAATAAGGGAATTGGATAGTAAGAAGGATTTTTACAAAGGATGGGATCATTCTAACTTCTAGAGAGGATAGTCCAAAGAACAATCCAAGGATTAGGAGGGTCCCTCATCACAATCCCCCCATTTGAAATTGAAGATGAAGACTATGAAGAAAGAGCTCAGGGTGTCTACACCTAGAATAAGTAGGGGAACATAGGAAGGGGACCCATCAGTTTAGATTCTGATGAGGAGGAGAGAACATAAGAACAACTAGCTACCAACACCATTCAAGTGACTACTGCTATGCCCCATACCCAAATTGCCACATGTTTTTAGATAACAACACAAGAGGTAGTGGCATCAACTCAACAAGGCTCCCCTACATAGCTAAATATCCATCTTGTTTATATGAAGAAGCCTTAGAATCCAAAAATGAGTCCCATAGTTAGATAATCACAAGGCTTGCCTATTACAACTCCACATTAAAAACCAATAGAGGGAGAGGTTATGATAATTAATGACATTGAGGATGAATCCAATGAAGAAGCTCAGATGGAAACAACTAAGGCCATGAGCCTTCAAGTAGAGCCTACAACACTAAGTTCCTTAGGTACTCAACCTTTCATGATTATTCTTTTATCTTCAGTGCCCATTTTTGGATGTGTTTCTATTTATTTTGTGTTGAGGACAATCCATGTGGAAGTGCCTTCTTCCACCTTCATTGATCCCTTCACCCTACCACATTAACATAGTTCCTTCTTATCACCCCCAAGGTGGAAAAATATGTTGTTGCCACCACTATGGCCATTGCATAATCCACATCCATCCCACTCACCATACCTACCTCCTCTATCCCTTTTGGTACCTCTACTATTAGAGCCTTAAAGAAGAAGGTGTTCAAAAAGGTACATACTACATTGGCCACTACAGAATTTCATGTCCAATCCACTCAAATTTCCCTTCCCATACCAACTACCACCTCCATAGAGGAAACCATTGTGATAATTTCTAGTAAGTGAAGGAAGCCCAAGCCTCAATTGATTATAGGCCATCCACTCCCTCAATTTGGAGTAGTGGATTCGTCTAAGATTATTTGGCCTTCCTTGCTTGATGTCCTTGTCAAGGCTAAAAAAATAAAACATTCAACAGGAGGTAGAGAAAGAGGTTATGGTTATAACCTCGAATGCATATCAATGGGATATTCTTCCATGGGTGATGGACTTGAGAAGCAAGGCAACCCAAATGCCTAGCTTCAAGATCACCGAGCTTCCCTCTATCTTCACTCTATTTGTCCCCCCAACTGGTAGTATATAGAGAGTGACTAAGAGGAAGTTGGAGGATGAAAAGGGTACATAAATAATTTTGTAGGAAAGACATGAAGTATTCTCGCTCACTAAGAGGTATAATAGATAGCCTATACAGTCTCATTATATTGAAAATCTTGTAGACTTGGCCCAAGACCATAAGGATGCTATAGTAGCTATCCATAAGGGAATAAATATGGATCGATAGGAACTTGAAGTTGAAGTTTAGGAACTTGAAGCCAAGGTGGAATAATTAAGGGAGCAAGCAACAACTATGCATATCTCCGTAGGGACAAAAGCTAAGGTACAAGAAGTAGCTTCCTGATACTACAACTCTTTAGAGGTAATGGAATTCATGAAGGACAAAATGGCCCCTCATGTAAATAATGCCAACCAATTTTATAATTCATTGAGAGATGACAATGATAATTTTAAAATTCTAGTTGTATATGTAAGAAACTTTTCATATATTCGTCTAGATTTAATGACAACACTAGAGACATCCAATGCCTTAAACTTGGTTATCATAGGATAGGAGTAAGAATGAGAATGGTTACAAGTAGTTGGGGATTTAATATTTAAATATCAGGTGCATGAGGCCCAAATTCTCCAAATTTTTCATGGTTTGAAGCTATCAAAGGTGAAGGATGCCATAGGAAAATTAATCAGTAGGATTAATTTTAATAAACTCATTCAAGAAGTGACAAATAACTTCAAGCAGAGTTTGCAAGGCTTATAGCACTAGAAGAAATAGAATCCGAGTTAAATGTAGCCAAAAATAAAGTCATAGAGGTTGATATTTTTAAGAACAAGTTTTATAGGACTAAGAAGAGCATGCAAGACTCCTTGAACAAGTTAAGAGGATACATCAATAATCACTACTGAACTTGAACATCATATGAAAGTGACATGATGCAACATATAAATTCTATCAAGATAATGAGGCCAAGAAAAAGTAGACTTATGGTAGTGCATAGACATCTACAAAATTTTTAACTACCACCTCAACTTCCACACCAACCAAAGTACATGTAGCTATCCAGATGACTCAACCATGATAGGCTAAGATTTTATACATGTACAATTTTGTAGACAGTGGACATAATCATAGTTTTCTTGTAGTTTAGACTTTTCATTGTAAATTTGACTTTATATTTTATACACATGCACACATTTCATAGTTTTAAAAATGTTAACTTATATAATTTATAACTATAGGACTAATCTTATGCAGTTTTGACCACAATTAGAACTACATGTTTTAATTGCCATAGTTAATGACCTTGCATAAACTTAGAAGATGAGGCGATCCCTTACCCAAGTCTATATAAATAATTGTAATCCAAATTGGATTTTTTTAGAGAATTTTTGAATACAAGAGCAACATCAATTTTGATCATCAACAAAGTTTTTGAGTATTTTCTTTCTAATTTCTGTGCAATTAGTTGTTACTTTTTTGGTTATATGTTTCAATAATCTTTAGTGTGTAATAACTGTGAGTAAATTCTTGACTATCTTAATTGATGTATTGATTTTTAGATGTGCAATAGTTATTGAAATATTGGTAAATATATTTATTAGGATGATTAAGTATAAATTGATTCATATTTCTAAATGTGTACTAGTGCTTTATTTGATGTAGTTTTATGTGTGTATATTATATATGCCTCAGATACTTCACTAGCATGAGCCATAATATCCTAAATAAGAGTGTGAAATAGATACTCTAGAAGAATCAACCTTTGTTTGAGGCATATGAATTTCTTGCATTAGTATAGGGTTGTATGGGGATAAGTTGTAGGGGATGAGTGTATGGGGAGGAGTTGTAAGTTATACTAATTGGACATAAATGATACATGATACAAAATTATAGATGTGGGGAAGTAGGGAGATGAATATTAAGTTGTAATGATTTGATATAAATGATATATGATACAAAATTATAGCTTTGTGGAGGTAGGGGTGCTTGTGGTTAACCTCTGTGAAGGATTAAGTTTGTTAACCCTTGTGTGTCATCCCCTAAAACTCATCCCCTAAGATTGGAATTTTCTTTTGCCTATGGTTAACCTTTGTGAAGGATTAGGGTTGTTAACCCATGTGTGTCATCTCCTACAATTCATCCCCTATGATTGGAATTTTATTTCAAAGTATCTTTTACAGAATCACCTTGAAGATCTTTATAGTACTTTCAAAGGGTATCCTCCTAGATACCTTGAACATGCACACAATTAGAATTTTATTTCTAGGTACTTACTAAAAGATACCTTAAACATACAAATGATTGGAATTTTTATTTCAAGGTAACTCTTAAGAGATATATTGAACATGCACATGATTGGAGTTTTCTTATGAGATATCTCATAGGAGATACCTTGAACATGCACACAATTGGAATTTTATTTCAAGGCATCTTCTAGGAGATACCTTAAAGGGACTTGGAAAACTTTCCATATTGATTGAAAATATCCTTGTAATGAATTTGATATAACCATGACACCTTTTTATTTGACAATAACCTTGATGCACATGATTGGAATTTTCCTTTGAGGTATCTACTAGGAGATACCTTGAACATACACATGAATTGAATTTTATTTCAAGGTATCTCCTAAGAGATACCTCGAAGGGCCTTGGAATAAATTACATGTTGATTTAAAAGTTCCTTGCAAAGGATTTTATATAATCATGACAACTTTTTATTTGGAAAGAACACTGTTGCACACTATAGAAATTTTATTTTGAGATATCTCCTAAGAGATACCTTGAACATGCACATGATTGGATTTTTATTTCAAGGCATATCCTATGAGATAAATTATAGGCCATTGGATTAAATTACATGTTTATTGAAAAGGATTTGATATAAACATTGTTGGGTGAATATTTTGTCACTAGATAATTGATGGGAAAAATAGGTGTTTCAACCACAACATAAGGAGATTTATCAGCCAAAATGTGTGGGTCTACCACATCAAGATGGGACAAATATCTCCTCTCATCAAGGGGAGGTTCCTTATAACTATAAGGTACTATATACTATATATAAAATCTAAAAATAACACTCAGGGGTAGGACAACACCATCCATCTCTCTTTTTTTAGAGATGATGTTCACAGATCAAAGGAGAAATCCTAGCTAATTACTGAAGGTACTTCTCTTCTTTCAAAATTAATATTTAGTCAATAGCCAGATTCCTTCCTGTATAGTAAATGTAACCATGAGAAACCCACGAAAGCACAAAGTCTTTCATTGCTTCCCTCACTGAAATAGGGTATAGTAACGTAGCATGATGAGGTGTAGCATAAAGTCTCCACCTCAACTACCAAAGAGTGAAATATACAAAGGACAATGGGAGCACAAATTTGTCCCAAGATCCTTTACATAGATACAAAAAAAAAAACACACTAAATACAATTGTGGCAACACAAAGTCTCTCCACAGTCGGCTTCAGGACACCTTGATTAATTTCACTAGTTCTGCTTGTTAAATTAAATGGACAAGAATGCTTCTAGGAAATAGACATAAGAACAATTTCCTAAATAACACAAGCTATTCTAGCACAAAGTTTAAAAGGTCACTTGTTTTCTCATTCAAATAAAGAAATATGATTAACAATCTGAGCTCAAAGTCTCAAGAAATGCCTTTCAATTTGGGTAGAGTTTTGCTTCTATAACAGGGAAATCTCATTTTCATAAAATGAGAGATTACAATATATAACACTCTAAGAAAGACTTGGGCACTTTGTTTCATGGAATGGCCCATGCTGCATTCAATGCCTTGAATGCATTTTAGTTCTATCAAGGGACCATGCTAGAATAGGGCATTAGCCTTAACTATGGCATGTCAATTCATCTCAAATGTCTCCTTTTAAAGTATGGGCCACCTAGTCCTCTTATTTATATTTGCATATCTATCCACTTTGCCTTTACTCGATGGAGAAAAACAAGGCACGTCCTTAAGTGCTTGCGCTCTTTGATGTCCACCTAGTGGACTGTTTCACCAATTAGAAATAACTCCTACGTAGATATTTCTAGTCTTTTTGCATCATTACCTCTTTCCTTGTTATAATTTTTCCTTTTCTTCATGATCTGAGCTCTCAGGCTATCTCTTCCCTTTTTATTGGCTCTTTTAGCTTCTTCTTCAACTGGTCACTGAGTTTGTTTTTAGGTTTTGTGCCATATTTGAAAATAAACAGGTATTTTATTACTTTGAATTTGACATCTGTGGGGACGTCATTGGTCACTGGTCAGTTGAACCACTTTGAACCTTGAACCTTTAAACCTTTAAAGTGCATTGGTTTAATGGTTCATTAGTTTGTGTGGTCATATCAGCTCCTTGGTTCAATCAGTTGAACCATCTCTTCGAACTTGTCTCTAGAATCTTCCGCTTCCTTCACTCAAAGCTTCCTTTCAAAATTTGAAATTCCTTGAACCTTTGAACCTTTGAACTTTGAACCATTTTGGTTCAAGGTTCAATAGTTCATTCTCTTTCTTTGAATCTTTTGGTCCTTCAAAATTTTTAGATCCTTTTCTTTTCTGTTGAACTCGTTTAAACTTTAAACTTTGAACTCTTTTGGTTCAAGGTTGAACGATTCAATGGTTCATTATTTGCTCTTCGAATCCTTTGTTCTTTTAAGCCTCTTGAACTTTATTGAACTCGTTGAACCTTTGAACTTTGAACTCTTTTGGTTCAAGGTTCAATGGTTCAACGGTTTAATCTTTTTTCTTCAAAGTCTTCTTTCATTTAAGTCTTTTGATCTTATTGAACTCGTTGAACCTTTAAACTCATTAAACCATTTTGGTTCAAGGTTTAACAGTTCAATAGTTTAACCTTCAATCTTCGAATCCTTCTTTTCTTTGAGTCCATCAAACTTATTGAACTTTAGAACTTGCCGAAGTCTTTGAACTCGTTGAACTCTTCAAAGCGGTTGAACTTCTTTGAACTCGTGGACTGCTTAACTCTTTTTAAACCTTTGAACTCGTTGAACCTTTGAACCTTTCTAAAGTAGGGTTTAATGGTTCAATGGTTCATTCTATTTATTTGAAGCTTGATGATGGAATTTTTGGTTGAACCTCGACATTGAACCAACCTTGAAATTTCCTAAGTGTTTAGAAGTTGTTCCTTTATGAGAGTCCCTTGACTGAAAATGATTGAATAATTGAAGAAATTGAGCACTCAGAACATTTTTTGAGAAGGGAAGAGAGAATTTTGTCCTACATGACCAAAATAGTTGATATGATATCCCCAAAAACTAGTGATAGATTTTGGGAACAACAACTGGCTCTAATTGGGAAGCTTCCATCGACTGTAAAAATAATCGAAGGGAGTAGAATCCAAAATCTCTAGTGCCTTTACGTATTTCATTAGCCTACAGAGTCATGCTACCTAAAAATAAATGTGCCAAAAAGAAATGAAAATGAAAAGCACCAAATAAAACTAAAGACTATAGAAATATACATATGTACAATTAATGTCCCCTGATACTTCAAGGATTGAAGTGCTTCAAATGCTTCCCAATGTGAGATAGTGAAAAGGGCATGCCATATTGATACTTCAATAGGAAACTATTTTCACCATTAAGCTGATGAATAGTAAATGGGCCTCTCCATAGGGAATCAAAATTCCCATGCATTCCCTTTGGTTCTCTTCTCTTGTCCCATAATAGAATTTGATCACTAATCTAAAAGTCACAGGTTTTTGCTTTCTGGTCAAAGGGCTTCTTCACCAAACTTTGATGCACAACAATTCGATCCACCACCATAGTTCGTTGTTCATCTAGCTCAGTCAAGCACATGATCCTCTTGTCGATGGAGCTTTCATATGTCTGATCTTTGACCACCTTTGCCAATTTTAGTGCTGGTAATTCTAGGGTGATTGATATCTCTACATTGAGACCATACAAAAGTTGGAAAGGTGACATACCTATTTCCCTCTTGGGCATAATTCTATCTACCCATAAAGCATCAAACAATGCTTTATGCCAGGTTCGTTGGTTGTCATCTACCAGCTTCCTGATGATGGTCACCAAGTTCTTGTTGCTTGATTCTGCCTGACCATTTCCTTATGGGAAATAATTCAAGGAGTGGGAGAGGGTAATCCCATAATAAAAATAGAATTGAGTAATAGGAAGAGAAACATACTACATTATCTGTCACAATCTTGGTTGGGACCCCAAACCTAGAAATGATGTTTTCTGTGAGGAAATTGCATACTACTTCTGAAGTAGCATGCTTGGCTGGAATAACTTCCACCCATTTGGTGAAGTAATCTATGGCTATAAGGACATAATCATGTCTAGCACTTGAAGACAGGTTTACAACACCTATGAAATTAATTCCCCATTGTTGAAATGGCTCTTTTATTACTATAGGTTTGAGAGACAGTGCAGCCAATTTGGGTCTTCCAACGAACTATTGACACAGTTCACATTTATGTACCCATTTATATGCATCTTGAAATAGGGTAGGCCAATAATACATGGCTCATAGAATCTTATGGGAAGTCACAGGCATAGAAAAATGTCCCCACAATCCAAATTGTGGAAGGATTCCAAAAGTTTGTTCTGTTGCACTTTGTCCATGTAGTGAAGGAATAATCCATAAAGGTTATTCTTATACAGACCATTTTCCCATAGGACAAAATTGGTAGCTTTTAACTTAACAGTCCTCTTTTCTTTATGAGACAGGTGAGTAGGACACTCACCATAGGTAAGGAAATGACCAATATTTGAATACCACTCATTCATGGTGGTGACAAAGAGGACTGTTGGCATGTCTTCAACCTCCATTCCTTCATGCCTTATTTCTTCTGGTATGTTGTTAGCAATCAATTGGCAGAGGCCCCTTCCCCACGCAAGCTTTGTTAGCTTGAGAACTAGATCAAAATCTTGGATTTTAGCAATCTAATTGCCCCTTTTGGTTTAAAATTCCTGTTGAGTTAATATGGAGTTGACTGTTGTATCAGGAACCATGGCAATAATGTGTGAGTTTAGGATGTAAAAATGGAAGTGATTTATCACCTTTACCACCACGTAAGCATGATTCTCCATGTTTAAATACTTTAGCTCATGAGATTTGAGAAGACAAATCATGAAGGATATGGGAGATTCCACACCTTCTTTATTCTACTAAACCAGAATTGCTGAAAGTGTGTGTTCAGAAGCATAACTGTACATTATGAAGCCTTTGGTGTAATCTAGACAAACTAGAATTGGGGCATGGGCAATATCTGTCTTGATGTCTCAAAATTCCAATTTGCCTTCTTCAAACTAGCTAAAAGTAGCCTTTCCCTTCATCATGTCCACCATGTGGCAAGTTTTCTTGGAAAACTCAAGAATGAACCTTCGTAAAAAATTTACCTTTTCGAAGAAAGAGTGAACTGCAGTCTTACTTGTGGGCAGAGTAAGCTCTTGGATGGATTTGAATATTTTTGAGTCAATATTTATGCCTTCTTGGGATAAAATGTATTTGAGAAGTTTCCATTTTATTACTCCAAAAATAGACTTCTTAAGATTTAGAGAAATGCCATTTTGGCGACATCATCCTATCACTTGTTGTAGATGGCGCATATGATCAGGGTGATGCTTAGAAAAGACAATCAAGGCATCAAGGTATACCACAATGAACTTACCCATTTCATCTCTGAAAGCAAGGTCAATTTCTCTCTAGAAAGTGGCACCATCATTTATTAGACCAAATGGCATTCTTTGATATGCAAAGGTGCCCTAAGGCGTGGTGAAGGTAGTCTTATGCTGGTCTGCTTCACCAACTTCTACGTGATTGTACCCTGAGAAGTCATCTAACATTGATAACATCTCTGAATCGGTCATCGTCTGAAGGACTTGATCCATGATGGGTAGAGGGTAGTTATCCTTTAGAGAGGATTGATTCAAGTTTTTGAAATCCACACAGAGGTGAATTTCACCATTCTTTTTTCTCACAGAGACTATGTTTGTAATCCATATGGAATGATGGATTGGGAAAATTATTCTAGTGTCTATCATTTTCTATATTTTAGATAGAATAGTACCTGATATCTTTGGATTATATTGCCAAGATTTTTGCTTGTAAGGCACCGAATCACTCTTGAGAGGAAATTCATGGAAAATTTCTTCAAGTCTGAGTGACTTTAGATCGTCATAGGAGTATGCTAGAACATCCATGTACTGGTGAAGTAGGGCAGTAAATTTGACTTTCTCCTCAAGAGTGCAACATTTCTCAATGTTCACCATCTTGAGATTTTATTTAGTACCCAAATCTATTTGATCAAATTGTTGGGAGGAACTTGAATCCTTTTATTGCTGCTTGATGAACCTATCATGCTTATCAAATAACTTCTCAAGAGAAACTAGTCCTTTTGGGATTTTATTCCCTTTGAGCTACAGGAATTATTCACCTACGCCTGGAATTATTTCTTGAGCTAATTTTTGTGGTAGAGGTCCATTACCTTCAAAATGAAGCTATTCAAAGCTATCCGTTTATTCTAGAAAGGTGATGATTTGGTTATCATCTTTGAACACTTTCCAATGATTGGCATTGTCAAAAACACTTGGTCAAAAGACCAGTTTGATGGTGTACTTGTCTCCTTTGAAATCTTGGTGAGGAACCAAGAGAGTCATCGAAATAGCTAATGCATAAGAGTGGTCATTGAATTCTCTGGGCACTGCAGAGATACTGAAAGCATCAAAACTTTCAATTTGATTCTAAACTAGATTGCATTAATGATGCAATCTTCCATTCTTGGTTTGATACAAGTTCCTCACCTGACAAACCAATAGCTCAACATCTCCTTTATCGTGAAGGAGTTTGATGCCCTTGTCTCAAGCAGTCTTCAATTCAAGCAATAACGATTCCTATTTAGCAGTATTGTTGGTGTTGCTAAACTACAATTTATATGAAGAAGGAAAAATATCTCCTTGAGGAGATATTAGAACAATCCCAGCTCTAGATTCGGTAGAAGAACAACTGCCATCAAATTCTAGTATCCATACATCATCAAGAACTATGCTTTCCTCAAATTTTCTTTTAATTGGAGGGGAGAATTCTTTTGCACTTGTACTGCGTTCTACAAATCCTTCTACTCTTTCATCTAAACCAATTTTTAGATTGTCATTTTTAGAAGTTTCATCAGCTAGGACAAGAACATCCTCTATAGTCAGAAAGTAATTACCCATGCCTAAAGACTCAAATAGAATTTGAGCTTTAGGGGCTGATGTTTGAGTGACAACATATTTTTCCTCCTCAGGGAGAAATCTCTACATGACACCTTTAACCAGGATCCTCACTTCATATAAGTCCATGCTTATTTCTTTACCAACATTTTTGAAAAAAATTTGACCAAGAAGGATGCCGAAGGAGGCTGGGACATCAGCCACTAGGACTATCATCTTAATTCTCTTATTTGAGAATGATACAAATGTAAATTGGGTGTCCTTGATTTATCCCAGTAGTGGCACTTATTTATTCTCCATGGAGAAACACCTCCCAAAGGTCTTGTTCAGCATGAGTCCAAGAGATTCTACCACTTTGGTGGGCATGACATTATCAGATGCACCTAAGTCTATGATGCAATTGTTCAGTTGGTGACCATTTATCAACATGGAGACATAAAATGGTTTTGTCTTCCTAGGAGCAGTAGGAGGAGTATTGACAAGGTTATTTTGGGTGGATGTGGGAGTCACGTTTGGAATAGCTGGTCCTACAGGGATGGTTTTATTACTTACACATTGAACCAACTTATCCAACTACTCAGGGTTAGATTGTAGGAATTCAAACTCAGACATTTGAATTTTGGTTTTCTTGACATGGTTGATTATATCAAATGTCTAAAATGAATTTGGAACAGGGGAAGGTAGTTCATCCTTCTAGTTTTTAAGAGGGGTGGTACTGGTCTACGAATTTGAAGTTGAATATGAAAGAATGTTTGGAGTACTTATTTTTTTAGTGATCACCAGGTCCTTTGATTGAAAAGGCAGAGTGGTTCCCCACTTAGCAATTGAAATTGCTGGTTGAGCTTGCTCCTCTATTTTTTCCTTGTCATCTTTCTAGGTTGACTGGTTCTAGGACTGGGTGAATACAATGTATGATCTATCAAATGCTTCACCTTTACTTCTAGGTTCATCCTGGTAATTTAGGAAACCAATGTTGGAGTTGCCAGCTAATTCTTCTTCTCCCTCTATGAAGAGATTAGCGTCATCTTCTGGGTTCAACTTAGGGTGGAAAGAGAAATCAGATTCTGTTTCAAGATATCCAACTATTGAGTTGGTTGGTGCTGCTTCAATGGCAAGCTTCCCCTATGGGGTAGGAAGATGATTGGTTACCCTTGACTCTTGGTAGCGTTGCCTTGGTATGACTGATTGGGGAATGTCCTTCTTGGTATATCTTGGTACAAAGGAGGAGTGGACATCCATTTACTTTCTGAGAGCTAACAACTCATTTTTTAACTTTTACACCATTAGATTAGTGGTGCATGTAGATGGATATTCAGAGGATGAAGAAGATTTACCTCTGTTAGGATCTTTCCTTATCTTCCCCTCCAAGATGAGATCATCTTCCACCTCAGTGGCCAAATCCTAAGCTACGACAAGGTCTATGTGGCTAGCCTGTCCCAGCAAGAAACTCACTTTAGGAAGCTGAGAGTTGATGAAGAAACATTTGAGATTCTTAGCTATCAACTGAGAAATTATAGGAATCCTATTCCTCAACTTGTCAAATTTGGAAATGAAGTCCCTCATAGGTTCATGAGGCTCTTTCTTCATTTGTGTGAGCTGGGCTAGTAGGGCATGTGCATCTTCTACAAGCTTGAACCTTGCTTTGAACTTGGCTTTGAGGGTGTTCCAATTAGTCACAGTCTGGGCCTACAGATGATAGAACCAGTCTATAGTAGTGCCTTATATTCTTTCTAAAAATAGGCTAACTTCTATGTCCTCATACTCCACACCTATCATGCTACAGGTTATGTTGAAGGCTGCAATATGTTCATCAGGATGAACTCTCCCATCACCAAAGAATTTGGGAAAATTCTTCTTGGAACTGTGAGGTAGCTCATGTAGAGGTGGAGTTAGATTGAGTGGACCAAAAGAGTTACCCCAGGGGCCTTGAGCTGCCATTGTATGAATTGTGAAGGGGGGATAAAAAATCTAGGTGGAGTATGTATAGGCAAAGTTCTGCTAGTAGAGGAAAAAGAAGCTTTGCCTTGTATTGGTGACCTGATGTTGGTAGGAGGAAGACTCTTAGTTTGTTGGAGGTGATATGGTGAAGGAAATAGATTAAAATTACTTTGTTGTACTAACTTGAATACAGGGCCAAAAATACCTTTAAATCTCTAGCTTCTTGCATATCATGGAGCTACCAGATTGTAAAGTAAAAATGGAAAAGAATTGGCACTACTTCAGCTTGAAGCTTGAGGCTTTGAACTATGCATTGTTTCTAGTTGGCATGGCACTACCAGAGAATTGACTTTTGAAATTAAATGCTCGATCTCCAGTGTCTCTGGTTTCACAGCTCAGAGTATATAATGGAAATGGATAAGGCTATAGTGATAATGGATAAGACAGAGGTGATGCTTCAATCTGAAGCCTGAGGCTTCAAATTGCACAAAATTATTCTATCCCCAGTGGAGTCGCCAAAAATTATTGGGTGAATATTTTGTCACCAGCTAACTGATGGGCAAAATAGGTGTTTCAACCACAACATAAGGAGATTTATCAGCCAAAACATGTAGGTCTACCACATCAGGATGGAACAAATCTCTCCTCTCATCAAGGGGAGGTTCCTTATAACTATAAGGTACTATATACTATATATATAAGCTGAAAATAACACTCAGGGGTAGGATAACACCATCCATCTCTCTTTTTTCAGAGATGATGTTCACAGATCAAAGGAGAAATCTTGCATAATTACTGAAGGTACTTCTCTTCTTTCAAAAGTAATATTTAGTCAACAACTCGATTCCTTCATGGATAGTAAATGTAACCACGAGAAACACACAAAAGCACACAGTCTTTCATTGCTTCCCTCACTGAAACAGGGTGTAGTAACACAACAGGATGAGGTGTGGCACAAAGTCTCCACCTCAACTACCAAAGAGTGAAATATATGAAGGAAAATGGGGGCACAAAGTCATCCCAATATACTTTACATAGATATAGAAAAATACACACAATAAAGACAATTGTGGCAACACAAAGTCTCTCCACAGTCGGCTTCAGGACACCTTCCTGATTACTTCCACTAGTTCTGCTTGTTAAATTAAATGGACAAGAATGCTTATAGGAAATAGACATAAGAACAATTTCCTAAATAACACAAGCTATTCTAGCACAAATTTTGAAAGGTCACTTATTTTTTCATTCAAATAAAGAAATATGATTAACAATCTGAGCTCAAAATGCCTTTCAATTTGGGTAGAGTTTTGCTTCTATAAAAGAGATCTCCTTTCCATAAAATGAGAGATTAAAATATATAACACTCTAAAAAAGACTTGGGTGTTTTGTTTCATGGAATGGCCCATGATGCATTCAATGCCTTGAATGCATTTGCAGTTCTATCAAGGGGCCATGCTGGAACAGGGCATTGGCCTTAACTGTGGCATGTCAATTCATCTCAAATGTCTCCTTTTGAAGTATGGGCCACCTGGTCCTCTTCCTAATATTTTCACATCTGTCTACTTCACTTTTACTCGATGGAGAAAAATAGGCCACATCTTTAAGTGCTCACGCTCTCTGATGTCCACCTGGTGGACTGTTTTACCAACTAGAGATAACTCCTACACAGATATTTCTAGTCTTTCTACATCATTCCCTCTTTCCTTGTTGTATTTTTTCCTTTTCTTCATGATCTGAGATCTCAAGCTATCTCTTCCCTTTCTAATGGCTCTTCCAGCTTCTTCTTCAGCTGGTTGTTGAGTTTGTTTTCAGGTTTTGTGTCATATTTGAAAATACATGCGCATTTTATTACTTTTAATTTGACATCTGCGGGGACGTCATTAGTCGTTGGTCACTTGAACCACTTTGAACATTAAACCTTTGAACCTTTAAAGTGCATCAGTTCAATGGTTTAATGGTTCAGGTGGTCCTATCAGCTCCTTGGTTTAATTGGTTGAATCATCTCTTCGAACTTGTCTTTGGAATCTTCTGCTTCCTTCCTTCGCTCGAAGCTTCATTTCAAATTTTTAAATTCCTTGAACCTTTGAACCTTTGAACTTTGAACCATTTTGGTTCAAAGTTCAACAGTTCATTACTTTTCTTTGAATGTTTTGGTCCTTCAAACTTTTTGGATCCTTTTCTTTTCTATTGAACTCGTTGAACCTTTAAACTTTGAACTCTTTTGGTTCAAGGTTCAATGGTTCAATGGTTCATTATTTTCTCTTCAAATCCTTTGTTCTTCTAAGTCTCTCAAACTTTATTGAACTCATTGAACCTTTGAACTCTTTTGGTTTAAGGTTCATCGGTTCAATGGTTTAATCTTTCTTCTTCGAAGTCTTCTTTTGTTTAAGTCTTCTGATCTTATTAAACTCGTTGAAACTTTGAACTCATTGAACCATTTTGGTTCAAGGTTCAACGGTTCAACATTTCAACCTTCACTCTTCGAAGCCTTCTTTTCTTTAAGTCCACCAAACTTATTAAACTTTAAAACTTACTAAAGTCTTAAAACTCATTGAACTCTTTGAAGCAGTTGAACTTCTTTGAACTCGTTGAGAGCTTAACTCTTTTTGAACCTTTGAACTCGTTGAACCTTTGAACCTTTCTGAAGTAGGGTTTAATGGTTCAATGGTTCATTCCATTTATTTGAAACCTGCCGATGGACCTTTTGGTTAAACCTCGATGTTATACCAACCTTGAAATTGCCTAAGTGTTTGGAAGTTGTTCCTTTATGAGAGCCCTGTTGAAGTTGTTGAACCCATTGAAGCTGCGAGTCCCTTGACTGAAAATGCTTGAATAATTGAAGAACTTGAGTGCTCAGAACATTTTTTGAGAAGGGATGAGAGAATTTTGGCCTGAAGGACCAAAATAGTTGATATGTTGTCCCCAAAAACTAGTGACAGATTTTGGGAACAACAAACATGACAACATTTTATTTGGCAATAACCTTGATGCACATTATTGGAATTTTCTTTTGAGATATTTCCTAGGAGATACCTTAAACATACACATGATTGGGATTTTAATTCAAGGTATATCTGAAGGGATACCTATAAGGGAATTGGAATAAATTACATGTTTATTTCAAATGTATTTTAAAGGGATTTTATATAACCATGATACCTTTTTATTTGATAAGAACCCTGATGCACACGATTGGAATTTTATTTTGAGGTATCTCCTAGAAGATACCTTGAACATGTACACAATTGGAATTTTATTTAAAGGTTTCTCATAGGAAATACCTCAAAGGGCCTTGGAATATATTACATATTTATTTAAAAGGTCCTTGTAAAGCATTTGATATAAGCATGACAAATTTTTATTTGGCAAGACCAGTGATGCACACTATTGGAATTTTCTTCTGAGAAATCTCCTAAGAGATATCGTGAACATGCACATGATTGGAATTTTATTTCAAGGTATCTCTTATGAGATAACTTAAAAGGCATTGTAATACCTTCCATATTGATTTCAAAGGTCCTTGAAAGGGATTTGATATAACCATGACACCTTCTTATTTGACAAAAACCCTGATGCACATGAATTGGAATTTCTTTTGTAGTATCTCGTAGGAGATACCTTGAACATGCACACAATTGGAATTCTATTTAAAGGTATCTCTTATGAGATAAATTGAAGGGCATTGGAATACATTCCATGTTTATTTCAAAGGTCCTTATAAAGTATTTGATAAAACCATGACAACTTTTTATTTGGCAAGAAAATTGATGCACACTATTGGAATTTTATTTTAAGATATATCCTAGGAGATACCTTGAACATGCACACAATTGGAATTTTATTTCAAGACATATCATAGGAGATACATAAAAGGGCCTTGGAATAAATTCCATGTTTATTTCAAATTTCCTTTCAAAGGATTTGATATAAACATGAAAACATTTTATTTAGCAATAACCTTGATGCACATTATTGGAATTTTATTTTGAGATATCTCTTAGGAGATACCTTAAACATGCACATGATTGGAATTTTATTTAAAGGTATATCTTAAGATATACATAGAAGGGACTTGGAATGAATTTATGTTGATTTGAAAGGTATTTGAAAGGGATTTGATATAACCATGATACCTTTTGATTTGACAAGAACCCTAATGCACATGATTGGAATTTTCTTTCGAGGTATCTCCTAGAAGATACCTTGAACATGCACACAATTGGAATTTTATTTCAAGGTATCTAATAAGATATAAATCAAAGGGCCTTGGAATAAATTTCATATTTATTACAAATTTCCTTGTAAAGGATTTGATATAACCATGACAACTTTTTATTTAGCAAGAACACTGATGCACACTATTGGAATTTATGAGTTTATTAAAATTTTGAGGTGTATGAATTTTAATGACATTGTTGGTATCCAATGTATGAGTTTTTATACCTTGCAGCAAGAACACTGATGCACAAGAACAATGTCATTAAAATGAACTTATTAAAATTCAAAAAGGATATGGTTATATAATATAAGAAACAAGAAGAGGTGTATGAATGGATTTATAGGGATGTAATGAATGATGAGGTAGTCCTCAAAAATGCTACAAGAAAGAATATCAAACTGGAAATGAGACTTGATAGGGAGAAGAAGAAAGAGGATATTGTGAAGCCCCAACTCCCACTAACTCATGAGAACATGTTCAATGCTGACTTTGAGGAAGAACAAAAGGAGGAGGAAGAAGACAATGTTCTTCTCATTAGGAACATGCCATGCATACCTCCACTACAGGCTACTCCAAGTGGACAAAGCCTACCTCTGATATCTGAGAAAGGGGAAGATAGAAACCAACTTGGTCCTTATAAAAGTCCTAAAATTATCTCTAAATATTCTAAGGAAGCTACCACAAAAATCTTGGATCAACTAGATCCGGATGTCATTAACCTTAAGGACTCTCAATAGGGAATTGATTTCTCAGTGGAGGAACTATAGACATTGGTTGGTAGGAATATAGATAAAATTTACATAAGGAAGAAGTCTCCTATAACTATCATGAGAGGATAAATGCCTTAAACTTATATAAAGTGATGAAGAAGAGGCAGAAAGATGGAATCCAACAAGCCAGAGTGGTCATGAAACTTGACCACATAGTACCTTACATTAAACTTTAGCCACTTGACTATATTTAGACACCTTTTATGGGTTTTCATAAACTTGTATTAGGTATTTTTGAGCCTATAAATAGGGTTTTCCCATCATTTTAAACCAAAAAATAGTTGTTAATAGAATTAATACAAGGATCCAAAATTTTTGAGAGTTTGTCTATAGTATTCTCTTGTGTGTGTTATATGATTTCTGATTCTCACATTTTTAGATGGATAATAGTTTATTTTTTGAAAGCTAATTTGGTAATAACACACATTATATTCATCTGTTAGGTTGAGTTTAACACTAAGTTAACTAACTTGATAGTATACTTGCTCTATTGTATTCTTATTTAAAATCAAATGTACCATGTAATTTACTATGAGTGAGTAATTTTCATGCAAAGTATGATGTTAGACATATGAATTTATTTCCTCTAAATCTTTAACTTCATTTATTTAGCTTTTAGAATTCAACTAGAATTGGTAGATGCTAGTTTCATGTGTTTTTGCCTCAAAGTTTAGAAAAATTGGTATCTTTGATCATCTTGATCACAATCTTTTTTTTTGCCATACCCTACTCACTCTTGGATCCACACATGAATCACTTGAGCTTAGTTTATGAAGTAAATATCCATTATTCATTTACATTTTGGGAAACAATTGGAAAAAAATGAAATAATTTTACAAAGATTAGCAAGAATAAGTATCATTGCATAAACATCTGTTGTCCCTACAACAGGGTCCACTAGCAGAATTTCAAAGTGGTGATCACATCTCTAATTTTTATGCCATTTCTAGTAGTAGTTGTATAAAAAACTAAAGCCCCAAGTCTTCAAGGATTTAAAATTGAGTTTCTTACTTTCCCCGTGTTCCTTGGTGACACAAAGATCACAATAAGTACATCAACAAGCCTAATAAAGTAGCCTTTAAGAAATCAATCAAGTGTCCTTGAGATACCTACATGCTTGGTTTCAAGTAAAAATATACTATATCCAGGGGTCTGGTAGTCTTAAGACCTTTTTTAGGCTTGTGGAGGCTATTTGAACCATCAAATGCATGAACTATTGAGATGAATAACTGCAATATAGAGCTCAAGAAGGATACATGTGAGGTTAAAATAGGGATAAAGAAACACAAATGTACATCTACAACTAGCTTCAAGATCACTGTTATAGTTAAGTGGGTGAACCATGATTAATGGAGACTTTAAGGGTATATAATTTCAAGTAGGGTAATGAGATTGTTAAGAGATCATCATACAAAAATAAAATCATGGGTAATTTGTGTATTGTCAAAACTCCCAAAGCATCTTTATACCCTATCACAATCAGTATAAAGGACATCACATCATGCATAGTGGTATATATAGGAGAGGTTTATTTTCATAATGTAAGAATGGTGAACATGTGAAGAAGATAACATTCTAAAAGGAATGCATTAAGTTGTGGACTTTAGAAGAGAGCTCAAGGAGACAAACTAAATTGAATATTCAATTAAATGAAATCTTCACCTACAGATGCTTAAGGGACTCAGAAAATATGTTGACATTTAAGACATTGAAGTAATAAGGTCTTGCATATTTTCAAAGTTTATAAGATCTTGTTATGTTTGAAGAATCATTTAAGTTTGTTTCTTAATCTTTTCATCCCAACATATAATAGGTTTAGTAATTGATCCTAAATTCACATAGTCATAGAAGCTAGCCTCATAACTAGAGGTTTGGTATAAATACATGCATCCCCTAGCCTTAAATCATTCTAATGTTAGTCCAGATATGAATCAGATCTGAGTAGTCTGATTTCAACTGGGTGCTATTTGGGTTATTAACATAAATCAAAAGAGATCTATTTGTCTTTGTTGTTGCAAGGAAACTTTCTTTTCTACCCTACCTTAATCCCTCATTTTGAACTTTTTAAACATGAATCACTTTAGATTAATGGTCATTGTGTATATCCATTTGTTTATTTAAGAGTTTGGGCTTATATTGGTAAATATAAATCAATTTACATAATAAAAAATTTAGGTATATTATGTCACTACCATATTCCATTTGTCCTTACAATAGGGTCTACTTGCATACTAGAAGGTGGTAAGTTGTAACCACCTAATCTCTCTAGTAAAACTAAGTGAAGCCCCACATTGTCACTACCATATTCATAGTGTCCCTATAATCTGATAAATGGTATTTTATTTTTTGCATTACATCCTTGACACAAGCACACATCAATAGTCTAAAAGGACTTGAGGATGAATTTGAATATTATCAACCTACTATTTCCTATCATGCAATTTTAGGTATCAGTACTCCTCCAAATATTAAGGTGGTCAATTTACTCAATAAATATAAGTTGATTATATTTATTTACTCTGGGAGTACACAAAAATTCATCAACAATAAGTTGGCTACTCAATTAAACTATTTCATATACCCAGCTCCAGAATTTCAAATCCTAGTTAATGGTGTGGGTATAGTCAATTGTTTTGGTAAATGCCATAGGATAAAGATATGAGAGACTACCTCTTATATTATCTTATGTTTTCTATTATCATGGATGGGGATAACATTTTTTGGATTGTAATGGCTCACCACTTTATGCACAATTGAGATGGATTTTGAGTAAATATTCATTCTCATTCATTTAAAAGGAATGACATTTGAACTGGATGGTTTATTGGATAAATCTACATAATTGGTTAGTTTTCACTAGATGATGAAGATGATAAAAAAGGTGCAAAGTAATTATTGTGTGACTATTTTCCATAGAATTTAAACCAAATAAAGAGTCTACCCATATTGAATTACAACTGGTGGAGTCTACCCATTTTTGTCTTATACACCCACTTGACTCCTTTGACCTCTTTTCCTTTTGTACCATGCTTTACAATAGGGCTCACTAATGCCTAGGCCAACCCAAGGCCTCCCTAAACTCAACACACATTCTTAAAAATTATATGATTTTTTATTAAAAATTGATTGAAGTATATACATGTAGAGTATTTGAAATTATATTTATTGTATTATTTTATAAAATTTTAGTATTAAAATTAAAAAACCCTATTTGCCTAAAAAATAGTCATGTACATGGTCCTTCAATAGAAGGCTCACTGACATCATAGCTAGGTGTGCTCTAGCAGGGCCAAAAATATTACAATAATACAAGTAGACTATCTGAATGTTAGTGATTTCATAACATAAAGTGCTAAACAATGAATAAAAGGGCTAAGTCAACACAAATAAATCACACATTTTAGATAGAGTAAAAAGATATATTGAACACTATTAAGATTAAATACCTAAAAATAAGGATCTATAGAAATGACAATAATAAATATTGTCAATGCTTCAGACACTCTACAACTTGCTCTGTT
Organism: Torreya grandis; assembly: GCA_037957365.1. NCBI lineage: Eukaryota > Viridiplantae > Streptophyta > Pinopsida > Cupressales > Taxaceae > Torreya > Torreya grandis. Next base: position 446,977 of record JARHVA010002169.1, on the reverse strand, counting down.
CCGATCTATCAATGTTCTACATTGTATGTTAAAAAAAACTAATAATATGTAGGAATAAGAATATATTTGGTCAGACATTTTTGGTGGTTTTTGTTCCTCTTAAAAATTTGTTAAAATTATATGGACCTTATTTTGTAAAGTAAATTTGAATTTCAAATTCATTGCAGACTCTTGCCTATTTCTGAATGCAAATACACCTCGGGAGTAATCAAGTTGAATTAAAAGCAAGTGATATATTTAATATATTAAAATGATATTTATATATATTATATTAACATATATAATATTTATTTAAAATATATACTAAAAATATATATTATACAATGTAATATAATATTACAATATTATATAATATATAATATATTTTAATAATAATATTATTATTATATAATATATATGCTAATATAGTTTATAAATCAAATTATAATTATATTATATATTTTAGTATAATATATTTAATATAAAATATATAATTTATATATAATATTATTTAGTTTAATACACACACACACATATCATGACATATAATGTATGTATATATGTATTGGTGAGAGGGGTTATGTAAAGCGAAATAGTGTAAAATTATAATTGATAGTTAAACCTAATAATTCCAAACCTTTGACAATGTCAAAATATTAATTAAGTTCATCTTTAAAGATAATTGTGGGTACAAACTGACCAAGATCTAAATTACCATCCAATGATTTAGTCTATCATCGCTTACATTTTGTGTGTAAAGAGATAACCTCTTAACATGTAATCTCTATGTCAAAACTGCAACTCCCTTGGTTTCAATCAGGGCACATCTATATTCACTGAATAAGGAGCTCAATTATGGCTGAACATGTTTTGTCTTGGTGATTACAATGGAGAAATTGCTTTCATTATAATGGTTCTAAGAAAATTAAAAGCAACCAAGATGAATTTTGGGTTTAGAAATTGGATAAAAAATTGAATTGGACATATATGTTCCAAAGACACCATCTATTCTATGTATGCCTACTATGCCTAGTGATGATGCATTCTGAACTATACCACCATAGTCTTGTTTCTCTTAAAGATAATATTAATGTTACATCTTAAAAAAAATGTGGATGAAAATCCACTTAATATTATGCAAGAGCCTATTTCTAAATCAATACCATTGGTTCCAAATTTCCATGATGATAATTTTACTTCTATTTCCATACTTGAACTTCTATAATTTTCATTGTAATATGGTCTTGCAGTGGATTATTGAATTTTTTTTAATGAATCTTATGATCCCCTGGATGTGATCCAAAACCCATGGTGGGAGACCCATAAATTGTAATTTTTTGGGACTTGTATAATTCTTGAAGCTTATATCACAAGGAAAAACATTATATTGATAGAATGCATATGGCCTTGGTGGATTGCAATATTCTCATCATATTAACATCCATGTAGAATAGGTTTACTCATATCAATCTCTAACAATACCTCAGTGTAGGGAGAGATATGAGTTGACACTCAACCAACTTGTCAATAAGAATCACTAGAGGTTTGTGATTCTAGTAATTTTTTTGTGTGGTACATTTTATAATACAACTTGAGGTGGTATTGTCATGTTCATTTTTTGATTGGTATCACATTTAGTTCATTCAGATTAAATTTGTAAGATGGATTGATCTTAAAGTTTATATTGGATGAGGCCAATATAGTGGCCCCATACTATAATAGATTTTTTGATTCAAAGAGTTTCATTTCTCGGTCATGCTCAGGGTCACCCTTCATGTTTCTCATAAGTAGGATATTTCAGTACCACAAAGTGTGGTAGAAAGGGTTGAAGGGATAGCTCTAATGCAAGAGGGTTATGCAAGACATATTATGAATCAAGCAGGCCATATTTGGATGCCTTTTAGGTGTTCTTCTCAATGAGATATTTTTTTCCCTCCAATGCTTTAATCATTTGTAATGATGATTGTGAAAAATCCCCACCTTGGTTTAAAGTAGTCATTAATGTTGACATCAAGGGGGATGAATATGTATTCCCACTCGATGTATGATTAATGTTTGATGTGATTAATAGACATAAAAGAGGAACGTCCTCCATATTGGTCTTTACATATTTAATATCTAACCATATTAGATGTTTATTGTGTTATTAAATTATTTAAATTAATTGACCGAGTCACAAGTATAAATTCAAGAAAGGTGACTCGCTATCATAAATGATTTGAATAGGTGAATTTCATCTCAAAAGTATTCCATGGGGGCTAAAAATTAAGGAGTTACAACCCTATTAGACAATTTCATAATGTAAATTAACAAATATAAATAAACTTGTTAATAAGAATAATTGTAATAAATGATAAAAATTTGTAATTATTTTTATATTTAAAAACTATGTTTATTATTTATTTTTATTTATCATGTTTAAATCTTTAAATATTTTTACTTAATAATTAATTTTAAATTTTTTTCTAGAGTGATTAGTTTTTGCCTCCTCATAAAATGAAATATTTTTGAATGCAATGTTATTTTACTAAACTCCTTATTCATATTCAAGTGGTGATAAATAGAAGTAAATCCATACTGATAAAAAAATTTAAACACTGTCACAATACCATTGCAAATACTTTGACAATTTTCTACAAGTCTAAATCTCTTTGAATCTAGATAAGGTTCTATCCTTCACCCATAAGAATAAAAAGAATCCCTTTGCCATTTACCAAAATGAATCATGCTAAATTTTGTATACAAATCCACCTCTAAATCAATTTTAATGACTTGACATGCATGTTAATAGTTGTTTATATATTCCACTTGAACTAGTACAATCAAATATTTTAAAACACATTTCATACTTTGTATAATTTTGCCTAATTCATGTGCCCCTGATATTTAATTAAACAACCACAAACCGTTTAGATAGTGGTAGTTATCTAGGTTTCATCCAAATATTCTTGAACATGTAGATCTTTAACTATGGCTTGTAAATATGGGTCATTTTGTTTGACTAAGACTCAAAATAACAATAACTTCCAAATGGTTATGTAGCATTAAATAATTAATTTTATTAGCAAACCTCATCCATATGCATATTATAATACAATCATTAACTAATGGTTTATCACATAATATAATTTTTTAGTCTTCAAAGCATATCCAGATATCTTTAGAGCATCTAGTACAGGTCTTTGGATCACCCTATACAGGTCTTAAGAGCATTCCTAGGCTTCTTTAGAGCATCCTATGTATGTCTTCGAAGCACACTCAGAGCACATTTAGAGCAATTTTGGAGCATCTTTGGAGTGTATTTAGAGTGTTCAATCTTCAGAGATCACTTTCCAAATCCTCAAAATTGTAGCCGAAAGAATCAACAATATTATACTCAAAACTACTATACTCAAAACTTTGAAGCTTGCTTACTGTACTCAAAACTATGATATTTATCCAAGTTAGACATAATAACAAGGTAAATAATCATCATTATATTGAAAATAAACAAATAAAAAATTACATTCATATCCTAATTAGATCAAACTTTACCTGTTAAATACAATATAATATATATCCAAATGCAACACTTAATGGACAATTTATATAACTATGATGAGCTATATGAAATGATCATCATTTCTCCCCCACACTATCTTTTTCAAGTCCTATCATAAAGAATTCAACACTTTACCTTTTTCATAGTGAGTACTTTTTATAATTTAGGTCCATAACTAACCATTCTGGAATAGGACCATAAATCAGGTTCTCTTCACTAAATAGATTGAATTCACTCAAAGGATGAGTGAAAGTCAACTTGGGCTTCTTGGATTTTACTGGAACCAAGGCCAGCTCAACTTATATCTTAGGGGCATCTACAGGAACTAGGTCTAGTGATATTTCCTTCCCCTTTTCTTTCTCTACCTCCTCAGCTTGAGCTTCTTCTTCATCAGACTCATAAGCACTGGACAACATTCTAAGTGCATCCTCAACTATTTCACCAGGGTCTAGGGCTACCATGTGAATATACTCTACATGTGATCCTTATTATTTTACTTGGGTTAAAGATGATGCAATCTCATCTAGTTTTCTTTCTTCTAGTCTTTGCTCAACCTATACTTTAGGATTTTGTGTCGCTATTTGTGGTTGTGTTGGTGGAAGCCTAAAAGACTCTTCACTGAGTAATTGGTATTGCCTTGGCCTTAATTACCATATATCATCTCCTCCTTTTTGTTCCCTTAGTAGTCTAGACTCAGGTCTTATGTTTCATTCTTTCATACTCCTAATGATCTCAGAGTAATTGGATGCATTGGTGTAGATTGAGTTAAAAACGCAAAGATTATGCTTATATGGTATGTTCAACATCTATTTGGCCTTCAAGTGTGCCTTAAATCTTCCATATGGATCCCACTATCTTAGCTCATCCATTTGTATATTAAATGATGATCTATGTCTAGATGCTACCTCAATGTTGTCCCATTGCTTGAATATGGTTCTACCAATGGTAATGGGGAAGTTTTGAAGTAATCCATTTATTTTGGTCTTGTAAAGACCATTTATCCCATCATAGAGCTAGTAAGCCACCTCCTGTTCTGCTAGCTTGTTGGGTACATAAACATGCAGTCTAAGAGGGGTGCATTAGGTTACCTTAACCCTAATGATAGTACAATCTAGATACAACTAAATGTCTCTAATAATATCCACATATTTCTTAATTAGTGGGCTGACCCTTTCCATAGGATGATTAGTTATAGCCTCACTAAGTGATGGATAGACACATTCATAGATAAATTAGATGTGATCCCTATATTTGAATATGTATAGCTTTGAATAATATTGTGTAACTATCTGAGTTCTACTGGGTGACCATTCCCTGAGGTTTGGGAATTTTGTGGTAGAAAGAAAGGCATCTAGAAGTTATGACATCATATAAAATTGGGTTTTTTTCCTCTTTATAATTGTAGAGATCTATGTACTTAAAGCAATGATAATTACCTCACTTAAAGGAGGGGTGATCTATTTATAAACCATAAAGTAGATAAAGGGCACCCAAATTTTGTCTACATATGTAATGGTTGCATTCCCACACAACCTATTCATCATTTCCATAATCATTCGAATCTTGGGTTTAAATTGGCTAATGGGGATGTTTTTGTTGAAGTCAAAAAAGACTTGGTTCCCAAAATATAACCACAGGGAAAGGATACTTTTTATATCATTCTATTTATCCCACTTATTGATTGAGGTTAGGTCTATTTGTGGTTTGTGCAATTTGTCATAATTCTCAAAATCTATGGGAGAAATGCAGGCCATTTTATTTTGAGTATGCCCATTAATCAACATTCCTTTATCTATTCTATCATCCTTAAAAATGGAAGTAAGGATATCAATACAATGGATTATCTCAGGCTTGGATGTTGTATAGTGTATATCAGTAATTTGTATAACAACTATGTATTAGTAGCATATTTTGGTTAACACATTCTCCTCCTCCTCTCTGGTGATGGCAGGTTATTCTTCAATGGTCTAGAAAAGCTTAGATCAATTATTGTATCATGTGTTTAGAGCGGTGGCATCAAACTTTATGTTTTTAAAAATATCCCTTCTGCATTTGAGGTCAAGTAAAGTTCCACATCCTCCTTGGAAACACCTCTTTGAGTTATCATGGATATGAATTTCATCAAATTACCCATTATTAGACTATAGTTCAGTGCCTAAATTGAATTATCCTTACATAGACAACAATCCAACTCTCCTTAGATTGATTACAATGATCATAAGGTTGAATTAAGGCTCTTGTACTTTCTAGGAATATTTTGAAGGTTTATGCATAGATCTAATGGTGGCAACAAGTCCAAACTATGAGTTTCATGCCTTAGATTTGTTTGGATTGAGAATTTATACCTTTGCCTTTTATGGGTTCATAAAATATTCAAATTTGTCATGTCTTACTTATTTGGTGTCATCGTGGCATCTTTATGACATATAGCTCATTAATATTTAAAAGTGATGGTTACCCTTTGAAAAAATACTCTTCACCTCATACCCTTAGATTTCCTTGCATGGATCAACATGGGCCATTAATTTTGATTCGAGGGATAAAACACCATTAGCTACCTTGTGATACTCTTCATGATTGTGACACTTATCACCATTACATGTGTTATGGATTTATTGAAAAGTCCACCTTCATCTCACATCATTGAATCTTCCTTGCCCATATGAGTGCATTCCATTTGATCTTGATCTAATGGATTATGTCATTTACTCTCCATATCATTGATCAGAATGTGTATGTTCAACCATGCACCATCAATTTTTGGGAAGATGCTCAAGCTTTAATTCATGACCTGTTGTTTTAACACTTGATGTTTCCATGCTTGCTCTGAGTTCTTTTGAATTTTCAAATTTGATCATACCCCATGTAGTTAGACATCACATTTATTGTAACAACAGCCAAAACCATATCATCTATCCAATTAGAAACACCACCATAATTGGTTTACATCAAATCCTTCTCATCTAATTTAAGTTTTAGTGCTTAGAGAACCACATGATTTGCATTAGTGTGGTCGAGTAATAGTTTTAGTTGGATCATCTCCATGTCCACTCTCATAAGTATTAGTATGGGAAAATTAGCTCGTATGTTACACAAGGGTATCAATAAGTGCATTAAGTACATGTAAACTATCAATCTCTATAACATCCTTCACTATAGAAGGGATTGTCTCAATCTAAAGTGGTTATTTGATAGATATTATCATAGGTTGATTAGGCACATGATATACACCCAACATATCCTATTGAAAGCCTTTTTATTATCCCTAAAAACTCTTAATAATAAAATTAATAAAGAATTTCATTCAGGATATTAAACTTGCATTGAATTTTCCTCAAAAAATATGAAAGAACCTCATTGTTGTTAGAAGATGGGACATCATAACCATCCACCATTAGTCCCAAAAATTCTTTTTCATTAATGAATGGTGGAAGTAGTGGATTGAGAAATGTTTGAATTACATTAGAAGTGGCATATTAGTTTTTGAATTAATGAATAATGAGATTTTTTTTATTTTTTATATCTCAAACTAACTGCTAACAATTTGACATTATCATACTGTAGGAATTACATCTCTCTCTATAAGATTCTCATTTGTCAATTTGGCATGTTACTATTTAATCAAATTCACCTACAATAAGGTAGGGGTCCCATGCCGAGGAATTATTGATTATTTTTGAGGGTGTGCTACAGAGAAATTGTAGGGTTATTTTTCTTAATTTACAGTCTTATGTTCTTAGAAAATTTGTGAAAAATACATTGCTTAGAAAAATTATGAGTATTTTACTTAAAAAAAGTTATTTGAAAATAAATACATAATATGATTAGATACAAATCTACAGTTGGAAATAGTGAATTCATATTATATGAAATAAAGAGTTTCTAACATTATATTACAAAAACTATAACTGACTGTAGATGCATGAATACATGCATCTTAGTAACTATGTATTACAAAAAGCTGCCAACAAGGCCATGGCATACATGAGTAAAAAATGCCAATTAGTCTTGTTCACAAAAACTAATGAACACATCTCTAGCTCACTTTATGGCACCTACAAGCAGAAACACCAAGAAACACATCTCACAGTCAAACTTCAAAATTGAAGTTAGTAAGCAATCATTCTAGTCTTAATAAATTGGAGAAATAAACCAAAGGATTTGAGTGGATAAATAAACTCATTGAGACATATTTATTGGCACTTTAGCTTAATTTGAATCTGTTCAACTGAAGAATTGCATGTCACTAATTTATTTTGTAGCTCAATCCCTGATGGTTAACTAAAATTTGATGATCATTTTGTAAAGTATAACATACTTGATTCATTTGTATAATTTGTATGTAATTTAATAGTTCATAGAATTTTTATAACCAAGTCTGAAGGGACATAACATTATTCATTCACATTACTTGAAATTAATTGATTGTCCATCTGCTTTACTACCAACTGTCCCATGCCAAATGTCATCTACAACATTAAATTTAATGCTTATGATACATGATTTTGACTTTGTGATACGTGATTACATATTTTAATTTAATTCCTCTAAAACATTAATGTTTGATAGATTTTCTCTTCAAAGTAATCTACCTAATTTGTTGTGCACATAGTGAAGTGCTTTAGAGTTTTAAATTTGTACCCATGATCACATTTTTGACCCCATAATGTTAAATGAAGCAAAAACTCAACCCATTTTCATGTTACATGGAATTATGCAATACGTTAAAGATATAAAAATTTATTTAATTTTTTTTAAGAATTTAATATTATTTCTATACTATTAACAATATATAGATATATTATAATTTATATAATCTTGATAAATGACATTTTTGTGATTTTTGTATTGAAATATTTTTTTCAAGAGTAAAGTTTCTTGGCTTACAGTTTCTTATTTATATTTAATTGATTTTACATTGATGTGATTAGGCCCTATCAAATTCATAATTTCTACAATTACATCACCAATAAATGATGATTTTCAAATCACTTCACTACATATCCAATTGATAATGATGCATGTATCATTTACTTCCATTAATAAAAATGCACCTTTTGTGATGGAGAAGGGATAATCTTCATTAAGTTTCTCAAGATTAGCTATTATCATTTGCATGTTGCTTGAATTTTTTTGTGTACATATAATATAACACAATAAGAGGCTTTGATATTGGGTTTATCGAGTAAACACACTTTATAATTAAAATCTGTAAAAACATATGGATGTTATTAAATGGTAGTTAGTTAGGTATTTTATATTTATCAAACTAAATAATAAACTATAATAGCATACAAATAGATTATACAATGATTAAATATGATGCACTTCGATAAGTTTTTAATTAAAACATACCCCCAAATAAAATATACATGTTAATACAATGCTAGTGTTGCTTACATGGTCCATATTGGTATTAATGATGAATATTAAATTTATAATATTCATTAACTAAGGCACCTAGAAAATCAATCATTCACATTTCTTGAAATTAATCAATTGTCCATCTGCTTTACTACCCCATGTCCCATGCCAATTGTCATCTGAAACACCAAATTTAATGCTTCATAATACATTATTTAACTTTCCTGATATGTGATTACAAATTTTAATTTAATACCCATTACCTACCAAACATTATTAATGTTTGATATATTTTCTCTTCAAAGTAATCTGCCTCATCTATTATGCACATGGTGAAATGCCATAGAGTTTTAAATTTATACTACTAATCACATTTTGACCCCATAATGTTAAATAAAGTAGAAACTCAACCCATTTTCATGTTACATGGATTTATACACTACGTTAAAGGCATACAAATTCATTTAATTGTATTAAAAATATAATATTTTGGTATTGATAAGCTGTAAAAAAGGGTGCATATTCCTATTAAAAAAAAGCCCCAGGGGTAACAAAATAAGCTGATGACCACAAAAAGTGGAACAACAATAAACAAACTAAAAACTAGTAGAAGAGCATAAAAAGACCAAAGACCAGTCATAGGAAAAAAGAGCCATACTAGTTAAATAGATCTTTCCAATATTCCTTGAGGAAAGCTATGAGTTCTTCCTTACTGTTAGTCTTACCTTTCATGTCCATTTCTTCACCTAAACTAGCCTGTAGGATAGACAAAGAAGTAGCAGCATGGTGGATAACTTTCATGCACATGGTGGTCATCACTTTCATTTTCTTCTTAAGAGAATGCATCCCATTCTTAACCTCCAAATAGTTTTTAGTTTGAGTACAATTGCCACAAATTTTATCATTGGTAGCTTCTTTCACAAGAGCATCCATAGACTCAATATCTTCCTTATCAGAATCATAGAAGGAATTATTTAATTACTTGAAGTAGCTTGTGCCCTCTTTTTCTTCCTACTGGTTAGGAGTGGATTTGACCTTTATGATTTCAACTTCATTCACTAGATTAGAGGTCGAGGAGTAGTCAATAATTTTTAACACTGTGGTTTTATCGCCTGCTAATTTGATAGATCTCTTGATGCTCAACTTCCTACCTATGCTCCCTAGGATCTCATTACCAATATTTTTCCTAACATCCTCCTCCCCTTGCTCCTAGTGCTCAAGATGCTCCTTGTCCATAGTTGAATTTCCCTACTTTTCTTCCCCAACAATATTTTAGCTTTTTTCTTACCCACCTTTTTGGGCATAGATTTTTCCTGAGTGTCTCCCTTCCTCTTCTTGTTGCCCAAGTGTGATAGGCTAATCTTTAGTTCACACAACCCATCAACCACTACTTTTTATGATTGGCTAGGGGACCTAGTTGCAATACCCTTCAGAGTTGAGAAAGTAGTTCCCTATAAAAGAGGGGTCTTGGAGCCTTTTTTAGAGTGGGGTTATGAAACTAGGGAATTTGTTATCAAATCCTTGGGCTTATGGGGAGATCTAAGGGGGCCCAAGGAATCTTTCAAGATAGGGATAGAGGCCTTGTTTTTAAAAGGACTACCAAACTTGACACTTAAAGGAATGTTATCATATGATTCAATATCATGGGCCTCATCAACAAAATGATATTTAATGGGTTTAGGTAGGCAAAGTGCTATGTGGAAATGATAGAGATGAAAAATTAGGCCTTGGTGGAGTGAGATGGTAGTGACTGTAAGGTTTCTTTCATGTGCACTCTTGGCATTTTTAGATAGAGGAATGAAGAGACAATAATAGGTAGTATAAAAAATTCATAATCAATTTATGATGAAAATGGTTTAATAGAGAAAAGTGATAATGATATTAACACTTAAATCTACCTTCCAAAGTAATATATTTCATAATAATAAAATAGACCTTGTCCCAAGGGTAGAAGAGACTTTCCCTATCAAAGCCACCTTGCATTTGAATCAGTGTCTTGCCTTCTTTGAAGAAAATTTTCATACCTTTAGGGTCTTAGAATTTGGTTAGTTTCTTTATTCTTTGGCCCTCACATCATAGACCTATGGATTTAATAATAGTATCTTCATTTACTTTTAATTATATTCCACCAACTTGAACCTTACGATCCACATCCCAAGATGCAACAAATTGGGCTGAATTTTTTTGTCAAATATATTGAGGCATTCCAAGAAAGGAGAAATTCATACCTCATAGAAAATGATCCAAAGCATGGTGTCTACTTTAAACTCAGCATAGGATTGTGGCTCTATTCTAACCTTGTCTCTACCCATGATTAAGATCTTCCCTGTATTAAGAAAAGTATTACTCAAAAAAATTTAGCAGCCAAGAATAATGCATCTTGATGCAAAAGAGTCTATAAATAAAGGTGTAACTATCATCATTTATCCAACACTTATTACCACTCAAACCCCTAAGCTCAACCTTCAAATCATTCATATTAAATAATTAATAATTTCTAGTGTAGTGTAACTTGTGTGGGCTATCAGTTGGAGAACGCACCACTAGGAATTGAATCTACCTCATGTGACATCCAGGTAGATGTCTCAAAGTTTTTCCAAAATGAATTTTACTGATGTGGCATTTTCCATAATTTAAAGTGTACTCTTGCATCATCTTATCAATGTAGATGACCACACCTATTCACCCATCTAAGTGGTAAATGTCTATCATGAGACCCCTAATTAAAATATACTCTAACCAATAATGTTTTATATAGGTCATTGACTTGAATAAGGTCAAACCTTCAATTGGAGGTGATATCTAACATTGGTAGGTATATTTTTGAGGTTCCTCCAACATCTTATAGGGAAAATATTGATTCCCAAATTGGCCATTGCATTTTCCACTTGGTTTCCCTCTATATAAATATGCTTAACCTCAAATCCCTCAAAACTAAGAAGCATTTTCTTTATGTATTGTATAATGTCATCAATCTTCCAACCCACCCTTGATTTATCTTTAACAAAATCAATAATAAGTTTTGAATCACCTTTGACTGAGATGTTTTAAATTCCAATGGTAAGAGCCACCTTGAGATCCCAAAGGAGGGCCATAGCTTTACCAACATTATTAGGGTTTTCTCCCATTCCACCAACATAGGCCATAACAAGATATCCATTTTTGGATCTTAGTAATCCTCCCCTACTTACTTAAACTAGGTTACCTTTAGACAGCCCCATCAAAATTGAGCTTCATCCATCCAACAGAAGGGGGAGTCTATTTGGTGGAAGCATGAGAAATCCTCTTAGAGTTATCATTTCTGCAAGTATGGACCAGGATGCTCCACTGATTGATTATGATTTCTTCCAACTCATTAGGATGGAATTTTGCATATTTTAAAGTGATACAAGAGATATTTTCTTGAAGTAATTTAGTAAACTTATGGAAAAATTCCTTGGGATCTCTAGCTTTGCCTCCAAATATCCTATTATTAGGCTCCTTCCAGATTTCCTAGGTTAAGATGGAGGGAATCTAGGCCTATATCTCCTTACATAAAGGGTGGATAAATGGGGAAAACCAACTTATAATGACATTTGGGAGGTCATGATTCGTGCTCCAGAAGACTCCCAAGCTCTACAGAGCCAAGCTTCACACCTCTTAAGAGAACTCACAATGCAAAAAGAGGTGGGAAACTAATTCTTCCTCTTTTTTACATAGTGCACATCAATTAGGAATTTGGAAGCCATTAATATAGGTATTATCTATGGTAATGATATTATTACCATTAAAGAGCCACTAGAAATGATTTATTTTGAAAATAAAGTTGTGATTCCAGACCCTTATTCATAAGTTTGGGTCCTTGTTAAACTCAAGGAACAAATTATATGTTAAACTGACTGTAAAAACTCCCATTTTATCTTGGGCCCAAATCAATTTATCCCTCGAGGGGAATATACAAATTCTATAGTTTCAGAGGAGAAGCTACAATTCCTTAGTAATTAGGAGAAGGTCAATGTGGTCTTGATAGTAGTGTGACAACTATTTCTAGTCATTGTTACCAGGCAAAAGATAATCAACAGTTAATCTCCCAAAGTGAGCAATGGCTCTAGTATTTGGAAGTTATGTATCTTATAGATAGGGATTCCCTTCAACCAAATATCCTCCCAAAATTTAATGTTTATACCATCCCCTAATTTCCACTTAATCCCTTGATGCAAAAGGGTTTTACTTTGTAATACATTGTTCCAGATCACCTATACTTTAGGGATACCATAAGTGTGAAGGAAAACATTAGGTTTGGTATTTGATAGGTAATGTTATCTCACAATACTATTCCACTCCTTGCTTCAACTCATGAAATTACACCTAATTTTAGCCAAGAGGGCTTTTTTGGTTAGGTGATTTTTTCTAATTCCTAATCTTCCTTGAAATTTATGTTTTCATACTTTATCCCAAGTGACCAAGGCCATTATTTTTTCTTTTCCACCCCACTCCATAGGAAATTCCATTAAATTATTTCAAAAATTTCTACTATATATTTAGAGATTTTGAAGAGGGAAATAAAATATATAAGAATTCCCTGAAGGGAGGCCTTCACAAGGTGATATTTTCCATCTTGACTCAGTAGCTTTCCTTTCCATCCTGCCAACTTCTTTTGAATTATTTTAAGGATAGAATTATAGAATAAGGGGGAAGAATCTTTAAAAACTAAGGGTAGGCCAAGATAAGTCTTGGGAGTTCACCACTCGAACAAGCAAGAATCCTCATGATTTTCTATTGAAGGTCTAAGGATGTGTTGAAAAAGTAGACTAGGCTCTTATCATGGTTGATACATTATCCAGAAGCATCCTCATAATCCTTGAGAAATTCCATCCATTTCCTAGCTTCCACCATTGAGGAAAATCTAAATAAGATAGTGTCATCAACAAATTGTTGTATGGAAGTAGGATATGATATTGAAGCATGTTTAATACCTTTGATTTCTTAGGATCCCAATAACTTTATGAGACTTCTGCTAGGAACTTCAGCCATAAAAATGAATAGGTAGGGTGACAACTGGTCTCCTTGACTAAGACCCCTTCTTGCATTGAAGAATTCCCTATAAAATCCATTAATAAGGATAAAGTACTAGATGGTAGTGACACATGCTTTAATGAGTTGCATAACTCTATCATGGAATCCCATTTTCTCAAGTATTTTGAAAATAAATCCTAAATCCACTCTATCATAACCCTTAGATATGTCTAATTTTAAGACCATCCTAGGTAAATTCTTTTTTTTCATAGAATGAATGTATTCATGAGTGGATATAGCAATATCCAAAATTTGTATACTTAAAAATTATCCCTTCTAGATATTACTAATTAAATGATCCAAGATCAGCTGAAGTCTACAAACCAAAATATTAGAAAATACATTGTAGATGGTATTATAAAGGCTAATGGGCTTGAAGTCCCCCATATAAATAAGATCTAATTTATTAATAACAAGTGATATAAAGGTGTGATTTAGATGTTTTGATAATTTTCCAGACTTAAATAAATTTGAGGCTTCCTTAGTAACATCATGCCCCACAATCTCCCATAACTCTTGGAAAAAGGCCAGAGGGAAACCATTCAGGCTTGGGGCCTGATAAGCCCACATCAAAAAGAGATAAGCTTTAACCTCATCTTATGTTATAGGTTTTTTTAGGAGGCTATTATCTTCATCATTTAGTTGGGTAGGGATAATATCAATTAAATCTTATTTCTCCATTCTATCTTGTACTACAAGAAAAATTCTAAAAGTAGTTGACAACGACCTGCCCCATTTGAATATCTAATTGGACCAAAGATCCATTCTCATCCAATAACTTTTAATTTTGTTTATCTTCCTATGCTTCATAGTAGATTAATGGAAGAAGGTGGTATTCCCATCCCCTTCCCTAAGCCATTGCACTCTGGATTTTTGCTTCTAGAATATTTCCTCCTTTTGTAAAAAATTAATCCATTCCTTCTTTAAAGAGTCCTCTTGCTTCACCATATCATTATTAATGTATCCATTGAGCATCTTCTACTAAATATCAACAAGATTGGTAGATATCCTCATTTTGTCCTAAAAAATGTTTACAAAAGTATACCTATTCCAACCTTTGACTTTATTTTTAACAATATTTAACTTGTAAGCTAGCCTAAACATGGGGGATCCTTTAACAATAATGTTCTACTAGCTATCCAACTAGTATCTGAAGCTCGAATGTTGGATCCACATACATTCAAAACTAAAGGGGAAATGGCCTTTATTATCCCTATCCTTCCAAGATAAAGGGAGGGGGTAGTGATCAGAGGTTGTCTTAGGGAGAGCTTCAAGGTGATAAGTGCTAGTGTAATCTTAATTGGGGGATTCTAACACCCTGTCTAGTCTAACTTGTATTAAATTCTCACCTCTCCTATGATTAGACCAAGTGAAGTGTTGTCCTTGAAGATAAATATCTATTAGGCCTATGTTATTGAGAAACATAACTAAGTCAATCATGCTATCAATTTAATCTAAGATACCACCATTATTTTTCAAAGGATAGAGTGGTGAATTGAAGTCACCAACAAGCATCCAACAACCTCCTTGTTGCTTTCAATATAGGTGGAGAGGGTATCCCACAAATCCTTTCTTGTGTTTATTTGATTAGGAGCATATATGTTGACTAAATTATAAGAATTATTATGAGTATCCATCTTGATACTCAAACTATTATTGCATTTAGAGATAAGACTTCCTTTCACAACATTGTTATTTCACATAGTGACAATACTTCCTGAAGCTCCTAAAACATCACTTATACAATACTTGATGTTTGGCCATATTTTTTTGGTAATAAGCTAAAATCCTTCATCTTTCATTTTGACTTCCTAAAATAAAAGGATATCAATTTTATTATCATAAATGTAGTTCTTGATAAGGAATTATTTTTTAGGGATATTAAGCCCTTTAATATTCCATGATATATTCATTTACTATGGACTTTTCTAGATCTAATCTCTAGATTCCTCTATCTACCCATGACAATGTCTTTATTGATAGCCTTTTATTTAGTTTATCTTTGGGTGGGTCTTCCCACTTTGGAATCAACACCCACATCAATAGTTTTCCTTCCTTAACCTTTGCCTATCTTCTTAGCAATGGTCCAACATTTTGAATCTAGGTCCTTATCATTCTTACTAGATCCTATACTTGGGGTTAGTTTAAGGGATATATTCCCTAGTGAAGTGAAGCCTTATAGTATACTATCAATTCCTTACCCTTTGATCGAGATTCTAATCCCTTAAGGATGTGTTCATTACCATTATCTACATTAGACAACTTAGACCTCCCTAAAATTAGATTAGCACTATACTTAGTCTTGTAATGTATCTCTCCCTCCTCTAAGTTTTGTAAAGAGGGGGTCATTATCTCAAGTTGTCTAGTCAGTTGTTTCTCTAAACCTTGCTTGAAGTCCAGGGTCTTAAGAGCCCCCTAGAGGTAGAAATCTCAAGATATTTCTCCTTGTCATTTAATAAGCTTCTATCTTCTTCCCCAACCATACCTTCCTTTTCTCATTTTGGTGAGTACTGATGATGTTTAGGATATCCTCTTTAAAAGGATAGTCCTTTTCTTCTCCATCAGTTTGACTATCTAAAATAATGGATTTATTTTTCTTAGTTTTGCATTGCGTAAATAGGTGTTGTTTCCTATTATAATTATGACAAAAAACCATGGATTTCTTGTACTGAATAGGCTATGTCTATTTTCCAAATTTTGACTTGAGTGTAATAAAATTAGGTAGAATTTTATTAATTATAACACTAACATAGAAGTAGAAAAATACTAGCCTAGTTTTTTTCTTGGTAGTATTATCTAGAGCAATGAAGTGACCTAAAGTATTCTCTATCCAAGTGATGAATTCTTCATCCTAGTATTCCAATGGGAGACCTAGAAGCCTCACCCAAATTGGGTCATTTTGTTCAAACCAGTAACAACATCAAGTCTCAATTTCTACTTGAAATGGGAGGGTTGTGCATTCCATATACCCATGGTCCCCTCACAAGGACTTGGGTGAGATCTTCACTAGTTTTAAACTTGAATAAGAACATCCCCCTAGATGGAACTAACCAAAACACTACCTTTCAATTTCCACTTGGTAGTGACCCATCTCCTCACCAGATCAATATTTGGTCTAAAGTTGAAAAACTTACCCACAAGAATGTGTTCTATTGAAGAAATAATTCTTTCCACCATTATAGCAGTGAGTTTAAGGGAGCCATCCTCTAACTCTAACAACAAAAGTGGGATAGCCTTTTATTTCACATAGTTTTTATCCCCCAAGAGAACATTTTTCCATGTATTAGGAACTGACACATCACCCTAGGTCATGGGTTTGGGATGGTAGCTTGTGATATTCTCATGGCTAGCCCATACCGAAGGGGAGAGGGAAGAGGAGCCAGGGGGTCCCCCTGGGTCCCATGTAGCCATGGTCAAATTCAAATTTCACATAGGCAAGAAAGTGTGCCGAGCACCAATGTTAAAAATATAATATTATTTCTATAGAATTAACAACATATAGATGTATTGAAATATATTATACTGAAATATATAATTTATAATATTGATTTATAACCTACATTAACATATATATTATATTATATAATAATATTGATTAATATTAAAATATATAATATTAATATATAATTAATAAGTTTAATATATAAAAATATTATGATATATGTCAATTATATTTATTTAATAACATATAAGTTGTATTTATGTGTTGGGGGGGGGGGGGTAAGAGGGGTTATGTGAAGCAAAAGAGTGTAAATTGACAATTAAACCCACTAGTTACTCCAAACCTATGACAATGTCAAAATAAGTTCATCTAAAGTAATTGTGGGCACAAACCTATAAGGATCTAAATCACCATGTAATGATATAGTCTAGGATGGCTTGCATTATTCATGTAAAGAGATAGCCTCTTAGCATAATCACTACGTCAAAATTACAACTCACTTGGTTTCAATCAGGGTAAATTTGTATTCACTGGATAAGGAACACAATTTTGGGTGATCATGTTTTATCTTAGTGATTGTAATGGAGAAATTTCTTTTGTTACAATGGTGCTAAAAAAATTAAAAGTGAACAAGAATAATTTTGGTGTAGAAATATGATAAAAATTTGAAGTGGACACATATGTAAAAAATACACCATCTATTCCAATGTGTATGCCTACTATTATACCACCACCAATTATTTATCCTAATAATTAATAATGTTAAATCTTCAAAAAATGTGGATGAAACTCTACTTATTATGTAAGAGCCTAATAATTATTTCTAAATCATTACCATTGGTTCCAAAGTTTCATGATGATAGTTTTACATCTATTTCCATATTTAAACTTCTATAATTTTCATTATACTATGGTCTTGTAGTGGATTATTGAATATTTTCTAATTCTGATGATCCCTTAGATGTGATCCAAAACCCATGGTAGGAGACCCATCAAGTATAATTTATTTCAATGAGTCTATTGTTATTTTATTGGAATGAAATTCCCTAAATTATACAAATCTACATTTAGATACAATCTATAAATGAAAATTATATATATATATATATAGTAAGTGTTCTGAGGTAGACTGCTTATGCCCTCACATAGCCATACATTAGATAAGCACATAAAATCTTTTCCCAATATATATTTGAGTTACTAGGTATGATTTTGTGTCACTTATTTTAATTACCATTTTGGGGTCGAATTCATCTCCAAATATTAGTTTGTAAGTTCAAGAAAGGTGACTCACCCTCATAGGTATTTGAATTAGTGAATTAAATTATCTCAAAAGCATTCCTCAGGGGGGGCTAAAAATTAAGGAGTCAAATCCCTATTACATAATTTGCTTATGTTACATATTCAAAAAATGTTGATGAAACTCCACTTATTATGCAAGAGCCTATTATTTCTAAATCATTAGCACAATCTCTACATCAAAATTGCAACTCCCTTGGTTTTGATCAGGGGGAATCTATATCCACTAGATAAGGAACTCAGTTTTGGGTGATCAGGTTTTATCTTGGTGATTGAAATGGTGAAATTATTTTTATTACAATGGTGCTAAAAATATTAGAAGTGACCAAGAAGAATTTTAGGTTTATAAATATGATAAAAATTTGAAGTGGACATATATGTTCAAAAGACACCATCTATTCCAATGTGTATGCCTACTATTAGACCATAAGGTCTACTTGTTTCTCCTAATAATTAATAATGTTATATTTTCAAAAAATGTGGATGAAACTCCACTTATTATGCAAGATCCTATTATTTCTAAATCATTACCATCAGTTCCAAAGTTCCATGATGATAATTTTACTTCTATTTCCATATTTGAACTTCTATAATTTTCATTGTACTATGGTCTTGTAGTAGATTATTGAACATTTTCTAAATCTGATGATCCCTTGGATATGATCCATAACCCATGATAGGAGACCCATCAAATGTAATTTACTGTGATAAGTCTATTTTGGATATGATCCATAACCCATGATAGGAGACCCATCAAATGTAATTTGTTGTGATAAGTCTGTTTCTATTTTATTAGAATATAATTCCCTAAATTATACAAATCTACATTTAGATACAATCTATAAATGGATCAAAGTCTATATATATAAATATTATATATAGTAAGTGTTCTAAGGTAGATTCCTTATGCCCTCATAGAACCATATTAATTTAGATAAGCACACAAAATCCTTTTCTAAGAGGTCTTTGAGTTACTAGGTTCAATTTTGTGTCACTTATTTTAATTACCATTTTAGGGTCAAATTCATCTCCGAATATTAGTTTGTAAATTCAAGAAAGGTGACTCACCCTCATAGGCAATTCAATTGGTGAATTAAATTATCTCAAAGGTATTCTAATGGGGGATTAAAACTAATTAGTCAAATTTATATTTAAAGATAATTTGCTTATGTTACTTCTTCAAAAAATCTAGATGGAACTCCACTTATTATGCAAAAGCTTATTATTTATAAATCATTACCATTATTTACAAAGTTCTATGATGATAATTTTAATTATATTTCCATATTTTAAATTATATAATTTTCATTGTATGTCTTATAGTGGATTATTGAACATTTTTCTAATTTTGATGATCCTCTAGATGTGATCTAAAACCCATGGTAGGAGACCCATCAAGTGTAATTTGTTAGGACTCATATAAGTTGAGGATTGACCAAATATGCCCAGGGATTATTTATAGGTGTAGGGAGAGTTTGATATGAGTTAACACTTAGCCAAATTTGTAATAATAAGCACCAAAAGATTTATGAATATAGTATTTTTTTCATGAGATGCATTTTATAATATAGGTCATTATGGCACCATCATGTTCACTATTTTATTGGTATCACATTTTGGTTCATTCAGATTAACATTGTAAGATGGCTTGATTTTAAATTTTCATGTATTGGATGAGGATAATGTAGTGGCCCAAAACTTTAATAGCTTGTTTAATGTAAGGAGTTTCAATTCTTGATCATGCTCAGGGTCACCCAATTGTTTCTCATAAGTCAAAAATTTTAGTGCCACATAGTGTGGTGGCAAGGGATGAAACAATACCTCTAATGAAAGAGGGTTATGAAAGAAATATTTTGAATCAAGCACATACTTTAGATGCCTTTTAGGTGTCCTTCTCAATGAGAGTATCTTTTTCCTCTAATACTTTAATCATTTGTAATGAAGATTGTGAAAAAGTTCCACCTTGGTTCCTTTACCTTGATTTACAAGATTTTGTCTCAAATACAAATCTTAAGATCTAAAGACATCTATAAAAGGATTCAACTCTAGTATATAATAATATATGGAAATCTATTTATAGACATACTATATAAATATAAAGTGTTCTTGTGATAACTGGAAATGATCTTGGTCATCATATAATGGAGCAGTTAGTCATTAAAATGCCTTAGAAATACTTTTCAAATGAGTTAGTAGTTGAAAATGGAATTGATCATCTTGGGATGTACTAATTAATCATCAAAATTCCCTAGTTGAAAAGCTTTCCAAATGAGTATGTTACTATTTTATTAGAATGAAATTCCCTAAATCATACAAATCTACATTTAGATACAATCTATAAAGGGAAAGTCTATATATATAAATATTATATATAGTAAGTATTCTGAGGTAGCTAAAAATGGCATTGATCATCTTGGAATGTACCACTTTGTCGTAATCTAAATCTACTCAAACATAAAACTACCTAAGTAAGATTTAGATCCATTATAACTAAATGCAATAGATGAATTCAGAATTAACATCAACATTATAATGTTAAATCTAAATGCTCTAAATCATGATTAAAAAAAGTATGAAAACAAGAGGATTGTATTGATTATCTTAGACTTAGAATTTTGACATTATGTTGGTATGATAATAGACTATTGATCATGGATTAAATTGGCATGGAGACTAGACTTGATCGCTTTAATAGTTGGACATGGATTTTATAGATGATTTGTAGTTATTTACGATGGAGGAATGAATTTGTTTAAATATAAAGAGGAGGGAAGGATCAATGGTTGAGATTCAAAGTTGGCTAGGGGAGATAAAGGGTTGGGGATTATTTTTGAATGCCTCTAGATTTAGAGGCTTCTAGAGAGGAGGGATGACAATAGAGAGGATTATATAAATGGAGAATTATAGAATCCTCTTAGGAACTAATTAGGACTAGGTAGGGGATTGCATAGGGATTAGGTGGGTGATTAGGGACTAGGGGTGTAGGAGAGCTTAGGAATAGGCTAGTGTAGGTGGGTAGGTAGACCATGGGAATTTAAAATTCCCAAATAATAGATAAGTGGGGATTAGAATAATATAATAGAGATTTAGGATATTAATTAATTGATTGGTGGGGATGGATAAAGTTATTAGAAAGAAACTAATGAAAGGGGACATTAGATAAATAATTAAAAAGAGGTGATAAATTAGTGGGATGAAAGAGGATAAATTAGATAAGCAGAATTAGTGTTGACTAATAATAATATTAGTGACGTCAAATGGAGTGAGCTAATTTAGATTCATACATCTTGAAATATACCTGTTAATGGTTAAAATTACTTTGAAAATCTTCCCAAGAGATATAATTAAATCTTGTGTTTCATTAGTAATATAATTTATATAATCTTGATAAATGAAGTTTTTGTGATACTTGTATTGAAATATTTTTTTCAAGAGTAAAGTTGCTTGGATTATAGTTTCTTATTTAAATTTAATTGATTTTACATAAATGTGGTTTGGCCATGTAGTTTTGACCCCAATATTGGGATTCAAAGTTGAAGTACTTGTGTTGTTTGTCAAAATGTTTAACCCCAACTCTGCATTGAGATATCACATGGCTTGTTGTCATGAATGAAAAGTTAATATTTATAGATTGGTATGGTGTAGACTACTTATGTCCTCACATAACATTAATTTAAGTAACCCCATAAAATGCTTTCCCAAGTTTACGTCTTTGAGTTACTAGGTATGATTTTGTGTCACTTATTTTAATTACCATTTTGGGGTTGAATTTGTCTCCAAATATTTGTTTGTTAATTCAATAAAGGTGATTTGATCTCATAGGTATTTGAATTGATGAATTAAATTATATCAAAGGTATTCTATGGGGGCTAAAAATTAAGGAGTCAAATCCCTATTAGACAATTTAACCATGTAATTTAATGAACAAATATAAATAAACTTTTTAAATTAGGATAATTATAATAAATAATAAAAATTTGTAAATATTTTTATATTAAAAAAATATTTGAGTTTATTATTTATTATTTATTTATGTTTAAATATTTTTATTAAATAATGTATATTGTTTAAATATTTAATATGTTTAAATATATAAATATATTTTTAATAATTTTTAAATATGTTACAAATTTTTATATAAACTTTTAATTTATTATAGAATTAATAAATTCCCGCATGCTTCAAAATTAGGGTTAAGTTTATATTTTTATCTTTCCACTATTTTCTCTCAATTTTTCTCTCTTATTTTTGAAGGCTGAAAAACATTATTTTATTGACTGTTAGGTTAACTATGGCATTAGTGGTGGAAGTGTTGACCCCATTTTTCACTATCATTTTTTAGGTGCTTCTTATTAGGTATTTAGTCTATGTAATGTATTGTTTTATTTTATCTAAAATGTGTGATTTTTTTGGCTTGACACGACCCTTTTATTATTTGTTTACTATTTTAAGTTATGAAATCGTCGAGATTTAAATAGACATGGATTTTTATTATGAAATGGTCGAGATAATGAAATGGTAGAGATTAGGATTGTTTAGCACTTATTTGTATTCAATAGGGACCCAATTGATGAATGTGACAAGAAAGCATACATTTTTTATTAACTGTAAGCAAATAATGAAATGGCTGAGATAATGAAATGACAAAGATTATTATTTTTTAGTGCTTACTTGTATTCAGGAGGGACCTAAATGTTGAATGTGAGGGGAAAGAAAACATTTTTATTAATTATAAGAAAATAATGAAATGGCAAATATTAGGATTGTTTAGTGCTTACTTCTATTCAATAGGGACCCAAATGATGAATGTGAGGGGAAAGCAAACAATTTTTTATTAACTGTAAGCAAATAATGAAATGGCCAAGATAATGAAATGGAGGAGATTAGTATTGTTTAGCATTTACTTGTATTAAAAAGGGACCCAAATGGTGAATGTGAGGGGAAAGCACACATTTTTTATTAACTATAAGCAAATAATGAAATGACTGAGATAATGAAATGGTAAAAATTAAGATTATTTAGCATTTGTATTCAATAGGGACCCAAATGGTGGATGTGAGGGGAAATCAAACATTTTTATTAACTATAAGTAAATAATTAAATGGTTGAGATAATGAAATGGTAGATATTAGGATTGTTTAGTGCTTATTTCTACTCAATAGGGACCTAAATGGTGAATGTGAGGGGAAAGCAAGCATTTTTTATAACTATAAATAAATAATGAAATGGCCAAGATAATGAAATGGTAGAGATTAGTATTGTTTAAAGCATACTTGGATTAAATAGGGACCCAAATGGTGAATGTGAGGGGAAAGAAGACATTTTTTATTAAC
Source organism: Torreya grandis (assembly GCA_037957365.1). NCBI lineage: Eukaryota > Viridiplantae > Streptophyta > Pinopsida > Cupressales > Taxaceae > Torreya > Torreya grandis. The sequence continues at coordinate 422,964 of JARHVA010002169.1, read as the reverse complement.
TGTAAGTGAATAATGAAATGGTCGAGATAATGAAATGGTAGAGATTAGGATTGTTTAGTGTTTACTTGTATTCAATAGGTTCCCAAATGGTGAATGTGAGGGGAAAATAGACATTTTTATTAATTTTAAGCAAATAATCATAGCAAAAATGTGTTGTGATGCAAGAGGGTTTCAATGGTTCTACCCTATCTCTATCTCCTTACATCATTCATCTGTTGGCTCTGTTCAGGATAGTGTGAATTATTTATATTTTAGACTAAGTTGAAAAGTCATTTTTTGGCCTATTCTAGGTTATTATTATTTGATTTGAATTGAATTATTCCATTTTAGATTGAGTTGAAAAGTCATTTTTTTAGGTGGTAAACTTTTCCCTCATGTCATAATCTTTAATAAATGAATGATTGAATAACACCTAACATTATTATTTGAGGTGGAAAATGTTTCCCTCATGTCATAAACTTTAATAAATGAATGATTGAATAACACCTAACATTATTATTTGAGGTGGAAAAATTTTCCCTTGTGCTTTGATATTATTGGGTAGAGGGGTCCCATGCATCATTATACATTAAAAAATTTCTTATAAAATATCTGCACCTTAAAAATAGGAGCAACTATTGTTTAGGGAGAATTTTTTGAGGGGTGGGAAGTAACAGGGGGCTGGAGATTTGTATGGCTGCTCTTTTTTTAGTTACCAACCATCATTTACATCTAATCAATTTTTACTTTTTTTCAAACAAAAGTTTTGTAGTAAAATGGTCCTAATTTTTCTTAGCATCATGTATTGCACATAATTTTTGTAGTCTTCAAAGCACATCCAAATATCTTTAGAGCATCTGGTACAGGTCTTCTAATCACCCTATACACATCTTCAGATCATTCCAAGACTTGTTCAGATCATCCTTTGTATGTCTTTAGAGGACATGCAGAGCATATTTAGAGAAATTATGGAGCATCTTTGGAGCATTCAATCTTTGGATCTCACTTGCCAAATCCTCAAAATTATAGATAAAAGAGTTGTAAAAATTGTGTTGCCTTCTCAAAATTACCACATCATTGGAATTTTTTGCTGTACTCAAAATTACCCCATCCTTGGGATGTGTTCCTCTACACAAAATTATCCCATCTATGGAATGTGTTTCTATAATCAAAATTATGCTATTGATTTAAGTTAGACACAATAACAAGGTAAAGAATCAATAATAAATTACATAAAGAAAAAATTGCATTCATATCCTGCTTAGATCAGAATCTAACTATTAAATGCAATATAATATATATCCAAACATAACACTTTATGGACAATTTATATAACTATAATGAGCTATATGAAATTCTCGTCATTTCTCCCCCACACTTCACCTTTTTTAAGTCCTCTCGTAAAGAAGTGGGATGACTAATCCTTAATCCAAATTTATTGATTTAAACCTTTGACTCAAATCATAAAATTCAAAATGATGGTCCCAATCATAGTGGACCCTTAACAAGAATCGAAGATCTTTGACAACTGTATGCACACATGCTTCAAATTCAATTTTTGCTTGAGAATTCTAACACCGCTATGGAGATAGAGGACACAGAATGATAGGAGGCCTAAACCTCATCCCAATATAGACATCTAAACCTCTTTCCTCTAAGCATTGAGTGATTATATGGAAAAATTATTTGGCTCCTCTTAGATTCCATTTAATATTGGTGGGGCTAAGGACTTCTCTATGATTCAACTCAATAGGTAATGTATCCCACCTAGCAAGACTTGTATTAAAACCATTGGCATAATGGTGGTTTATAAAAGATCCAAATATAAAAATATTATATCTCAATAGATCATGATACTTGTTCTTCATATGCATATGATATAGTGGTTGAAAAAAAAATAAGTTTCTTTGATTCTAGAAATTATGGTCTCATGCATAACCTAGTGGTGCTTTGTAATTCCAAAAATCTATTATTGGCATGTTGCCATGCCATTTAGTTCCTTAGAGTGGAGAGAAAGGCATGCAATTGTGTCTTTCTAATAGATATATTTATCAAAAAACTAGATTGATATCCTAACAACAAATTGAAAGTATAGAACTCATAAATGACATCTTGCCTTTCTTCAGTGCTCTTAAGAAAAATGTCCATAAATACATGCTCATATTTAATGATATGTGAAAAATTAAGGGAAATTAACTAAATTTGCCATTTTTAATACTGCTCATATAAGAAAAGAACATAAACTGATGAAGGTTTCTTACACGCCAATAGTTTCTCAAAAATAAGACAAATGTGCTAGATAGAAACATGTGCTTTCTGCAATTGCAGTTGGGATTCTACCAATTTCTTTTAAGATTCCTCCTTAAGTTTGGCATTTTCATCTTTAAATTTTTGAATTTTCTTCTGGGTGATATGCTAGATAGATATTATTGCATGTAATGAAATAGGGCAAGAGGGAACAACTCTTGTTAGACCCTCTATCTAAACTATAATCTCTCATGTTTCTCTTTGCACGGCCTAAATAGAGGCTTATAACTCAGAATTCCAAGATGTGAGCTCTATTATTCTATTAGCATGTTAGACAAACATTGTATTTCTATCAAAAATAATTTTTTCTTAGATTATTAATTATATTATGCTTATCAACATTGATATTTTTCAAATAAGTAATCTGAGTATCCTTGTTAGCAAGAGAATTCTACAAATTTCTCAATTTTTGGGTTTGTGAAAACATTACATTATGGACCTTAGTCTGTTCATCTTGTATTATTTGAATAATTATTTTTTTCACTAACTCTAGTAACAAATTATTTCCACCTTTTTTTCAATTTATAAATCATCAAGTGCTTACCTTTCAAAGTTGAACATAGAACATCTAACTTTATTTGTTACAATTTAATTGTTTCCTCATGGCATGATAAATCCATGGCATGTTGTAATTATTTTTCTTCATTGAAAAAATGTAGAGAAGATGGATCTTCTTCAATCAAGGGTGCCTTACCCTTGTCAACAATAGAAGGCATAAGATGCTCTGCCTCTTGAGGTATAACTTCTTTTGCTAGGGTTCCCTTTACAATTACAACTTTTTCCATAGCCTGCATATCTTTTTATTCTTCCTATAAGATAATTTGGTGAATGCACTAAAGTTTATTTAAAGGAGGATGAAGGTTGTATGAAGAAAGTCCCATTTATCATTTTTATTTTTGGTGTAGTATCTTCAAAACCAATGACGATGGAGATGGCCATTTTTTAATTTGAATTGTGGGTTCTTCAATCTAGATTGTAGTGGAAGGAGGAGAGGTATGGTGTGGTGTATTTTTGGAAATAAATGGAGAAAAATTTAGGAAGAAAGAGGACCAATAATTTTTACCCCTTTGTCTAATGAGAAAATAATGGTGACAAATGAGTGTAACCAGCTCATGATGGTGGGTAGACCCGACACCTCATCTTATCTTTCAAAAAACATTAATCAAAGTATTGTGAAGGAAAGATGGAATATTAATTTTATATTCTTATCTAATAGCTTATTTCCTCAATTGAATAAGGAGTCTCATAACATCTCCACCCACTACTGTAAACTGAACATCACAAGTGATATATTTCATTATCCAGAAAACAACATTTTTCCAAGGTTGAGGAAGACTTTATCTTAGAATTCCCTTGGTCACTCCTGGGGGGATTTGACCAGTCTAAGGTGTGGCTCATTTCCTTCAACAAACATATAAATTGGGCAAGCAAAATTGATCTTTTCAATGTAAACTACTCCATTCTCAAGAATCCTAGATAGAGCACTGATTACAGAGGGATTTATTAGAATGTTCTTACCTTTGATAATAACATGATCTTCATCAAAATTATCATAGAATTATTTCACAATTTCTTCAAGGAATCCTTAAAACATTTTTAATAAATTCAATCAACCTGTTGTTTTCAAGATGTCTCTGGATGCTTCATCTTGAAATAATGCATCGAAGGATTATGGTTCACTTTTTTTCTTTATCCAACCTATCTTTGGAGAAAGCATTGTTAATTTCAAATATTATTATTTTGTAAAAAAATAGAGCTCAAATTCACATAAAGAATAAGGAAAGAAAAAAGTTAGAGATATGACACAATAATTGCTGATAGCAATAATGTAAAAAGAAATAACAAATCAGGTTATATGATGTGATTATGATAATAATGATGATGACAGTTATGATTATCTCTTTAGAGCATTTGAGTTATGATGAGGAGGTGATTTATCCAGTCAAGTAGTAATGATGTGTCATAAAGATCATTATTGGAATTATTGAGAGCAATAATCACAATTAATTATACATCATACCAAACCTATTTGAAAAACCCTCTATTTAAAACATAGTTACATCAATATTGTTTAAAAAGGCTATTTGGAAACATCATCACATCAAATGTATTGGAGGAGATCTTTTGAAAATACCATCACATCAAATCTATTAGAGATCTTTTGAAAACACCATCACATCAAATTATGGATTGCAACATTGTTGGTTTAATGGCATTGTCTTAATTCTCAATTATGGAGGTGGATTCTTCTCATTTATGATTTTTCATCTTAGGAGCATAGCTATAAATCTTTGGATCATAGCTTCTAGTCTTCGGAGTTAAGTCACTAGTCTTTAAACCTAAAATTTCAGACTTCTGAGCAAAACTATAGTCAATTCATACTTTGTTTATATGTGTGTGTGTGTGTGTGTGTGTAAAACACCTTATATATATATATATATATTGCCTAATTTATTATAAAATCCTTATATATATTTAACACCTTATGTATAAAAATAAATAACCTTATATATATGGTGTTATTTGTATATCTTTGTGGCCAATTTCATATTTTTAATCCATATCTTGTCTGAAGAACCACTTAAGGGATTGGTTGATGGAGGCAATGGTTGAGCTGGAGTTAGCCCTTGGAAGGAAAACATATAATGGAGGAAACCTCTCCATATGGTATAATAAGTCATTGTAGTGTTTATCATCCATGGGCAATGCAATGGTATTGAAACTAGTGTCTCAGAAGACTATGTTTATCCCATGTGAATAAAGAAATTAGAATTTTTATGACTTGGTAGTTTCAGACATTCCTACTTTGACCATGGGTTTTAAATTTTGATTGATGATATTGTATATTATCTTAATGTGGGATGAATGCACAAAAGTCCTTTTTGGCAAGTTTGATTAATGCAATGCTGATGGTGATCCTAGTTCATGCCATATTAATGGAAAGCTTGTTAAACTTTGAACTATTGATTTTAGTAACTAATTACACTAAAATTAAATTATACTTTTACCTTAGTGAGTATAATTAATTTGAATTTGATTTTCCATCAATTTTAGCATTAAAGCTAAATATTACCACATTTTGACATGTGGCTGCCACCTTGGATACAACTAAGTACTCACATGGTTTAAATATGACTAAGCTACCTAGTTGGTTCAAAATCTAGACACATAACACCTTTTGATTGCCTCATAAATTATTGGAATGTATTTTTGCATGATGAATCCTTTGTTTCTCATCATGTGGTGACCCTCAATTCAAAACAAGCTCTTAGGTGGTGACTTTCAATTTTGATACCTTGAAGGGGAAATCCACTCTTGTGCTTACTTTAAAGGTATCTCCTATGAGATAACTTAAAGGGGAAATATTGTGCATGTTTGAAAGGTATTTATAAGAGATACCTTGAAGGTATTAAAAAGGCCTTTAAAATATCTCCTAGTAGTGCCTTCTATGTAAAGGAAAATTCTACTTGTTCTTTGAAGGAGAACTCCACTCTTGTGCATGTTTGAAAGGTACCTCCTTCGAGATACCTTGAAGGGGAAATACACTCTTGTGCATGTTTGAAAGGTATATCCTAGAAGATACCTTGAGGGTATTATAAGGGCCTTCAAAATATCACCCAATAGTTCCTTCCATGTAAAGGAAAATTGCACTTATTTCTTGAAGGAAAAATCCACTCTTGTCCCTATTTGAAATGTATCTCCTAGGAGATACCTTGAAGGGTAAATCCACTCTTGTGAATATTTTAAATTTATCTGATAGGAGATACATTTAAGGTATTACAGAGGCCTTCAAACTATCACCTAGTAGTGCCTTCCATGTAAAGAAAACTTCACTTATTCTTTGAAGGAGAAATCCACTTTTGTGCATGTTTGAAAGGTATCTCCTAGGAGATACCTTAAAGGAGAAATCCAATCTTGTGCATTTTTTAAAGGTATCTCCTAAGAGATACATTAAATTTATTACAAAGGCCTTCGAAATATTACCTAGTAGTGCCTTCTATGCAAAGGAAAATTACACTTGTTCCTTGAAGGAGAAATCCACTCTTATGCCTATTTGAAAGGTATCTTCTAGGAGATATCTTGAAGTGAAAATATATTTTTTTGCATTTTTGAAAAGTATCTCATAGGAAATAACTTAAAGGTATTATAAGGGCCTTCAAAATATCACCTAGTAGTGCCTTTCATGTAAAGAAAAAATTCACTTGTTCCTTGAAGGGAAAATCCACTCTTGTCCCTATTTGAAATGTATCTACTAAGAAATACCTTAAAGGAGAAATACACTCTTTTCCATTATTTAAAGGTATCTCCTAGGAGATAAATTGAAGGTACTATAGGGGCATTCAAAATATCACCTAGTAGTGCCTTCTGTGTAAAGGAAAATTCCAATTATTCCTTGAAGAAAAAATCTAATCTTGTCTTTGTTTGAAAGGTATATCCTAGGAGATACCTTGAAGGGGAAATCCACTCTTGCACATGTTTGAAAGATATATCCTAGGAGATACCTTGAATGTATTATAAGGGCCTTTAAATTATCATGTAGTGGTGCCTTTTATGTAAAGGAAAATTACACTTATCCCTGGTAGGAAAAATCCACTCTTGTACCTGTTTGAAGTGTATCTCCTAGGAGATACCTTGAAGGAGAAATACACTCTTGTCCATGTTTGAAATTTATCTCCTAGGAAATACATTAAATGTAATACAAGGGCCTTCAAAATATCATCTAGTAGTGCCTTCCATGTAAAGTAAAATTCCACTTATTCCTTGAAGGAGAAATCCACTCTTGTGCTTGTTTGAAATGTATCTCCTAGGAGATGCTTTGAAGGGAAATTCCACTCTTGTGCATGTTTGAAAGGTATATCCTAGGATATAACTTGAATATATTAAAAGGGCCTTAAAAATATCACCCAATGGTGATTTCTATGTAAAGGAAAATTGTACTTGTTCTTTGAAGGAGAAATCCGCTCTTGTACCTCTTTGAAATGTATCTTTGAGGAGATACCTTGAAGGGAAAATCCACTCTTGTGAATGTTTTAAAGGTATATCCTAGGAGATAATTTTAAGGTATTATAAGGGCCTTAAAAATATCACCTAGTAGTGCCTTTCATTTAGAGGAAAATTACACTTGTTCCTTGAAAGAGAAATCCACTCTTGTGCCTGCTTGAAATTTCTCCTAAGAGATACCTTGAAGGGAAAATCCACTCTTGTGCATGTTTTAAAGGTATCTCATAGGAGATAAATTTAAGATATTATATGGGATTTCAAAATGTCACCTAATAGTGCCTTTTATGTAAAGGAAAATTCCACTTGCTCCTTGAAGGAGAAATCCACTCTTGTACTTGTTTGAAAGGTATCTCCTAAGAGATACCTTGAAGGGGAAATACAATTTTTTCCATGTTTGAAAGGAATATCATAGGATATACCTTGAAGGTATTGTAAGGGCCTTTAAAATATCACCCATTAATGTCTTTCATGTAAAGGAAAATTGCACTAGTTCCTTGAAGGAGAAATCCACTCTTGTCCGTATTTGAAATGTATATCCTAGGAGATACCTTGAAGGGGAAATTAACTCTTGTGCATGTTTGAAAGGTATATCCTATGAGATACCTTTAAAGTATTACAAGGGCCTTCAAAATATCATATAGTAGTGCCTTCCATGTAGAGGAAAATTTCACTTATTCCTTGAAGGAAAAATCCACTCTTGTCTCTGTTTGAAATGTATCTCCTAGGAGATACCTTGAAGGGGAAATCCAATCTTGTGAATGTTTAAAAGGTATCTCCTAGGAGATAAATTAAAGGTATTACATGGGAATTCAAAATATCATGTATTAGTGGCTTACATGTAAAATAATTCCACTTGTTCCTTGAAGGAGAAATCCACTCTTGTGCCTATTTGAAAGGTATCTCTTAGGATATATCTTAAAGGGAAAATCCACTCTTTTGCATGTTTTTAATGTATCTCATAGGAGATAAATTAAATATATTATAGGGTACTTCAAAATATCACCTAGTAGTGCCATCCATGTAAAATAAAACTCCACTTGTTCCTTGAAGGAGAAATCCACTCTTGTGCATATGTGAAAAGTATCTCATAAGAGATACCTTGAAGGGGAAATACACTTTTTTGCATGTTTGAAAGGTATATCCTAGGAGATACCTTAAAGGTATTACAAGGGACTTAAAAATATCACCCATTAGTGCCAAAATAGGATATTCCACTTGTTGATCACTTGTTTATACAACTATTAGTAGTGCCTTCTATGTAAAAGAAAATTTCACTTTTTTTTGAAGGAAAAATCCACTCTTGTGCCTGTTTGAAAGGTATCTACTAAGAGATACCTTTAAGGGGATATCAAATCTTTTTCATGTTTGAAATTAATCTCCTAGGAGATACATTAAAGGTATTATGGGGCCCTTCAAAATATCACCTAGTAGTGCTTTCCATGTAAAGGAAAATTCCACTTATTCCTTAAAGGAGAAATCCACTCTTATCCTTGTTTGAAATGTATCTCTTATAAGATACCTGGAAGGGGAAATCCACTCTTATGCATGTTTTAAAGGTATCTTATTTTATTTTTCCTTTCTAATAAGTGTTGTTAGCACAAGTGCACCTCTAGTTTCCACATGCCCTCGCCATAGCCATCTTATGTTTTAAAAGCATTCCTTGAAAGATAGTTATCTACTCACCTCTCCCATAATTAATGTTAGATTCTCCACATTGCATGATTCCCCATAAGTATCACCATAAATATCTCATGAGTGGTTCCTCAAGCATATGTGCCACCCTTAACATTTATAGGGGCACCCATTTTCAAATTTTCCATGATGAGCTTGCCTAGGGGCATCAGAGTACAAATACCCCTCTCCTCATTTGGCCAAACACTTAGACATATTAAGTTTTCATGAGCATAAAACAATTTTAGAGAGCATAAATAATAGAGAGAGATGAGCTGAGAATTTTGAGAATTTGTGAGTAGGGATTGTTAATCTAGTTCCTTCAATAAGATAGAGAGTGGTTTTGAAGAATAATTCTTGATGGATAATTATACATCTTCATCAAGAGGTGATAAAAATCCAAGAAGACAAAGCACCCACTAGTCAGGGAGCTAGGGAGATCTCCCCCTAGATATGTGATTATCAAGTCCTATGCTTCCACCCCTGATCAGGTAAATAAGAAAGTGCTAAACATTAATAAGGTGGTCAAGGGGTACTACAGAGATCAAGCGTTGATAATTGATTTCATAGATGACATATTTGACCCCAAGATAGCAAAAAAAACCTAGAATTTGAGGGAGGGAACCCATGCCAAAATGCTCAAAAAAGTCTACAAAGGAGAATATGATTCATTTGGATATAGAACGTGGTGATGCACACTAGCCTGATTCATGGTGCCCTATGTTTATCTATGCCCAAAATTTTTTACCCTCTACATGATGAGGTATGATGTCGACACTGGCATAATTATGAGTAACACCCATTTGAGGGTGAAGATTAATGCAGATGCAATTAGGGAGATGCTCTGGCTCCTAGGTGACCCCTAGGCTAAAATATATAGCATGGAGAGCCTAAACATGTCTAGAATACCCAGGTCTATGATAAAGTGCACTTCATTTACTTTTTCCTCTAGAGTGACTACAAAGAAGTGCTTCCTCTACCCATCCCCCTAGAAAAATTACCCATAAAGTACCATAAGGATGCCTTGTCTATATTGGCCTTCATCATTGGGATGGTTTTAGATGCCAACATCACCAATTTTAAACTAGGGGTGTTCTTCCTCTTGATGATGATGAATAAAGGGGAGGTATTCAGGATGGATTTTATAGATGCCATCACCACCACCATGAATGATGAGATGGCAAAATTTTCAATGCTGGGTACCTTTTGGTACAACTCTTTTCTTCTATATCTCATTCTATTCTAGCACTCTCAGTTCTTTTGCACATATCTTAGACTCAAATCTTCTAAGATAGGGAATTTCCCCAAAATGGTGAACCCAATCACAGTATGGGCCCACATCCTATTGATCACATAGCAATACTATGATTTCTCAAAGTTATTCTTTTCTCCAGTCCTCATTGACCTTAGATAAGAGGCCATTACATTTATGATAATTGATACATAGTGGTCATGGCTAAGAGGGAGTAGGGTCCCAAATGGCTAGTTTTTGGGAACCCATTTTACATTCATTTTGGCATACAGGTTCTAAGCTGAGCCATTCCAGCTTCCATGCTTTCCAATAGATAAGACTCTAGCCTTAGAGTTGGCTCACTAGCTTGATAAGATTTAATCCATCTACAGAGTGGAGAAGAAGAAGAAAGGTCTATATGATGTCCCCTTCATAAGAGGAGGCATCATGGTGATAAAGAGGTAGTAGGGGACCCTCCTCATATCCAAACTTGTGAAGCTTATCTTGGAACTTATCAATGATATCTAGAGATATAATCCAATTAGATACATAGCTTCTTTGAGGATTGCTAGCTCACCCAATCATTAGTCTTGACTGTACCTTGAGTAGTAGATGCATCCTCCAAAATTATGTGGATTTATCTTAGATCTCATTAGACTCTCAAAATCCATGGGAATCCTTCTATGACATGGTCCAAAAATATGACCTATCTAATAAATTAATGAAGGGTATAAGGAGACAACTCACTCAAAGAGATTGAAGGGAAGAGAAAATAGTTGCTTATACAAAGTATAGGTAGGAGATCGACAAGCTATACTCCAATTTTGTGAGGAGGAAACAAAAGAAAAAATTGAAAATATCTTGGACAAACATCATAAGAGGAGGGCTTGGCAGAAGGAGGATTCTCTCTTGAGATAATAATATGAGAAGAAGAAGAAGAAAAAGGAGAAGAAGATGACACCCTTAGGGAAGAGGTAGTGGATGTGCCTCAAACAAAGGAAATAGCCCCATAACAATAACAAACATCTTAATGGAACCTCATGGTTGGGTCATACCAATACAAGTATCCAAAGGCACTAATGTCCAACCCCTATCAATAACCCCTAGAAGAAAATGCACTTCTCACAACCCATTCTTTATAATTTTGCCTCTCTTATCACATCCACATCTCCCTCCACTATCTGACCTCAGGTTACAACACTATTTATTACCTATTCAACTACTTCCCTAGCCCCACTCTCCTCTTCATCTCCCTAGCCTACCATTGATCTTAGAATGTTTTCCTCCACAATCCCAATCTCCTCCCTTCCACCTTTCCTTACTCCTCCACCCTCTTCATATGTATCATCTCCCATCATGGTGAAATTGTCCTCCACCTCACTTTATGGATTCCCACCTTTATCTCCTTCTACCCTCACCCTTCATCCACTTAGCTTTAGAAAAATAACATCTTCTACTCTATAGTAGTTAGTGACCATTCCATTCATGTTGCCATAGGGACTCCCCTTCACAGGGGAAAGTATTCAGTCACTAAAGAAGTACCATTAGTATATGGACATGACAAGAAGGGTCTAAGAGGATTAGATGGAGAAAAATAGGGGAAAGTAGGCCAAGGCCCCAGTAATGACTCACATGTGGTCATTATATGATATTACATAACAATCCCTCATGATTATGTACTTAGCTCCTTAAATACCTTAAGATTAGATGACACTAGAGGACTATGTAATTCAAGTAGTCAACCTTGATCTCAGCTAGGTTAGACCTACTGATAAGGTCAAATTAATGGGTTAAACACAAAAGTTTGTAACTATAGACTACATCAAAGTGACTCGATAGTTAGAAAAAACCAATATGGAACTCACCAAGGTAAAGGCTATGGTCTATCATCTTATTGCTGAGCCTAAAGCCAAAAACATGAAGATCAATAAAGTGAGGTTCAAACTTTAGAGCTACATCTCTAATGAAAGATTATATGTGGAAGTTAATCTGTGAATGGTCAAATAAGCCCAACTACAAAGAAAGGAAGATGAACTTGTACGGACCAATCAAAATCTCATGGATTCTAATCATGCATATCTTGATTTATAGCAGTAGGCCCAACATGAAACTTTGGTTAAGGACTAAGAAATTAAGAAGATGAAGAATGACTTCTCCACCCACCCATAGACCATAGAGATCCTCCCTATGGTTTAATAGTTGTATGTGTCTTATTGGGAGAGGATCAGGGGCATGACCATAAATCTGAAGCCAACACTCACTTTCATCATAGATTCATAGAAGCTTAGCTCTCAAGTAAACACAACCATTGACCAAGTCATCACCTTCATGTTCCCCAAGGTCCCAAATTCACATCTCTTCATCCAAAATATCTATATCATTTTAGATGAGATGTTACAGGTAGTGGGGGCGGCTGATCAAAGGCAAACAATGACAAAGGTCAATGAATTCCTAGGCTATAACAAGGTAACCACCAAGTACAAGGCATTCCTTAATGCCTTGGAAAATGTAGTCCAAGATAGGTTGGGGCACATTTAACAACTATTCCAATTGGGACTCCCATCCCCATTCTTGGTGGATTATAACATCCTCCCTGAGGACTAAATTAAAGTGTTTCTAGAACAAAATATAAAAACTAGACTATGATCATGGATCTTGGTCAATCACCTCATGCCTCTAAAGTGGAAAAGATATTGCACCCACTCATCCAGTTGGATTTCTAAACTTTGGTGGTAGTTCAAGGCCTAGGGATCATCTCCTTTAAGGATTTTATTGATCTAAATAGAGTCTTTGAGGCTCTCAAGAAGAATGCCCAACCCAAAGTGGAAGAGTGGCCACCTTTATAGGTTGTCCTTCAAAAGCTATAAGCTTGTAGGCTTTCCCCCTATTTTTCTAAATTTTACCTCAATTGGTCTATGTGCTAGAGTATTTTGGTTATATTATCCACATCTAAACACCCCTATGATTCATCAAGAACTATGGATCAAAATACACCTTGTGTTATCTTAAAGCAGTTCATGTTTGGCCTCAAACCTGCTTAGTGCATCTAATAATTCTGCTTTTGGCCTCTCCCTTTTTGGATCCCATTTTAAAATTTTTACTTAGGTATAATCCTCCTAATTTTTTCATGTGGCATCTAAGCACTTATCCAGCTCAGGGAGGCTCTTGGTTCACCCTAGGGTAGTGTTACCTCGATACATGGTAACTCAATGCAACTTAGATCCAGTCCCTTTTTGGTTAGTCTTCTAAGTAGCATCATTGGTTGAAGGCAAAGAGGATTCTAATTTATAATGTCATAACATAAAAATATCTCAATATTGACACATGGTTCCACTATGATCCTCCTAAGTATCATGACCATGACAAGAATACAACATTTACACCATATCCCAGATCTGAAGTCTAATTACACTCATGAGCCTGAGTCTTTCACTCAATTTTAATGACATCATCATAAGCATAAGTGACAAGATTTCTAGGTGTCTCCCCCTCAATATACTACTTTACCTATATATTATGAGATTAGCCCTTTTGGAAGGGGCTAGTTATCATTTACTTGTATTTTCTATTTTTATAAACAACCATTGGTAATAGAATAGGAATAGTAGTAGGAAAATTGCACTAGTTCCTTGAAGGAGAAATCCACTCTTATTCCTATTTGAGATGTATCTCTTAGGAGATACCTTGAAGGGTAAATCCACTCTTGTGCATGTTTGAAAGGTATCTCCTAAGAGATACCTTGAAGGTATTACAAGGGCCTTCAAAATATCACCCAGTAGTGCCTTCCATGTAAAGGAAAATTGCACTTGTTCCTTGAAGGAAAAATCCACTCTTGTCCTTGTTTGAAATATATCTCCTAGGAGATACCTTGAAGGGGAAATCTAATCTTGTGCATGTTTTAAAGGTATCTCCTAGGAGATACATTGAAGGTATTACATGGGCCTTCAAAATATCACTTATTAGTGCCTTTCATGTAAAGTAAATTTCACTTGTTTTTTAAAGGATAAATCCACTCTGGTGCCTATTTGAAAGGTATCTCTTAGGAGATACCTTGAAGGGGAAATCCACTCTTTTGCATATTTGAAAGGTATATCCTAGGAGATAACTTGAAGGTCTTATAATGTCCTTCAAAATTTCACCCAATAGTGCCAAACTAAGAGATTCCACTTGTTGACCACTTGTTTATACAACTAACAGTAGTGCCTTCCATGTAAAGGAAAATTACACTTATTCCTTGAAGGAAAAATCCACTCTTATGCCTATTTTAAAGGTATATCCTAGGAGATAACTTGAAGGGGAAACCCACTCTTGTTTATGTTTAAAAGGTATCTCCTAAGAGATACCTTGAAAGTATTACAAGGGCTTTCAAAATATCACCACATAGTGCCTTTCATGTAAAGGAAAATTGCACTTGTTCCTTGAAGGAGAAATCCACTGTTGTCCCTATTTGAAATGTATCTCTTAGGAGATATCTTGAAGGGGAAATACAATCTTGTACATATTTTAAATGTATCTCCTAGGAGATAACTTTAAGGCATTATAAGGGCCTTCAAAATATCACTTCAGAGGCCTTTAAAATATCACCTAGTAGTGCCTTTCATGCAATGGAAAATTTCACTTATTCATTTTGAAGGTATCTATTATGAGATATTTTCAATGTTTCATTCAATGTATGAAAACACCCTTAGAAATATCTCTTAGGAGATTATATCAAGGGACTTGTAATTATTTCAAGTTACCCATGAAGGTATTCCAAGGCCCTTCAAGTAATCTTATAGTAAATATCTAGAAGGACATTGTCATACATATCAATGTGTGTTGTCTGTTGCACATCTACAAATAGCGTATCAACCAAGACAAGAAAGAACTCATTCAAATATTTTTCACACTAAGAGTTGTTAAATAATATAACCAAATAAATATGCTTAATTACAAAAACATTGGAAAGAAAATACACAAACACATGAGTTGACCATTGAAATTACTCATGCTCTTGTATATTGAAAATTCTTTGACCCTTCAAAACTATGGGTTACATGTGTTTAAATAGACTTGGAGAAGGGGTCACCTCATCCTCAAAGTACATGTAAGATATATTACATGTCATAGTTAGAAATTCAATTCTAATTATGGATAAAACCATATAGAGTCATCTTATAGTAGTTAATAAGTTAAGTTACCCTTTACAAAAATCATACAACATGTGCATGTTTACAAAAATGAAAAAGAAACTTTAAAATATGGTTTGACCTATAAAAAAACTATAAATATAGAAATATACACCACTATAAAAATATAAATGCAAAAACTTGGACCTTCATGACTGTGTTGACATCTGAATGGCTACATGGAATTTAGTTGGCATTGTAACTATGGTTGTTGACTTATAACTAGAAGTGGTATCTTGAGTTTGATTATTTACCTCTATCTAGAGCCAAAATTTATGTGATACATCATTCTACTATTGATTTATCTCAAAATTCAAAAGAAGGGGTCTATGTACCTTGTTGACTTGCCCTAATAGCTTTACATGCTCTACTTTAGTCATCTAAAAGTTGATCTTGAAGATCTCAACTTTAATCACGTTCTTCTTAGCAAAGATCAACTTGGATTCTATGTTCTCCAATGGTATTCCTTACAGACTTTGCTTAAAACTATTTAAAGACTTTTGAATAAGTTGATCAAAGTTCATCTTATTGATCAACTTCCCTGTAGCATCCTTTACTTTGAATAATTTAAAATCATTCAAAATTTAGATAATGAGGGCCTCTTTCTATTTATATTTAGGGACCAAAGCCCCAACTATTGTTGCCCATTCCCTAGACTCTACTATCCTGATGACCACTAGGTTGAGTATATTGGATGCCTCTAATGGCATAATGAGATCTAGGTGGATATAAGCTTTCTTAGTTGTGTAAACCATTAACATATTAAATTTATTCTCATTAGATTTCAAAGAATTAAATAATTTGTGAGTATTGGTAAAATGGGATGCTAATTCAACCTGAATAAACTTTAATTCCTCCAAATAATTATAACACTTTGATGCTGCCTCTTGGAACTCAACTTTAATACCATCTGAGGTATGCACTGTCTTCTATTTTTCTTTTATTTATTCCAACTCTACCTCAAATTCTTATCTAGCTAGCTCCATACCTTCATGAATTGCCACCATGGCATCCTTATGTAATTTAATGAAATATTTTAAGTCTTCATTATATGGGAATTACCCCAATTTTATATTTTGCCTTTTAGTCAAAGAAAAGACCTCTTGTCTCTCTTCAAAAATTAATTCCCTACCAAAATCATCTTCTATATTCCTCTTCCTTACCCTCTAAATACTCCCAGATGGATTGTCAAAAAAATTTTATAATATATAGGAGCTTTATTATTTTGAAGCTGGGCATTTGAGAGGTCTTATACCTTAAATCATTGGCCCATAATGGAATTATCAACTGGTTGAGGTTTATCTCCTTTTTAGTTTTGACCACAACTTCTTCAAATTCCTCAGCAAGTTGTTATTTCTTTGCTACCTTTATAATTGTGTCAAGCAAGGAAGGCCAAATTATCTTAGACCAATCTAGACCTCTATATTAGGGAAGTGGATGGACTATGATAACATATGTCTTTGCCTTCTTTCCCTTGCTTGAGCTAGTGACAATGGTTTCTTTAGATGAGTGGTGGATGGCATGGGGAGAGTGATTTGGGTGGATGAAACATGGAGCTAGGGAGTGGCCATGCTTGTCTTGATATTATTAGATGCCCTTTTGCTATTTAATGATCTAATTATGGTAGTGATAAAAGGAATACTAGAGTGGCCATGAAGGAAGTAGATGGCATGGTGGTGAAATATGGATCAAAGATAGTAGAAGGTAGATCAATAGTGGAATAATCCTTCACAATTCTTGGGGTGAGTAGAGGAAAATTCATGAAAGTGGATGTGCTTAATGGATCATCAGGATTGGAAGTAACAACTTCCACCTTGGGAGTTTTATACACTGACGAAATTGGCACAAATGTAAAAATAGGAATAAAAGAAGAGAGAAAGGAGGTGTTCTCTACAAATAAAGCCTTTTTACCTATTGTGTCTTCTATAGATGGTGCTTTCTCTAACTCTTCTTCTTCATTAGAATCTTCTTCTTCCTCCTACACTAATACTTGTTGGGGAATTATAGGCAAACTTTGAGATTGATCTATTGTACGACTGTGAGGGGAGTCCTAGGCTTCCTTTTTTAACAAATAGTAGTCTTAGGTTGTGAGGAGGAGCCTTGATAAATTGAGGTAATTTATTCCTATGTGGCTACCCCTAAAGATGTATAATATTATTCCTAGAGGGTAACCACATGCATTTCAATTAAACTGGTAGCTGGGGGCTCTTTTCCTTTTTCTTCCTCATTAGATGAATATAGATTGATGGGATCTCCTAGATCTCCCCTAGGATCAGGTTCACTCACCCCTAATTCCTTCTTGATAGACTTTAACTTGAAAGGAATCTCCTATGATGGATCTCCTTGTTCATTGGAATGCTCTATGGACTAGTCCTTCCAAAAGTCTAAGGATATCCATCCTACAAAGAGTGACATTCTATTATGCAATTCTTTCCTAGTGATTGAAGTTTCCTATTGAATCACCCTTCAGTGATCCTCCTTCAAATTGGTAACCCTTACCCTTTCTAAGACTTCATTATTATTGTATGCATTCATGAATAAAAAGTCATAATCATAATGGACATGTTGGTAGGGGATACTAAGGCCTAAAATGTGTTTTTAGATGTATCCATGAGGATCCCAATCCTTGCGTGGTTCTATGGGCAAATTATAACTCTTTATTTTGTTGCCCACATCTCCAAAGTGCTTTCTCATTGTGTATATCATCTTGCGAATGACCATATGGTGCCCATAGACTATGCTATTCTTATTTTTGAGAATGTACTCCTCAATGCTCCACCAAAGATGGAAAAAATTTCTTACTCAACCAATTTTCCAGGTACATATTTTGGAAGGCTCAAAGGATGAACCTTATGCCTAGTAATCATGATAATAATGTAGTCAAGATACAAAAAATAGTCACCTCTTTTAGATAGTGTCTTTAAGATGCTTGCTTTGAGTTTAGGCATTAGTGACCCATGGATTGCTTGATAGACTTAAGGATAAACATCCTCAATAATCCTCACTATATTATTGGTATAAACATATATATGTATAAATTGAAGATTATCACAAATGCAATTTTTGATATAGTCAGTGTCTAGGCTCCATAGCTCATGAAAGACTTTATACAATGCTCCCATTATAACATCTAAAAGATATGACATCATATATAAGTGGCCCACAAGAGTGGGCCACTTGTCCTTATGAATGATCTATTCTCTTAGATTGTAGCTTATAATTTCACTTAGGGCAAATGCTGCATCATTGGTCAACATCATATGTAACAATGGTACCTAATCCAAATTGAGGAAATAGATATTATGCATTATATAGAGCTTGTTAAGTAGTGCCATGCCAATCCACACTCTCATCATAAACTTATTAATTAGAGTGGGATTATTGCCTTTGTATGTCATGGTTTCCTTGGGGATAAGCCATGAATTTATCACCTTTTCCATAGTATTATCTTGATTCCATGAAACTAGCTTGTGTTTATCAAAATAAGCATCTAGTGCTGGTAATGATAAATACCTTTGAAAATATGCTCTAGATATGCATGCCATAACCATTTGGTTATGCATGTGGTGTATAAAATCATCATACATAGTATTTCCTATGAAGAATAAGTCTCGAATGAGGTCAATGCATGACATCACCTCAGGCTTAGCCACAATCAAATGTAACCCGATTTCTTAAGTGATAGAAATTATGTGATGAATAATCAATATGAGGGAGATATATTTTCTTCTAGTAAAAAAAATTAAATATAATCAACATCCCATAATTTAGATTAGTTCCCATACATGTTATAAAAAATGGTGACATCATAAACTGTGTCCTTAAATTCAGTCGAGTCCTTGATAGAAAATGGTGATGGTAAAAGTGTTCCACAAAATGCCTTAAATGTCTATGCCAATAAAATTAAGTGTAGTGCTTGAATTTTTTTACATGGTCTGTGAAAAAATCTCCTTTTTTCTAGTCACTTGTTTACTTGTAATAGTCTCACCGGTAGCTAGGGCTTTTCTTGCATATGATAACAGTTAAGTTTAAATTCATTTGAAAATGATGAATACATAAATAGATTAATACCTTATATATATCATTTAAAATTCAATTCCAATTCATTATAAATGCCCAAAATTCACATGTTTTGTACTTTGTGTATAATTCATATCTAGTTAGTTTAGTTGGTGGGTATTCTTAGCAAGTATCGAGGAGTATTTTACTTTATTGACTAAGTAAAGAGGGATTTTGGTAGTTAAGAATTAGGAGTCAGGTTTTGTGTTGTGATAAAGCCTAAAATATATCCAAATAAAATTAAATAAAAAAAGGTTGATATAAAAAACTCGAAGAGAAAAATTGCTGATAAAAGACAAGTCATTCAAAACATTTGTTCGCACAAAATGTTCGATGCAAAAAATTTGAACAAAAAAGTCTGAAGACCAAAATCTATTAGACAAAATGTTTGAACAAAAAATATGAAGGCCAAAATATAATAATAGGGTCTGATCAAAATGTCTAAAAACCAAATCTTGAATACATTTCCTCTGAATAAAACTAAGTCCTAGAAAGGTCCTTTAAGTTATCACCCAGTAGTCCCTTCAGGGTTTAGGAAAATTCTACTTGTATACATGTTGAAGGTGTATCCTAAGAGATACTTTAAATTTTCCATTTAGTGTATGTCAATGCCCTTCAAAGTATCTCATAGGATATTTATTTCAAGGGCCTTGTATTTCCTTGAAGGTATGACAAAGCTCTTGAGTGTAAATCTTATTCAATATAAAATGATGTAATGATGGATTTTCCTTGTTCAAATCTCTCTTGATGATATTATGAGGTCTATAATTTTTATGGGTTTCATATTAAATCTTGGAATTAAGACACCTTTACCCCTCGATAAGATCTAGAGAAGACCTTATACACAATAATCAATGTATTATTAACTACCTTATTTAATTGAAACACCTATTTACTCATTGAATCCTTTCTATACCAAAATAATGATGGGTAAGTTCTACCTCAAGGTATATACTATGAGACTCATTCAATATCCTTGTAATACCTTAATGGCTGACTTAAAATTATCTCCTTGAGGGTAACATTAAGGTATCTTAATGGGTGACTTGAAATTATCTCCTTCAAAAATTTTCACTCTGGGAAGCTTCCAAAATAGGGGAAAGGGTAGAGCAAAAAATAAATTCCCTATAGTCTCAATATTTACCTTTGAGGATGGATTCTCCATGGACAAATGTTTTTAGAACCAATGTTTGTTGTGAGTAGGTGTTTCACACACACAGACAAACATAATCAAGTAGTCTGGGAAAGTTTGATATAGGAAAACTCAAAGATCTTGGCCAAAGTTTGCTCCTAGAAATACCTTGAAGGAGAAATTCACTCTTTTGCACATTTTAAAGGTATCTCATTGAATCCCTTATACAACTCAATAACACTGGGCAAGTTTAACCTCAAGGTATCTATCGATCATAATCCACATTTTGAAGTTTAGGGGTAGTTAACCTTTTCATCATGGATGTGCTTAGTGAATTTTGGTGGGTGGTCTATCAGCCTCCTCTTTCTCAGGTTCCCCTTCATTTTTGGCTAAGTCTCAATCCCTTCTACTAATGACATGTGTCACCATAATACTCCTTAGGGAATAAGGGAGTTCTTCTTTAAAGTAAAGGCATGCCATTCACTGAGGGAAGTGGGCCCCATTTCTAACAAGAATTTTAGAGGTAGTTTAGAAGGAGAAATGTGTCACCACAATGCTTCTTCTAAGCATCATGGAAATCATGGAGGTTACTTCATAGATCACAATTTTATCCCACATATGTAAAGCTTTCCATAGGAAAATTTTCATTGAGAGTGAGAGTTTTAGGCATAAATAATATCCATTAGGATATTCCTTCATGGGTAACTTGAAGGTATCTCCTAGGAGATACCTAAAAGATATCACAAACCTCAATAACACTAGACAAATTAAATCTCAAGGTATCTAATAGGAGATTCCTTTGAGGGACTTGTAATACCTTCATGGGTAACTTGAAGGTATATCCTAAGAGATACCTTGAAGATATTAAAAGGATCATCAAGGTAAACAAAAATTGTAGAGGTACAACAAGGTAATTATTCAGATATAAAACTATTAATGTAATAAGAAAAATTGTTAAACTGAATTGAGGTGGAAAGAACATGTGCACAAGAGTACCTAAAATGCACAATCTCCCAAGTATGATAAGACCCTTAAAGTTATCAAGTTATCAATCAATAATGTTTTCAAGGTGAAGGAATGTTCTACTGGGAGATACATTCACCATCCCTTTAAATGTATGACAACACCCTTCGAGGTGTCCACTAGGAGATTCATTTAAGGGCCTTGAAGTACACTTATAATATTAGCATGGTTAACTTGAAGGTATTTCCTATGAGATGTCTTGTAAGAAAAATTCACTCTTGTGCATGATTGAAAGGTATCTCCTAGGAGATACCTTGAATGTACCTATTGATGGTAAACACATATTAAAAACATATTTCTCCTTTGAAAAAAATGTTTGTGGATTCCTTTGTCCATTATATTATATTGGCTAGTGCTCATAACTTATTTTTGGTTTGGCCATACCTTATTAGTTTAAGTGTGAGTTAATTTATATATTACAAAGATTTAATATGTATTTTTTATTATAGTTTAGAATCAATATTTATTGATATACATTTAATCACTGCTTAATCACAAAAAAATTTCATGAACTGATGCAATGTGCAACTTGTATTTTACAAAAGATTAATATTTAAATCACTTAAATTGATTTGTATAATGTCTTCAAGAGAAAAAATAATTCCCATACTTAAAATTTAGAAGAAAGCCTCACTCGAAGAGAATTTGGATAAAAGGTAGAAGGCCTCACTCCAAGGTAATTTGGATCGAGTATTGTTTAAACAACCAAAACTAAAATTAAATCCACATCAACATCTTTCATTTTATGGTGGTGACAAAATTCCTCTTGCTGATTGGTATTTTGAATTATTTAGTCTACCAAATATGCATACAAATATATACTTATTTAACACTACATTGGGAAAAGAATATTCTTTGATTGGAATAATCCTTGCCTATGATAAGGATGAACTTGAAGATTCCCTTCAATTCTAAATAGAAGTATGGAATGGAGAAGAGGCAATTTTCCATTGAGCTACAACTAATTTCAATAAATTTACACCCAGTAAAATAGAATTGCCAAAAAATATTTTTTCTCCTTCTTGTAAAACATTTGGGTTTCATTTGAGTAACTATGACAACCTTCAAAAGTCTGGGTTGATAGACAGAGAAAATTTGGTCATTAAAATACAAAATGTGTTGAAATAAAAATGTGAACAATGGGAAACAACTTCTTCTACTTGTCACAATGCAAACATGTATTTAAGATACCCTATAATCACGGTAGAAAAAATATTGAATAAAAAAGATAAGCAAGGGAAACATATTTGTATGCAGATTTGAAAGAGGCCATACAAGTACTCACACCAGTGGATAAAAATAAGATCAAATAAAAAGTTGGAACACTTTTATTGACATAGAATTTTGATTAGACACATAATGAATTCTCTACATGGCATATTTCCTTTAGAAATTATGCCTTGAACATTCCTATAAAGCCCTGTGAATTGAGGAATGCTAATATCAAAATAATAAATTTGAATGAAAGAGGGATGAATGATATGATTTATTCATTTTTAAAAACTAATTAATTTCTAATGAAGGATGCTTTGTTAATTCCTTTTGATCCAAGTAACCCTAAATGTATTATTGAATCAAAGGAAGTCCTAGAAGATATGATGGAGAAAAAAATCATGAGGTTCAAAATTATAGATGGCCAACACACAATTACAACACAATAAAGAATTCTTTCAGAGGAGGAATACAATTCACTATTAGATAACAAATGTTCTATTAGAAGGGAAAGATTTTTGAAAGCTTATACTCCATTCCATATTGTGCACAAAATATGCAACCAATATAATGAAGCCACAGAACCAATTTATAAGGATTAATTTATAGAAAGAGTTTGATATGCACATGACCTTATCAAACTAAGAGCTTAGAAGAATCTTGAAACAAGGAAAAAAAAACAAAAAGACACATGAACAAGATAAACACTTGTTCACACAAATAAACTTTTCAACACAACAAAGAGAGGAGAGAAAATGCCTTCTTTTCATGGAATAACTCATTTGGGATTGTTTTGATAAGGCCTTTGATTTGTTTGAAAGTGGCACTTTACTTATTTTAGATAAACAAGATTTAAATCTGATTGGTACAATAGTACTTATAAATATTTAAGGGTTTTTAGATAAACAAAAAATAAAATTAGTAGGTTTATTGGAAAAAGGGTCTATTTCCTTCTTGAAAACCATTAGGTACAATAACATGGATACTTGGTGTAAAAAGGTGAAGCTAGAAAGTAACATATTATCAAAAATTATAGATTATTTCAGCAACCTTGATATGACACTACCAACAGACAAAATAATTACACCCGAAGAGGTAATGTAGCATTATACAATTTTTATAAAAAGGTTTGATGATTTATGTGTCCTAAATAAAAGTGTTTCAAAAAATAAAAAATGTTGGGAAGCATTATCTCAAGATTCATTAAGCATATTGAAAAATTGTCTACATAATGATGGAGGTCAACTTTTCAAGATAGATACAAAAAGATTTAGCTGCCATTATGGGTCCCCATGTCTTTGGTAATCCATTTTAGAAGATTTTAGTGAAATGTTCATTCTTGGTCTGAACATCGATTTGAAAATTATTGATCTTTTGTATATCACTAAAGTTTTTAATGAAGAACATCTTCACCTATTTCTTCATGCATTGATTAATAAATTTATTGTTGGGGCCTTCAATGTATTCATCGTCCATAAACTAGAACATTTTTCTAGCATTCAAACCTCTCTCAAGAATCTACATGTTGGTGATTTCTATTCTATGCAAGATATGAGTGTCATACTATGGGGTCCAAATAGTAATGGATTTGATTGGACATATATTATAGGTATCAATTTTTATTAGGATCTCACTTATTTTATGCTACAAGGTTTCAACCTCCATTCATAAAAAAGTAGATTTGAGGAAGGTTTTGACATCTACAAAGATGTACCAACTTTTTAAATAATTAGTTCACACAAAATAGGAAGGCCATTCAAAAATGACTTAGAGATCATTTTTTAGGAGAAAACTATCTCTATTTTTAATGATTCAGATGCATGTGATGTGCTAGGGGTATATAAAAGAGATGGATTGGTGTGTGATTGTAAAAAATTGCAAAGAAATTTATCTTGCATTATAGAAACTGAAGTACAAAAAAAATTTAATGTTCAATTTCAAAATTATTTGACAAATTCAGAGTAACCAATACAAGAACAACTGTTTCGATTAGTATCAGGTGCATGACATTTTTAATTTATTTTATAATCATGTTTCATTTTCCAAATATAACATCTTAACAATATTTCAGTGTGTATGCTTTATTTTTCAAACCTAATAGCATAGTAATATTTTGATGTGTAACACTAATGGCATTGCATACATGTAAAGAAGAAATAATAATAAAATATCATATCAATGACCATGACACATTACAAGTTGAAGAAGGTAAGATAAGATCATGCATATTTTTTTAATTATATAATTTTTTATTTATTAATGATTTATAATACTAACATAATATTTAATCATTTGTTTATGTCTTAATCAAAACAGTTCACAACATACCTCGAGAACTTTGTGTCTCTAACACAACCCATGACACAATGTTGTAGTTTGGTGCCTCCACAAAAACAACACAAGGTAAAACTCTACAACATGACACATTTTTAAAATACAAATATAAAATCAATTGACGATGAGAATTTTTAGTTACTATATTATATAATACCTTGTAGGGAATAAAGAATCAAAGTTTCAATGAAAGAGTGCACCCATACAAACTACAAAAAGGCAAAAAAAAAGTTGAAAAACCCTTTCAATAAATGTGTAATTATATAATTTCATAGAATTCTATAATATATTAGTTATCTTTATTTATTTAAACACTTTACAATTGAATTTTTCTTCATAGACAGGAGATTGTAGAAGATAAAAAAATATAGACTTGCATCATCTTGGGATTTGGAAGTGTGGGTTCATTTTATTATTGTTTAGACTTGAATGTGGTTGCATTTACCCATTAAAATGTTGTTTACATGTTTAATTTACCAATTACAATGTTGTTTACATGTTTAATTTACCTAGTTAAAAATAACACAATATGTGATATACTATGTCTTTAATACAAATTTTTTTGATGCAGAGTATCCATGTGTTCTTTATTAAAAATAATAATAAATTATATTATGCTAGAAATAATTATATTGCTATTGATTTAAATAATTTTTAATTTGACATGTCTTATTGTAAGTATATGAAGGGGGTTCAACTATTAGGGTGTATATTCATATGAATTTAGTGATAGTGAACTATGACTTAGAAGAGTAAATATTATTTTGTTTATTGTGATGGGTTTTATAAACATATAAATATGTATAGGTATGCATAAGAACAACTGATACTTTCATTACTATAAGAATAAAGATGTTGGTTTATCAATGTTAAATTCCTATTAATGTCTATGAGAAACGAGTTATGAAAAAATGGGGCTATTTTAGAATATGATAAAGTCACGGTCAAGTTATAAGGATTCAATATGAACATTTATATGTTAGTGATTTAATCTAAACTACCTACATATGCAAGTTGTGTCTTAGTTATCTGTCAGCATTTACTTCACTTTATTTTCTTTTAATTTTTGAGATCCTATTATCTGCAAAATAAATATCTTTGAAATTTTATGATTTAAGGCACTAATAGCTCTTAAGACTCTTCTTGTATTCTCCACCACATTCTACCTACATCTATAATCTTCCAACATATGTTATAAATACATGTATCTATAATGTTATCTACATGCTTTGGATCATCCTAGCTGAAGATGGTAGACTATGAGAGAATTATGTCATCAATGGAAGCTAGTAGAAATATAACTCTAGTAAGAATGAATGAGTGAGTATCCAAGAATGATATGTATTTAGCATGGGCCTTAGAATGGCCATAGAAGTTAGGTTATCTGATTGAGCATGACAACTCATCACCATTCATCTAAAATGTGTTTAATGAATGTTGACTGTAATCCCTGAATGAGTTAATATGAATGATAATATAAGTTACTACTTATTGTCTTTGTTCTTATGTGTTTGAATAGATCTCTATATGTTTCAATACTGAATGGTTTGAATATTCTATCTATATGTTTGCATTCTAATTTCACTGGTTATTTGTCCAAATATTTCAATATTGCAAGTGGTTCTATCATTTGGTATTGTAAGTGGTTACCACTCTGAGTGGTATATCAATTACAAAACTAGAAATAGAAATGGTACATACATGTATAATGAATATAGTTACAATGTACTTGAGTATGTATTTATTTTTATATGTTTTTATATGAATCTTTATAAGATTTAAGGAAATGTAAAAAAATGAATTAAATGAAATGCATTATGTTTTTATGTTACAATAAGAAATGCAAATCAAAAGTGCATCAACAACCAATCTAGTAACATGTAAAACATTTTCTTATAAAATTTCCATGTTATATTTATTATATTATAATATTTTTAATAAATGATTCATTTCTTTTTAAATAAAGTGTAGACATTTCAAAGGAGGAGCTAAAATTGACTTCTAAAAAGCTATTGATTTTGGGGTTGGATGACTTATTATTTGTTGTGCACAAAATAAAAGATATGAAAATGCATGATATTGCAAAAAAATAAGATTATAAAATATAAAATATGTCATACTACATTTGAGATCATTCCAAAGAAAATTTGAAGGTGTCACTGTAGTTTTTTTCTCATGTTGGCATTTGGTCAATGATAGAGGACAATCATTTGAGGATACTCATTCAAGTCATGGGTTACACAAGTTCAAATTTCATGTTTATTTGGAGAAAAATATATTCTAATTCATTCAATATAATCATAAATAAATTGGATGAAGTTATTTTTAAAGGGAACTTTAGAGATGGTTTTTCAATTACCAACATGTTTTTCATTGATTGTAATTTTCAAAATTATGTTACAAATCAAAAATTAAAAATGAGTTATGTTACATCAAGTAGATATAATAGAAATGGAAATTGTAAAGATGATAAGGATTGGAGAATCAAAATGACGTCTATCATCACATTCTTGGGAGAAAGCAAAAAATCCATACCAACCGCTGTGAACCAATGTTTAGAAAGATGTAACTTCACCATATTATGATTCTTTCAAGTGTATTTATTGATTATAAATTATAATTCTAGTAATAAACATTATCATCAATTTCATACAAATCAATTCTAAATTATTTCAAATATAGTTCAATTAATTTCAAATTAATTGATTCTAATTTATAATTACTTTGATCTAGTTATTAAGTGCAAGTGGATACTCCATCAATTTATATTGAAATTTCCCAACTTGATCCATTAGTATATTGACACCTGCTCATGAAGATCTTCCCAATGAATAACAAATAATTATCAAGATATTTTATTATGTAGATGAACTAGATTGCTTAATATGTTTTCATCCATAATTTGGCCAGTCAAATGGTACTATGTCTCCTAGTAACAAAAGGTAATTCAAAGGATTAATGACTGGTATGAAGGTCCAGAAGGGTACCACGATTTTGAAACAATCTAATCTATTCAAAATGATTTATTCCCAAACAATTTGGAATAATTCAATTTATTTGGAATATAAAAAACATATTTATGAAGAAAATATTCTCTACTCCACTTTAATGGGTATAATTTCAAATTATTTAAAATATCCCAATTTAATCAAAATGATCTATGCTCAAATGGTTTGAAACAGTCTAACTTATTTGGAATAAATAAAATTTATTTTTGAAGAAAATCTTCTTTACTTCAATTTATAGGTATAAGTCTAAATTATTCAAAATAACCCTATTTGTTCAAAATGATCTATGCCCAAATCCTTTGAAACAATCCAATTTATTTTGAATATAACAAATTTATTTTTGGAGAGAATTATCTTCACTCCACTTTAGTGGCTATAAGTCCATATTATTCAAAATAGCCTAATTTATTCAAAATGATCTATGCCTAAATGGTTTGAAACACTCCAATTTATTTAGAATATAAGAAATTTATTTTTTGGAGATAATTTTCTTCACTCCAATTTAGTGGGTATAAGTCCAAATTATTCAAAATAGTCCAATTCATTCAAAATTATCTATGCCCAAATGGTTTGAAATAGTCTATTTTATTTGAAACATAAGAAAATTATTTTTAGAGAAAATTTTCTCCACTCCACTTTAGTAGGTATAAGTCCAAATTATTCGAAATAGTCCTTCCATGGAAAATTTGTCCTTAACATCCTTTTATACACACCCCAAAGTGTTCACACCATGGTTACATTCAATGCCACCACCCACATTGCCTTTGAATTTTGCCTTTTTTGATAAATTCCATCATTAAGACACCTCTACAAATCAAGTTTGTAGGTCAGATAGGATGCATTGTCCATTCATATCTTTTGATAGTATTGAAGGTTAAACAGGTCATCAAATTTAATCTTTTATCACCTCACTACACAACCAACAGGTCCTATGTTCATCAAGTGAATATAACATGGCTACACATCATTCTTCCACTACTTCCTCAAGGCTTTACATAGTGCTAGTTGTTATTTACTGTGGATCTCTATCTAGAGCTCTTAGGATTTGCTAAGTTGTATAGACTACTTAAGGGCTATGTAGAAGTGATATTTTTCCATGTAGCATCATCCCACTAACTCACTTGCTTAGAAATATGCTAACATTATTTTCATTGTAAAAATTACATCAAGATAATATATTTTTAAGATGATGCCACATGGTGGCATCCTACTAATCTGCTTGCTAGGGGTTTTTTGACATTAGTGCTTCTATGTAAAGATATCTCTGGGATAGTAGATTGTCAAGATGATGCCATGTGTCAGCATCTTGCTAACATACTTGCCTAGGGCTTATTGACATCAGATGATTTAGGAACATTGGGTTATTAATATGATTCCACATGATGTCACATGGAATTATCCTGCTAACCTGCTAGCTCAAAGTTATGCTAAGGTCATCGCCCCACCAAGCAATTTGCAAAGAAATTGACTAAGTGCAAAAGATGTTTAGAATGGGCCTGAGATCACTGAAAGATCAACACGTGGCACTAGGGAAAGATAGATGCTTGTAGGCACAACATTAAAAGGCATAGTCCACAAATTTATGATAAAAATCCAATGGTTAGGAGAATTCAAACTCAAATGGGTAAGTCTTTTGAATAAAAATGGTTAAGTCATTCAAATTGAACAATAAGAATGCAAATATTTAGTGATATAAATCCATTTGAAATGAAAACAAAAGGAACTTTCAACCATTTGAATGAAATAAACTAAGGCAAAAAATGATCATTCACAACTTTTAATCAATTTAGAGCAAATTTGAAATGAAAGTGGATCGAAAAGGGAGTTAAATTAATGAGATAAAATAACCCATTTCATAGGAACCTTAGCAAAATCAAGCTCATTTTAAATAAATTGGTTGAGGTAAAATTTAAGAAACCAAAAGTATGTAGCCAATTTTATTGCATGAACGTAGAAATGAATGAGATTACTAAGGAGAAGACTATAAAAGGTTCTACATAAGCTAGATAATTCTTGAAAGTGTTAGTCAGATTTCCCTAAAAGGGGAATTTGAAAGCATTTTCAAAACATGGGTTAATATTATTAAGACTTTCCACTCCAAATGTATTCAAGAAAATTATTTTTAAACTTTATAAGAAAATCTTGGACTAAACACTTTAAACATGAAAAAACATCGATAATAAACACATCCAGTCACTTAAGACTCATCATTTAACATATGGTTAAACTGAGAAACGTTAAAACAAGTAGATCATTAAAACTCCTAAGGTTTAAAGATCAAGTAAAAATAGGGTTCCCATTTTAGCTAAAAATGAGGTGTGTTGTGTAAGAAACAAAAAATGGTGACTCTTTCTAGGAGATACTCTTAAGTATCTTAAGAATCCAAAAATTTTAAGCACCTATCCAAATATAAACATTTTCTACTAGTAATATTCCAAGATAAATTCAAAACATGAAGGCCCAAAATTTTGTTCCAACACATGACATACTAAACTAAAATTCCATCTAAAGACCATCAGTGTATGAGTTTATGTGATTGATTTAGTTATTGTGTAAGTACACATAATAAATCAACTTTACCTAATAAAAAGACACTATTGAAGGGAGAAGGATTTTATAATTTTGTGTAAGGGGGAATTGGAAGGGGCATTGATTTGATGCCATCCTGGGGTTTATAATCTTGATAGAGATACCTATAGTTCCTTTCTAAGATTTTGATTCACTACCATCGAGGCTAAAAATCTGATGGTGGAGGTTGCTAAGATCACCTTTTTGATGAGAAAGTTTATATTTCACATTTTTACTCATTTATTTTGAAAGGATATTTTTATTTATTTTCATCCATTAAGGGTTGGGGACCAATCCATGGGTCAAGTGATAATTAACAAGTGCACAATCAATCAAAGAAAAGCTAAGAAATTATAGGGCTGTATCATGCTTTAGATTTTTTGTTATGTGTATTTGATGATCTTTAAAATAAGAAATGTAGCATTCATAAATTCATATGTTTTGATATAAATCATAGGCCTCCACCCTTTAACCATACAAGGAAAACATTGTAGTTAATGAAGATATGTTAACAAGGTTTTAAGCATTTTGATGCTTAAGAATGCCATTGATGTGACTCACAAAATATTTACCACAAAACATTTCCTAATTAAACAAGGGAACCCTCAGGTCAAAATAATAAGTTTAGATTAAAAAAGGACACAATGGTGCTAAACTTGGCCATGCAAAGATGACAAAAAAGGAAATAAAATCAAACCTAAACTAAAATAAGGAAAATGAAGGAAAAATAAAAAACAAAACAAAAATTATTTACAAGGGCTTCAAATCTATTCAACCCTAGAAGTAATGCTTGACGAATTATCCATTGATAGATAATGGAACATCTTCACCAGTAAGACACCTTAGGTGAGAATCGTTATTGCCCAAGATTTCAGATATTTGGTAGGGATGAAGCCATAAATCATCAAATTTTCCATGCAGTCCCCTTTTTCATGAGCATTGTCCCATAATAGGATCAAATCAAAGATCTTAAAGGCTTTCATGTTGGTTCATTTGTCAAACCAATGTTTGACAACCTCTTATTGCTTACTAAAATGCAATAAAGCTACATCTCACTTTTCTTCTAATTGCATTACGTTCAAGAGGTGATTTTCTATTAGACTATTATTTTCCAGACAATTTTTTGTAAACAACAAGGTGGGGATTTTCATATTAGTTGGGAAGATATGATCTTGGACATATACCATATGGTAGGAGGAAGTCCTTGGAGTATAATTGATCCTTTTTCTATCAGACCATAAAGCTAATTTGAGCACATTATTCCAATCCCTTGGGTTTTTTTCTATATTTTCTTAATTATATTCAATAAATTCTTGTTTATTCACTCAGCTAACCCATTTCCTTGTGGATAATAATTTGAAAAAAAGTTAAGAGTTACTTGATGATAATAAGACCATTTAATAAATTTTAAGGATGATAAATTGGGTCCATTATCACATACCAACATGGTGGCCATACCATGCCTTGTGGAAATGTGTTCTTGCAAGAATTGGATGACTACGTCTATGTTATAATTCTTGAATGGTTGGGTATTAGCCTAATGGGTACAAAATCAGTCACTAAAAGGATGAACTTTATGGCCTACTAAATAATTAGAATTGATGGCTCACACAAATCCAATCCCCATTTTTTCAAATGCTTAGGCTTTAATGACTGATAATAGTGGCATAATTGGGGTGTGTTCACAGTGCATAATGAATTAGTAGGTGTAACAAATTTAGACATACAAATGTACATCATTAAAAATACATGGCCAATATTACCTTCCTATATTATTTGATGATCTATAACACTTCCTAAACCATGAAAAATTCCATATTTCCCATGAAAATTCTTAAGTATCTCAATTGCTTCTTCTTTACTCAAGCATCTCAAGTATATGCCTTCATGGTTTATTATATAGAGAGCGCTAACTTTGATCATGAAATGATTACTCCTTAGGCATATCACTCTTCATTATGTGGAATTAAAGTTCTTGAGACACTCAATATTCAATAAATAGATGACTATGCGTGAGTACCAATCATCATTAGTGATGTCCTACATTGAGTACTGTTGGCAAACAATTTGGAGATCCACTTCAGCCACAGTTTTGTAGAATCATTGGCCTCAAATAATTTTAATTCATTGAAGCTCTAGGTCAAAATCTTGGAGTATGGCCATCCATTTACCATTACTATCCCATAATTCATTCTACATTAATAAGGCCTTCATGGCTAGATCAGGTAATTCAACAAATAATTTATTACGAAGAATGCATGCATGAAATTTTTAACAACCTTGATTAAAGCAAAGGCTTATTTATCAATCATAAAATATCTAAGTTCAACATTTCTAAATGGGATTCTAATGAAGGATAATATCCTTTAATCCCCTACTTCTTTCCTTTATGTCAACACAAAAACATCATAATTCTTGAAGGCAAATGAATAAAGGTATAAGGGTTGCCTAGAGTCTGGACTAATGAGTATTGGCATGTTTATAATGAAAACCTTGATTTAGTCAAAAGTTGTTTATAATTTAGTAGTCTAGTTGATTTTGGAATCCTTCTTTAACATGATATTTAGTAGCCTAATTATCTTAGTAAATCTTAAGATAAACTTCCTTAAAAATTTGATTTTGATAAAGAATCTCTTCATCTCTTTCTTGTTACTAGGTTGTGGGATTTTCAAGATTGCCTCCACTTTGTTTAGGTTTATAGACATGTAACTTTAAGAAATAATATGGCTTGTAAATTTGCCTTTAGTTACCCCAAATATTCATTTATTATGATTTAAATAAATCCCATGATCTCTATGTCTTTGTAATACCTTTCTCTAGTCATTTACATGATCTATCTTTCTTTTGGAGAAGACTATCAGATCATCCATGTACATAACTATGCATTTGACCATGAGGTATCTAAAACTAATGTCTATTTCCATTTGAAAGGTGACACTCATATTGATCAAGCTAAAAATTATTATTTGGTATGTGAAGGTTCCCCACTTACTAATGAAATTTCTCTTGGATCTATATTCATAATTGACTACCACTTGATTATATCTTGAATACCTATCAAGGAATGACATAATTTGGGCACTATTCATAATCTACAATACTTCATCTAATTAAGGTAAGAATTAGTTATGAATTTTTGTTTAAATTTTAGAAATCAAAACACAACCTAATTTCCCCACTCTTTTTCCTCAGCGACACTAGGTTTGCAACCCATGTAGAGTGTCTTACCAGGAAGATGATCCTTACTGCAAGTAATTTATATAATTCTTTAAAGATTAGGGTATCCAAAAATAGATTGACATGCATTTATCTTTGCCTAAATGGATTGACTCTAGGTTTGAGGGGGGACAATGTGTGTCAATATAAACATGTTGAAGATCTTGATATATTCATAGCTCTATGCGATCATGTCTCTAAACTCCTTGAGAGTTTTTAAAAAATCATGCTTCTCTTGTAGGGTGCAAGTGGTGCCTAAAATCACAATTTTCATGTTACTTTCACTGCCCAAGTTACACTGCTCATGTTGCATACCTTTGATAGGGATAGGCCTATCTTTATCCTTATGATAGTCCATGTCAAATAGCCTCTCCAATGAGACCATCTTCCTCTATTATTTGATCTACAAATACTTCAACATTGGTGATGAGTTATAGTATGTTTTGCTCATCATTAAAAACTTGGAAATATTAATATTATCTAGGATTGGAGTAGAGATTATCTCTACTATGAATATTCTAATTATTGAATGGGAAATTAGCTCTAAAGTACTCACAATAGTGGCCAATGTATTGGTTATATAAGTATTTTATCTAGGCAATATTTGAATGCCAAAAGCAGCAAAATCTTTGATCAGGTTCCAAATTCTATTTCAATATCTAGACAAACATTTATCATTACATTAGTACTAGCTCCTCACTTGCCCAACCACCAATGAAAAATCACCCAACACTTTGATATTCTTTACCTTCTTATTGAGTGTGAATAGGAGTCTATGAACCAATACTTCATTTGTGGCCCCATTTTTTATACAAGTAAATTGTAGGCTGTAGGTGGCCATGTAAGATTTTCCTCTTGGATTGATCAACTCAACTTAAATGACACAACCACTTTTATACTTGGAACCCTCAAATTTCAATATCCACAAGTCTAATTTTTCTATGTTAGAATATCTTGTTGGTCTCTAGAAGGAAAATGCTACTATAATGTTCACCTCCTAGTGTACTTGATCATCTTTGATTACAAAACCACTCTACTTTTTGGTTGGATATTTAGTGTAATAAACAAATCTAAGGGTATCCATATTTATTTTTATGTCATTGGAATATTCTAATATGGATTCTTTGTCCCTAGTAGGACTGATCAGTCAGGGGATATCATCTTTGGAGAAAATGTTAAGTCTCTCTTCATAACATGTTGATGGAGGATTTATGGGAAATTATCCCTTAAGAAGGGTGAGGATATAATTACCCTTTGCGGTCATTCCACCTTGTGAAGAACTTGAATGTTATTCACTTCTAGTCAAATTGTTAGGATTCAAACTTTCATATGTCATAGCTACATCTATGAATGACACTAGCTCAGGAGATTCATAGAAATTTTATTCATCTAACAAGTCCAATTCTTCTACTTCTAGACATTAGTATAGTTCAAACATTTGACTGAGAGGGTGTTATGGGTATTTTTTTCTTTGTTCAACAAATACACTCCCATTTTAGACTCCCCATAAATATCTCAATTTTTTTTATTGTACTTAATGATAATATGAACCATTTTTAGGATCTATCTCTATTCTAATTTGGTTGGTCAAGCCATGCCATAGTAGCCACATATGACTAAAATTAGTTTCCATTTAACCATTCAACATTATTGATCAGTCTCAGCTCAATAGCATGCTAATATCATTAGGGATATCCACCATTTAAATATCAATGAATTTTTAAACTCATGGATTTGTGGCCAGTTGCATGTGTATGAGGTTTAACTCATCCACCACCTTCACCTCTATTTTGTCTAGTTAGATAATCTTTTAGTTCACCTTCATAGGTGTAAGTCTAGATTATTGGTAGATTTCATATGGCATAATATTGATATAGGCACTTGAATTAACCAAATAAATATGGAAGTTATTACAAAATATCTTGATTGTCAATAGAAATGGAGGAATCTCAACCCTCTCTCTGTAAAGAGCAACATGCGTAGCATAAACATTAGGATATTCTTTCCCCTTATTAACAAAAATTTCTTACAAAAGCAACTCCTTGTGATTAGATATTTTTAGCAACTCAAACATAGTTATATTAGCTTTGGTTTTATTTATATCTTTAACAATATCATAACTAAGTTTGGCCTTATTTGGTTGCTTGTTATTTTGGGCTGATAATAAATGGGAGGTCCTTTAGGTGGAGGAGGATTATTGCTCAAAATTACATAAGGTAGGACTTGAGTATTGATAGGAGTAGAAGGGGTCAAAGGGTTGATTGATTTACTCTTTAACTAGTAATTATTGCCTTTTTATAATTGCCTAAAGGTCTGGACTTCCTCTAGGCTATGTTTAGGTTCCTTCCATCTTGATTATGAATTTTATTAGGAGTAGACATATTTCCATGTTGTCCATCTCCTTTTGGAAGAAATTTGAGGTAGGTATAAAATTTGTATAGTTTGTTTTTCATGGTCGATCATGTTTGGTACTCAAACCCAAGTGTTTTAGGTCAGGTTATGAAGTTCATAGAATGAGAGGTTTGATTTTTATTGTTATCCAAAGGATTGGGTAGGATTCCATTATTAGGCTTAAAATTCCATTTCCTATTAGGATGTTGGAAATTGAAATTTATTCCTTGAGGTGGTTTATTCATATTATACTTTGAGTTATGACATTTCTCCCTATGTAGGTTAATCACATTAATTGAAAGTCTTTGAAACAACTATTTTAGATTACCCACTTTAGATTTGGTACTAGTTTTGGGTTGACTTGCTAGCTAGGGTTAAAGGTTAGTCAAAATTACATTTGTATTTAAGAATGTAGGGTTAGTCATGGGAACATGGTTGTGGACATTATCAATAAGTGCTTATGGATTTAAGTAGGGTGGGACTGCCTTCTGGATATTACTAGATACATCATACCCACTAGTATCTGGTACAATAATGATGTTATATGTCATCAAGATTGATATTGATTGTTTAATTGGGGAACCACGTGGTTGGGAGGCTTTTAGGGCATGACACTACGCATGTAGTACACTAGACATGGATTGTGAAATAGATTTGGGCTTGCAGACAAGATTCCTAAGATTGGATTCATTTATGGTGTATTATGTTAAAGGGCTTGGTTAATTTGATTGTAGGCACCTAGTTGGCCCAGTTAAGGTAAATGACCAAATCTGTAGCCATATGGGACCATCTAATACTCAATGCTGATAGGTTTATTACACACCAAATATAATGATGCAAGGGTTATTGGTATTCTTCTAAGCAACATAGAAGTCATAGTGTCTAAATCCATTAGCTAGGTCTATATGGTAGCCACTTTAGTCTGAATGTATGGGTCTTTTAAATACTAATATAGCTTGTGAAGTTGAGCATTGAATATGTTTATAGGATTGTTTTGTTCTCTCTTTTTAGTGGCAAAGTAATGATATAAGATTGTAGAGTCAATGGGGAGCTTAAAATGGTTCACAAATATTATTTCTAAATTGACCCAAGTAGTTATTGACATATGGGGTAATCTAAGATATCAAGCATAATCAATTTATCCTAAGTATGTGAAAATCTATAGGCAACATCTTCATGTTACACCTGGGTTCTAATTAAAGTATCCTTCAAGGATTGAATATGATTTTATTCTATTTAGACACCTCCAACTATAAACTTGGGACATAACTTATCCAGATTATTGGTAAAATCATGAGCCATGCCTAAGACAACCACATGGCAATAACCTCCTTGTCCAAGCTAGGCCATGTTGGTAATCAGTAAATATTGGGGGATGACAAATGGGTTGACAAAGGTAGTAGACATAGTTGTTAGTGAACTAACAGCTAACTGAATGGGTTTAAACTTTACTTTCCCTTTATTAGCTCTTTGTTTTGGTATTCTATGGTTAATAATTTCTAATATCTCAAAGTTATCGCCAATATATTTTTATTGGGTATTAATCCTTCTATTTTCTATCTTAAAATAAGGTTTAACTCTGTGGAATAGAAGGTTTCTAAAATATTTTAGTTCAAAATTTGGCTGTGAGATCAAATCATGGTTTACCACCTGATTTTAGAGATAAAATATGTTGATGCATCATTTAACATGAGCCAAAAAATAGGCAAAGGGTTTTTAATCTTACCTCTCCTAAAAGGAGGGAAATATCATGAATAAAATACCTCCCTATGTTCCAAATGCAATAGGTCTTAACATATTGGCCTTTACTAAGTTGGCCAATGTGGACTTGTTCCATGTAAGAGACCTATTTTAATGAGTTGATCTATGTTTTAGATTTGTTTAAGACATTCATAGAGAGATGTTTCATGTTTCACTAGGATATGCTTTAAAGGTTCAACCTCTAATAGAAATCAAACTTCAATAGATTCCTATGAATTGAAAATCAATGATTTATTTAATAGATTCCCATGTTTTTGAATATAATAATTCTATAATAATGATAATTTTTTAGGAATGGTAAAAACATTCCAAGAATCCAATATCTGAAGAGTTAGAAACAAAAACATCACACATGAAGTTGCAAACAAATGAGATGCAAAACAAGGCAATTCAAATGATTATTTATAATGAGATGCTAGCACAGTTGGAAGTCCTTGCATAAGTAGGCAAGGTAAAATAAATAACTATCCTAACTAAGCAATGTGCGATAAATCCTCACATAGGAAAAAAATAGGAAAAATACGAAATACCTAGCTAATATACTAGCAAACATGAGAAATACATACTCTATCACTCACCTCAAGTGAGGATAGGGGATAATAATAGTTAAAAAAATAGTGGCATATCCACAGTATGAGTCTTTATAACTAGGCCTGATAATTTACTCAGGTGTAATATGTATCCATGAAAAGAAGAAGGCATATGTCTTCATGAACGCCCCTAAAGGACAACTTTTAAAACCCCAAGAATGCCATGTAACTCAAGGAAATGAGGTGATGCCAAAAGATTCATGATGATGTATGTATCCTATTACTAAGTCAGAATTTACTCCAAGCTAAAAAATTCATCCTAAATGGGCTAATGAATGAAGTTCATATTTACCTCAATGTGCTTGGTCCTATGGTTTTCAACTGAGTTGTGAGATATGTGAATTTCACTCTAGTTATCACATCAAAGTATAGTAGGTGAAACTTGTGTGAAGTTAAACTTTGTCAATAACTAATGAAACCAAAGAACCTACTAACTCATTATAACTATTGCCCTATTCTCAACCTCTTTAGATGAAAGTGCAATAGTCTGCTACTTATTACACAACCAAGTATTATGTGAATAACTAATATAAAAGATGTCACCAGAAGTGGAATGCTTGTCATCAAGAGAACCTGCCCAATCTAAATCAATATACCCAACCAATTGAGTAGAACCCATGGTGTATTATAATTCAAAATGAGTAGTACCTCAAAAATATAAAAAAATCCTCTTGACATCTTACTAATGACTGTCATGAGGGGCATGTGCAAACCTAGATACAAGCCCAAATGCAAATGAAATGTTAGAGTGAGTATGGGATAAATACATAAGAATCCAAACTATCTACCTATACAATGTAGGATCACAAAGTGGAGTAGTACAAGTGGTAATGAGAGTCACTCTAGAATAAAAAGAAGAAGGACTTGGCTTGCAATCAGCCATGCCAAAATTTTGGAGAAGATCAAGGGTGTACTTTTTTTGACTCAAATAAATTTATGTATCTAATTGTGAAATATGTAAACAAAGGAAAAAGTGCAAAAGACCAAGATATATCATATCAAACTATGTTGAAATTATCTATCAAATAGCCTAAATTTGAGATGAGGAGTTTTTTGTGAAAAATAGATCATAAACATACAAGACTAGTATAGCAATGTCCTCCCCAATACATTAAATATACACTGTGGGATTAGAGTGTTAGCAAAAAAATCTAGTGTGTTAGGTTGTGGAGCTAAAAGCTTCACTGATGCAAACATGGATGAGGAGGTAGCTGAGTTGTAGTGCAATCAACGTTGATTAGGCCAATTGACATCGGTCATATCTAGTGTGCAGAGCTGCCGACATCGATCAGTATCAGCCGACGTCAGTCACCTCTAGACTAACAGCGACTGATGTCGATCACCTGTGCAGTTCCAAAACAGTCAGTTTCATGAATATTTTGTTAACGAACCAATTGTTTGCATGTTAAGGACTAATTTTAGTCTTGAGCTACAGTTTCTAATTATTGTAATTGGAAAGTCTAATTATTGTTTGTATGAGATCTATTTGATAAACTCATGGGCTATATTGTAAAGTGTGCTAGATAGAGAAAGCAAGATTAGCTGCAAGGTTAGCTCCTCATAGTGCCACAGTGCCAAGTGTGTATGATCAGGTAGATCTGTGGGAGAGCAAGATCTGGTAAAAGATCCATAGGGGTGCTGGTGTGGAGAATCAAAAGGGTTCTTTAGGTGTGTAAGATCTAGGTCGGCAGTTGTGCAAGGCCAGGTTGATCTATGATATAACAAGATCAGGTGAGATCTACATGTGTAAGTAAGATTAGTTTGATTTATAGGTTGTTGCAAGTTCATGGGAGATCTACTTGGATTGCATTGTGTACTCGGTTGAGTATGTGTGTATACTCGGTGGTACTTGTAGTAGTGATACTGACTGGTTGGAGGTGAACAACAACTCTATGTTTGATTTTTTTGTTGTGACTGTGATTGAGAGAGAGAACTCTTGAAGGTGAATTACTGTTTACGCCCTAGAGGTGTGGGAGCCCTAGAGGAGTGGAAAGAAGATTATGGAATCTTCTTTGTTGTATTTACTTCTAGAAGAGTATTAATACAATTGGGTATTATCTCTCATAGTCTGTGTTATTTTTGAATTCTAGTTACTTGTTACTTCTGGTTAAATTCCATGTTTAGTTGCTCATACAAAGGTAATCAATTGTGCTCCTAATCCTAACAAAGTGGTATCAGAGCTAGGATCACCAAGTGATACCACTGACAAGTGGTATCAGAGCTATTTGTGGTTCTAGATTCCTGACAAAGTGGTATCAAAGTTGTTTGTCAGGATCTTAACAAGACAAATGATTACTATTGTGTAAGCAACTAAACATGAAATTAATCAAAAGTAATAAGTAACTAAAAACTAGAATCAGTAAAAAACATGGGATACAAGAAACAATGAAAACTTGTATTAAACTCTTCTAGAAGGAAATACAATTGAAGAAATCTCTCTTTCTTCCACACCTCTCAGATGTACAGATCTCTTTCCCTCAAGAGTTCTCTCTCACAATTACAAACACAATTCAACTACTTGAATTGATTTCTACCTCATACAAGCTATGAATATCTATCCCTATTATAAAGAATTAGGGATCATGAGCTATGCATTCTCCACCATTAGATACACCTCCTAATCAAAGGTCCAAAATAGTCCTGCCAAAAATAAAATGCAGACTTAATACCAACAATTCAACTTATCATGCAAATAATCCATTCATCCCACGAAAATAGAATTCTAGAATGCACAGGTGACCGATGTCGGTCCCTATCAGTCTGCACATGACTGAAGTTGACCAATCCATAACCAATGCCAATAGCTCCCAGTCGACACCTGACCGATGTCGATCGATCCTAACCAACATCGACAGCTTGTAACTCCAGCAACCTTGCAATTCACTCATTGGTGAAGCTTTTAGCTCCACACCTTAACATAGTGGAGAGAATAAATTAATCCATCTTTTCATACCAAGCTCAAGGGGCCTATTTGAGACCATAAAGAAACCTCCTAAGTCAAAAAATAAGAGAATAATTGTGAACAAACCTAACAGGCTTCTCCATATATATTTTTTCTTAAAAATCTCCATGCAAGAAGGCATTCTTAATGTCTATTTGATATACTAGCCAACCCTATGATGTAGCCAAGAAAAGTACAAGGCAAACATCATCCATCTTGGAAATGGGAATACATGTCTTAGAGTAGTCAATACCTTCAACCTATGAGAATTCATTTGCAATAAGACATGCCTTATACTTATCAATGGAATCATCATTTGCATACTTGGTGCAATAAATCCACTTTTACCTAACTAACTTTCTTCCCTTAAGAAGAGTGACCAAATCTCAAGTCTGATTCTTCATCAAGCAATAATACTCATTTGTCATCACATCATCCCACTCCTATATCCCATGAGCCAATGAAAAAGACTATGGATCCCCAGAGAATTTTTGACACAAAAGTCTAGTACCTATAAAATGTGCACAATGATGTCAAGTGGGTGGAAGATCCTGTATGAAAGGTGCTACCTCAAAAACTATAGTACAATCCCACCTAGGCATAGTGGTAACATCAACATGAGTAGGATCCTCAACCTCTATAACCTCCTCAGGAATTTCCTAAACTAGATCCTCAAAGAATGAATTCTCAAGAGGAGGTGATAAATCATCAAAAGAAGAATAAGAAGGCATGGAAGAAGATAAAGATTCATGAGATGTGAAGTGCTCATCAAACTGTACATGTGTTTAAAAATAAACATCATGAGTATCAGGATTTAAATGATGATAAAATATCATGCCCTCACAATTCCATACAAAAATCAAAGGTTTGATCTTCTTATCTAATAATTTTATTTTCTTCTTTGGTAAAAACACCCAAGAAAGGCTCCCAAAGAATCAAAACAATGAGACATTAGGTTTGGTTCCATAACAAGCCTCCGTCAGAGTTAAATTCCCAATTTCTCTATGTGGTGTATGGTTCTGAATTTAGTTAACACAATTAACTACCTCTACCCAATAGATAGGATGTAAATCCCATGAATGCATGATGTAGTTAACCATATCAGAAAATTTTAGTTTTTCCATTCTACTAAGTCATTGTATTGTGGAATATGTGCAATAGAATGTTGGTGAACAATAACATGAGCTACCAAAAAATCAAAGAACTCTCGATTTAAGTAATCCACCTATTATCT
Organism: Torreya grandis; assembly: GCA_037957365.1. Lineage (NCBI taxonomy): Eukaryota > Viridiplantae > Streptophyta > Pinopsida > Cupressales > Taxaceae > Torreya > Torreya grandis. The sequence continues at coordinate 380,138 of JARHVA010002169.1, read as the reverse complement.
TTATGAAACTTCTTGATGAAACTATAAGGCTATTTCTCAACCAAAGTGTTAAATACTTTGAAGTGAGTAAAGACATCACTCTTGTACTCAAGAAAATAAACCCAAGTACACCATGATAAATTATCAATAAATGTAAGTGCATACTTAGCTCCATTAAAAAGAGTAGGAAATACCATCAAATCACTGTGCATGAGTTCAAGTGATGAAGAAGCTCTTGTGGACATAACCTTAAGAAATGGATCTTGGTGTTGTTTCCCTAATGTATATCTAGGGAAAACTCCATCAAGACATGAAATTGTTGGAAGACCCTTTACCATACTGTGAGTGCTCAATTCCTTCAAATATCTATAATTAAGATGTCCAAATCTCTCATGTGAAATCCTACTCTCAGAATCTGCATGAGAAACCAAACACATACTTAGATGAGGAGTATCATAAAAACCCTCAAAATAATAGGGTCAAGAACTATAATAAAAAACACCCTATGCAATAAGTGTGTGTGGCTCTAACAAATCTCAAACTTCATCACCATGTGGTGTGAAAGTCACTATTTTGCCCTGACCAAAATGGCAAATTTGATAAACTAAAATTGAATTGGTGATGATGTATAGAACATATAATGCATCATTGATGCTGCCACCATTTAGATGTATGTCACCCTTACCCTTAAAAAAAATAAAGTAAGAATATCTAACCTCAATGTTGGAAGTAAAACTCAAACCAAGGGATATAATTGACTCTATAGAATAATTCATGTGGTGTGGAGCACCAGAATCTAGAACCCAACTATCTAAAATAGGTAACTATGATCTCTTGACAAGATTAAGTGATTTTCCATGCTCATGAGTGGAGATATAAATCTTGTGTTTCCTAATGACATCCTTTATGGCTTGCATTATTTTAAAATAGCTAGACTCTTCATGACTAGTCCCTCCACAATAGGAGCAAAATAGGTTAGACTTATTCTTAGATTTGGAAGATGATTTGGGTTTAGATGTGTTAGTGTTAGGCTTAAGTTCATTTTGATATGGAGGTGGACTATTCTTCTTACTCTTTATTTTTTACATATTCTTAGGATGTGATGCTACTGATATTTTTTGAGAGGTGGGAGACTCAAGGTTAGACAATTTGGATTTCTCCCTAGTAAGTCTCTCACAAAACAATTCTAAATCTATAATTATGAATGTGGCACCTAAGGCATCCATGCTAGAGAAAAAGGTAGAAGCAAACATTTGGAATGGACCACTTAACTTAGAAAAATTTGAGTATACACACTCTCCATATTTATTATGTCATCCATTCCCCTTCAACTATGTCAATAAATGCTTAAAGTTAGTGAGGTATTATACATTAGAGGCAAAGTCATCAAGATTGAGTGAAGTAAGCTCCACTTTAAGCTACATGGCTCTTATGTGATCTACTTTCTCAAATAAACCCATTACCTTACCCATATTTTGAAAGGAGGATCACACCCATCTAAATGAAACAACAAACTATCATTCACATAAGTCCCTATCAAATCCATACGCTCTTCAAACTTACATTGGTGTTGAAATTTTTCAAACTCTCATGTAAACTATAGTTGAGTTTCATTTATTAGGGACCATAATCCTTTGCATTTTATGATTATTTCCATCCTAGGTCTCCATGTATGGTAATTGTGTGTAGTTAAAGGATCACAATGATCAATACCATAAGTATAGTCTATGTTAGTGAATCACCAAAGAGAAGAAAGAATGTAAAAGGGTGCACAAATTGGCACCAAGACAACCCCCAAAAAGATTGTATTAAGTACACCCCCTAATTTTGGCACTTTATAAAATTAGTTAATTTTTACAAAGTAATGACACCAATGGATAGATAATTGAAAAATAAACACTTTTGAAAAAAATAGAACTCAAATTTGAGTTATTGTTCAAAATTTAAAGGCTTTATGAATTCTCGTAAATGGGTCAAAACATTATAAAGACACTAGAAATAGATTTTAGTGACCAAAATATAATTAAAAGTAGGCATCCAGCCACTCGTTGGACCTAAAATCAAACCACAGATGCTCTCAATTAAACCCAAGTGAAAAAATTAGTCGAGTGACCCCTATGCTTGCGTAAGTGAACTATACTTCCTCTTGAGGCAAAAAATACAACATATAAAAGAAATGATGTATGGACATGCTATTTTTGAGAGGAGAGAAAGAGAATTACTATTGTATTTAGTTAGAAAATGGCTGAGCAAGTAAAATGGGAGGCCAACTCAGAGGTCAATCTTGTATCAATCTAGAAAGAGATATTTTCCAACATAGGTCAAATTAATGTACAATCTAGAGTGCAAGCTTAAAGAAAAATCTAATGCGTATCCTGATCCACTGCTCCTTCACCACACAAAAGTACTTACTCAAAAAAAAACCTTGCCAAATCCTCCTACCAATGCCTCCTCCTTTCTATCAAATGACACCTCTACTCCTTCCAATTTTGCTTTAAATTATATTTCTAATGCCATATTCACTATGAATCATAAAAAAATACAATATAGGAAAGGAATGGATGACACCAAGTACAAGTAATAAGACTAGATATTTGGAAAATAAAAATAAAGAACTTTTAGCATCATCCAAAGGAAAGGTAATGCATTGTCCTAAGGGAAAAAAATTCATCGCCTTTTCTCCTCCTTGTTAAAGCAAGTAAGATGCCAATAGGGACACAAAGTGTTATATCAAGTTTTGATGCCACTCTAATGCCTCTCATTAAACAAAACTCTCCTTTAATGCCTTACAATGACTTATTTCTTTCTTCTAACATAGTCTTCCATAATAAAATAGTCCTATGCAGTCCTCAAAGGTGAAGATATGTTCTTCTATTGCATGGAGACTTAAAAGAGAATGCAGGCCTACCAAAGAATGGTGTAATAGTAAAAATTTCCCCAATGTCTCCTATCTAGCTTCTTCAAAAACAACCTCCAAGGAAATGGATGACACCAAGTGTCTTTTGGCAAAATGCCATACTCCACTTACAAAGGTCTTCCAATACCTTAAAACCCCAAACTCAATTTATTTAAAACTTCAATGAAACTACCTCTCTCCAATGCCATTATAGATTTAAAAGAGTAATAAAGGGATGAGGATGTGTGACAAGGAAATTAGAATCTTTGGTAAGGGAAGTAGAATTAAAAATATCTAAAAATTTGTAAGATAATGGATGATTACAACTCTCAAAGCTATGGTACAATGTTAGAAAATGGTTAAAACATTTCAAGAATCCAAGATCTAAAGAGTTAGCAATAAGAACATCATACATGAAGCTAAAAATAAATTAGATGCAAAACAAGGCAAGTCAAATGATTATTTATAATGAGATGCTAGTACAAGAGGAAACCCTTGCATAATTAGGCAAGGAAAAACAAAGAAATATCCTAACTAAATAATGTGGAATAAATCCTCACATAGGACAAACTAGGAAAATGATGAAATACCTAGCTAATAGACTAGAAAACATGAGAAATACGTACTATAACAAAACTAAATAGTAAAATAGAAATCAAGATAAATAATTAAATTAAAATTGCTTTACTACTAGACTAACTTGATCATAAAGAAAGTGCAAAAGAGTATGGATAAAGAGATAAAATGTCTAATTTAAACACAAATGCATATGGAACTATCCAACTAAATGAATCTAGTAAAACCAATCTTTAATTGAGCTAGACCTAGCACAACTCCAACTAAAGATCGTATAAGAGTCTAGGGAATTTGACTATGAGAAGGAAAGGCATAACTACCATTAAAATGTGCAAGAAATTACTACATAATCTTAACAACCTTCAAATTATCAATATTTTCCTTTTGATAATATCTAACTATCTAGATTAATAGAGTAAGGGATTCGTATAATCATATAACTGCCTAGGAAACCTCTGAAACCACAAGAATAAAATAAGGGAATGGGAAAAATTATCCTAAAAAGTAGTAAAATATAGAAAAAATGGGCACAGTCTCTCTATGTCTCTCTTACAATTCATAAAGAGCTATCACTTATTACATCAAAAGGTTTCCCTTATATAGGCACGTAGGCCTCAGGAGTTTCCTATTCAAATTCAAATTCAAATTGGAAAAATATCAAATCCACTTGCACAAGTAGTTGAGAATTTAATGTGAATTGGGAAATGTAGTTGAAACTTTTAGCTAGGCCATGTTCTTGCAGCCAGGAGAGTAAATTCTATCAACCAATTATAACTAAAGGTGGTTGAAAATTCCTTGGGATTAAAATTTATATTTTAAATATCTAAGTTCATAGCAATAAATCTCTTGTTTCCATGGAAAATTTATGCTTAACATCCCCTTCTGTACATCATTAAGTGTTAACACCATGCTTGCATTCAATGCCACTGCCTAAATTGCCTTTGAATTTTATCTTTGCTTATCAATTCTATCATTAATATTCCTCTACAACATAGATTTATATGTTTAATTAGATGCATAGTCCATTCATGTCTTTTTATTATTTAAAATATCAAACAGGCAGTCAAATTTAATCTCTAATCTCACCTAGATATATAGCCAATGTGTCCTATGTTCAGCAGGTGACTTCCATGCAACTGCACACCATTCTTCCACTTCTTTCTCAATACTTTACATAGTGTTGTCTATTATTTGATGTGGTGAAGTGATATTTCACCTTGTGATGTAATTTTGCTCATCAATAGCTCTTAAGAACTGCCAAGTTGTACAAATTACCTTACAGCTACCGAGTAGTTGGATTTCACCATGTGGAATCATCTCAATAACCCACTTATCTATAGATATGCTAACATTATTGGAACTATAAATATCACATTGATATAGTAGATTACTAAAATGATGCCATGTGGTGGCATCCTTCTAACCCACTTGTGCAAGGCTTACTGAGTGACACATCATTACTTCTTTGTATGTATATCTCTAGGATAATAGATCATTTGGATGATGCCATGTGGTATCATCTTACTAACCTAATTTTCAGGTCTTGTTGATGTTACGATTATTATAGGACATTGATTCACTAAGATGATGCTATATTATGCCACATAGAATCATCCTACTAACATACTTGCCTAGAGTTATGATGATGTCATCACCCCATTAGGCAATTGGTAAAGAAATTAACTATGTGTCAAAGGCATTTAAGACATACCCAAGAATAATAAGAGATTGACACATGGCACTAGGCCAAGATAGATTCTTACGAGCACAAAATTAAAAGTCACAATCATCAACTTTATGATAAAAAACCAATGATTAAGAGAATTCAAACTCAAATGGCTAAGTCTTTTGAATAAAAATGGATAAGTCATTAAAATTGAACAATAAGAATGTAGAGGCTTAGCAATATAAATCCATTTAAAATTAAAATAAAAGCAACTTTTGACCATTTGAATCAAATTGACGAAGTTAAAAAAATGATCATTTATAAATTTTAGTCAATTTAGAGTAAATTTGAAATGAAAGAGGATCGAAAAGGGGGCTAAATTAATGAGATAAAATAACCAATTTCATAGGAACCTTATCAAAATCAAGTCATTTTACAGAAATCAACTGAAGCAAAATTAAAGAAACTAAAATTATATAGCCAATTTTATTGCATGAATAAAAAAATGAATGAGATTACCAAGGAGAAGACTACAGTTATTTAGAAGCCAAATAATTCCTTTAAGTGTTAGTCAGATTTCTCTCAAAAAGGGAATTTGTAAGCATTTTAAAAAAATGGGTTAATATGATCAAGACCTTCCACTTTATATATATTCAGGAAAATTAATTTTAACCTTTAGATGCAAATCTTGGACTAAACACTTTAAACATGAAAAAACATTGACAATAAACAAATTCAGTCACTTAAAAATCATCATCTAGGAGATGGTTAAATTGAGCAAGGTTTAAATAATTAGATCATGAAAAATCCCAAGGTTTAAAGATCAGGACAAAAATGGGTTCCCATTTTAATTCAAAATGGGGTGTGTTGTGCAAGAAACAATAGTTATGAAGAAACTTTTAATACCTAAGAAGCGTTAGATCACATAGTCATAATGGAAGCTACTAGAAACTTTGATATGAAAATAAGCCTATTTATTGAGGTGTAGATCTCAAAGATGAAAAATAGTTTCAAAATCTATCTAAAAATAGTTTAAAATAATCCAAGATAGGATTATGATGAATGGATTGTAATTTAGAAGAGCACATGAAGAATAATTACATGCACATAAAGGTACAAGTTGTTATTGTATGGTGTTGTTTTATCTTTTTAGTTACTAAGATAAATACCATGATAAAATGATTACATAAATATATCTAAGATCCATGCAGACCAGTAATATAATCTATATCATCCTCATGGATAAAAAAATTAAATTGGCATAAATAAAACAATTAAATAAGCAACAAAGTAAGAAAAATAGTGAACGTGATAAAATGAACACACATGGGCAAAATCTTAGGATTATGGGAGTGCAATAGTGGTGTGGAAGTGATTATGAGTTTTTATGTAAAATTTGAAATCCTGAATATTAAAGAACATATTTTTTTCCTTTCAACCTACTTCTAAATATGGCCTGTGAGGATTTAGCTACATAATATGCCTTGTCTCTATTAGTACCAAATATGTACTTTTACACCAAATATGTAATGTGTTATGTTTCTGATTCTATGTTTTCTTGTGAAGGTGTAATTTTTTATGTTGTATAATCACATCTTCATTTTACTCAATTAATGGACATAAATTTGTATTTGTTGTCTTGTTCTTATTTTTAACTAATTAACTAAAAACACACAATGAAGAGCAAAAAAAGTAGGTTATGGGTCAAAAAATTGTATTGGAGTTGCAAATACATATCTCACATGTTGGAATTAAATGTAATGTATTTCTTTGTGTCATGTAAATGGAATATTAAGGAATGGATTTACCTCCTCTTAACTAAATGTGTAATGTAATTACATGAACATTTGCCTAAACCTTATTCTGATACAAGTGGATGACATCATAATAGTTTGATTAAGATTTAAGTATAAAGGTGGAAGACTCCATCACAAGTGTAGAAATAAATATGATAATGAAAGATATAACTTGAAGATAGGAGATAATTAACCATTTATTAATCATTCTCTCAACACCTAGGTAATACTATTTTGGGATAACTTGGTATATATAGAAATCTATAGGACATGACACAAGATAAGGTTGACAATGGAAAAGTGTAATATGAAAAATTAAAGGCACATGAAATTAGGCCAAGGTAGAAGGACCCACAAAAAATACACAAGATAACTTTAAAGATTTATCAATAAACCTGTAACAATTGAAACTATCAATGGAGAGACATATGTCCATAATGAGGGAAAATATCTAAAAAAAATAGATAAATAAGGCTCAAAAAATTTATCAATAAACCTATAACAATTGAAACTATCATTAGAGAGACATATGTCCATAATGAGGGAAAATATATAAAAAATAGATAAATAAGGCTCAAAAAATTGAAATGGGTGTAAGCTTGAGACATATAAAAGGCTCACAATACATAAAGAGAGTAGTTTTGGGTATAAAATTTCATAAAAACAACCAAATATACATAAGTGGACCAAGTAAGCATAGATAGGTAAAAAACATCATGGAAAATGGTCTTATATGAAAATAAGGTGTCCACATATTGTAAATAATTTTATGTGTATATATGAGTAGATGCATGCATGTGTCAAAGTATAAAAATAATAAATTTAATCACATACATTGACTTACTTAGGGAAAGATGAATAAATTGAATGAATCTTGAGATAGGCTCCCTCCACATAGATTTATTGTTTCTTTAAAAATTTGACATACCTAAAAATAATATCAAATTGAAAAAAGTAGTCAATGTCATATCAATTTTAAAAGTAGTAATTTGAAAAACATAATATTATAAAACAAGCATAGGAACTACTACACCTAGTGGTACTTGAACCATGCTACTACAGCTTGAAAATAAAACCTATATTTTTATCATTCCAACTAGAAATTTTTCAACAAGTCTTAGAAATAAATAACACTTCTTAAGGAGATTTAAAAACCCAATCCATGTCTTGACCAATGAGGTAGGCAATTAGAATGTTCTAGTTCTCTAAGTTTACTCAACCATTTTTTCTTGATCTTGAAAATATTTTATTAATATAGAGAATATTGAAATATATGGATATATGCCCCCATTTTGAGGTGAGGGATTGAAAATACTATATATATAAATAATTATCTCAAAATAAAGAGTTAAAATCAACACATGTTATTACAATATATAACTGAAGCTTTTAAAAATACCTAAAAAATTATATAAATCACATATATGTAAACATCATAAAATATCATTTAAAAATCAATAATAAGATACAAATCCTTATATGATGATAAAATAAATGGGGGAAAATAATATGCCCCAATGAATGCTCCACACACACACACACAGACACACACACACAATAATAATAACAATAATCATCTTGAGGAGATATGAAAGGGTGAAATTACCCAAGTGGAAAAGTAAGATAGGGATAAATTCTAAGCCCAAATGTCACAACCATTCCCCTAGTAGGGATAGATAAAGTAATGATAAATGCACAAAAATAACATGCCCCCATATATGCATGTTAAATACCATGGAAACATAGGTACCAAACATAGTAATACCATAAATAGTAACATGCATGGTAAATACCATGAAACCAAGCATAGTATATGCATGATATGAATCATGAAAACAATCATATAAATTCACATAGTATATCACATAAATTTCACATAAGTATGTAGCTACATATAAAACATCATTACATAAGGACATATGACTCATCATACATGACAACATGATAGTGCCATGATAACTTGAGAATCTCATATGGACAAGGATGCAATAAGACATTGAAAACATGAAAAAGAATATACAAGTATACACATGTGTTGGCTAAAAATTTTATCAGGGGGATACATAAGGGTTTATGTCAACACTATAGGGACAAAATCCCTCTCCTATTAAAAGGTAAATCTACAGTTTTTGAAAAGAAAGACAATACTAAAAATAAAACTATTTACAACAAAATAGATGTTTTATATGGGGATTGTACCTTTAACAAAAAAGTACAAAAAAGGTGGTAGAAAATAAGTGTAAGAGCGAGATAGTGGAGGAAAGAAACTATGCAAGGAAAATGGAAGAATAAGGATGATTATAGATGTCCAAACATAGAAACTCACTAGAAAAATACAAAGTGGATATTTTAGCATAGGAAACATTTATAATATAAATGGGATGGAAAAGACATAATCTAAATGTAAGCACACAATACATACGTCAAATAAATTGAATAAAACTAAAAATAGAGATAAATAACAACCTTGTATTATCCAACGAAAACAAATGAAAATTCTATTTTTAATCCCATTAAGATTTCACAAAAAAGAAAATTTATAATGTAAATTCAAAAGGAGTTCTACAATGAAAAATCGATTTACATTAGCTATCTAATAATTCAACTTATAAATATTCAAAATAAGAATAATCAAAGAGAATAACATATACACATATATTGTTCATTTAGAAAGATTTTTGGCACAAACTTTGTAAAAATTCTCTTTGTATTGATTCTTCTATGAGTTGAAATTATAATCTTCTTTTCCCAAAATTTGTCTAACTATAAAAAAACCCCTTAAAGGACTTCAAAACTTATATTTATAATTTATAATGGGTGGTTATACTTCATAACAACTTTTTTTAAGTTTAAAGTGCCTACAAAAGCACATTGGAAAAAAGCGCAACTTAAAAGCTGTAAAAGTGTGTTGAAAAATTTACATGACTTATAAAAGTGACTTGACATTTTTGCATAACTTGAAACTTGTAAAAATACATTAGCAAATTTACATGACTTAAAATGTGCAAAAATGCTATAAAAAATGCACAACTTGAAATTGCAAAAATGATTTTAACATTTTACATGTATTAGAGTTGGTAAATTTTTACTATTATCTAATCATCTTCATTGTCAAGCATGATCTAGACCTCTTCTTTCTGTTCTTCATCACGTTTCAACTTTTTCTTGTATTCATTAAATATCTTCATGGTTTCTTTGATTTTATTTTCATTAGGCCCTCTAAACGAATGAAAGCAGTTTTTGTGGTAGATATCAACCATCTAGTGATCTTTAAAATTTTATCAAATTTATCAAGGATATTTTGATATTTGACAAATTTTATGATTGACTCATAATTGAATGTGGATTTAGGAGTCATCTCTTTTTCAACTAACTATTTAAACTCATCAACAACTATTTGTTTTGAAACCACTTTTCTATCATTATCCACAAATGAACAAGGAAGTTTCTCAATTTATCCCTGTATCTCCATTATTGTATCAGCTACTAATGATTGAGATTCTCCAAATTTATTCACACATTCCTCAATATATGAGTTTGGAATTTATCAACACCTAAAAACTTTGAGAGATTTGAAATATCTTCTTGGTTTTATTACTCCTTTGATGAGATCTTCTGGGTTAGTATATGAAAAAGATTACAATTTTGGTATCATTTTCTTCCATTTAATTACTTCAAGTGCATATTTATCTTCAATTTATTTTGCAATGTCATATTCAGAGTGAATATCAGCATAAATAGTCATGGCTAAATTTATTATTTTAATCCCTTATTGAATCAATTTTAAAAATCATTCTTTTGTTGCTCTCCCCATGTGCCTAATTCCTCAGTTGCATTAAGTGTCTTAGAATCTAAAATTCGGTGAGCAACTAAAGACATAAAAAAATAGATTGGATGTACCAACTCCTAAACAACCGATGTGAGTTGTTCAACTTTTTATTTTGGTTGTTCTTTGATGGCTTTGTCCTAGTCCAATTTCTCAAATTAGAGTGCCAATTGTAGATTGCACATTTTTTTTAACTCTTTTTTTAATAACTTTACCATGATACACTTTATATATTTTATATTCAATGGCACTAACATTATATTTATCTTTCTTAGTAGGAGGAACTGCCACCTTAGCACATCTTTCTCCTTTTTCATCTATACTTTTTCTAGAAATTATTTTAGGTTTCTACTCTAAATGAGGAGTAAAATAATTAAGACACTAAAATAAATTTATTGTGGTTATACAACTTTATTTCTATTTTAAACCACTTCATTCAACCACTCAGAGATCTATAAGTTAGGTGGTTGTTGTAAAAATACTTGCTGTAGTTTATTTTGAGTGTCTGGAGGAGGAGGTAGAGCAACCAAAGCTTGAAAATCAATAGGTTAAACATCATGTTGATCTTATTTAGGCGATTTAGTGGTAGTTTTGGGAATTGAGATAGTGTATAAATCAAAATATTAAGGAAGAAGTGGAGGTAATGGAATATTTTCTTGAGGAGGAGTGAATGTAGGAAGCAAAAAAGAAGTATGTACAACCATGAATTGTTGAGTTGTATTCACCACTAAGATATGAACATGAAAAATGCTCATAGAAAAGGTATTAAATGTCATAAAAATACCAAGAGTACCTAAAGAATTTTATCCTAGCCTTTTGATTTTTATTTTTAATGGTTCCTGCACTTGAGTAGTCATTAGGACTATTTAAACTCTTTTTTAAGGGATTTATTCTATGTCCTTATATGCTTCTCCCACAGAAAATGGACTTGCCTCTCATTTTTTTTAATGAGAAATATCCACATGAATTTATTTTATGGGTGTGGAAAAACTTTTTTATCCACATTGATGCCTATATATTTCAACCATCTAAGTGTTATATCCAACATGGTTTGAGTTCTACTTTCCTAAGATGTAGATTATAATTTATTACAATCAAGTTATGGAAGGGGATTTGACTCAATATTTGCTCCTTCATAGATGTGATCTAAATCATCCTCATCATCTTCAAGATCCTTAATTTTTTTTGTTATTTTAAATTCAATGAGTTGTTTCAAAGTGAAGTGAGAATAATCATGTGCCTTGACTTCTTTCTCATCTTTATAATCCATCCAAAAATATTCAAAGTGGGATATGTGTTGGTATGATGAACAAATAATATTTTATATCATACCTCTAATATATTAAAAAAAAATATTTTTGAATGACCAAATAGTGACTTAGGTCATTTATGCATCAATAACTTAGCCTTGGATAATGCAACACATGTATACCTCCCCATGTTCATTAAAAAGTGTATCCCAGCTTTGTGTTTATTGGATAAAACTTATGAGTCTCTACTAACTATCTTACCAATTACATTAAAGGCCATCTATCATCCACAAACCTTGTGAGCATTTAAGGAGCTATCTCACACCCACAAACTCTGAGGTATATGAATGTTTTAAATTGAATAAACCAAGCTCCCCATTTAGAATTTTCAATTGACATTGAAATTGATAACCTATAATTGTAGGGATAATTCTCAAACATATGAATGACATAATGCAAGAATGCATCATTGACCTAGTGAAAATGATCCGAGCTTTCCTTTAGATTGAGTTGGGGGTATAATTCATAGATTTTGGAAGATTCTATATCACCCATTGTATTTAAACTAGGAAAATTATTCTTTAAGAAACAACATACACAATATATGAAGTCATGTAGAATTTTAATTTGGTGCTGACTTCTGTTAATTATTTATGTATTGAATTTCTAATCAATTGATTGAAATCAATGTATTTTTTATTTGTATGTATGATCCATATATATCTTTACATCCACATTTTTAATTCTTTGGAAATAGGATCACCAAAAACTCTTGTCAAAATCATGATTGTATCATTGACTTTATTGATTACCAAAAAATATGGGCATATTTTTTGGTAATCATGTTGTTGAACTCTTAGGCTTGATGAGCCATTCTTTGTCAACCCATTTAGATCAAGAAATAGTATTAACATCCTAGAAGTGTTGATCAAAATTTAGAGTGAGATTAACAAATGATTCATAATTGGGTAATTTGAGCATACTATCAATGTGTTCTAGTTGAAGACAAAACACATACTCCCCTTTTGAATTTCTAACTTCCCCCTTTTCTTTGTCATAGTGCTCAACACTAACTCTAGATATTAAAATATTATAAAAAAAGATGAATCTTGAGCTAGATCATTATCATGAATGTTTTGTCCCTAATCTATTTTATGCACTGCATTGATTCTCTTATAGAAGTCTTCTATTTATACATGACCAAGATCTATATATATCACCTTGTCAATGTTAGAATTAAGGTTTGAAGGAGGAACAACTCGATGAAATTTTTACTTCATATCTATATTATTATTCTTCATTGGAGTTTTTGTTGTTGCTGATGTAGACATATAATGAATCCTCTCTGAGAGAATAACAAAGTCTTAGAGTTGGTTCTTGAGAAAAGGAGACTTTGGATTGTGTCTAGACAAGAAGTAGTATCTAAAATGGGTTAAGTAGAGGGTAGAGTTTAATACATTAGTATGAAAAGTGTCAATATTTTAACATGTGTTTGATAGATTCTTGGATTCCACTATGTGTCTAAATAAACACTCAGATTCTACAGTGTCCAAACAAATCTTAGATTCTATTATGTATCTAGATAGGGGCTTAAATCTTGAAATGTGTTTAAGCAAGGATAATATTTTGATGAGGGTTTAACCAAGGATGAAATACTGAGAGATGTTGGGAAGGAATTTAGATTCTGATAAGTATTTGATCAAAACATGTCTCTTGATAATGAACTTTGAAACCCTCAAGGTAATGAATATGATTTGAAAAACATGAAAAATGTTTGGGAGAAAAAAACCTAGTGTGTAAGAAAATTTTATGATATCAAACTCCTACTAAATTTTATTAACATTGATAAGAGTAAACCAAGAAAAATATTATATTTCTTTCCTATGAGTAGACCAAAAATCAGTTGGATGAATCACTTGCAAAATAAAAATTAGAACAATAGAAAGGATTTTAGGAAAGAGAGTGTGGAGAATACAAATAGCATCAAGTGGAATGAATATAGGCTAAAAGAGAGGTTATAAGAAGAGGTTGAAACATATGCATGTGAAAGAAACCACCTATTTGATGGCAATAATGCGAAATTGTTTGGACATATATCAAGTTTTGCCAGGATGTAAACAAGGTTTGGGAATCTGAGGAGCGTTCAAATAAGGTTTGGGATCTGAAGGAGGTCTAAATAAAACATAGGTTCTAAAGGTGTAATAGATGAGGGTAAGAAACCTGAGGCATGATCAACATGGGTAATAAATTTGAGACATGTCAGACATGCCTTGGAAACTTGAGAGGTGTTACATGGGGTCAAAACCCAGTAAGGTAGAAAAGACAAAAAAATTATAACTTCTTTTGATATTTAAACACTTAGAGAGATTTTAAAAATAAATAATTTTAATTTTAATTCATTAACACATTAACATAATGTGTCATAATTGAATAGACCAAATTTTGATCATTTGAGATCAAAATAACTTGAAGGACTCATAACTTTTGCACGTTTTCAACTTTTGGTATAATGACTGGCTCTGACTAGGGAACTTCAAGCTAAAAGATACAAAAGAATAACTTTAGACTCTAGTTTTGAAGACAAGTACTATCCATTGGTATATGGAGTCATTTAAGATTTGAAAAAATGACAAGGAATTGAATAAAATTTAAGAGAATGAGACAAACCAAAATAAAAATGGGAAACCAAAATGAAACAAGACGACACACCAAAAAGGAATGAATGAAAAGATACATAATCAAAATCCTATAATAACCTATTTACATGTAGGGGAAAACTTGAATTAATTTAAAATAGTGTTTTAGGTATTGCCCACTATAGGGAAATGGGAGATGTATACCATTTTTATATGCCAAATAGAAAGTATTATCTCCATAGAAATATCTTATTCTGAATGGACCCATCCACAAAGTATCAAATTTTCCATGGATTTCCTTTGGTTCTATTTGTTTATCCTATAGGAGCACAATATATCCTACATGAAAATCCATTTTATTTACCTTTTTATCAAAAATGATATTAACATGAGCTTGATGTTCTGTAATTCTACTCACAACCCCTATGCTATCTTACTCAAGATTATTTAAATATAAGATTCTTTTATCTAGCGAACTTTCAAAATTATGATTTTCAATGCATAATTCTATTTTAAATGCAAGAAATTCAAGGGTTATAGTAATAACAACATCAATTCTATATAACAATTATAAATATGAAAATTTACAATAATTTTATTCATAGTTATATAATCTGACCATAATGTGTTGTATAATTTCTTGTGTTAGTTCCTCTGATTTTCATTATGGATAGTAGTCATAATAATGAGACAAGGAAATACCATGGCCATAACAAATCAAACCAATTTTTGAAAAAAATAAGTTGGATGCAATTTAAGTTAAAATATTTTATAGAACACCATATTTTACCAATATATTTTATTTGATGAAGTTGCATACATCTTCTGAAGTCATCTATTTGACTAGAATAGCCTTGAACCATTTGGTAAATTAATTTGTAGCTATGAGGACATTGGTGTGACCAACACTCAAAATGGGATTTACTATTACAAAAAAATCTAATCGCCATTGCTAAAATGGTTCTTCAATTATTACAAGTTTGAGAGAAAAAGCTACAAGTTTTGGTCAACCAATAAATTGTTAGCAAGATTCACACTTTCTCACCCATTCACATGAATCTTTGAGTAGCGATGTCTAATAGTAGTGTGCTCTCAATATTCTATATGTTGTTATCAAATTATAAAAATTTCCACCATAGGCTTGATTGTGAAAGGCTTTTAAAAATTTCTTCTTTTGTTATTTATCAACACACGTGAGAAAGAAACCATCAATATTTTTCTTGAAAAATGTGCCACTCTAAATCACATATTTTGTAGCATTATATTTTATTGTTATTCATTGTTTAACATTTAGATGGGGTTATAATTCTCCATATATCAAGAAAAAAATGATGTATAAAAACCATTCATTTATAGAATCTACAAATAGAACCAAAGGATATTATTCTTTTATTTGATCATCTTTACTTGTTAAAACATGATTTTTTTGACTTTCTATCTGTTCTACTATGAGTTAACATAAACGTTTACCTATGAATAATTTGGTTCATTTGATCTCTAGATCATATTCCTAAACTCTATTGATTCAATTACCTCTTTTTGACCCCGGTTCATGTTCAATCAAAATAAACTTTACCCTCATATTTGGCACCATCACAATAGAATGTGAATGAAGAATATAATACCTAAATTGTTTCACAACTTTAACAATGACATATACATGTTTTTATTCTAGAAAATATTTTAAATTTTAATATTTGAGAGCATAGATCATGAAGGTGATTAGAGACTCAATAACTTCATTGGTCTTTTAAATCAAGATAGCTAAAAGAGTATGATTTGAAGAATAATAGTAGATACTAAAGTTTTTCTTGAAATTAGGATAAACTAGAGTAGGTGCATGTGTAATGGAATATTTTATATTTTAAAATTCTTATTTTACTTAAGTTATCTATTTTAAGGTTGGTTTGCCTTTCATCATCTCAATAATGTGTTTGATAAGCTAAAAAAAATTAGGCATACATCTTCCTGTAAAATTTACCTTCCCAAAAGTTGAATGCACACCTGGTTTGATAGTTGAGAAAGATAATTTTTGAATTGATTAAACTCTTTTAGGATAAATTTTTATTCCTTATTTTGAGACATGTCTAATAATTTTTCCTTCAGTTACACCAAACATATAATTTTTAGGGTTAAGATAAATGTTGTGAAGACAAAATTTTTTGATCACTTTCTCTAAGTGTTCATAATAGTCTTCTATTATTTTTGAAAATATTGTTAGGTCATCTATGTAAACCAAAATTATTTTATTATTTATATATTTTAAGGTAAAATCCATATCTCTTTGAAATGTTGTGCTTGTATTAATTAGATCAAATGACATTCTTTGATATGTCAATGTAGCCTAGGGAGTTGTGAATCCAATCTTATGTTGATCTTCTTTATCAACTCCTATCTAATTATATCATGAGAAGAAATGTAACATGGAGATAATCTATGAACCTATAATTTATTTAATTACTTGATCCATGAGAGACAACAAATTATTGTCTTTTAGGGAAGTTTGGTTCATATTTCAAAAATCTACACAGATTCTAATTTCTACACTTTTATTACGTATTAGAACTACATTTTCTACCCATGTTGAATTATGTATATGATAAATTATTTGTGCATTAAATTTTTTCTAAATTTATTAAAAAATGGTTCCTTCTATTTTTGGATTGTATTGCCTTTGTTTCTGCTTGAAAGGCTGAGTGTCAGGATTGAGGGGAACCATGTGCTATGTTTCCTTTGGCTGAAAATATTTGAAAGCTGCATATGCATATAAAAGAATATCAATATATTTTATAATAAGAGTGATAAAATTTATTCATTATTATGATAAATAATATTTATGAATATTTACCAACATGGGTTTTTATTAAGATATGATATTCAATTTTTCATAATGGACAGAGTTTGGGACATTATTCTATGTTTTCTTCTAGATGAATCTATCATGTTAATTAAAAAGTTCCTCTAGAGAAATCAAACCCTAAGGAAATTTGTTTCCTTTGAGTTTAATAATGACTTATTCATATTTTCTTCAATGATATCCTCTTTTTGAATATACATTGAATATTCTCTATATGATGATTCACTGCCTTCAAAATATATATTTCTAAAAATATCATCTTTTTCTAGGAAAATCATAATCTCTCAATCATCATTAAAAACCTATCAGTTCTTTGAGTTTTCTAACACATTAGATATATACACCAATTCAATCATGTAATTTTTATTTTTCAATATATGCATGAGGAATTAATAGAGAAGCCGATAATGTGAAGGTGTTCGATTTTAAATTAATTTCTCTTGGAATAGTTGTTATAGAAAAGGCTTAAAATTTTTCTATATTATCCAAAACTTTGTTTATGTAGAATTAAAAATGATCATTTTCACCTAATATTTACATTTGATCTATATTTTAACTAATTTTTCATCTCCCAAAACTTTCAAATTCCTAATTCATATTTCTTCAAAAACCTATAAACCAAGTAGTAGTGCTTTGTATTTGACATTGTTGTTAGTGCATTCAAATTTCAACTTCTATAAAAAAGGAAAAATTTCCTTCTTGGGAAATATAAAAATGACTCCTACTCCTAAACCAATTGAGGAACAATTATCATCAAATTAGAGAGTCCATATGTCATTAAGATCACTTTTCATCACTTCAAGCATTTTCAATCTTATTCTGCCATGAGTAGATAATTTCCTATCCCTATATATTCATATAAATATATAATTTATGATCATATAATTTATTCATAATGCATTTGTGATCTGGACAACAATTCAGATGATAATTCAAGTGATGGGTCCACCCCATTTGATGGCAGAACTTCTAGGAGCCATTAGTTTTGCACCATAGCTTCAATTGACTCGTCGTTTGAACTGTTGGAAAGCTAATAATGAGGGGAACATCATGAGATGGCATCAAGATTTTCTCAATGAATTTTGATCCCTAAAACCTAACGAAAGTGTCCCAAATTTCAATTTTAGTAGTCTAGTCTAAAAATAGTAAGTTTCTAAAAATAGTAATTCCTCAAATTTTGTATTGTTGTAAATCGTGGAAGTTGAACCAATTCAGCTCCCTCAAGATTGGTGACCTTCCATATCCTCCCCACACCTTCAAAACATGTATAAATGAAGATGTAACACGAAATGGAAATCAAACATCTCTTCTCAGAGAGAAGCATATGTTTGGGTCTGCAATTTTGATAAATAAAACACCTCTTTTTAGAGATAGCATTATTTGAATTGTGTTGTTCATATTTTTTTGAATTATATTTTAGCTAAAGATTTTCAAGTTTTGGATCAGTGGTATCAGATTGGTTTGTCTTGAGAGCGTATGATCCTAAGGACGAGGTCAGGCTACAAGAATATTGGGTGGGAAATAACATAGCTTCCAAATTTTCCACCTGTTCGCTCCAAATGACTTCAAATGACAGATGACACTGAGACATCTGATCCTTTCAAGGAAATGGTGAATGAAGCCCTCCTATGGCAACAATCATAGATGCTACAATAGTTTTCTCAAATTCTTCAAACACTTTCGATGGGAAATCCTGGCTTTGTGGCTCCACTTCCTGGCTCCTCAACTAGGGAACATCCTTTCAGTGCCCCAACACTCTTCAAGGTCCAAGTAAATTTTGATATTCCTACATTTGAAGGTAAAATCAATGCTGATGCAGTAGAAAATTGGTTGGATCAATTGTCTTCCTACTTCTCTTTAAATAAGTTCACCGATGGAGAAAAGATTACTTTTTCTCTTTTGAAATCACCATTGCCTGTGAAAAATTGGTGGGAAGTGTACAAAAAGAGGTTCAATATAGATGACATTGGCCTTGAGGTGGAACCTACCTGGGATAATTTTGTGGAAGCGGTGAAGGAAGAATACTACCCCATTGGAGCATATGACGATCTATATATAGAGTGGCAACAACTTCGCCAAGGTAAGGAATAATTTGTTCAAGATTACACTGACATTTTTCATTCTCTATCTGCAAGATTAGGCATCCAAGAAAGTGAGAAACACAAGGTTCTCAAATATCATGGTGGACTACAATGGTACATACGGGGAGAAATGGAACTCTTCAATTTGGAAACCATTGGTGAGGCATACAAGTTCATAGTGAAGATTGAGCAGAAACATGGAAGAATGAATATAAAGAATCAATCTTCATGGAAAATTGACAAAGAAGGTCAAACACAAGGCCAAAATTAGAAGCAAAAGGAAGGAAAGACTGGGAAGTGGTGTGATTATCACAAATCTAGAACTCACTCCAAAGAAGAATGTCAAGCTATCAAATCACTGCTTTCTAAGTCACAATCCTCTGCTCTACCTCATACAGAACTTACAATCGAAGAGGTTGAAGAATAAATTATAGATGCTGATCCTAAAGCCATTGTTGCTTCATGACAGACACATGACAAGATGCTAGATGACAAGGAAAGGTTGTTTCACTCTAAGTTATGGGTGAAAGGTAAGCCTCTACATTTCATTCTTGATAGTGGAAGTCAAAATAATTTAATCTCTACTAATGTTGTGAAAAACCTAAATCTATCTATGAAGCCTCACCCAAAACCATACAATATTGGATGGTTGAGTCCAGGGAGAAACCTCTGTGTCACCCACCAATGTCTTCTTTCATATGCAATACAACCTTTCCAAGATGAGGTCTTATGTGATGTGGTCAATTTAGATGTTTGTGATTTACTCTTTGATCAACCATTCATGTATGATCGACATGGTATATATGAATCAAGAACTAGAAGGATCACTCTCACTCTTGGAACATGACGCTACAGGGTACCAAAAGTACCACCTTCTACATCTGTCTCTCTGATAAGTGCCAAGAAAATTGTTCTCATGGTGGTCAAGCCACAGGAAACTAAAAGGGTTGATATTACAGCCCTGACTACACAAACAACACAACAATAGAAGCAAATAGATATCGAGCTGAAGAAGTTCACAACCTTCTATCCACAGACTGATGGTCAAACAGAAATGGCGAACAATCAGGTATGTAACAGGAATCAAATCAAAGTAAAACTACCACACTTGATGAAAAATCTTGATGTAATGGGGACCATTACTTCTCAAGGAGGGAGGAATGATCCGGACAACAATTCAGATGATAATTTGGGTGATGGGTCCACCCCATTTGATGGTGAAACTTTCAGGAGTTATAACTTTTGCACCGTAGCTCCAATTGACTCATCGTTTGAACCGTTGGAAAGCTAATAATGAGGGGAACATCGTGAGATGGCACTGCACTTTTCTTGATGAAGTTTTACCCCCTAAAACCCAATGGAAGTTTCCCAAATTTCAATTTTAGTCATCTAGTCTAAAAATAGTAATTTTCTAAAAATAGTAATTCCTCAAATTTTGTATTGTTGTAAATTGTGGAAGTTGAACCAATTCATCTCCCTCAAGATTGGTGACCTTCCATATCCTCCCCATACCTTCAAAACATGTATAAATGAAGATGTAACATGAAATGGAAATCAGACATCTCTACTCAGAGATAAGCATATGTTTGGGTCTGCAATTTTGATAAATGAAACATCTCTTTTCAGAGATGGCATTATTTGAATTGTGTTGTTCATATTTTTTTGAATTATATTTCAGCCAAATATTTTTGAGTTTTGGATCAATTTGGTTTTAAAATTAGGTATTATGTGTTGTTTAACTCCTTTAATAGGAATCATAACATGAGAAATATCTAGCTGGATTTCACCACTAAGTTTTTTCTTAACAAGATGCCATAAGTAGCCAGGATATATACTATAACGTAGCTATTTTTATTCTCTTTTGGGAAAAGGAGGCCAAATAAATTTGGGCTTCTTTTATTTGACCAACCAAAGGTGCTTGTTTTACTTCCATGGATTAAAAACATAAAAAAATATTTATACATGTCAAACCTAGAGTATGTGGAACTTTGGTAGGCATCACATTATCAAAGGATCTACTATCAATAATAAAATTACTTAATTTACATCCTTTGGAAAAAATAGAGATATAAAAGGGCTTGACATTATTGGATTTGGAATTAACAACAACCATAGAATTTATTGGATTAACAAAAGAGGGTGTTGAAAGTATTCCTTTGACATTAGCCATTTTTGTGTTGGGATTTTTACCCTTGATAAATTATAATAGCCTATCTAATTGGTCAGGGTCTGACCTTAAATACTTATCTTGAGACATTTAGATTTTGTTTTTATTTATATGTTCAATTATATCAAAAGTGGGCAAGCTAGTAAGACTTTTAATGGATTGGGAAGCATTCACATCACTTTTAGCATTAAAAATTATCTTTTAGGTAAGTTACAATAGTAGCCTAAGGAGGTTCCTATATGTTAACCATTGGTTGTTTTATTTTCATTTTCCCAAGTGATGTGGTTCATCTTGAAAGAATAAATTTTGGAACTTCTTCCTATTATTTAGTTTGTTATTTTTTTTATTATGGATCTTGGTGATGACTATGAATGATTGACTATTCATATCTCTGATGATATCATCCTAATCATCTTCACTTGATTTATATTATAGGAATGCATTATTGGAGTCATCACCAAATTATTCTATCTCAAACTCTTGAAGATACTAATTTTTTATTTCAATTTCTTCATACCCAAAAAATCTCTTTTGTTTCCAAAACAATGTTTACATGAGTAGTTATAGTTGAATTCAAAGGTGATTTTATCAAAAAAAATTACTAAAAAGATTGTAACTAATGGTGGTTCCCCACAAAAAGGAAATAATTTATTCTAGGAATGTACTGATAAGGAGTAAGAGCATTTTGACCTATTTGCTTCTTCAATATTGTTATGTGATTATCCATTTTTTATAGAATCTATTATGTAGAAGACTAATTTGAGCTTTGAGATCTATGTTTTCTTTTAGAATATTATCTCTTTAGTTTTATATCTATTATCATGTCATCTTCTACATCAATAACTAACATTTGAGCCACATCTAAATCAACTAATCTATCCCTTTATAATTGACAACTCACTTTAGGCAACAATGAGTTTATGAAAAATCACTTCTTTTCTATTATTGGCCTAGCTGTCATTGATATCTTATTCAATAGATTATTGAATTTATCCATAAAATATCTCATGGGTTCATAGTTTTGTTTCTTCATTTGAGTAAGTTGAGCAAGTAATGCATGAGCATCTTCTACTAGCTTAAGTCTAATTTTAAACTTAGTTTTCATGTTATTCCAACTAGTGATGGAGCCTGGAAGGAGGTGGTAGAACCAATCAACCACCCATTTTGAAGATTTTATGCAACTACAAAGTAAGCTACAATATGTTTTTTTGGTTTTTGTTTACCATCACCTATACATTTTGAGAAATTCTTCCATAAATCCTTTGGAAGTTCATGCAATTTTCCTAGAGCCAAGGGCCTAATTTCATTACCCCATGGTACTGCCATGATTGGAAAGATTTAATATAAAGTAATAATAATCCCTAAGAGGATAAGAACTTGAATTATTATTGAACCACCTTGAGATTTTTTACTTTTTCTAAGATTGGATGGGAGACTAGCTGATTTATTGATTTTCATTTTCTATTCAGGACGTAACTTAAACTCAAAAGTTTATTACAACTGATAAAAAGGATATGTGTTACCTTGATATTTACTTGATCTATTAAATTGTCTTCCTAATAGTTTGAAAGCAACACTACTATTATCGAGGTGCAAATTCAATTTGAAGTGCTCTTTGAGCTAGTCTTCTTCATCATTCTCTTCATGATCTTATTGCCTTAGCTATTTATGTAAAAATGACATGATCTTCATCTTATTCAAATAATTCAACAAATCTTCAAAAATTAATTTCACTAGTATTATTATCCCACACAACTATTTGTAAGTTTGAATAAATTTTTCTCTTGTGTCTCACTTAACCAATCAAATTTTGGTTGAAGTAATGGAGCTTGAACTACTAGGATGGACATGAGAATAATTTATTATTATAGAAGATATTTGGGAATTGATACGAGTTTCTCTTCACACTTGTATTCTTGATTATATTCTTGAAATATTTTTTGTGTTTCTTCAAACAGTAGTAGAATGATCTTCTTCTATATGAATTGCTACAGTGATAGTATTGAATTAGGCATAACTTGTTCTACTATCCCAAGTGATCAATCAAATACTTGAATTAATATATTATTCTATGGATTCTATCCAATCTAGATCAGGTTGAGGATCAAGATCTTAGTTCATAATATTAGTCATACACATAATTTAATGATCAATATTTTAGGCTATTTGATGAGTTCTACGAGCTATCCTATGGTCAATAATATTTTCTTCTCTTTTTACACATTTTAGTTCCTAGTTCAATATTTTGAAAATGATCTAGAATTAGATAACATTAATATTATCATAATCTCAATCAAATTGTATGATATTGGAGTTGATATTCTATTGTGTAGGTTGATCTCACTCAATATTTGGTTATTGAACTGGCCCTTGGGCTATTGAAAGAGTCATGTGAGAAAAATTTCATATGTGGGTCACACAAAAAGCATAAAGATGTGTCCAACAATGGGCAAAAAAAAATTTTGGCTAAAAATTTTATCATGAAGACAAATGAGGTTTTTTGTCAACAGTGCAGGGATAATGTCTCTTTCCTATTAGAAGGTAGAGCTATCTTTATTGAAAATAAATTTACTACTAGAAATAAAACTATTTACAACAAAAATGGTGTTTTATATGGGGAATTAAACTTTAACCAAAAATTATAGAAATGTGATAGAAAATAAGTGTAAGAGGCAGATAGTGGAGAAAATAAAATTATGCAAGAAAAATGGAAGAATAATGATGATTCTAGATGACCAAACACAAAAACTCACTATAAAAATCCAAAATAGGTATTTTAACATAGGAAACCTTCATCATATAAATGGAATGGAAAAGACATATTATGAATGTAAGAACATAATACATATGCCAAGGAGATCAAATAGCACTGAAAATAAAGATAAACAATAACTTTGTATTTTCTAATGAAAATTATATTTTTAATCCTACCAATATTTCACAAAAATGGAAATTCCTAATGTAGATTCAAAAGGATTCCAACAATGAAAAATCCATGTACATTAAATATCTAACAATGCAACTTAGCAATATTTGAAAGAAGAAAAATCGAAGAGAATAACATATACACATATTTTATCAATACAGAAATATTTCTGGCACAAAGTCCATAAAAAATCTCTTTGTATTGATTCTTCTATGAGTTGAAATTACAATCTCCTCTTTCTCCTTTTACCAAAATATATTTGTCAAAAATCCCCTTAAATGACTTCAAAACTTATATTTTAAGTTACAATGGGTGGTTATATTGCATAACCACATATTTTTAAGT
Source organism: Torreya grandis (assembly GCA_037957365.1). NCBI lineage: Eukaryota > Viridiplantae > Streptophyta > Pinopsida > Cupressales > Taxaceae > Torreya > Torreya grandis. Next base: position 355,137 of record JARHVA010002169.1, on the reverse strand, counting down.
TTAGAGTGCTTGCAAAATCATGTTGGCAAAAATACACAACTTAAAATTTGTAAAAGTGTGTTGAAAAATTTACATGACTTGCAAAAGTGACTTAATATTTTTGCATAACTTGAAACTTGAAAAAAGATCCTAGTAAATTTTTATGATTTATAATGTGCAAAAATTTTATTAATAAAATGCATAACTTGAAATTATGAAAATGATTTTGACAATTTACAAGTATTAGAGTTATAAAAATTTCACTATTATCTAATCATCTTCATCGGAAAACATAATATAGATCTCTTCTTTCTGTTATTCCTCCTGTTTTAGATTTTTTATGTATTCTTCAAATATTTTCATGGTTTCATTTACTTTAATCTCATTAGAAGCCCTGTGAATAAATGAAAGAAATTTATACATCATAGTGGACATTGACCATCTAGTGTGAATTCAGTTGAAGGATCTTCAACTTTTTATCCAAATTATCAAGGTTATTTTTCTATTTGACAAATTTTATAATTGACTCATAACTGAATGCAAATTAAGCAGTTATCTTTTTTTCAACTAATTGATTGAACTCATCAATAATTATTTATTCTAAAACCAATTTTATGTCATCATCCATAAATGAACAAGGAATTTTATTAATTTATCCATGTATTTACATTATTATATTAGCTACCAATGATTGAGATTCTATGAATTTCCTCACAGATTCTTCAATGATACAAGTTCATAATTTAGCAACACCTAGAGACTTTGAGAGATATGCAATATCTTATTATTTTATTACTCTTATGATGAGATATTTTGGGTTAGTAAATGTCAAAGATTCTAATATTGATATTATTTACTTCTATTTACTTTATTCAAGTTCATATTTATCTTTAGTTTCTTTTTCAATGTCATATTTAGACTAAATGTCAATGTAAATAGTTATGGCTGAGTTTATTATTTTAATCCATTGGATCAATTTTTGAGACCAATATTTTATTACTCTCTCCATGTGCCCAATTTCTTTAGCTACATTTAGTGTCTCAAAATCTAATAATTTAGTGAACAATCAAAGACATAGAAGAATGGATTAGTTTTACCAACTTCTGAATGACTAATGTGAGTTGTTCAACTTTTTCTTTTAGTTATCTTTGGTGGCTTTGTCTTGGTCCATATTCTCAATCAGAGTGCCAATTTCATATTTCACATTTTATTTAACTCATTCTTTGGTAGCTTTACTAATATACACTTTAGATATTTGATATTCAATGGAACTGATGTTATCTTTGTCTTTATTAGTAGGAGGAATTGCCACCTCAACATATCTTTATCCTTTTTCATCTATAATTATTCTATAAACCATTTTAGGTTTCTTCATTTCATGATTAGGAACAATTAAGACACTAAAATTAATTTATTATGGTTGTACAATTTTATTTCTATTTTTAACCACTTCACTCAACCACTTAAGGACCTTTATGTTATGTAGTTGTTTTAAAACTACATGTTCTAATTGATTTCAAGTGTCTGAAGGAGGATGTGGGAAACCAAAGTTTATGAATAAATAAGTTGAACATAATCTTGATCTTCTTTAGGTGATTTAATGGTATTTTTGGGAATTGAAACAGTGGACAACTCAACATATTGAGGAAGAAGTGGAGGTAATGAAATATTTTCTTGAGGAGTGAATTAAGGAAGCAACAAAGAAGTATTTGCAGCCATGAATTATTAAGTTGTATTCACCACCTAGATCTATACATGAGTAATTTTCATTGGAGAGGTATTAAGTGCCACATAAATACCAAGAGTACCTAAAGAATTTTATCCTAACCTTTTGATTTTTAGTTTTAGTGGTTTTTACACTTGAGTAATACTTGGGATTGCTTGAACTCTTTTTTATAAAATTCATTCTATGTCCTTATTTGCTTCTCCTTAGAAGATAGACCTTCCTTTGATTTTTACTGATGAGCACTACCCACTTCAATTTATTTCATGGGTGTGGTAAAAACTAATTTATCCACATTTATGCCTATAATTTTCAACCATCTAAGTGTTTTGTCCATCACTATTTGAGTTATGCTTTCTGGATATGTAGATTCTCTTTTGTTCCAATCAACTTATAGAAGAGTTTTTGACTCAATATATGCTTCTTCATAGATAGAAACCAAAACATCCTTACCATATTTAAAATCCTTAGGGATTTTGGCTATTTTGAATTCAATGATTTGTTTCAAAGTGAAGAGATAATAATCATGAGCCCTAAATTCTTTCTCATCTTCAAAATCCATCCAAAATTTTTCAAATTGGGGTACATGTTGGTATGATGAATTGAGAATTTTTTTTATCATACCTTTAATATAAAAAAATGTCTATTATTAAATGACCAAATAGTGACTCTAGTCATTTCTAAATTATTATATTTAGCCTTGGATAATGAAACACATGTATACTGCCTATAGACATTAAATATAAATTATATAACACTTCAGTCTTGTACATTTGACAAACAAGTATCATATATGTAATCTTTAGTTTTAAGACCTTCCCACAACCAAAAAGGATTGCATTCACTATATATTTGTGCCAAATTTCTTATCTCTTAGTCTAACCACTGTTATTCTAATGACCATGCCTTTTATATTTTGGAAAATGATCTAAACTTGTTCACTATATGTCTTTTCAAGTTTTGGACAAGTAATTATTTTATAGCTTCCAAAACACTTGTGTCCTAGCTAGATGCCTACATCAATGCAAGTGTCCCTTTTAAAACTTATCCAATGCTCAAAATTCATCCAATTTGTAAATAAAACATATTTTTATGGTTATCCTAAGTACTTTAGTATAATTATTTTTAAAAGAGACTAGTATAGATACAAGATCAACCCTAATTCATTCCTCACCTAAAAAATACTAGGAATTCATAAGGAAACTTACCAAGAAGCACTCAATATGGCATTCAAGTGAGAAAATATATCATATTCATACATACTTCCATATCAATCATAGGAGTAGTATACTTGTAGGTATGAAGTGTTGAAGGAGCATCCCATGAGCCATATTTTACAAGTTAAAATATAAGTCACTATATTTAATTTATTATCACACATTTCATCCTTATGCATATACAAGACAACACATAGGTCAAAACTACATAGGTTTAAGGACCTCTTCAGAGTATTGTCTATATAGGCAATTCTCATTAATAGAGGGGTGCTTGGGACAACCCAACACCATTTTCACACTAACTCAATTTCCCCATAGTCACTCCAAGGGTAAGGAATATAGGGTTTGATCATTTTATAAGGAGCAAAACCATTTGCATATGATCTGTATACATCAAAATGAAGGTGATAAAAAAACCAAAAGGATCTAGTTGTTCACATCCATATCCAATTAGTATTCCATACAAGATACTTGTGACTAGTCCAAACACCAATATTGATGTAATTGTATATATCTAACACAAGCATATGAGGCCACAAATACAAAATTATAGAATATTATGACTATTCTAGGATCCTGATCTAGTCCACATTCAACATGTTTCAACCTAGATCTACATGCACATAGTAAACCATCTAAGTAGTCTTATTTTCAATTCATTATAATATCAATAAATAGTTATAATTTCTATTTTTGACATATATCAGTATTTAAATTTATAATATCATTCATCCAAGTTTGAAAATTAATTAACCTATTATAAATTTGTTTATCACCCTTGTGCTTATTCATTTCTATGTTCTTAACCCTAGATAACACACTAATATATAAATTTAGGGTTAAACATTTGGTGAACCTAACATATGATATAAATTGCCACATAAGCATTCTATAAATTGATTTTTTTTTACCTTTTTATCTAATATTTATTTAATTTATATCCTTCATCATAGATGATATAGATTGTTTTGATGACTATGATTATGAAACTCTCCAACTCTCTATCAAGGAAGGAGTAGAAATTGATAATTTTTGTTTTCTTCTAAAGGTACAATCACATCATCTCAAATATTTTAATGGTGGTAGCTACCTTCCCTCTAACCAGGTTCATGCCACCACCATCCCAAGAGGTGAGTTGACAAATATTAAGGAATATAGACAACCTTTTCCTTTACCTTTTATAACAAATATGGCTACATATGAGTAAAATTTTACTTTATTTGATCATACTAACTTTATTAAAATCCACAAAGACATTTGGTTGAATTCAAAACTAGTCATAAAGGAGATTTTATTACAATCACATTGATTCAAACTCCTATAATTCCACAATTTCTAAATAATCTCCCCCTATTGAGGGTGACACTTCTCTTTTCCCTAGATTGATATTGATAATTTTTGAAACTTAAATGAAGATATCATGGAGTCTTTACCAAATAACATTAAAACAACATGAATAAGGGTGCATTACAAACCTAAAGGGGAAAAAGTGTTTAATGTTCCATATATTACACTTTTACTAATATCAACTAAGATTTGAAAACAAAAGGAGCTTTATCTTCCAAAATATTCATTTATAAAATTTTTTAACCACTTACCAAAATAAGTACCTTTACCAAACCTACCTCAAATTACACTTTTTATATCATTACCAAAGGTAGGTGAACCTTAAACGATATGAAAATATCAAAATTTACAATTTTTCCAAAAGAAATACCAAAGTTTCCAAAATTCATTATTAATCAATGTGCACTTGTTCTTCATGGAGATGTTAATATGCCTATGTTTCATTTGGATGAAAGTTTTTAACCTATAAGAAAAATTTCAACTTCTTTACCAACCTCTTCATAATAATATATCAATGATGAATACCATAAACTATATTCAATAATAAATGGGTACAATTAAATTACAAATTTCCTCACTAAAAATGTCCTTGAACATATATACCATTCTAACTTTATTATGCCTTTAATCCCTATCTTTGATGGCAAAGGAGATCATACAAATAATTTGAAATAATATATACACTATTTTGGCCATTGGGAAAAGGATGGGTGTCTATTATTAAAAGATTTTAAGTGGATCTCAACTAAAGAAGCTCTTGATTAGTTCTATATATTCCTTTATGGGTCTCTATCAATCTTAAAAAAACTTGAGGATGTATTTTTAATGCATTTTCATAAGCATGAGTTTAAAAATTTACCATTAGACCATTTGAAAGCATTGACTCAAAATGAGGATGAACCTAATCAAGATTATGAAATAATATTAAAGTATATTTTGTATTATTCAAATTACATCCCCTTGGATTTGGAAATACAATTTATATTTATTAAGGGTATTATTTCTCCTCTTAGAGAAAAATCTTTATAAAATCCCTTTTCTTCTTTTAATTTATTATATTGGGATGTGTATAAATATGCGTATTCATTTATAAACAACCATTATACCGATATTTACAAGAAAGAGGAAAACCCTTATGATTTTTTTTTTTAAAAAAAATCCACACCAAAAAAATCTAACAATCACATTATTCATGGGTGGTGCTTACTTTTGGCATAACCATGTTGATCCTACACAAGCAAAAACCACTTGTAATGTAAGAAGTTTGCAATAAATTGGTTTTGATCTAAAAGGCTTACAACATAAAGGAGCTTGGAAATATTCCTTGGAAAAAATAATGATACAAATTTCTTATGGTCCTAAAGTGATTGAAACAAGAGTTTGTGTTATGCCAAAAAATCTCAATATAAATTCATAATAGGATCTATTTGGTTATACCAAATGGAATCAAAGATTGACCAAAATCAACAAGGTATCTCCTTCTCTCATGAGGAAAAATTGATCCATATACAATATGATGGATGTTTTCCCTCTACTTCACAAGTAAATCATGAGGAAGAACATGCCATGCACTATTTCACATATCCAATCATGATCCAAACAATGCAAATGATCCAACCTAAGGTTGGAAACAAAAATAGTCCAAAAATGTATTTAAAAAAACATTAAAAAATGCAAAAATATTTAGCATTTACATATTTTATTAGTTCCTTGGCATCTATGATATTGGTTCGATGTTGGTAGATAACACATCATTTCTTTCTATATACACACATGTTTCACACATATTTTGAGTGTGCAATAGGCATACCCTGGCACATGATATATGCACATATATATTTTAGTCCTTCCCTCTACTCATGTGATCAATATCTTGGGGGCATCCACTTCTTTGATCATGATGCACCCAAGTTATATTGTCCTATGATTATTTCCATTACCATGTTTGAACTTATGTACTTACACGTGCCTTTATCCATGCTTACATCTTTCACAATTTACTTGATATGTTATGTACTTAATGTTTTTTTCTAACACATATATCTAAAGACTAATAGGCTATGCTTATTTTGGTTTCTTATGATTTCATGCTTTCCTTTTTGAACTTCCTTGATTGTTATTATCTTGTATAAAATTTATTATTTTGAGTATTTGATTAGATCCATTTCTTAGGGCCCCCATACCTTGGTTTGCCTATTTTGATATTTTAACATGACATTATATGCTTTGTGTAATTTAACCAAGTCATGTACCTTATATTGTGTGGCGTTTGAACATGCCCCTTATATGAGGTATCCTTGGACAATTACCTTTTTTTAATTGATCTTGTATGTGTATTTGATTGCTTACTGAGCTTGTATTATTACTCTCTAGATGTTACCATCAATCATATTAGGACTTGATGTGATCACACACTATATAACTCATTAATATATATACCTAGACATGTTATTCATATATGTTATATGCTATACTTTGTTGTATGTGGACATTTGAAAGTGTCATTCTATGCTTTGTGTAAATTTGACAAAGTCATGTCCCTTCAATTGTGTAGCATTTGAACATTCCCCTTGTATGAGATCTCCGTAGACCATTGAATTTTTATTTGATTTTGAGTGATATTTTGTGTGTGTTTTATTACTTGTTGAGATTGTATTATTACTCTTTAGATGTTTTCATCATGTATCTTAGGACTTGATGTGATCATACACTATGTACCTCATTGTTAGATCTACCTAGACATGCTATTCATATATGATAAATGATGCATACAAATATTATATAGTTGTATTATCCTTATGAGGTAAGATAAATACCAATTTATACTTCCTATCACCTCAAAAGTTGGGGGCATGCCATAGAGGCATGGCTTCCACATTTTTAGATTTCAGTGGGGGGAATATTATGGAAACATGTTCTCCACACTTATATTAGTTCTTAGATTCTCTATATTTAGTGGGGGAATGTAATGGGAACATGTTCTCCACTTTTTAAAAAAATCTAAGTTTGGCCAAATTTCATAGTTATATAATTTAGATACACATTTTTGGTAGCATTATATACATTGGTACCATTGTTATACCTAGGTTTTAGCTTAAGACATATATGAGGTACATATTACATGTAAAATGAACCTAAAATTTCAAAATAAAATCAATTTTTAGATTTCAAATACTAGTATGGACTGTTCTCATACTTAGGATGGACTTTTAAAAACTTTTATTGAGCCAATATATTATAATAATTAGTTCACCTTTTATTAAGGTTTAGGTGATTTATTCACTCAATATTACCAAGTTTAAAAGTTAAAATTGATTAAATTATCTAACTTCACAATATTATAAATATGGATTAATTAAATCATCCACCCTCACCAAATATATAATGTGATTTTATTGGATCACTCAAACTCACCAGGTTATAAGTATGATTGGGTTGTACAATTGAGATAAACTCAATGGCCATGTGGCTTCTCACTTTCTGCCAAGATTTGGGGCATGTCATCCTAATATATATATATATATATATAGGTTTTTAAGTTGTTATAATCTCAAATCCAAGGCTTCATAAGAAAACATCTCTTCAAATCAAATTGCAAAAAGGCAAGATGGTTGCATTGACACACATGTGTACTTATAACCTTACTCTATTTACTTTCAAGAATTTTAAATTATTTAAATTTTAGATTACATAAATTTAAATTATCTATTATAACATACTCTTGGTTATAGGTCAGTCACCAACAAAGCACTCAGATTAGGCTCACACAAAGACAAGGTGTGTTATAGACACCTAGGTACACATTTATTTTCTTTTAAACTAGAAATTTCATTACTCTATTAAAGGGAGGGGTAGACACTAAATCTAAAATATATAGCACCTCAATCTTATACATTTGGAAATTACCTATCATAGTTTTACCCTTTCCTTCTAAGATATTCCCATTGTTGAAAGGCTCGTCTTCATTATCTCTTTGTGTTAAATTGTTTATCTCTTACTCCAACCATTTTTATTCTAATGATCAGGTCTTATATACTATGAATATTTATCTAACCTTGACCAATATCCATCTCTACCAAATTTTGGACCTATACCTATTTTATAGCTTCTTAGACAGTTGTATCCCAACCAGATACATATGTATACACAAATGTCCATTTTCAAACTATCTAGTGTCCAAAAGTCATGCAATTTGAAAATTAAATGTATCCTTATGGTTAGTCTAAGTGATTTAGTGAAAGATATTTTCAAAAAGGATTGATATGTATAAAATATCAAACCTCATTCATTCCTCACCTATACCATACTAGGAGCTCACAAGGTAAATTACCAATAAGCATTCAAGTGAAAAAACATGGCATATTTGTCCCTATTTCTAGTATCCTAGAAAGTTTGAAGTATTGAAGGAGTATCCCATGGGCCACATTTGCCAAGTTATAAGCTAGGTAATTATATGTACTTACTTATCACACATTGCATCCTTATGCACATACAATCTAACACGTAGAGGAAAAATACATAAGTTTGAGGCCCTTTTTAGAGTATTGGATATGTATGAGTGCTTATTGATAGAGGAGTCCATGGGCTTGTTTAACATTGTGTGCCCACTAACCCATTTTTATTATAGTCAATATAAGGGTGAGGAAGCTAGGGTATGATCATTTGAAGAGGAATGATATACTATGCGTATGGTCTCTATACATCATAAGAAAGGTGATAGAAAACCTATAAGGTTCTATTTGGTTGCATCTAGATTTAGTTAGTATTCTATATAATACACTTAAATTTAGTCTAGACACTAGTGTCAATGCAACTATCTAGATCCGATGCAAGTGTCCAAGGCCACATAGTAAAAAAATTATAGAATCTAATGATTATTCTAGGATCCTTATCCAATCCAATTTCATCATATTCTATCTTAGATGTAACATAGTAAACTACTTATGTACTCTTGTTTTCTATTTATAAAAATCTCAATTAATAGTTATACTTTCTATTTTTAACATATCTCATTATTTATATTTTAATATTATTTGTCCAAGTTTGAAAATTAATTGGCTTATTATATATCTATTTATCATCTTTGTGCTTATTCATTTATACATTATTAACCCTATATACCACCCTCATATCTATATTTAGGGTTAAATACCTCCTTATGGTCATTGGAAAGTGTATCCTAGCTTTGTGTTTATTGGATAAAAACTTATGAGGTATGTGAAGGTTGGAAATTGAATAAAACAAGATCCCCATATATTAATTTCAATTGACACTGTAAATCATAACTTGATATTGTAGGGATTAGATTCAAACATCTAAATGACATAATAAAATAATGCATCATTGACCCAATGAAAATGATGTGAGCTTTCCTTTAGAGTGAGTTGGGGGTAGAATTCATAGATTTTGGAAAATGCTATATCACCCATTATATTTAGACTAGTAAAAATTATTCTGTAAGCAATAATATACACAAGATATGAAGTCACGTATAATTTTGATGTGGTGGTGACTTATGTTAACTATTGATGTATTGAATCACTGATCAACTAACCCCAATTGATGTATTATTTATTCTTATGTATGATCTAAATATATATGTACATCCACATTTTAAATTATTTGATAATAAGATTACAATTTAATCTATTAAAAATCATGATTATATCATTGAATTCATTCTTGAAATCAAATATGGGTATATTTTTAAACAGTCATGTTGTATAGCTCTTATGATTGATGAGCCATTTTTTGTTAACAAATTTCAAGAAATAACTAATATTAGAATCCCATAATTGTTCAATAAAAGTAAGAGTGAGACCAATAAATTATTCATGATCAGGTAATTTGAGCATACTATTAATGTGTTGTGGATGAAGGTAAAACGCATATTTCCCTTTTGGATTTCTAACTTCCCTCTTTTCTTTGTCATAGTGATCAACCATGGTCAACACTAACTCTAGATACTACACTATTATCAATAAAGATGAAACTTAAGATAGACCATTGCCATGAATGCTTTATCCCCAATATTTTTTATGCACTACATTGATTCTCTTCCATAAGTCTTCCATATCTACATGACAAAGATCTATATCTGTCACATTGTCAATGTTGAAATCAATCTTTAAAAGAGGAATACATCCAGAAATTGGTAATTCATATCTATATTATTCTTTTTGTGTAGTTGATGTAGATATCTGATGAAGCCTCTCTAAGAGAATAATAATGTCCTAAAGTAGGTTTTATAGAAAAATAGACTTTAGAGTGTGTCTAGACAAGAGGCAAAATCTAAAGAGGGGTTAAGTAGAGCGAAAAGTTTTGACACTTATTTGAAAATTGTCATAATTTTGACATGTGTTTAATAGAGGCTCAAATTATACTTTGTCCAAATAGAGATTGGATTTTGTTATGTGTATAGACAGAGTTTAGATTTTAGTATGTATCTATACAGGAGCTCAAATCCCATAAGACATCTAGGCAAGTTTTGGGTTCTGACAAGGGTTTAAGTAAGGATGAAATACTAAGGGATGATGGGAAAGAGTTTTAATTATGCTAATTATTTGAACAAAACTTGGCTCTCAATGATGAATAACTTAAAAAACCTCTAGGTGATGAGCACAAGTTGAAAATGTGAATAATCTTTGGGAGGAAAAACCCTACCATGCAAGATAGATTTTTTTTGATATTATAGACCTATTGAATTTGATTAACATTGTTGAGAGAGTGGAGAATGTAAATAGGATCAAGTGGAATGAATATAGGACATAAGAGTAGTTATAAAAAGAGGCCAAAATATATGCACATATAAGCAATAACATGTTTGATTTTATGAATGTGAAGTTTTTTGTACATATATCCAGATTCATGGGGTATGCAAACATGGGTTAGGAAATTGAGGAGTGTTCAAGAAAGGTTCAGGATCCCAAGGAGGTCTAGGCATGATGTAGGTTCTGAAGGTGTTCTAGATGAAGGGTGAAAACATGAGGCATGCTCAATAAGGGTTAGAAATGTAATACATGTCTGAGATTCCTTAGAAACCTAAGAGGTGTTGAACATGTGGTTAAAAATTGCCAAGGCAAAAAAGACTTAGAAAAACTACAAATTACTTTGTATTTCAAACACTTAGAGATATTTTCAGAAAACTTAACTTGAATTTGAACTCATAAACATGTTAACAAAATGTTTCTTAAATGACTAGACCACATTTTTATCATTTGTGATCAAAATAACTTGAAGGACTCAAATTTTTTTCATGTATTCAATTTTGGGTACAATAACATGCAAGCAATCAAACTCACAATGGTATGATACACACACTTTAACCATCATAACAACCATATGTAACCACAAAATGTAGATATCCATGAAAATACGTAAGATGTAGGTTCCATCAAGATATTAAATAATTGATTACAATGGCTTAGTATGTTAATTGAAATCAATAAATATGTCACTGTAAATCCATTTTATAAATATGCCCTTAAGGTATGGCATACCACTAATGGATCATACCACCAAGGTTTCATCAAGAAAGTAGCCACATAACATTTGAAATACCATAATCATATATAACTTGTATATACTATATCTCACCCTCTAAAATAATGCTATGAAAAACATGTGTGTAAATTATGAATGTCAAAATCTTCTAACATATGAAGATAAGCATGATATGTATCCCCTGATAAAGTAATTTTTATTTTTATATTTTATAATGTTTCTTTATTTTGTGATTTTCTCAAAGAAGCAAGTAGATGAAATAACAATAAATCCAATAGATTCACACAGTAAAAATAAAGTGAATCTTAGTTGGAAAAAAATGGAATCCAAAGGGTACAATCAAGAAGAAGAATAAGAACAGGAAAATTCTAAACAATCTACAACTTCCCTCAGAACTTAGAGTATTCTAGGATGAAAAATCATGATATATATGATGTCATCATTAAAATAAGTTCATAAATAGAGTGGGATAAAAAACCAAAGGGAAAGGGCTAATGCAACATAGAAACCAACATAAAAAAAGTGGTTAGAATTATTTAAAATAAAAAATAAGGAAAGTACGAAGATGTCAAATGTAAAATATAGATGAAAAATGCATTCAAAACTAAAAAATAGGAAAACGCATAAAAGATAGGACATATAGAGAAATAAAATCTATATACTATAAGAAAACTATAGTAAAATAATGATATATCAATTAAGCATAAGATATAAGCTCACATAGCTAATTGATGTTCTCTTCTATAATGTGAAATCCTAGAATATAGGAGTTATAAGCGTCACTATAAGTATCATAAAATTGGTAAGGAGATGTGTAATGACTGAAATCACCATCCCAAAGATAAATATGTGGAGAGTGGGATCATTGATATGCTTGAACATCTTGAAAATCATGCATATGAATATGTCATGATAAAATAGGTGCTTGGATATGATTTGTAACAAAAGACAGTAAATAAATATTGGAGTGTGGATGATTATGAACCATAAGTCTCAAAGCTACAACTATGTCAATCTAATCTCTAAGATCTCTTATAATTAATGTTTTTTCATATACACAAATTTAGTAGGAACCATAATTGATGGCGGTGTGATAGTATTAGGTATCACATGAGGTTTAATGATTTAATTATTATAAAGTGCATTAGTTTATCTCATATTTAGTTATCTCACAATTTATTCCTTAAACAATATATAATCAACCATTAAACATAAAATTGAGACAATAGTGTATTTCTCTCATTTTATTAAGCTATGGGCATAATATTAATATTATATGATCTTATATCTAATACTATATAAAACCAAACTAGATGGGGATGAGGGCTAACTATAACTGGTAGTGTACTACCACTAAGAGGTGTGCTTTAAATTCCATCATAACTATGAAGTGTCATGGTCATACTAATTACATATTTCTTAGTGTAACCTAGACTAGATAAAAAGACATCATAATTATATTTTCTCTAGAACCATTATCAATCACAATACCTCATGTGATCAAAGGATGATAGTCAACAAAACCTTGAATTTATAAATGACCATTGTTTTAATCAACATTACGTATCTCGTGGTCATGAAATTTAATAGAAGACACTCGATCTTACTATTTGTGTTTATTATGGCATGTAACATTATAAACTTTGGTCTGATGAGATGCAGGAAATAATGAAGTATGAGGATTAAAAAATTGATATGTTAAATAAAAATATTGATTATAATAATTAAGTGACACATTATTCATTCAAAATGGCATCTATTTGGATTTAATATCCTTTAAATAACCAAGATCAAATTTAGACGGATAAAGAACTAGGGTTTTTGGATTTTTGGGACTTTATTCTTTTTTCCCCATTTGACTATCTTTGTATCCATTTAGTTTTACATATTTCAAACTAGTGTCACCTTTTGTAAATATTATTTGTGAGGAACTAATAGGTTGTGTTAGTTGATTAGTATTTTAAAAAATGTCCTCCACTTTTTATTTTCCCTTATCTATGGAAGGTGGTATGTTATTAATCACAAGGGATGGGAAAGGTTGCCTATATTCCTAGGCATTATAATATAATGTGGCAATACCATATGGTTTCATGTCATTATGATACTCTCTAGGACCACATTATGTAAATCTAATTTTTGAAAAATGTTCATCCATGTCATTAGGTTGGTAATAGTTTTTATCTTTATCATATTGAGCATGAGTAACCTCCTTTACCTTACTAGTTTAATCCACCTCAAATGTATGAATTTGTTCCATGGGAATGGGCTATTTAGGTGTTATGATCTTTGGATGTGGTATGTTAAGGTAATAAATTATTTGGATTCCATATTTTTTTATTATGAGACGGAGACATTGCCCAAAAAAAAAGTATAAATGAAGACCTCATGTAAAAAAATTAAACATCCATTTAATGTAGATGGGAAAAAATTCATAACATGATTCCATGTTTGACCAAGAAAAATATTGTATCTAACTTTATCAAATATTACTTAACATTTTGTATATAAATTCTTAGGCCAAACAACTATGTTCAATATAATTTTTCCTAAGTGGCTTCAAACTTCATTATCAAATCCTTTGATGATCATATACGATGTTGTAAGATAATTAAATTAACTTCCAAGTTAATTAAGGAAGGCATTACTATATTTTTTTAGTCTTAAACCATTATCTATGAGGACTCTCTTGATTCCCAAATGATTCATTTTAAATTGAATGTGCAAAGGGAGGTTTTGATCAAAACTATCTTTAGAGGGTAAATCCTCTAATTCAAATGAAAGGAGGTTTTCTATATATATATTTTTAAATTTAATAGGAGAATAAATATAGGTGGGTTTAATATTTCTTGGTAAACTTATGTCATGCAAAAAATCATGTAATATGTCTTTGAAAGAACTTAATTTTTTTAGCAATTATAGGATGGAGATCTTGGTATGTGTATTTTAAAATTGGTCTATAAGGTTGTAAGGTTTGGGTGATTTAATATAAATCCTATAAGGACAAGGGAAGGATTAAAGGCTTAAGGATAGGTATTTTGGTTGACACCACCTTGAGAGCTAGGACATACAATGACTTTATATACGCTACATATACTAGTTGTTATAACATCCACCTCATAGCGAGCCATCAAACAATCAACAATAGTCATTATAACTAAGAGGGAAATAAAATATATCAAGGTCTATTATATCATCACATAAATCATTGAATGTAACCCTATCATATCTCAATCCACAAGCTACCATTTTATGGTAAATGCTGAGATGTAAACTTGGAAACCATGATAAGAATTTGTATAACAACCATTTTAAGCAATCTAATGAATGTGTAAAATAAAGTTACTCCCTGTAAATTTTTATAAATGAATATAATATGAAAATATGATCTTCCCATAAGATGAGAGAAGAATCACAAGACTAAGCATAAACCACTAAGGGAAAATAAACCAAGGCTAAATGTAGTCATTATGACTCAAGCCAATGAAAGCCTAGTAACGAGGCTTAAAAAATTAAATACTTCATATGAAATCCTAAAATAAATGAGAAGTCAAAAAATTATAACTAAATTAGATCTGAATTGAAATCTTAAACCATAAAATCCCTCAAAATATGTGTGTTCAACGAATAAAGGTGTATGCACCAATTTTTGAAAAATGTATGTAACTGAAAGCAAAAATAGATGATTAAAAGTTAGGATTTGATTAAAACATGTGAAATAAGATGAAATTATGAAATCAGATCTAAATTTATAGAAATTAAATGTGAAAACTTAAAATAAAAACCATAGAAGATGTGTGTGTTTAAAGAATTAAGGGTTTCACCAATTTGTTTTGTCTTTTTAGTGCTCCACGATAAATAACTCTAATACAACATGATAAAATTATTGAATAAAGAGATGTAATATAAATATAGTCCAAGAATAGAATTCAAATAATCCTCATGACTAAAAATTGTAAAAAATCATAAATAAAACAATTTAATAATAAATGAACTTGTCAAAATAGGAAAAGTGATGAAATGAAGACACCTAGATAGAATCTTGGTATTTTGAGAGAACAACATCAGTTTGGAAGTGATGATTAAGCTTTGTATAAAATATAAAATTGTAATTATCAAATAACATATTCAATACTTGATAGCCTACCACTGAATATGTCATAATAAAATTTGGACACCAAAAATGCACTGTCTCTATTTCCACCAAATATATACTTCTGTGTTGAATCTATATTATACTACATTTCCAAATCTAAGTTTTCTTGTGTAGGTATGATGTTTGATGCTATATAGTTATATGTCTTTGTTTTTCTAAATTTAGGGTGAAAATTTTGATTTAATATCTTCTTCTTCTCTTGAAATATTTTTTTATAAACACAAAATGAATTAAAAAATTAGGTTATAGATTGTGTAACCATATTTAAGTTGTAGCTACATATATTGCATGTTCAAATCAAATGTAGTTTTTTTTGTTGTGTAAATGAAATATTGAGTAAGGGATTTACCTCCTCTTCCCTAGATGTGAAATGAAATTAGAGAATTACCTCAAACCCTCTTTTTGTACAAGTGGTTGATGTCACAATAGTTCAAAAAGATTGAAATATCAAGATGGAAGACTTTGTTATAAGTATATCAATAAGTATGGAAATGACAACTCTAACTTGAAAGTAGGAGAGGATTAACTATTTGGTCAACACCTAGGTGATACATTTTCAAATGACTTGGGATGAATTGGTATATATAAGGATCTATAGGACATGACATGTGCTAAGGTTGACCATGGAAATTTTTAATATATGAAATCAAAGGCATGAGAAATTAGGCCAAGGCAGAAGGACCAAAATAATACACATTATAGTTTAGTAATTTGTCATAGTTGCATGGGGTAAATTACGTAGTATACTTGTAACCACCAAATTTCTCTTTGGGGAGACAAATGTCTATAATGAGGGAAAATAATTCATAAATAGATAATTAAGTCTCAAAATTTGAAATGGATGTATGTTGAAGACATATAGAAGGCTCAACGGCTGGAGAGAGATTAGTGTGGGGTATAAAATCCTAAAAAAACAACCAAATATAAACAAGTGAGCCAAGTGTAAAAAATGGGTGAAATATACTTTGGAAAAAAAATTTATACAAAACTTAGGTGTGTACAACTATGAAATGTGTTGGGAAAATCATGAGAAAAAGAGTTGTATGTTGGTCTAGAAGGTTAGACACGTGAATGTGACATGTTGATAGTTTTTTGGCATGCATATGAATTACAAAATAAATTTTTGGGTCATTAATTATATATAAGGTAGGTTCAATTAAAAAAACTAAATGATTCCCTATAATCTCAAAAACCTCAACAAATAAGAGGTTATGGTGGGAGATCGTATGGATGAAGAGGTGGTAGAATAATTGGTAATAGATACCAGAGCTCATGTTTTAAATGTGGAGCTACTAATCTCTAGAAGATGGAATTAAAAATTTCCCAAGTTGTGTTTATTGTGGGAAAGGGAAAAATATTGAAGGGAGTCTTGATCTTCATCAGAATATATTTCAAAAGGATATGGAATCAAATGGTGGATGTAATGTAGTGGTTGTATAACATTGAGAAAAATTGTTGGTAAAGGAGAACACACATAAATGAATCATTCCTAAAGGTGAACATTACCAAAATTTTAGGAGTGGATACAAAGGAAATTAGATCACTTATTCTACAAAAATAAAATATACCATGTAAGAAGAATTAATATGGGACCCCTCAAGTGCTCACATGGATAAGAAGTTATTATCATAAGAGAGATAGTTAATAATATATAATGTGAGTCTAAAATTATCAAAGAGATAAAATAAAATATTAGGGAGAGCCAAAATAAGATTCCAAACTTGACATACCTAGAGGAAGTAACAAATATATTATTTTTGTTGAATACTAGAGGTATGATTCCATTATTGAGGAGTTGGATCACATATAGTATCAGGGACACACATGAGGGAGTCCAAGATAATATGAAAGATGTTTATTTCATATATAATGAGCAATGTAATTAGGGGTTGACAAGTGACACTTCTATTAATTATTAAATTTTTTGCAACAAACTAATTGATATGGGGGTAGAAGTGAATATACCGACCCATGATATTTTGTATAAGATGGGAAGTATTAGGCTATAACCTTTGAAAAATGTGTTTTTCATGCTATAAAAATCACATTTTATACCATTGGAAGTATTTAATGGAACCAAGATCATGATGAAAGAGTTCACAACACTCTTCAACGAAGATCTCTTCAAAACACTATTACCATAACCATGAGTGCTTCAACATACACAAGGAATAAACCAAATAAAAAAAACCAAATGTTATTCACAAGTGATATATGAAAAACCATGTTATAATACAATATATAAACCTTGCTTAAGTAAGCAAGGAGAACCAAGATGTAAGCTAGTATAAGTAATGTGGGATAAATCCACACATAAGACAAAACTAGGAAAATATAAATAACCTTGCTAGAACCTAGCAAGCATGAGCAATAATATAGTTTGACACATTCCCTAAAGTGAAGTTAGGGGATTAAAAAAATGACTTAGTGTGAATTCATGTGTCCCTATGGATTCCAATCCATCTTGCTAGAGTACATGGATGTTGAGTCACTATAACTGCCAAGTGAAAGTAGGAATGGTGCTAAATATGAGATCACTGAACATGAACACTTGACTCTAAAATACTGTGTAGAATGATAAACCCAAAAAAACATTATTTAAACACCCTCCAACAAGATGGTGATAAGTGAGTACAAATATTGGTAGCGCTACCACACTAGTGTCATTGGTGGGGATACCACACTGGTGTCACTATAAGAATCACCAAGAAGGCCGTGAAGTCAAGTAAAAAATCCTCATATGGGTTTCAAGAAAAAAAATGCCTAAATAAGATACCCATGTACAAAGGAGGAATGCCATAGAACATTTAAAATGGTGATATGTGTGTGTGTGTGTGTGTGTGTGTGTGTGTGTGTGTGTGTGTGTGTGTCTATATATATATATATATATATATATATATATCTTTCATAAAGTGGAGAAAAGAGAGAAAACCCATAGGAAAAAATACTCCCCCAAAAGAGATAAAATGAGAAGAAAGATCTAAAAATCACTCAAAATATGATGTTGAATAATTTCACACTCCAAGTACTCAAAAGTCATAAAGGATTTCAATCTACATAAGTGGTTTAAATCCACTACTCGATCACAAAAAATAATTAACACTAGGATTCACTAGAATAACTTAAATAAAGAAGACTATTAGTGGTGATGAAAGTACAAAAGAGTATTACTAGTGCAAGGTTACACTCAACACCTAAGAATTATAATTTACACAACACCCCCTATAATAGTGATTGGGTGGAGTGGAGGAAAAAGGTTTGCACGAGTGGTCAGAATCTACTACTCGAGCACCAAATAAGTTGACATTGTATACACTAGAATAGATACATTTCAAGTTGTGGGAGACTATCAAATATCATAAAAGTGGTGTCACAAATACAGATAAGGCCTTTCAAAGATGATGGCCCATGGTGGTGATGGAAGAGACAAGCAATTGAATAAGTAAATAGGTTTCCAAAATAGATCACATAAATGCATCAAGGTAGATAATATTGAATCAACAAACCCCCCCATGATACTTTATAAATTAGTGCACGTACAATATATCCCAGACACAAAGAATACCAAATAGAAACAAGGAAGACATTGGGCTTCACTAGAATATCTTCAAATGAGGAGACTATCAACCTGTTGAATAAGCCAACAAGAATCATGAAAGATGCTCTAAAAATAAGGGAGGAAAAAAATGTATCCATAGAAGAAGGTGAGGTGATAATAAAGGGGCCTCGAGGATACATGACAAAAACTACCAGTGTGTTAAAATACCAATGAATATTGTGGGCTATTGGAAGAGTGTGACAAATGGAAAAAGAACCATCATGTATGAAAAAACACACCAAAAAGAAATCAAAAAACAAAAATAACCTATTAAGCGCATGCAAAAGGATATTGGGTTCAATAAAAAATGCATCTAAGATAGTGCATGCATGAAGTACAATTTAGAAATTAGTTGGGCCCATAGCACAAGCAACCCCCCTTGAATATGACACTTTATAAAAGTAGTGCACTTTTGCAAAGTAATGCCACCAATGGATAGATAATTAAAATATATACACTTTTTAAAAAAACTAAAATCAAATATGAATATGGTTTAAAAGATACAGGGTTTACAAATTCCCGTAAATGGGTTAAAACATTAAAAATTACACTATAAGCTGATTTCAATGACCAAATAAGAAAAGAGGATAACCTTCCAACCAGTCTTTGGAACTAGAATTGAACCACAAAAAATTACAAATACTCAAGAAATACTCCCATACACCCTTATTTGTACTTTAATTGAAAAATAATTTGAATTTAGGGTAATAAAAAAAAACCTAATTTCCACTTAAGAATAAAAAATAACTATTATTAAAACTACCATAACTTTTGCATTGCAAAATTAAATTCAAAATTTCAAAATGATATAGAAAGCTGAAATCAAGGTGCACAAAAATTAGAAATTTGTTTGGTGTGATTCATCATAGATCAATAACAGTTAGTAGAAAACTAGCAATTTATATATTTTAGAAGAGGAGTGCCTAGAACAATAAATTGAAATTTCTTATGATTAAAGATAAGTTAATCCAAACATATCATATTTTGGTAAAAAATGTAGTTTTTCCCAAAAATGGATTTTATATAATGAAAGTATGAACAACATATTATATCCTAAGACATATTGGTCTTCAAGATAATCTCTTCTAATGTTGCAAATTAGCACCTTCCAACACAATCTAGAAACCAAGCTTCTAGCACTCTAGGTAGTTGACCCACAAAGAAAGCTTTTGTTGCTTCTTCAACTTGAAAAAAAAAAGATGCAAAAAAAAGAGCAATGGTTGTTGGAGGGTGGATATGACACCATGAGATATTTCACAACACTCTTCAACCAAGATCTCTCCAACACACCATTACCACAACCATGAGTGCTTCAACATAAACAAGGAATAAACCAACTGAACAAAACCAAATATTATTCAAAAATAAGATATGAAAAAGCATGTTATAATACAATAGATAACCATTGCTTAAGTAGGCAAGGAGAACCAAGATGAAAGCTAGTCTAAGTAATGTGGGATAAATCCACATATAGGACAAAACTAGGAAAAGACAAATAACCTAGCTAGAACCTAACAAGCATGAGCAATAATATACTCTAACACATGATTTTGGGAGTGTAATTTTAGGTTGATTTTAATGTGATATAATTAGAATAAGGAAATTGAAACCCAAATATCTTAGGAAGGCCATGGTGATATGAAAAAAAGGATGGACTTTAAGAAGTGTTATATGATCTTTTAGAATGGTAAATTATTCAGATAGAGTATATGGTATTTCATATGTGGAAAGTATAGATATATATGAATAGATATATCACATATATAACATCATTGTGTGGGGAAAGGAGTACTTAAAAACCAAGGGATGGTGGGGTACTAAGTTGTAAGAGTGGGACAACTATGTGAGATACCATTATTCATGCCTACAAAATATGGGTATGGGAGAAGTATGAAGTGGTTGGGAAGCATGCACATGTCAATATAGGGTATGATAATTTTTTTTTTTAATTTACATGTTCAGATGTGGACCTATAATTGAAAGACCTAGGGTGGCCAATAAAATTACAAATTAGTGGGTCTAAAAGGTCACACTAGTGCCAAAAAAGGTGTAATATTTTAGCAAAATTATTTTTGAGAAACATCATAAATATGATGGGACAACGCACACAAGAAGAATATGTGTATGTAATTATTCACACATTGCATAGTGTCCATGATAGATTGTGGGTGACACATATACCTTACCTTCCTAGTTGGTTAGTGTGTAAGGCAATGTTTTGTGTAAAATTAAGGTCTAGTAATGAGAATAAGGTATTTCTAGTGTTTTCAAGAGAGATAGATCATTAAAAAAAATGATTAGATTTGAGGTGGTGTGGACCTCCCATGAGGCCCTCTTTCCATTGTATTTATGGGTTCGTACAAATTATTACATTTTTAATGCATGTGCATGCAGATGGTGTGTGGTAAAAGATAAAATAAGATAGACTACATATTAGGAATGAGTAAATAAATATTCTACAAATACCTTCTTGTTCTAATAAAAGGATGAACATTTGGATGTGCCATTAAAAGTGAGGTATGTAGAAATGTTCATGGATGACACATAGATGGAGGAAAGGTTTCAAGACATGAACCAAGAAGGATATTATGGAAGTGCTAAAATTTTTGAAGAGGGTGAATGCTAAAATAGTAGTGAAGAGAAGAGTGTAAATTATGTGCAATAATTATAAGATGCACAAGTGGAAATCCCAAGTATAATAATAATATTATTTTAAGTTTGATAGGGAGAAAGAGTTTGAGGATGAAAAAACTAATTGAAGGTAGAAATTATATACACCTATATATCTTAGTAACTAAATATTTATTTTACAAGAGTCATCAGTGTATCAATCTCCTAAAGTGCACATCCTAAGGAGCACACCAAGAAATGTGTGGGGTTGGTTCATGGTGATTTTCCAAATATTTCCATATTATCCCTTTATACCATATTATCATAATTTTCATGCCTTCATATTTGTTTATCCTCATCTAGGTATATTTTCCCTTCATTCCTATCATTCTACTTAGTGTCTTGACTTTTTCTTACTAGATTGATCTAGATCAATCTAGTTGTGAATCATCCCCTACATTTACTACTAGATCAAACCTAATTAATCTAGTTTATTTTCATATTTTTAATGATTTCCTACTAAATCAATCTTGATATATTTAGTTGTTTCTTATTTGTAGTAGATCAACATGGTTTAAATAGTATTATGTCATTCATAATTCATTATATTAAATCGATCCAGATTGATTTCATAAGCATTTTAACTAGGTAAATTTTAGGAATTTGATTGCTATTTATAGTGTTATTAAATGTCATTTTGGTATAATAACAAAACTCATCTACTTTGATTCACATGAAAAGTGTGATAAGTATATAAAAGGAATTAAGAGAGAAGATCTTATCTTATGGAGGTATGGTCTTTCTCAAGGTATTTGAATATCAATAGAAGGAAGCTAAACCAAGGAGGTGCCATTTAGTCTTTGGGTCCCTAGTAAATGAAACTTAGGTATTTATCCTTAAAATTTGATACATTCACCTATAAAATCTATTTCAAAGTTCCACTAGAGTGAGTGAGAGATTGATGTACCAAAAAGTCTACTCAAGGAAAGTATCCCTATCCCTATTCTCTTTATTTTTTTTACTTTAGTTGATAGATATGTTTTTCATATTGTTAGATTAGTATTTTTTTCACTTCTCTCCTCACCTAGATTATATTTATGTTTATAATATTGTATATTATCTAGGCCTATAGATACAACCATAATTTAGATTCATTTATCCATGCTTAAGATAATTTTCATTCTTTTGCATGCAGTTATGATCCCTTTAGCCATTTGGAATTTATATCTTGCTAACTTATCATCTTACCATCTCAAATATATGTTTCCATTATTTATTAGTTCTTTACATGTATTTTATTTATTAAATAATTGATACTCCTCTTAAAATCAACTCCTACTTTCAGACTTTGCCCTAATTTACAATGAGACAAATTATATGTAGTTGGTCCTAGTATGGTCTTCTCTCTTTCCCATATTAAAGGATATTTTTATTATTGACCATATTTTCCAAATATACATTTTGGTAAACCCAAGGTGAATCTTATCACACCACTAGTTGGATAATATTCATGTTTTCTTTGCATTTCTTCTTAGTGTTATATGCACATTAGCTTCATCACTTTACATTCTATTAAACTCAACATGAATCTTATCTCACTACTATTTGGATCATATTAATTATTTCCTTTTGTTTATTCTTAGTGTTATATTTTTAGTTTTCCAATTTTCTAAACATAACTTGTTTTCCAAAATTCTTTCCTTTTAACTTTCTAAAATTTAGTATTTCCAACAATCCCAAGATAAAACCAACCGATATTTTTAGGGATTCTACACCAATAATCCTACCACTATTGCATAACCAATACCCATAAGGATTCTCAGTGACCTACTAATTTAAACTTTTATATCTCCAAAAATCATCCTTCTAATGATTGTAATATGGAATCAATTATAACTAAACACTATAAGCCATATAATACCAAAAAATTTAAACAAAACAAAGTCCTTAAAACCCATGATTCTGAGGGTGAAGAGGAAGATATTCTTGACTAAAAAATCAAAATACTATTTTTTTTAATCTAAAACCACCATGAGAATAGGGTCAAGGATTCTAAAATCATCTATGATCTCATGCTATGTACTTTTACAAATACATCTTCTCCTTCATGTAACTTTACTACAACACTTCAGCCAAGTCAATTCTTGACTTCCCCTCTCCCTTCTACATCCACCATGCCCACATTAGCTACAAACACAAAAAGTATTAGCTTTGGTGCTCATAGCCAAATTTATTACATAAACACTAGTATTAATGCAACTTTCAGTGCTTAAAAATATTTTCAACATGTTACCCTAGCTTCTACTTTAACCCAAAATACTTTTGACTCAACACAAGTAATGTTATAGGTCACAAACCAAAATGTTAGCATACAAACAACTTGTTCTCAATAATTCATGTAAATGAAAAACCAACTCATGAAAATGAAATCTAAACCTCAACCATTTCAGTGGGGAATGTGAAATCTAAACCTCAACCAATTCAGTGGGGAATGCCTAATCAAATTTACCCTTATTCCCCTTAGAGATCATATTGGGAATCTCATTCTACAACCTCCTATTCATAAAAAAACATAAAATACTTCCAAAATTAATTCTTAATGATTCAAATTACAAACATTGACACTTTTGGGATTACTCTTAATATATCACATAGTAGATCCACCGACCCACTTTACATCTAAATATTGTTCATAACCTCTCTAAGGATTTGATTAACTTTGACACCTTTGTTTCCACCAAAAAACTTTTGAAATATTTGATGAGTGATGTTTTAGTATAGTATAATCAACTTAATTATAGATTTATAACCAATTTATAAGACTTAGTAATCAAATTGATACAATAATTCCAATATTATGACTTTATTGAAAATAACTTATCCAACTTTATCAATTGTAATTAAGCAAGTCATGAGACTGCCCAAAACTTCATTAAACATTGGAAATCAATAGAAAAAAAAGTTTAGCATAACATGATTGAAGATAACCTATTCAATTTTATTTAAACCACCTTAGAATACATATTTAGGTCCTTCACTCTTAAGTCCTTTGATGAATCCTTTGATCAATCCAAAAGACATGACCATCTCCTAAGATAATTTAACATTCTTAAAACCTAAATAAGGAATATAAATGCTTATGAGACTTAATAAAACTAATCACATTATTCATGATGATGTTATGATACCTATGATCATAGTCATGAACATAATATGACTATTCATGCAATCATTCCAAGAGGTTCCCAAGAAGTGACCCTTTCTCGATTCATCATGAGAAACCCCTACCAATCTCATTCTCCTTCCAACAACCAAAATTGTGATCTTCTCCTAAGACAATTTAACATTATAAAAACCTAAATAAGGATTATAAAAACTTATGAGACTTAATAAAAACAATCACACTATTCATGATGATGTTATGATACCCATGATCATAGTCATGAATCTAAGATGATTATTCATGCAATCATTCCAAGAGTTTCTCAAGAAGTGACCCTTTATCCAACCATCAAATGAAACCCCTTCCAATCTCATCCTCATTATAACAACCAAAATTATAATCTACATCAACTTCTTAGCCTAATAGAGCTTATAAATCACCTTCTACCTCGAGATTTCAATAAAAAATTATCAATTAATTAAATCCCTTTGGTCTTTTACAAACATCCTTAAATCAACTTGTAGCATTTTCTAAGTATATGATTGAAAGATAAATGCCTCATTTAGGATGAATATGGATTCCTATCAAGGTATCTCCTTAAATATTTAGGGTGAAGGATATGATCTTCAACTTTTCCCTTTCATATAATATCTTTCTTGGCCATTTTTAGACTCATCACATGAGGGACATATCTTCATCCACATTCTAATGTGTTAAATTTACCTACATAGGAGCTATTTATAGGTCACAAGGTGATACTAACCATTGAAATATTAAATAATTTCAAGAATAAACTATCTATAAAATACCCACCCTTGAAAATTTTCCTATTATCATATTTTGATAATATCAAAGTTTCAACTATCGATTCCCATCAACTCATTGAGAGGTTATACTGGTCACCCAATTTTTTTGAGAAATATCTCACCAAACATTCTAAGTTTAGACAAATAATTTTAATGAAATTAATTTTAATTTAAAAAATTTATATCTCTATCCTAAAAACATCCTTAAACTTCCACCTACTTTGTGACCCCATTATCATAAAATGGAAATTGCTGTGATCCCTGCAACTATTATTATCTCAAATAAAACTATCACCAAAAATCTACCTTCTAGTGACATTTTGGTTGATCCATAAATATAATATCATCACTATTTATCATGATGATGTTTATACACTAGATGACCCCTTCCTATTTACATAAGCCCAAGAAAAGAATTTAGAAGTCTTATGTTAACAATCCTCACTTAAAAAATTTTACAACTAAGCATCACTCAGCTCTAGTATCAAAATGATTACTCTTTCCTATTTTGATATATATTATGATTCTCATATTTTTAACATTCCTAGTGAGCCATTTTACGACATGTATTCTTCTTCTTTTTTCAACATCCTTTCATGTCTATCCGAAGACACTAATACAATTTTTATTTCTCATGATAAGTTCATTATGGAACTAGTTTTTAGTTTAGATGTGCTTGATCTACATGCTATTTTCAATTCTCTCCCTACCATGCTCTATGATAATTATTTTAATAGACCATTTTGTTTCACTAAATTCTTTGATATATCAAATTTGCTTCCTCCCAATATTTTTGCCAAGCTCATCTAACTACCAACCCTAAAGATCTCAAGAAAAGAGATAGTGACATACTTTTTTTACCTTTCACAACACCTTGAGGAATTAAAACCAAAATTATAAATCATATAAGAGATATTTTTAGTAGTATAAGTCACAACAATTAGTTATTACCATAGAAAATTGACCACCACATTTATTTTCTCATATATGCTCTTATATATTTCACTAAACAAGGACACAAAATTTGATTCATCATCAATCTCTTTGATAGTATTTGGATGTAGTTCATCTATAGGACATTATATTTTATCTTTAGTTATATATTCCTCTTATAAAGGTGACTCTAACATAAATCCTTAAGAATGTGGAATTGTATTGTATTTAGCATGAGTGTTCTACCCATTCCATAGAGAGATGTAAAACTCTCTAGAAATGTTTTCATAGGTTTATAAGGTCAAACATTAGGATATATAGTAAAATTCACATGAAACTCAAAAAATAGTGGATAAATGTCCCCTATAGACAAAAACACCTCTAAAACCAAAATATTTTCTTCCCTATTTATGTTGTTTATTGTTGTAGGATCAGCTTAATCCCCATTCTAGCATGTTTACTTTCTCCAACAAGTATATTCTCAAAGAAGTCATTTATAGTATCTAAAAGAGATTAAAACATACCATGGTTAAGTTGATATATCGAATATAACATGAAATTTGTGATGTTGTTGATGTCACCTACACACAAACTATGAGTTATTTGTGAGAGATTATTAATTGCATCATCTTATTTATTTCACATTTACAAGTTTCAATCTTTCAATAATATATTTGATATTACTCATTTATTGACATTTAATTTATTTAAACATGTTCTTTGATTTTATAAATTTACTTCATTTTCATACTATCTATTGCACCTCTTAGTTTTATTTGACCATTACATCTATTCCCAATTTTTTGGTGCATTTTATTTTATTACACCTCTTGGTTTATTCAACCATTGCATCCATTCCTAGTTATTTGAAATCTTTAATTTTATTACAACTATTATTACTTTTCATATTTAATTTTATTACACCTCTTATTTTCATTTAGGCATTGCACCTATTCCTGGATCTTTGGTATCTTTATGTTTCCAATCACCTCTTGATTGTTTTAGCCATTGTTTAATTTTTGATTCTTTGGTATCTTTTTTTAAATCCTTCATTTTTTATTCCTCTTATAAAATCTTGTGATAAATCTATTTTATGTTTGCATGGCTTCTCTAGTGACATTACTACCATCTCATAACACCCTCCTTTTTCAAGTCTTATCTTTGTTATTACCTTGTTATGTGACTTAACTTACATGTTCATGTACTTATAAATTCCATTGTTAAGGTTAAATACTAGTATATCTTCACAGTATCATATTTTGATATATTTTTCACAATCCCCATTTTTCTATTTCCTACCTTTCACTTTAGGCACACTTGGGTTAGTCTTGATATTGTAATATAATCTAAAGTTTAAATCTAAGAGTATCTAATATTCTTGGTTCTATTCTTTATTAGCTCGATGTAAGCTCTCTTGTGTTAGTTATATTTAAAAACCATTATTGATTTTCTAAAACTTTATGGAAGAAGAAAATTTAAAATTTTTAAAAGAGTTAAAATACAAGATATCAAGGTAAAATAAAATGAAAAAGGAAAAAATAATTTTGAAAGGAAAGATATCTTTCAAAATCATGCCATAGTTGGCCTCATAATATATCTAGGGTCCATTGATGTGTAGTAGGCCAATATATTTGGGTAGAAGGTCTCATATATATCGTTAGTACCTCCTACTTTCTCATGCAAGTACCCAATCCTTACAATAGATTGAAAAGTATGTAAGGGGTCTTGAGGAATGGGGAAAATATTTTGGGAGAGTAGGGTGCATTTTATTTTTCATGCATTAGCCTTCATGGGATGATATATAAACTTCACTTGTTATCCCAATCTATACACATTTTGGGTGGGGTTCTCTAAATACTTGATGTAAAAATCTCTTAACCTTTTGACTTGATTAGTGTGTTTATCTTTTTTAAGGGTTTTCAAATCACCTTTGTGGTACTTTTTTTCTTTATATCTCCACTTTATCATTCATAATATACCCTTGACATATATTGACGATAGTTTATCCCCTCTATTTTCTTTATATTCCATTTTTATATCCCTTTATTTCATGTTTGACTCTCATATTGCATTATTACATCTTTTGGCTTTCCATTTTGTGAGTTTTATTATAAGACCTTGGAGAATCAACTAGGCATTCCTTTAAAACACCCATCACATTTCATATCTAGACCATATTTGTAATTTTAGTTATGACTCTACATGGTAGTGTCTTCCTATAAAACACTATCATACACATTAATTTAGTTTTTTTTTTTTTTTTTTAATTTTATTATTTTCTTCCATGTGTCACAAATCCTTTGTTTGATTTATCTTTTAATCTACTTACATTGGAGTTTTTTATAACCCTATTACAATCCTTCATATTATTTATTTTATATTTTCATCTATGTACATTATAAATTCTTATAATCTCTTGCTTATACTTTGTCTATTTTAGATTATCATCTTCTTACATTGGATGTTTTATAGTTATTTTTCATATCTTAAGTTCTAATTTATATTTTCATCTGTTTTACATTTGGTGTGATTTAAAACTTTGTTTACAATTATCCTTCATATCTTTTATTTTAGTTTTCATCTACTTAGATTGAATGTTTTTACAAGCCTCTTACCATCCTTCATATCATTTATCTTACATTTAATGTTATTTATGACTTTGTTTCATCCTTTTTCATATCATATGTTTTTCCTTATATTTTTTGTCTATTTTATGTTTGATGTGATTTATGACTTTATTTTAGGATTTTTCATATCTTATGTCTTGACATTTATATTTCTCATCTATCTTACATCTGATATGTTTTATGATAATTTTTTCACATGTTTTGTTTGTTTATTTTTCTATCTCCTTACTTAAGAAGTCATTTTCATGCTTAATATTTTGTTATTTTTGGCACATGCTCACATTTGATAGAAAATAATGAAACACACATGATAGAATGCTACATTAGCATCTCACAAATTCTAATGTCAACATAAAATTAGAACACATGTAGAATAAAAGGAATAAAAACATATGATATATATCCATGTAAAAAAAAAATTACATCATACATAAAATAAAAAACACAACACACACAAAAAAAAAAAAAAAAAACCATGGGTCACCTTCACCCTTAGGTGGGAAAACATCCATGCTTTATAAATAATATACATATCTAGCCTATCTAATGGACCTCTCTAGAGTACTAGATCTAGACTACAATCATTCAACATGACCCTCTATTTTACTTATCCATTTCTCTAGGTTTGTCACCTAGGGTGCTAGTGATCTATCTTAATCCACACTAGCTAGTGTGGTATCCATGTATGCAACCCACTCTATAGCTAATTTTATTTGTACCATGTCCACTTTATTCCTTACCAAAACATAACTTCATATTAGAACAATAAAAATACAAACAACAAAAACCTATTTTCATTATTGTATCTCCCATGTAATAACTCTAACTAGTATGATCCATGTAGATGGTGATATAGGATCTGACATAGTTTAAATATCAATATCTAATAGAATTGCATCTAGGATATCATGGTGAGTGACCTAAATCATGGCTCCCCATCATGTCATCTTTGACACAACATATGTAAAAGTAAAAAAAAACATTAAATCATAACGTATATATCCAAATAAAAATAAATATATCACTACCATTTTGCATGTCTTTATATAATTTTATAAAAGAAGTAAACTTTAAAATATTTTATACCTAGATTCAAATACATCTCAATGAAAGTGTCCATGTTTGATCAACCATCAATGAATCTCTCATCCTCTCCTCTATCCTCCTATTGGTTGGTTACCATGGCTTCCACCCATCTGTATCTATTTACCACTAGGATTGAACATCTTGATGCTCTATCCCACCATCATAATACCCATACGTGAGGCTTCTCATAAGATTCATCTTCCATGTATATGTATGAGATGCCTGAACTAGACTCCTTGGCCTTACTCTTCTAACCACTACTATTAAATGAAATCATTTACTACTCCTTATCCACTCCCAAGGGGTGTGCCAAGGTATAAAATATGAAACTTTTATTGGGGGATCTTGTCTTCCTACCCTCCTTGGATATATAACATGTTTAAATATATAAGGGGGAAACACTATGGGCACCTCTAGGTGTGGTAGATAGAACAATACTACAATGTTTCTTCAATATTGTGATTTCATCAACCAAATATAGTGATCAATTAGCTTAACTAATCTTTGAGCCCATATATTAAATGGTCATGATGGTAATGCATCCATATTTCCATGGTATGATATACATGTAATCTAATCCTTGTGAATGGTATCCAATCTGATGTACCCAATGATGGATCTCATCCTACCATCCTACACCCATTATCTCACTCAAATAATTTTATCTGGAATATGATGTGGTAGTCATATAGGCTGATACATGGGATATGTCTCATATATATTAGGAAAGAATTATCATATGACCCATTATCCATTGTTGTCTAGTCAAAATCCCATAAAAATCATGAACAAGATACACCCATATACTCACCCCCATGTTTTATATTTTTCCCTACTTTAACATGGCTTGACACATCATAGTCACAAATAAAGGGAATCTACTATCATACTTGTGATAAAGCACAAATCTATCCATCACCCTTATAATGGATTTATGGATGTCTAGAATATGTGAAGTATACACATCAAAAATTCATATAATTCATGTTAGATCATATCTATTAGAATTTGTGTCCCAATGGGCTAGCTTCTTCCTCTCTGCCATAATATTTGGCATGTTGTATATCATCAAAACACCCTCTAATGGTAGACCAAATACAATTTATACATCCTCTAGGTTATTGGTGACCTCCACTATGTCCCCATCCACCTCTCACATGAAGGTGTTTTTACTCCTTTTCCACTACTGTAAGAACATAAATAACAAATCTACATCTAGAATCACTCAACACATCCCTATGATTTATCCGAACCCCAAACTCACTAGTCAATCCTTATCCTTTGCTAAAAGTATGGCTAGTAAATAGGTAGCCGAATAGCATTGAATGACTACCAAAAATTTATCAATATTTTTCCCATAAAAATCCAAAAAATAAATCCAAATTTATCTCCCATTTAACAAAAATTAGGTAAAACTTAACTAAAATTAAGTAAATCAACAAATTTTCACTAAAAATGACAAAATAAACTAAATCGACTCTATTAATTTCTAATAAATCAACCACCTTTAAAATTTTATACTAAATCAAATCAACTATGTTATCAAAGTTTCAACTAAATTGACATGTTAGTGCAAACTAAATTAGCCATCTTTCTAATTTTATACTAAATCATCCATTTACCACATTATTCAATTAAATTGGCGAATTTAATTTCCATTTAAATGGACATATTTATAATTTTATATTAAATCAACCACTGTAACACATTTTTCAACTAAATTGACCATGTTAGGGTAAACTGAATCAACCATATCTTTACTTTCATTCTAAATCAAACATATCATCAAATTTCTCAACTACATCAGCCATATTAGTTCCTAATAAATCAACTATCTTTTTGGATTTCTACTAGATCGTCCAGTCTCATAATTTTTACCATATAACTAAATTAGATTGGCCAATTTAGTTATCTTTGAGTGATTTAAAATAACCTAAAACTTTGAAAAAATGAAAAACTATCTCCTACCCATTCTCCATCAAATTATTATCTATAATTTGAAACTTGTTAGGGAATATTTTTCAATGGGTTTGCCTCAACATTCAATTTTCCTAAATCTAACCTATCTACCCAACCCAACATTAATTTCATTGCTTAACTTGATAGGTGAGCTAATAGGTCCTCAATATCCTCTACCATATCCACCTCCCCATTCTCTAACCATATTCTCTCTCCATGCTAAAAGTGGTCACCCTGAGATATCAAAATATCAAAATAACAAATGTTTAAATGATTTTATTTTTACCTTTTTATAGTTAATTTTTTTTAAAAATGAACCTTTAAAAAGAATCCTATAAATTATTCTTTTCGATCACATCTTTTTTTCATAGGTCTATTTGATCAATTAAAGAAGTGCTAGAATCCTGGTGTTGTAATGAATTTTGTGTTACTAACAAACTATTTTTGTAGAAATTTTGATTTTTATCTTATTTTAAGTATTTCCAAATCCATTGTTGTTCTATATTGGCACCTTACATCAACATTATATGAAACCAACTTGCCAGAGCTATCTTATCACTTATTTTTCATCATAAATCATCATTTTTCCATTTATCTAGGTAATAATTAAGGTACATATGTTCATTTATTTCATCTTATCATCATTATTTTACATCATTTAATTTTATGCTTTTGTGTTTCTATGTTTATTTTCCATAAAACCATCCCATGTTACACTATTATGAAACATGATGAGGTTTGGGTGGGGCATATGTATAAACTTAAATTTTTTATTCATTGATGATCTTGCTTAATAGACTCACTAGTGCATAAATCTATTGAAGTGCATGTTCTAAGGAATAAATTGGGAAAGGGGTGGGATCAATTTGTGGCAAATTGTGAGAGATGTCCATATTATTTGTTTATACTTGCTATCATCATTATTATGCTTTAAACTTTATTTATCCTCATTTGAGTCACTTTTCCCATCATTCCTCTCATTTTTATTAGTATTTTTAATTTTTCATATTAGAGTATCTTATTACTCATGCTTGCCAAGCTCTAGGTATTTGTGTTTACCTAGTTTTGCCCTATGTGGGGTTTGTCCCACATTACCTAGTTTAGCTTGCATATTGCTTTGCCTTGCCTATATAAGCAAGTGTTATTCATTGTAATCTACATGATTTTTGTAACCTTTTACATATTCTTTGCATATCTCATTATTTATATAATAATTGATTTTGTTTTCACTTGGTTTATTCTGAGTATATGTTGAAGCATCAATGGTTGTGATAACGAGCCATTCAAGAGATCTTGGCTAAAGAGTTTTGATAAATATTTCATGGTATTCAAGCCTCTCCAAGTAGTTATTACTCAACCTAGGATGCCTTTCAATATTATTTTCAAACATATAGCATTTACCATGCACCTGTAAACAGTCACTTGGTTGATTAACATTTGATTTGTGTATTGAGATCTTGATTTTTTGTTTGCATTGGTTGGATTTGCACTTCATAGAAGCCTTATCTATCCTAATCCATGTGCTCTTTGGATGGATATATCATGGGGTTTGGTTTTTAATCCTACTCCTATTTAATTTTATGTTTGTCTCTTTATGGCTCTTAGTTACATAGATCTCTTGGCACTTTGGAAGGATTCTCCACTCATAGTCTTATGTGACCCTTTCTCAGTTCCTCACCATCAAATCACTTTCCCACAGCTTAATAAATCCATAGTCAATATGTGTTGTGTTATTTGATATTTTATTTATTGAATTATAATCCATGTACACCTGCATATTGGAGTTTGCATGTTGAAAACCCAACCTCAATATTTGCTCTCAGCTTCACATTGAGCACTCTAGTTGTTTTGAAACTGCATATATTGATGGACATGGGTGGAGTAGTTATATTGGCACCTTGTCACATTTTTTTGGATAGTGAGGAGCCATGACATTTTGAGATCATCCAAGCTATGTTTGATTCCATTAGGCATGACATTGGTCATAGTATTTTCTCATAACTATCTTTGCCTTATGTCCTCCCATCACCAATTGAAGCTTACTAGCTTTGAATGTTGGTATTCAATTTCAAAATTACCATTACATGATTCTCATCACCCTTCATCAATGGTTCACTCTCAAACTTGCCATATACTAATAAGATTCATGCCTTAAGTGGTATATTTTACATTTATGCTAATGTAAATGTATATTAACCATGAAAAAATTTTGCTTTTGTGGAGATACGAACTGTTGAAGAGGCCAACAATGTTATGGCCCTAGATGGCATCATGTTCAAGGGTGTTTATATGCATGTGAGGAGGCCAAGTGACTAAAATCCCTCCTTGGTAGCAGGACTGGATCCAAGTCAACCCAATCCCCACCTTAATTTATCTATTATTAGTCTGATGTCAAGTATCATTGGTGGAGTTAAATGCCCTAATCATATTTTTATTGGTGGCTTACCATATTATTTCATAGAACCATAGATACGAGAGCTATTATAATCTTTTAGGATATTTTGAGGATTTGATCTTGTTAAAGATAGAGATACTAACAATTTAAAAGGTTATGGGTTTTGTGTTTACCAAGATATAACTATGATAAACTTTGCATGCAGTTGCCCACCTCTTCATTTCCTTGCCAAAAAGTAGTACCTAATTTTTCCCCAACAACTATTTTTTATTTATTCAATGAGCTCTAAAATAATTAAATTTATTATAATTTAAACTAAAATAGACTTATTAGGCTTTTTTTAATCAGTTGTGTATTTACGTCTTAAAGTGAAGATATTTGTCACTTTAAATCTTATAGGGGTGTATATGGGCATGGGTTTTGACTTATGTTGACCTGAGGAGATTCTTAGTTCCATGTTGATTCCAATGAGTGTTTGGAAGGCTAGGTCCACCTTATCTTCAATAAATTTTTTAACTTTTAGTGCAAGTTTTTTAATAATTGTTTAATAACTTTAGATCGGTAGCTCAAAATTGAGTACCATTTTTTTTGTAAAAGTTCATGTTTTTCAATTTCCCATACATTAGGCCTATTTAAATTTTAAAATAAACTAAAATATAAAGTGCCACATTTTGGGGTGTCTCTTCATAATGGATATGCTACCTTGTGATTACTATTTGTGGTGACATTTTAGTGGTGATGCATTTGTTATGTTTGGAGCATTTATTGAGGGAATATTAATTATTTTACTCTTTTTTTCATAGATTGAAGGGTGAGGTCTAGTCTGGTAAGAGGTTAAACCCCCTTACAGACAACACAAACTTCCTTCTTGCTTCTTTTGATTTATATTGTCATCATTTTCTTTACTCATGGATGCATTTTTGACTAAGTATGGCATCTTATTCTTGAGTGTGAATTATCACTAATATGGGGTTTCTTATGCTATAAGCCCTACATTATAATTCACACATGCATTATCTTTAATGTATTTTTGGCTGAGCTTGATGTCTTTTTTTCATGTGTTTTGTAGGTTGTTATTTTTAGCTACTGATATTTTTTTAGTGTGTTTGCATACATTATTTCTATTTTTTCCATTTACCACACTCTTTATTATCCCACAACATGTATTATTACTTTGACACATTGGTATTTGTGTCATGTCTCCTTAAGGCTTCTTTCTTAGTGCCTTACCTTTTTATATGGAGACATCCTCTTTGCCACCTTATTTTTGGAGCATCTCTCTTGATGGGTTATTCGATAGGTCAACAATCTCCTCATTTAGAGCTATTATGGTGAATCCCAATGTCTTCCTTATTTCCATTTGGTGTTTTTTGTGTATGGTTTATATTTTACTCATACTAATTTATGAAGTACCATGGGGGGTTTGTTGATTTAGCCTTATCTACCTTCATACATGTGTGTGCTCTATTTTGGGCACCTTTTCACTTCTTAAGTTGCTTGTCTCTTCCATCACCATCATGGGCCATCTTCATTGAGAAATTTTATCTTTATTTTTGACAACATTTTTTAAGAGTTGATAGTCTCCCACATCTTTAAATGTATCTATTTAAGTGAATCCTAGTGTCATTTTGTCTTCTTTGATAGTTTGATAGTCTCTTTTAGCATGACATGAAGTTATTCTGGTGTATAGTGTCATCTTGGTTAGTGTTTGAGTAGTGGGTTCAAACCACTCATACAGAGTTTTTTTCTCTACTCCACCTAATCAACAGTATGGGGGTGTGTGATGTATATTTTGCCTCTTAGTGTTGAGCATTTCTTGCATATGCAATACTTTTTTGTAATTTAATCACTATTGATAGTCTTCTTGATTGAATTTATTCTAGTAAATCTTAGTGTCAATTATTTTTATGATTGAGTAGTGGATTTGGATCACTCATGCAGATTGAATTCCTTTATGACTTGTGAGTACTTAGAGTGCAAACTAGTTCAACATCATCTTTGGGGGGCTTTTCTCTAGCTCTTTCTTATTATTTTCTCTCTTTTGGGGGTAAGTTTTTCCTATGGCTTTTCTCTCTTTTTCTCAACTTTATGAGATTTATATATATGTTCCACTTTTAAGTGTTTTATAGATTACTCTTTTGTACATAGGTATCTTATTCAAGAACTTTATTTTCTAGAACCCATATGAAGATTGTTACTTGACTCCATGGCCTTATTGGTGATTCTTATAGTGACACCATTATGGTATCCATACCAGTGACACCAATGTGGTATCCCCACCAGTCTTTATGCTCACTTCTCACCATCATGTTGGAGGGTGTTCAAGCCATACTTATTTAGGTTCATCATTCTATCTAGTATTTTAGAGCACAGTGTTTGTGGTCAATGATCCTCGTATTTAACACTATTCCTAATTTAACTTGGTAGTTATAATGACTCAACATCCATGTACTCCATCATGATAGATTGTCATCCATAAGGACATGTGGCTTCACACTGCATCCTTTATTATTATCCCCTAGCTTCACTAGAGGGGGGGTGTTATAGTATCTTATTACTCATTCTTGTTAGGCTCTAGGTATTTGTGTTTACCTAGTTTTTTCCTATGTGGGGTTTGTCCCACATTGCCTAATTTATCTTGCATATTTCTTTGCCTTGCCTATATAAGTAAGTGTTATTCATTTTAATATACATGCTTTTTGTAATATTTTACATATCCTTTGCATATGTCATTATGTATATAATAATTGATTTTGTTTTCAATTGGTTTCTTCTGATTATATGCTAAAGCATCAATGGCTATGGTAATGAGCCATTAGAGAGATATTGGCTAAAGATTTTTTTACAACTCTTTAATTTCCCACTAGAATGATCTAGATCAATCAAGTTTTCTTGCATATCATGTATTTCCATATAGATTGATCATGATTTATCCAACTTATTTTCCTACATTTGATTCTATGATATTAAATTTATCTTGATCTATTTATTTGTTAGGTTATTAATACTAGATCAGTAAGGCCGACTGAGTAATGTTTTATTCTTGATTTATTATACTGAATCCATTTGTATCAATTTCATTAACATTTTAGCTAGGTAAACTATATTAAATTAACCAATATTTATAGGGTTTATAAATGCCATTTTTATAAAATAACAACACTAATTTATTATGCTTTCAAGTGAAAATTATTCTCTTCTTAAATAAGAATAATTAAGAGATATTATCTTATTCTTATTGAGGTCTAGTCTTGCTCAAAGTATTTTAATCTTAATAGAATGAATTTGACCCAAGAGGGCCCCCTTAGTATTTAGAGTCCCCAATTAAGGATGATTAGGTCGTCAATATTTCCATTTAATTCCTTCATGTACAACATCCCTTTCAAAGTGACACTAGAACCAAGAGGGAGATTGATGTGCTAAGAAGCCTACTCTAGGTAAATATTCCTATTTATAATATCTTTCTCTTATTTACTTTAGTAGATAGATATATTCCACATATTTTTAGATTAGTATGTTTATTATCATTTATATCCTCAAAATATTATCTATATGATTATACTATTATTTGTTAACCAGGAATATAAATACAATAATAATTTAGATTCATTTATCCATGCTTAAGTTAGTTTTCACTACCTTTGCATGCGCTTATAATATCTTTAGTTATTTGGAATTTATATCTTGTTATATTAGTGTCTTACCATCTTGTATCTAGGTTTCCCTTATTGTTAGTTCTTGACATGAAGTTTATTTATCACATAATTGATATACCTCTCACAAAAAACTTTTTATTTAATCTTTGACACACGTTATGGCATGGTCAATTGTATGTATTTGGTCTAGTATGGTATTTTATCTTTCCTATATTATCTTATATTTATATTATTGATTATATTTTCCAAATATACAGAAAACCAATATGAGGAAAGGGTAGTGGAAGGTACACAAAGAATGAATAAATGTATTATAATAAATATTTAAACATAAAGGATGTGAATGTGGGAATTGAGGAAGAGCCAAGAATGGTTATAATTGGGAATGTATGGACTATGTATAGATTATTAAAATATCACTATTAAAACTTGTTTTTTATGTTTGAAATTTGCATAAAAAATCATATATCACTATATCTAAATAAATGTGCATTTACATTACCTTTTGGCACATTATTGGGTCATGCCATTTGTAAGTAAGGCATGTTAGTTGATCCTACCAAAATTGTAGAGATATTACCACTAGAGGTGCCATGCATGCAAAAGGATGTGTGTACATTTTTGGGATATTATGTATATAAGAGTAAGTTTATTTGAAATTATGTTCATGTTACAAGGTCTTTGAAAGAGTTATTGAAGAAAGATGGGTCAATCAAGTGGATAAAAATATAAGAGATAATCCAAAGGAAGGATGATATCTCTATTGAGTAGGTTGACTTATTTGGAGAATATTTTGAGAAAGGAATATTGAGTTTTGAGACTCATCTTGATAAGGAGATTGAATTGGCCAATCATATTTTAAGGCAATCCATCTTGGAAACAAAAAAAAACTCTCTAAACCTGATTTTCCAAGTTGGAATCAAGATGCCAAGCCTAAAGAAAACCCAAGTTTCCTAAAACTATCATTCACCCCTTCATTTATATCTCAACCTCATGAAGAATCCTCGAAGCATAGCTTCCCAATATGGAAAGAGGTAGTGGCAGCTTGTGAAGAGAAGAACAAGATATGTTTAAGTGGAGAAGTTATAAGTGGAGAGAAACTTGAAAATACTCAACTCTCACCCACCCCTCCTCAATAAGCCATTGGACCCGTATTTCCACCTCCTCTGGCTGATCCATTTTTCCCTTCTAATGTTGAGGATTGCATTGCTCCTTGGAAGCCTTCTTGGGCTAATGTTCCTAGTTTTGAGATGCCTAATATTGGCACTACTAAGAGGGAGGATGATTTTGAGATTTTATATTGTATTGAATATGAAGAGGAGCTAATTGTTAGTGAGGAGACATCAGATTGTGATGATGAGGAAAAGGATCCTCCTTGTGTTTAAGAAGAGGTCTTAGAAGATTTTTTTTGGAACCCAAAGGGGAAAATGAAGGAGCCTCTCTTGTTTTTCCTCTTCATGTTGCTGACCAATCAAAGGATGATGACTTATGGTATAAATTTGAGGATATTTTTAATGAATTTGAAAGCCCCAAGGAGTTTACAAGTTCTTTGGAGCTGACTACAAGCCATGGTAAACAAGATGTTGTGTCTAAAAAAGAAGACATGTGGCACACATACATGTAAATGTTCAAAGAATATGAAGATAATGAGAGGAAAATAATCTTAAGAGGACAAATAGAAAATATTGAGTAGCAAACATGTGTTGAAAGGCATCAACATCAAGAGATTCCAAACCATGATAGAGTAATCTATGATGGTTATGGAGATTTTGAAGATGACTTGAAGATTGATCCTATAACCACATGTGAAGCTACTCCTACAAACATCAAAAAAGAGTTTTAACAAGAAACATTGATATAGATATATGACACAATACTTCTTGAAGGATTTGAAGACATTGCAGCAAATGAGAAGAATAGTGAAATCCTTCAAGAAGACATAGGTTTGCAACAAGCTATCCCATTCATAGATATGGAAATATATCATGAGGAGATAAAAGGACAATAGTATGAGGCATGTTTCTATGTTCAAGAGGACTTCATCTACCTTAGATACTTATGGGTGATGACTCCATTAGATGGCATGCCAAGCCAAAGAGCAAAAAGGAAACATGAGTCATCTAGCACCACATCCAAATGGAAGCATGCTTGGCATCCTCATTTATATAGTGAGGAAGGAGATTCAAGGTAATTACATTTTTATCCAATAATGGAGGTATGTTTAATTTGAATGTACATCATTTTTTTCTTTTTGTTATGTCTTGTGTTCCCTAAGTGTTTGGTATCATAGGTGTGCCCCTATTTTGTGTGTTTGCTTTGGTCTTGTTGTGTTTCATCTTTTATTTATGTGTTCTGAGGTAAATAAAATAAATTATTGGTCAAATCAAGGTTTTATACTATTGTTTCAA
The DNA here is from genome assembly GCA_037957365.1 of Torreya grandis. Classification (NCBI taxonomy): domain Eukaryota; kingdom Viridiplantae; phylum Streptophyta; class Pinopsida; order Cupressales; family Taxaceae; genus Torreya; species Torreya grandis. The sequence goes on along the minus strand of JARHVA010002169.1, from coordinate 313,974 downwards.
AGTGTATTTGACTCCCTTTTCCCAATAGATGGGATAAGGCTACTAGTCCTTAACATAGGCAAGCATGTTACCCTTAGAAATTACCAAAAGTGTTGAAAAAATTTGAATTTTAGTAAAATTGGGTCAAACCCTATATTTATAAAAAAATTATAAGGTTAAAATATGTTTTATGGGGTCTTATTTTATTTTATATATCTCACTTATCCTTACTCTAGCCTTTGTTTAAGCTCATCTCCCTTGTAATTGCCTAGTTAACTAGAGTCAAAATTGGTCAACCATGGTCTAACATGTTAAAAAGATAAAATTATGTTATACATGTCTTAATATGGTCTTTGATATGTTTTAAGGTGTTCACAAGTCATAAAATTGTCATTTACCATGTCTTGTGTGCAAAAAGTGTCATTTTAGCATATTTTTAGCTCATTAAATGACATGTACAGACTTTCAAGGGAGAAAATTTGTCACAAAAATTGATCCTAATGTCAATGAGGTCAGGAGATGTCAGTGAGTAGTTAGTTTCAGTCCAAGAATCAATTATGTGTAAAAGGTAGTTTCCCCTTGAATTTAGGCCCTTATTTGCACTTGTACAGACTTGGGAAGTCCACTTTCAGCTAAAAACATGGGCAAAGTGTCGCTTAATATCCATATAGACTTTTACACACCTAGTGTGTAGGTATTTCATCAAAGGTTTCAGTTTCAACTTCTATTTCTTCTTTCTTGTCCTTATAAGCTAAGGAAAGTTAATTTGGAATGATTGTTGTGAGACATATAGGTGGAGTTCGAAGGAATGATCTTAGGCATGGAAACTAATATGATTCTAATTAAAATCCATGGTAGGAAGTTTTGATTCCATGGCTTCTCCTTTATGAATAATCACTTAGACCCTAGGCAACTTTTTATGTACTTTCATTCATGAGGGGTCTATGTTTTGAGCTAGTTTCATATTTCTTTGAATTGGTTTGATGATTTGATTATTTAAAGTGTTATTAAATGCCCATACACATGTTTATTAAATGTTATCTTGGCTTTATAAGTGATCAAATTCCCAATAAATCCTCTCTTAGGCTTGTCCTTGTTTATTTATTACTCCCATTGTCTTATAACCCAGAGTTTGCATCTATAGGATGATTGATGACATCATGTTAATGTTAAGAGAGATATACTTGTGATAAAATTCATTAAAATGGTATAATATGCATAAAAATACCTAATAAATCATTTTCTATACTTTTTTTGGTCTTATACCACCTTCACTGTCATGCATACAACTAGTATACACCTACAAGTGTTATTTGAAAAGTTTAGAGAAGATGTATGGAGGGATGGTGGATAGGTTGCGATATTCATGAAGAAGTATGAGGTTTATGATATATTGGTAACATTTTTAGAACCTTTGGTATCCTATAAAACGTTGAATAACCACACCAAAAGTGGTGATTGAGATATAGGGATTCTTTCCCTAAAAGCATGAAATAGAGTCCCTGGGTATTTTATTGATTTTATGCAATGAGGCTATAAGAGATTTTGAAGGGTCATAATATGTCCAATTTATATCTCTTAACAAAGAAAAATATATCTCAAGTGTTTTGAGAGAATGGCCTATGGAATATGGTTAATGAGAGCTCCAAAAATACACTTTGATGCACTGAACTTAGTCAGTGTCATCTGTAAGTTCTAATTTAAAATGCCCCTTTTCCTTAAAAGTGAAAATTCCAAACATGTTTGATTTATTGAGGATCCTTACTAGGTATGAGATAAAATTAGTGATTTTAATTAGGTATAAATTGTAACATTATGGTCAAACATCCACTATAAGTTTGTCTGACTCAAAAAAGTGCCATCTACAGCCAATTGTAAGCATGCAGGGTGTATAAAGAATGAGTTGACATAAGATTGTGCATCCTTTAAAATAATAAAGGAGAATACAAGTGTGGATACATGTGATATTACCTTAGATAGTATTAAAAGGAGTTAATATTCATTTTGATAGGGTATATAGAGCCAATGAAACCTACAAGTGTCCTCTCTCTTGAAAACCTTCAACACATAATTGACAATGAGTGTCCCAGTCAAGACCTAGGCATAAAAATGGTGTTAGTTTGAGTATTTCCAAGTGAAATCCAAAAATAATAAGTTTATTTTAATTTATTACATGAAAATGAGATCCATACACATTTGAAACAAGCTAATAATAGGTCATGACAACCTATAGGTAGAGGAAGATGGGTAAATGATTGTCTTAGTTCAACAGTGACCTAAAAGAGTTATATCAAGATGCTTCTAGAGAATTTGATGAAAAAAAAGGTATAAAAAATAATAATATAATAATTATGAGAAATGGAGAGTTTATAACATTCTATCAATTCTTAATCCAAACACAACTATCTATAGGGATCATCAAGCAAAGTTGTCTCAGTCAACAAGGGTAAGCCTAATCCTATGTTTCTAAGGGTATAATAGGTGTTTGAGAGACAAAGAGAATATAATTATTTTTAAATAAATTTAAAAATGATCATTAAGGATGAATATTACATTTTTAATGAGCATATGGAAAACAAAGGTCTCCAAACAAGCAAAACATATTTCATTTCCAAATATTGTGCATAGACTGTCATGGGAAAGTCTGCCTTGGAGATTGGGAAGGTTAGTGTTCTTGTGCTTGGAATTAGATTATAAAATTTTGTAAAAATTACCCTAATAAAATTTATAACAACCTAAAATTATTTTTTTGAGTATATGATAGGATATCATTCCTCTATTCTATCTCAGAGGTAGGGCATTTTACCCTTGCACAAATAGGCAGTTTTGAGGGAAATGTGATGAAACATGGACCAAAAGTCTTAGATACAACTCAAGGTGGTTTGAGGAGATGGAAAAAACATCTTAGGACATAATAGACCTAGATATAACTTTTTGAACTAGACATGGTGGTCTGGATAATAAGGTTTGCATGTAGACCTAGTTAGGCACAGTGTCAGGCCTAACTCCAAATAGGGGGTCTTTTCCATTTTAAACTTTTAAAAAGAATTATAATGATTTGGATCATATTAATTGAGGTTTATATGATGTGTTTAATACATATTATAGGTTTTTAAGGCAAATAAAAGGTTTTAAACACCATGGTGGAGGCAGACCCTTTGGACAAGGTTTAGACCTAGTTTTTAAAGGGTGATCATTCTCATTTCTAGCTCTTGATGAGCTCTTCTAATGATTGGAGTATGTAAATGGAGGTAAAAAAAATATGTATGAAATTTTAGTATGAAATATAATCATTATAAATCCATCTATTGGATTGAATAAACTCAAACCCTCATAGGATGTAAGAAAGGATCTCAAATGGCAACTTTGGATGATTATAGTTACCATGATGCTTCACATGGAGAGATGAGTTGTTTGGGGATGATGGAGAGGGTCCTTAATAATCCATAAGTATAATTTTCTTAGATTTCTAATGTCTATTCTTTATGAATAAATGTTAAGACCAAAAATGACAAGAAACCATTCTAAACCCTCCTTAAGGACCTGATTGAAAGGATGAAGCAAATAGAGCATCCAGATGGGGTGGAAATGCCATAAAAATTTTGAAACTTGTAGAAGACTCTCCCAGGCTCCCTCCAATTCTAATTTATTGTACAGATGGGGCCAAAATAGGGATTTTTAAAACATTTTTATGTGTTTTTAGGTATTAAAGGGTTTTAGATGACCAAATCACTTTTGAGAGGTAGATTGAGACTTTTTGTCTCTATGGAAATTTTATGAGGTATATAAATTCCTAATTTTGCCTACCATATCTTTTATTTTAGCCAGTCATATTGAATGGGCAGTGAGCACTTAAGAAAAGTGGTGAAACTCCATTTGGGAAGCCTTTTAAGGATTATTTATTGGATTTGATGACTTGGACACTCTTTACAAGTGTAATCCCACCTTGTGCATGGATAATATTATAGAATTGGGAAGGTTTTTGGTGCCTAGTGTGAGAGGTACATGGAAATGAGTCATTTAGAACTGGTAAGGATGATTGTACATGTTAAAATAAGATGGATGATTAAAAACCACTCTAATTAATGTGAGGAATTTTTTTCAACCCCTCCCACTAAGATCCATCATTATACCTGACCCTATGTAGTGATGAGGTACTTTTGTGAAGGTAAATGATGAAGGCAGTTTCTTATTCAAGCACAAGGAAATCTACACCACATGTGAAGGAGTTGAACAAGTTTTAGGGAAATTTGTCCTTTATTACCTTCAAAACTTGTCTCATACAAGATTATATGACTGTTATAACTCCTTATTTCTTGACAAGTGTCTTTATGACTCTTGAGCTTCTCTTTCTCTCCCTACTCTCACAACTTCTATAAATTCTAGTCTTTGTGGCTATTGTATAGATCTCTCCACCTTGGAATGGTGAAGCCCTAAATCTTTTCCTTAAACTAATAAATATAGTTATTTTTACCTCATTCAATATTTTATTAAGTGTACACAATAGTTGTTGGTCTTGTGCAAGTGTATTTTGTCTTACCTTCACATGTTACTCTTCCTAATGCCTTGTGTGTTTTGGAATCTCTCTTTTATAGGTCAGAAAGAAGTGTCTAATTGGATTAAAGATATAATGAGTAGTCTATTCAATAGTGTTTCTTATAATGCCTATTATTTAAGTCCTAACCTATGCTCTCTTTAAGACCCCATGCTTGAAATATTGATGTGAAAGGGAAGATTATCATTGAATGAAGTGTATGTGCATACTTGTTTTTGGTTCCAAGTGCATGTTAGATGGTGTGAGTAGATAACTTATTTGGTGTATCATCTCCCTTATATTAGATTTAATTTTAGATATTATTATCTCTTTTCATGCCCCTAAGAGTTAGTAGTAGGATTGATCAAATTGGTACATCAAGGGGAACGAGCCCCAAATCTAGAGATCCACCTCAAAGTTGGGTCACCCACAGCCCTAAAGTGGTTCCATTGTACCAATTGAATGAGTAGAGACTTGTCATCTCCTCAAGAGGTGAAAGTTCAAGTGACAACAATTTTTGGCATGCCTAGTGGGACTCTTGCTCCAAGAGATTGAGGAGTTTTGGTGTTCTTGTTAGGATAACAGCCTTTAGAGGCAATTTCACTAAGCACCAATGGTGAATCCAAGCATAAATATATTGGTTAAGTAATCTAGGTACTATAATTTAAGTTGTTTTCTTATTATATGGTCTTCTAATCAGTGATTCATGGATAATTCTAGGGTTGAGTTTATCTTAACACAAGTTGGGGAGATATATCCATCTTTGCCTTTTCCCTCTCAATATGAACAAGTCCTTGTCCAAGCTTGTCATGATCCCTATCAATCTTATTTTGCCTATAATCAGACCTATCAAGCTTTTGATTCACCTATCCCACATAGTTCTTAGCCAAGTCAATCCATTACAAGTTTTAGGAATACTCTCATTAGCTAAAAAGACTACATGTTAGACCTTGATACTTGAAATGGTTGTGGTTAAGTCATCCCTATTGATTGTATCAAAAGTGTGAGAAATGCTTTGGAGCAAGTCAAGGGAGAATGGATGCCTATAGAGAGAGATAATTGGTAAGGTATTTCTAGTGAGATGATTGATGTTTGTGGATTAATTTTCCACCTAGAAGAGAGGTTGAGAGCTCATAAACCAGCTCAATATTGCAGCCCTAATATATCCCACATCAACCTTCAATTTTATCAACTATGCCTTTCCAAGATACTAATCCAACCATGTTTCAAAATACCCCAAGTATTTCATGAATTCCCCAAAGTTTCCCTTATTGAAATTCCATCCAAGAGAGAAGCCAAAGGAAGGAGGATATCACTATTGAGTAGTTTGACTTATTTAGAGAAGATTATGAGAAAGGAAGATTGAGTTTTAAGACTCATCTTGACAAGGAGATTGAATTGGCCAAAAAGATTTTAAGGCAATCCATCTTGGTAGTATAAAATTAAATATCTAAACCTACTTTTCCAAGTTGGAATCAAGATGCCAAGCCAAAGGAAACCCTAAGTTTCCTAAACCTATCATCCACCCCTTCATTTGTATCTCTGCCTCATGAATAATCCTCTAAGCATAACTTCTCAATATGGAAAGAGGTAGTAGTAGCTTGTGAAGATAAGAATAAGATATGTTTAAGTGGAGAAGTTGGAAGTGGAGACAAACTTGAAACTACTCAACTCCCTCCCACCCCTCCTCAAGAAGCCATTAAACCCATATTTCCACCTCCTCTAGCTGATCCATTTAGCCATTCTAATGTTGAGGATTGCATTTCTCCTTGGAAGCCTTATAGGGATAATTTTCCTAGTTTTGAGATGCTTAATATTGGAACTACTAAGAGGGAGGATGAGTTTGAGATTTCAGATTGGATTGAAGATGAAGAGGAGCTGATTGCTAGTGAGGAGACATTAGATTATGATGATCAGGAAAAGGGTCCTCCTTGTGTTGAAGAAGAGGTTTTGGAAGATGTTATTTTGGAACCCAAAGGAGAAAATGAAGGAGCCTCTCTTGTTATTCCTCTTCATGATGTTGATCAGTCAAAGGATGATGACTTGTGGCCAAAATTTAAGGACATTTATAATGAATTTCAAAGCCCCAAAGATTTTACAAGTCCTTTAGAGCTGACTACAAGCCATGGTAAATAAGATGTTGTGTCTCAAAAAGAAGACATGTGGCACATATACATGCAAATGTTCAAATAATATGAAGATAATGAGAGGATAAGACTCCTCAGATGACAAACCCAAGCTATTAAGGAGCAAACATGTGTTGAAAGGCATCATCATCAAGAGATTCCAAACCATGATAGAGCAATCTATGATGGTTATGGAGATTTTGAATATGACTTGAAGATTGATCCTACAACTACATGTGAAGCTACTCTTATAAATGTAAACAAGGAGTTTGAACAAGAAAAATTTCTAGAGAGCTATGACACAACACTTCTTGAAGGCATTGAAGAGATTGTAGCAAATGAGAAGAATAATGAAATCCTTCAAGAAGACATAGGTTTTCAATAAGTTATCACATTCATATATATGGAAATATATCATGAGGAGATAAAATGAAAATAATATGAGGCATGTTTACAGGGTCAAGAGGACTTCATCTACCTTGGAGACTTGTGGGAGATGACTCTATTACATGACATGCCAAGCCAAAGAGAAAAAAGGAAACATGAGTTATCTAACACCACATCTAAAAGGAAGCATGCTTGGAATCCTCATTCACCTAGTGATGAATTAGATTAAAGGTACTACCATTTTGATCTAGGAAGGGAGGTATGTTTAAGTTGAATGTACATAATTTGTTTCCTTTTTGGTGTGTCTTGTGTTCCCTAAGTGCTTAGTAGCATAGGTGTGCCCTTGTTTTATGTGTTTGATTTGGTCTTGTTATGTGTTGTATTTAATTTGTGTGTTTTGAGATAAATTAACTAGATAAAATAAATGTTTTATCTTATTGTTTCAAAGTACATTTGAGTCCCTTTGCCGAATGGATGGGATAAGGCTACTAGTCCTTAACATAGGCAAGCATGTTTCCCAAAAAGTGTTGACCAAATTTGAATTTTAGTAAAATTGGGTCAACCCCTACATTTATAAAAAATTTATAAGGTTTAAATATGTTTTATTGGGTCTCATGTTTTTTATATATCTCAGTTATCCTTATTCTAACCTTTGTTTAAGCTCATCTCCCTTGTAATTACCTAGTCAACCAAAGTCAAAGTTGGTCAACCATGGTCAAACATGTTAAAAAGGTTAAATTGTGTTATAAATGTCTTAATATGGTATTTTATATGTTTTAAGGTGTTCCCAAGTCATAAAATTTCCATTTACCATGTCTTGTGTGCAAAAAGTGTCATTTTAGCAATATTTCTAGCTCATTAAATGACATGTACAAACTTTCTAAGGAGAAAATTTGTCACAAAGATTTATCATAATGTGTAAGAGGTTATGAGATGTAATTCATTATTTAGTGTTAGTCCAAGAAGTAGTTATGTGTAGAAGAAGGTAGTTTTCCCTTGATTTTAGGCTTTTATTGACACTTATATAGACTTGGGAAGTCCAATTTTAGCTAAAAATATGGGAATTGTGTCTCTTCCTCTCCTTATGGAAATTTTAATGATTTTTTTGTATGTTTTTCATCATAGGTTTTAGTTTCAACTTCTATTTTTCCTTCTTGTCCTTGCAAACTAAGGAAAGCCAATTTGGAATGCTTGGTGTGAGTCATACAGGTGGAGTTGGGATGAATGATCTTGGGGGTGGAAATTAATCTAAATATACTTAAAATAAATGTTAGAAAGTTTTTATTCCATTACTTATCCTTTATGAACCATCAATTATACCTCAGGCAACTTTTTATGCACTTCCATTCATTAAGGGTTTATGTTTTGAGCTAGTTTCAGATTTATTTGACTTGGTTTCATGTTTTGATTATTTTAGGTGTTAATAAATTTCCCTCCATAGGATTATTTAGTGTTATCTTGGCTTTGGAAGTGATCAAATTCTCAAAAAATCCTCTCTTAAGCTTGTCCTTATTTATTGATTACTCTCACTATCTTATAACCTAGAGTTTACATCTGTAGGACCATGGATGATGTCATGATAATGTTAGGAGATATATACTTGTGATAAAATTTCTTAACATGGTCTAATATGCATCAGCATACCTAAGAAATCCTTTCTTAGACTTGTTTTGGTCTTATACCACCTTCATTGTCATGCATACATCTACTATACACCTACAAGTGTTGTTTGTAGAGTTTAGAGAAGATGTATGGAGGGATGGTGGATATGTTTTGATATTCATGAAGAAATATGAGGTGTATGACAGCTTTGTAACATTTTTGTAACCTTTGGTAGCCTCTAAAATGTTGAATAACCACACCAAAAGTGATGATTGAGATATAGGGATTCTTTCCCTAAAAGCATGAAATAGAGTCCCTAGGTATTCTATTGATTTTATATAATGAGTATATGATGGATTTTGAAGTGTACTAATATGTTTCTCTTAATAAGGACAAAGAGATATCAAGGGTTGTGAGAGAATGACCTATGGAAGATGGTTAATGAGGGTTGTGTCATCTATAAGTTCTAACTTAAAATGCCCCTTTTCCTTGAAAGTGATAATTCAAAACATGTTTTATTGCTTAAGGATACTTACCAGGTATGAAGGCACATTAGTGATTTTAATTAGGTCTAAATTTTAACATCATGGTCAAACATTCCCTATAATTGTGTATGACTCAAAAAAGTGCCATCTACAACCAACTATAATCAGGCAAGGTGTATAAGGAATGAGTTGACATGAGTTTGTGGATCCTTTAAAACAATAAAGGTGAATAAAAGTGTGGAGGCATGTGATATGACCTTAGAGAGTATGAAAATGAGTTCATAGTCACTTTGATATGGTATAGAGCCAATGACACCTACATGTGTCCTCTCTCTTGAAAACCTATAGCACACGGTTGAATGTAAGTGCCCCAGTCAAGACCTAAACATAAATATGGTGTTAGTTTGAGGATTTACAAGTGAAATAAAAACATAAGAAGTTATTTTTATTTAGGTCATGAAAAATAGATCCACAAAAATTTGAAACAAGCTTATAATAGGTCATGACAACCTACAGGTAGAGTAAGATGGGTGAATGATTGTCTCAGTCCAACAGTGACCTAAAAGAGTTATATCAAATCAAAATGATTCTAGAGAATTTGATGAAAAAAATATGTATAAACAATAATCATATAATACTTAAGTTCCATGTAGAGTTTATAACATTATCTTAAGGCTTAATCTAAGCACAAATATATACAGGGATCATCAAGCAAAGTTGTCTTAGTTAACAAGGGTAAGCATAATCCTATGTTTCCAAGGGTATAAAAGGTGTTTGAGAGACAATACAAATATAATGATGGTTTAATACATTAAAAATGATCATGAAGGATTAATATGATATTTTAAATGAGAATATGACAAAACAAAGGTCTCTAAACAAGCAAAACATAGTTCATTTCTAAATCCCTACATAAATTGTCTTGGGAAAGTCTATATTGGATATTGGGAAATTTAGTGTTCTTATGATTGGAATTAGATGCTAAATTTTGTTATATATTACCCTCATAACCTATATAACAATCTCCAATTTTTATTTTTGATGAGATAATAGGATAAAATGCCTTTGTTTTATCTCAGAGGTAGGGCATTTTCCCCTTGCATGAACAGGTAGTTTTGAGGGAAATGTTTTGAAACATGGAGCAAAAGTCTTAGATAAAACTCAAGGTGATTTTAAGATCTATAAAAAACATGGTAGAACATGATAAAACTATTTATAATCTTTTTAACCATATAGAGTGGTCTAGGCAAGAAGGTTTGCATGCAGACCTGGTCAGGAAAGGTGCCAAGCCTAACTCCAAATAGGGGGTATTTTCTATTTTCATATTTTGGAAAGAATTATAATTATTTGTATCATATTCATGGAGGTTTATATTATTTTTTTAATCTATCTTAAAGGTTTATAATTCCAACAAGAGGTTTTAACCACCAAGATGTAGGTAGACCCTTTGGACAAGGTCTAGACCTAGTTTCTAAAGGTTGGTCATTCTCATTTTGAGCTCTTGATGAGATATTATAATGATTGGAGTATGTAACTGGGGGTAAAAAAAGGTTTATAAAATTTCAATATGTAATATAATCATCATAAATCCATCTATTGGCTTGAATACACCCAGACCATTACAGAATGTAAGAAAGGAGCTTGAATGGTAACTTTGGATGCTTATAGCTACCATGATGATTCACATAGAGAGATGAGTTTTTTGGGGATGATGGAGAGGGTCATTAATAATCCATAAGTATAATTTTTTTATAGTTCCAATTTTTTTTCTTGATGAATAAATGTTAAGACCAAAAATGACAAGAAACCCTTTCAAACCCTCCTTAAGGACCTGAATGAAATGATGAAGCAAATAGAGCATCTAGATGGGGTGTAAAGGCCATGAAACTTTTGAAACTTGTATAATAATCTCCTAGGCTCCTATAAATTCTAATTTTTTCTATGTATTTATATGGATGGGTCCAAAATAAGGATTTATTTGACATTTTTGTGTGTTTTATAGGTGTAAAAGGGTTTAAAATGACCAAATCATGTTTGAGAGGTAGATTGATACTTTTTATAAGTTTTCATGGTCATTTTATGAGGTATATAAACTCCTAAGTTTTCCTACCATCTCTTTCATTCTAGCCAGTCATAGTGAATGGGCAATGAACACTTAGGAAAAGTGGTGTAACTCTATTTAGGAACCCTTTTAAGGCTTTTTTCTTTAACTTTATGACTTTGAAACTCTTTAAAATTATCATACAACCTTTTTCATGTATCATATTGTAGAATTGGGAAGTTTTTGGGTGCCAAGTGTGAGAGGTGCATGGAAATGAGTAATTTGGAACTATCAAGGATGATTATGCATGGAAAAAATAAGATAGATGATTAAAAACCACTCCAACACATATGAGGTATTTTTTCAACCCCTCCCACTTATATCCATCATCATACCTGACCCTATGTAGTGATGAGGTAGTTTTGTGAGGGCAAATGATGAAAGTAGTTTCTTATGCAAATACAAAGAAATCTATGCCACATGTGAAGGAGTTGAAAAAGTTTGAGGGATAATTTTCCTTGATTTCATTTTGAACCTATCTCAAAAATATTCTATGGCTATCATAATTCCTCATTTCTTAAAAAGTGTCTCTATGACCCTTGCGCTTCTCTTTCTCTCCCTCCTCTCACAATTTCTATAAATTCTAGCCTTTTTGACTATTGTACGGATCTCTCCACCTTATTATGGTGAATCCCTACAAATTTTTTTAATTGAGATAATAAATATAGTTATTTTTACCTCATTAAATATTTCACTAAGTGTACACAATGGTTGTTGCCCTTGTGCAAGTGCATTTTGGCTTACCTTCACATGTTACTCTTCTTAGTGCCTTATGTGTTTTGGAATCTCTCTTTTGCAGGTCAAAAATAAGTGTCTAATTGGATTAAAAATATAGTTATTATTCTATTAAATAGTGTTTCTTATAATTCCTATTATCTAATTCCTCCTAACCTATGCTCTCTTTAAGACCCCATGCTTGAAACATTGATGTGAAAGGGAAGATTGTCATTAGATGAAGTGTATGTGCAGACTTCTTCTTGGTTCCAAGTGCATGTTATATGGTATGAGTAGAAATTTTTTTGGTATATCAAATCCCCTATATTATATTTAATTTTAGCTATTCTTATCACTTTTCATCTCCCCAAGATTTAGTATTAATATCGATCAAAGTGGTACATCAAGGGGAACTAGCCCTAAATCTAGATATCCACCTCAAAGTTAGGTCACCCACAGCCCTGAGGTAGTTCCATTGTGCCAGTTGAATGATGATATATTTTCCATCTCCTTAAGGGGTAAAATTTAAAATGACAACATTATCTTCTATAAACTTTCTTTGTATTATTTATAGACCATTAATCATTGAAATACTTGGTAAACAACCTAGTGTTAAATGGATACATTTATAGATGGAATTTGTTATTGTTAGCAAATGTTTTGAAGACCCTTTAGAACATGATAATTTAGGGGTGAATTACATAGATATAAAAAAATAACATATTCATAATCATAATCATATTCATATTGAATGTATTCATTAAACATAGTAAATAGATTGATGTGCAAAGGAACATAGGTTTATTAAAAGTCTTTAACAGTCAACATATACTTATATAATAAAAAAATTAAGGCAATAAAAGTACTCACTACACATACGATAATGATAAAATATACTTATTAAAACCATTTCAAAATATTTTTATTAATCTTTATCACATTCAAAACCATATACAATTACTCATGAGCACTATATATAGAGTTTTACTCAACTCTATCTATTCATATTCCATCCTTTTGACATGCCCAAAAGAAGTGACTCTTTTCATTATGTCCTCTATCCTTATACTTTATAAAGTTCAAATACATACAAAATATTATATAAAAGACAAAATAGATCAATTCAAACATGTGTTCATCAACTATACTTTATGATGTTTGTAAGCCTTATTCTTCACCTAACAAATTTATCAGACTTAAATCATTGTCTCATCCTAAGATACAGTCATAACAAGATCTTCTATTCTAAATCTAAGGGAATAAAATAGAAATAAAAGTCATGGTTATCACTCCAATTTCTATTTACATGTTTTCACCCTTTTTTTACTACTTAGACACCCTTTCAATTTTTCAACTAAGTAGCATACTAGCCTAACACTTTCAAGTTTTCAATAGACTATCATATCCAAGTGACCATCCTTTATAGGTTTTCAACCAACCTGGTCCAATTCCTAATTTTTAAGGTTTTCCTAAAAAATTTTATAAAAATTGTAAAAATTACAAAATTGGAGTGCCCAGTACCTATTGAGTGGATGCAGGCATGCTTTGAAGTGGCTATATAGTAGGATGTTACTATGCTAGTTCTTCTTATGCTTTAAAGGAATCATTTGTTTTTGTAGAATCTAGTAATGGAGGTTTTTTTTTGTTATGGGATCTATGATTTTTTTTCAAGACATACTAGATTTATTTTAGTATAATGAATTGAGGTTCATCCACAAGTTGAGCGATGATAGGATCAATCTAGGAAATATCTTGCTTAAGCATCTTCCATTCTATTAACATTTCTCACAACATAGTAAGCATTATGCACAACGAGATCTAAATTACCATCAAGTTTTTCATATATTCATATTTTTTGATAGTGACTAGTGATTTATCATTAGATACCTTGAGCTATATGTCCATAACCAACTCATCAAATTGATCTGCATGCCTTTGAGCTTGTAGGCTAGTAAATGTAGTATGAAATGTCTCATTATGCCAATCTTAAAGTTTTTTCATGGTATTATCCCTTGAATCCAATGATTTATTGAGGTCATTTCTCATTGAATCATAAGTATACATTTGATCATCCATTACAAATTTGGATTTGTATGCTATTATGCATTTAGGTTTAGCAATAACCAATGAATTTTTAAGGTGCTACCTCTAGTTCAATACCCCTTGTGCTATCTACTTTGCTTGTTATGTAGTGGTATCTAAATCCAATTTGTAATCATCAAGAAGTTCATAGATTTCCTCTATTTATGATTTTATATTCTTCCCTTTTACTATTAATGTTTTTAGCTATTTCACAACCATTTAGTTCTTTGTGAGTTATTTCAATAAAGTTTTGAGTTGCTTTTCTTCAAACATCACTAGGTCACCTAGGACTTGTGTAAAAAGTGTGGGACAAATATTATTAATATCTATAATGAATTTTTAAGCTATTGGATCAATTATACATTATCAACTCAAATATATAAGACTTCTTGTTCCAAGGCCAAATCCTTTTATGATATTGACTCTTGAAACATAGTTGCACCCTCAATCTGCTTGCTCAATGACAATTGGGCAACATCTAAAGATGTTTCAAGCATAGTGGTAGCAAGGGCCATGGATGTAGTTAGAATTAATGTAGGAGTAAATGTGAATTAGGATAAAATAAGAGAGAAGGTGGTATTTTAGGTGGATTATATGGGAACATCCCATAGCCACTAGCTAGTGAATTGAGGTTTTAGCTATGACACCTCCTCCTATACACCTTATTATGTTGCTAGTTTATATTTTTATACATACTATAATCCTTCCTTGAATTTGGCCTCTTTTTATTTTTTGGATTGAGCTTCAAATTCATCCTTAGCCTTAAAATTTTCCTTGGCTTGGGCTTTGGTTTGTGCCTCAGCCTTATCCCTAGCTTTAGCTTCAACTTTGAATTTATCTTCCACCTTAGCCTTAGATTTGGCCTCTAAGTTTTGTCTTGGACTTAGCTTCAAACTTGGAATTGTCCCTAGATATTTATTTTTTAGTTGCATTCTTAGCTTATTCTTCTTTAATACACTACTCTTATTTGGCCTTTTAGTCTTCTTAAGCCTTTACTTGTGCTTATGTTTCTTCCTATTTTTATTGCATAACCTATTCTTATTAATGTTTTCACATTTCATCTTCTTGCTCCTTTTTATTTTCCTTCACTTTTTCAGTTTGTTTCTTGTGAACCTTTACTTCCTCAAATTACTTATTTTTAACCTCTACTTCTTCATCTCTTTTCTTTTGAGCCTTTACTTCTTCAACTTATTTCTTGCACTCTTCCTCTACGACTTATTGTTGGCATTGCTCTTCTTGCATAATTACCTATTTATTGTGTTATTCTTCCTTTATAGATACCTTTTACTTTTATTCTCTCCTCTTTCTCTTATTCCTTTCCTTTATCACCCTTCTCTCTTCTTCCTTTTGTTTTTTACCAGGATCCTCATGTTCATGCATAACTTCTTGCTATAGCTCCAGCTGTGATACACTAGTTTCTTCAATTTCATGCATAGGGGTTGGGAAGTCCAACATTATGAGTGATTATGAGTCTTCTGAAGTAGAATATTACACAACCATATCATTATGAGTCTTCTATTTGATATGATGGATACCCTTTTCCATCTAGGTAATTTGATACATGCATTGTCAGGTAGCTAATGTGACTTGACATCCTTTCATCTTTCCTATTTATTTTATGACCCCATGTATTATTATACCACATGATTTTCCTTGGGAAATATTCAATATACTCAAGTGTCTTTTCATTAATGGTTTATTCAACCATTTCTTATCCTTTCACTGTAACTATCTTGTTAGTTCCATCTTCTTGGACTTATTTTATGACCACCATGTAGTTGTTTCTAGTTATCCTTATACTAGGCTCTTTCTATGAATCAATGATAATATACAATGTTATCTATTCCAACTTTATTATGATGTGTTTCAATCCAAATATTGCACTGTACAAACTCTCTAAACCTAAGAAAACAAAAAAATAGAAAACAACATTAAATAAAATTCATTACTACATGGTGCTACTCAACACCCTCTCTCATTTTTAGCAAAGAATGATAAAAAGTAATGATGATAAGGCTTAAGCCTATATACATTAACACATCCTGTAAACAATTGTCCCTACACATATTTTAACATAATGGCACCCTATTGTGAGACTTCATGAATAATTTAGGGTCTCTTCCATGTAATGTGCAATTTTTTTAGGAATGCCTTAAACTTATATCATATAACAATACCACTTGTTCTGGGTGAAATTGCTTAGATTACAAGTCGTGATCATGCCAAGCCTTCTAGCTTAGCTTATGGATCTCTTTAATCCACTATGTCCTTTATTTACTTTCTTCCATTTTAACCAAGTCCATTAATCTTTACTTTAGGGAGTCTTAGTTGGCTAGACTCATAACCATTAAAATGCAGAGACTCAAAATAATGTACTCCATAGGGATTACTACCTCAAGACCATAAATGAGATGAAAGGGAGTAAAGCTTGTGGTACACTTCTATTTTATTTTGTATGCCCATAGAATCTTTTAATGTGATCATAACAATTGTCCCTTTTCACATTACATATTTTTGTTAGCATTTTCCCAATATTTTGTTCAATGCTTCAGCTTGTCCATTCACTTGTGGATAAGAAGCCATGTTCTTATGCTAAAAATTTTTAAATTCCTTAGTGAGAGTCTTGATAGTGTTATTGAGGAAATAAGTTCATTTGTCACTAAATATATTTATTGAGCATTCAAATCTTATAATGATATTTTCATATAAGAATTTTGTAGTTTCAACACCATAACTTGGGGTTACAGTAGCTTCTACCCACTTGGTGAAGTAATTCATCATAGTAATAGTGTACCATGCATGAATTAATTATCTCAATGGACTTATGGGTTATAAAAAGTCAATTATCCATTGTTTAAATGGTTTTTTTTTTATGAGTATTGGTATTATAGGCATCTCATCATTTTGAATGGGCTTTCTCATTCTCTAACACACATCACAAGGCTTGGCTACCATGTGCGAATTCTAAAACAAGGTTGACCACAAAATACCACTCTCTAATATTTTTTTTCAATGTATTAACCTGTAAATTGACTCCCTAAAATTATTTTATGTGTTCCTTGAATATTTTTTGGTCATTCATGTTCTAATGCTACTCTTCATAACACATAGTCTTTCCATATATTGTACATAAACCCATTGATAAGACTATATGTGACTGCTTAAGTGACAATTTTATTTTTATCCCATTCCATATAATGTGTAGGGAAACTTAATTTCTATAATAAGTTTTCAATCTCTTCCATATTATCTAAGATCACATCAGTTCTAAATAAGTGCACATCTGAGGACTCATCCTCTATTTCTTCTAGTTCCTAACAATTTTTTTAGCCTGCTTAGATGATTTGGTCTAACATTTTCTTGAACTATATTTACATAGATTAGGAATTTAAAATATTGAAATAACATTATCCACATAGATATTTTTCATTCTAACATTGTCTTCTTAACTAAGAATTATAATGTCTAGTGGTCTGTGAAAATCTCAAATGGTGTGGCTAATAGATAGTGTTGAAACTTTTGTAATTCAAATACCATAGCTAAGGCCTCTCTTTTTGTATTTTTATAGTTATTATCTACTTATAAAAGCTTCCTATTGGTAAAATTTATGGGATGATCCAATCCACCATCCCTTGGTTGTGTTAAGACATCCCTTATGGCAATATTAAAAACATCCAAATGTACATGGAATGGCTTCTTCTAGTCAAGAAAAACTAAAATAGGTGTTGTTACCAACCTTTATTTGATATCAATAAATATTGTTTGTAATTTTTTATTTCAATCAAAATTTATATCTTTACAAAATAAATTTTCCATTAGAAAATATATAGTTACGTATCCTTTGATAAATTTTCTATAGTATCTCGTATGACCCATAAAGGTGCACACTTTTGTAGAGTTGGTTATGGGTGGCATCCCCACTATTACATTAATATTATTTTTGTCAAAAAAAATGCTATCAATACATAAAACATGACACAAAAGTACACCAAATGGTGTGAAAACAAACACTTTTTTCAATTTAAAGTAATGTGTAGTGATCCACACCATTCTAACATTAATCACAGTTGTGATAGATGTTTTTTTAAATAAGGACAATATAGCCTATTATTATAAATATACTTATAGGAAATCAAGAATGAAGTCTTTAAATTCTTTTACTACTACTCTAGAGAAAACTATTACTGCATTCCTTAAATGAAAGGGCATCAACTTATATGTGAATTATCCCCATTCAATTGAAAATTATAGCTTAGCTTGGTCCTCTTTTATGATCAAAATTTGATGGTACTCATTGAATCCATTTGTGAATGAGTACACTTCGTGACCTATGAATGACTCAAGGAATTCATCCATGAATGTTATTAGAAAAGGATCATTGATTCAAGCATCATTGAGTTCATGGTAATATCCATAAACTTGGATCTCCTCATACTTATGTGGTTATATCATTATGGGACTCACCCAATATGCTTTTTCAACTAGATAAATGATTCTAGATTTTTTCATTTGATCCAATTCAACATTGACTTTTATCTTCATTTTGGGGTTTAGAATGTATGATAATTTTTTAATGGGTAAAGTTAACTCTTTCAACTCTATGTTCATCTCCCCTAATGATGGATCTACACCTTTTACTTCAGGAAATTTGGTTAGGAAAACATCTTGATAGTCTCATAGCAACTGCAATGCCTTTGAGATTTTTTCCTATCCCTAATAGTCTCTCACAGTCACAAGCTTAGAATCTAAATCCATGTCAATGTTTTCTTCTATATTTTTCATAGGATATTGATACACTTTGTTTGATCCACTAGGTATATCCTCTTGTAGAGTCCCTTTTCGACTCTGGAATGTTTATATTTCATATTTTTTCCTCTTTAAATTTTTTATGCTTTGGGTTGGTGTTGGTTTGGCTTCCCATTTTAGTTCAAAGAATAATTATAAATCCATATCTCCATCACTATCATTGGATTCCATTATATCATTTATTATTCTATTATAATGCTTAATAATTTATTATTCTTATTGACTAACCTTGTAATTATGAAGTGCCAGATTCAAATCTTGAGTTATTTCTTGTTGTGATGATGACTCTATTATAATTCTAAAATCTTCTACTCATCCATGACATAGAAAGATTTGAAGTTTTTATAATTCATTGTACACCAATGGGTTATCATACTCAAAAACAAAACTCTGAATGAAGTCTTATTGTACTTATGCCCAATGTTTGGTCTCTCTCCTAAGCTCTTGATGCATGTACTAGGCCATTGGTAGTGGCATTAGTGTGTGATTAAAAATGTGTACCCAATGCCTTGGATCCACTCCTTATGCATACTATATATCTACACATTGATAAATTTACATCTCATGACATTAGCTTGAAATAATGGCCATTCTAGTTTCATAGTATATGGTAATTGAAACGACACACACAAAAAATCACATGATTCTTCACAATCTATCTCTAGATCTCTATGTATTGCCAACAAAGTCACAATAGTTCCTTTTAGTGCATAGTTGAGTGTGATAACTCTTTTATCCACCCCTAAAACTTGGTGTTCCAACCTCAAAATGAATGGATTAAGATCCTCTATCATAATGTATTTAGGCAATTGATGTTTGTTGATCAACACCATTCGTAGAGGTTGTATCTCATGATCTCCCCTAGCCTAGTTTAAAATATTGGTATCCCAATTACCACTTATGGAAGATGTTTCCCAAGATAAAACACCCTCTAGATTAGGTTATATATAATCCATTATTGTTACACCTATATTGTATAGTAAATACACCTCTAACTTAGTTTAAGATTGCACTGATGGAGATGTGTAACTTCAAGTTGAAACTAAAGTGCTAGAGATTTTGTTATCACTAGATTATAAAGTGTCTTCTTTGTTGTTAGTGATTTATCCATTTATGGGTTCAAAAATTAAAACTTGGTAACTCGTAGTGCATTCTTTTATTTATATGTGCCAACTTTAAAACAACTATTATCACCATAAGCATATGGTTACTATGGTTCCTTTAAAATTATGCAAGGATTATGCTTCACTTTATTCAAAGTGATGACAATTATATTATCTCCTTCATGAGCTTCTATTTGATTACATATTATGTTTATAGTCATTTGATCATTGTAACATTTTTTACCAATTAAGATGGGGTAATGGGTTTCAACTATCTTCATATCAATGAATTCAAAATCATTGTATATACTTAACTTGGCCACTCTAATTTCCATAACTTTAGGCAACTAATTGGTTCTACTTTTCCATAGTCTGTGAGGCCAAGGGTGTTAGTACTGTAACTCAAGTGTGGCCTACAAATAAATTCCCATATATATCTTAGAATCATATTAAAAATATTCCTAAATTCAAATACTACATTGGGTATTTTGTATCCTACAAGCTCAATGTCTATTCATGATTCCACAACCCATAATTGTTTTATTTTAACCTATCAGACCAACTTGTTGGTATGTTGTTGTCCTATCTATGCATACTATATAAGATTATGAAAAATGTTTTTAATATTTTAGGAGATATATTCATTGTGTAGTGTGATGAGAAATTATAAAAAGTATGTGAGCGTTATCATAATGCCTTCTTGCTTTATGATCCATATAATTTATCTATACATATGTGCATCTATAGTTGTGGCATCTTTGTTTGGTGCACTTTATTGCTATATGTATTGAATGACCTAAATAGTTTGGTAAAACAAACCCTTATTTGTCACAGGGTTAGGATATTTATCTCATTTCATATTTCTAATTCCTTGATCCTATGGCATATCTAATTTAGGAAGTTATTGCTTTGCATGCTACTGCCTAATAACTTCTTATATAAATGCATTTTCTTTGGGATGTGTATTAATCATGATCATGTTGCGCACTATTTTTTATTTTCTCCACTTCTCAAAAATAGTGATATCATTAATTTGATGTTATTATTACACTCTATAATACACACAATATACTTGTCTCTATAGGTTAGTATGATAATTTCATGTAAAATTATTTTACTCACCACACAAATAGCATTAGATGGGCTAATGAACTTTTTTTTATCATTATTGTGATCACCTCGATAGCCACCTTAGTATCCACCTCTATAGCCTCCTCTATAATCACCTCTATTATAATGATAGCCCTAATCATGTGATTTTTATCCACCAAATCTTCCTTGTTGTTATTGTTATGTATTGTATGCCCCATACAGATGTTATGGTAAAGTAGGATCCAAATTTTATTGTTGTTATTATGGGATCACATTATTACATGAATATTGGTACTAGTATTATGGTGATGATGGCATATAAATAGCTAGACCCTCAAGTTGGTATTGATATTGATCCAATGAGGGTACCCATGTGGGACTACCTTGTGTCATACTTACCATTTATACCTCAAAGCCAAGGATTCCTTGCTTCACATCAAGTAATTATTATGTTGAAACTATGAAGACATTATTAGTGATATCTTCTTTTAATTCTTGTAAGGCTCGTTAATGTTTTTCATCATGGTTATTTAATTTACAAAAAAATTAGTATAAACTCTAAGACTTTTATATATATTATTGTAGTAAATGACATTTAGCAGTTGCATACCCTACTACTCTATAGAGTTCATAAAATTCAAAATTTAGCTTAGGAAAATCATTCTTATGATGTTACTTTCTCCCACACTCTATACACCATAACCCATTTTAGGTTTATTTATTTCATGCATCTCATCAATATTCTTCATGAAATCATCTATCTTCACTTCCACCTTGGATCGACCAACTGGAACATCTCCGTAATCTTCAATTTTCTCTATTCTTAGTGTAATGTATTGAGCATTAACCTTTGTTGTGAAATGAAATTATTCAATAAAAATATGATTCTAAAACATAGTAGTTTTATGAAATAGGCATATTTATCCTTATCCTCCATGACAATAAATTTTATTCATTGTATTTGGGAATTTGCGGTCACAATCCCACATAGATTCTCCACTATGCTACTTGATTTCCTTTAGGTCATGAATAAAATGGCTTGCATACTTATTTATTTTGAACTCTACTACTAACTATAATTTAAATTTTTTTAGATATATAATATTAACATCTATTTTGAAAATTAATTCCAAAACATGACATGTTAAAGATCATACTCCTTTACATCATCAACAAACATTTCTCTAACCTGTCACTTCATGTCATAGGTTAACAAATACTGCTCAGGGTCTGTAACCCATCATTTGGTGTCAATACAATAAACATTATTTTATTATAAAGCATATGTATGCTACTTTTAAGGGATAACACTGTCTACTATTATGGACTCATGATTATGACTATCAGAAGTTACACACTGGTTACTGTGATTATAGGCTTCTATGTACTTTTTACTAGCATTTTAAAACTAGCTTCAAAATCAAATCTAGCTTCTTCCAACTTCTTATTATCAAATGAATTATTTATATATATAATTATCTTTCTAAATTTATCTATGAAAAATTCAAACCATCTTCCTCCCTTCCCTTCCTTTGATTTTGGTGTTTTAACTAAAGAAAAATTGGGTTGGGGTGATGTGTACTATAGAAATGAATGATCTCTATCCTTGGATTCTTATAAATATGATATTGAACCTACCATATTTATGTGATTTTTCATAATCTCTTCTTGTGAATATTCTTACATTACTTTAAACACTTTCCCTCTTAACTGTGAACTACTTCTATCTTTTAGCTGATCTATTCTAATTTATTTTTCTCCTTCACTTTACTTCATTTCCTCACTAGTCACAGCTCTATATTATTCTTCCTTAGGCCCTTTTCTTCCCTATTCTGCATCTACTCTACTTCTTTTACCTTGTGAATCCTCTCTCTAGGATCTCTTTTATTTAAAATATTTTACCTTATGCTTACTCCTACTCAAAGTTAAGTCTAGATTTTTTGACTTTTTCCATCTCCTTTGTTATCATAATTCTCTTTCTATTTACATTCTATCCCCAAAAACATATTTTCACTCTAGCTCTTCTCATCCTCCATTATTCTAGATTCAGGTTCAATTTTCTTTACTCAGCTCTGTATCATTCAGTCCTACATCACATGCATCCCTATAACTCCCTAAGAAACTAATCCATATTGGCAGGAGTGGGCACCATGGCCCTTTCCATAGCCAACATCTTGATAAGATTAGGTAGTCAAAGAAACTTATCATAGATTCCCTTGAAAAACTAATATTTCATAGATTCAAAATATAAATAAACTTGAATAGCAAAATCAATGATATACCTATCAATAGTAGTCTTTGTCCAGCAATATACTATGCAAGTCCAATCAATGTCTAAATTTCACAAGTTTTCTAGTTTTTCCTCTAACTAGGGTATGAGTTTCATCCTTCATGGATGGAAACAATGGTACTCTAATATAGATAACCAAGTAGCTAATATTTCAATCAATTCACACCAAAATATTCATATATTTCATCATAGATATTCTCTTAAATAATTTCTTTCATAGTTTTACCCATTATTTTCGCTTCCTCTTTAGAAATTTTTTGAATCCTTTTAATGATCCATCTCTCTATATCCATTTGTCTTGGAAATCATATCAACATGTTTTAAAAAGTTACACACATATTGCACCATTGTTAGTAGAGATTCTTGGAAACCCTTCATAACATGTTAATTTGGGGATAATTTGCATAGAAATAACAAAATAACATAGTCACAACCATATTCAGACTAAATGTATTCATTAAATAGAGTGCAAAAGGAGCACAAGTTTATTAAAGTCTTTAACAATTGGCATATCGTTATATAATAAATAGATTAAGGCAAACAAAATACTCACTGAAAACATAACAATGATAAAATATATTTAGGAAAACCATTTTAGAATAGTTATATAAATCTCTATCACATTTAGAACCATATAAAATTACTCATGAGAATTTTATATAGAGTTTTACTCAGTGCTATCTCTTCATATACTAGCCTTTTGACATGCCCAAAAGAAGTAACTCTTCACATTTTTTTTATCTATCCTTATGATTTACAAACATTAAATACATACAAAAGATTATACAAAAGACAAAATAGATCAATTTATACACTTGTTCATCAACTATATTTTATGATTTTATTAAGTCTTATTCTTCACCCAGTAGTTATTCTATGAATTCTAATTTTTAGTGGTAGTGAAACCTAAAATTTTTGAATGCAAGTATTGATAATTTTTCATGCATTAAAACTAGGGAAGTTTAACAAATTATTAAGGATGATATTTTGGAAAAAAAATTATATCATGTACAATTAGTTTTGAAAAACTAGTGGATAAATAATTTTTTTTAATTCAAAATTAGTTGCAAGAGATTGGACAACCAAACAAGGAAATAACTAGTACTAAGCATTTCCCCATATACATTTATTTGGGGAGATCTATATAAATTGTGGAGAGATGAAGTAATGCATAGATGAATTTTGGAGTAAAAATGGGTATAAGTATTGTGTGAATTCTATGAAAAATAATTTCATGAACACTATGCAAGAGAGGCAACTATGCACAAGAATTTACTGGCTAGGTATTACTAAAAAAATATATACAAAGATATAAAGGAATAAACATATAAATGTGATGTTTTATAGAGAGTTGTAAAATACAACATACAAGATGTGATGATGTTTATATTGATCATCATGTAGGATCTATTTGATAAATGGGAATTGGATTTTATGGGTCCAACCAACCCTTCCACATGATGCAATGTTGCATGTTACGTAATAATAACCATTTATTATTTAATATAATATATTGAGGTTTTACCTATTAAGGATTACACAAAAACTATAAAAATGTTCTTATGGGAGAACATTATAACAAGATAGGGGTGTTATATTAGTTTGAAAAGATATAAAGGGCCCATTTTCTTGTGGAGATGGTGAAAATTTTATTACAAGAGTTTATGGTTTTGCATCATAATAAAAAAATAAAATCATCCATAAGATAATGGTATATTTGAGACTTCTAACAAGACTTTTGGGACAATGCTCATAAAGATATGTAATATGGGGTGTAAAGACTAGGATGAAAAAGTTTCATATATGGTTTAGGCCTACATAACAACATATAAATAGATGAACAAATATGCTTAGTTCTAGTTTATTTATGGTAGAGAGGTATTAATAAAATTAGATTTTTTTATACCATTCTTAAGGATCATACATGTTAGAAGATTAGATGAAAGTGCATCAATTGAGAAGAGATTTGTGTATTTATTTCACTTTGATGCAAATGTTGGAGATTTATCATGATGATGTCATGGTGGTGTCATGGAGGTGTCTTGGTGAGTGGATGAAGAGCCTTGATAGTCTATGTGACAATGACAAAGTGTGCAATGTGCATGTTTTAAGTATGCTTGAAGGTGGCTTGGTTGATATTCAATGTTGACATGGATAGAGATGTTAAAGGATGAGTGTGGTGATTGAAGTATGTGAAATAGGTCCTTAAGATGTTATTATGATTTGAGAACTTGTGTGTATAAGTGGAATTCATTTGGTAGTCCATAGTTTTCATTTAGATAGTTTTGGTCTAGTGGCAAAAAATTTGAGTAGGTAGTTTGATGATGTCACCTTTGCCACATGTGAATGAGTCAAGGCAATTTGGTTATATGGTTATGATCATTATAGTCCCTAGTTGTTATGTATTAGATCTCAAGTCATGCATCAAAGTGCGGTCAAAGATATGAGGGTACAAAGTTGGCTTCTCAATCAAAATTCATTATTTTCCCATAGCCAAATTTGTAATATGGATAGAAAGAGCTGAATAAGAAGTTTGATGATGAAATATATCACATGTGTGGACATTTCAGGAGAAGGTGATCATATGGGTTTGTTTAATTTTGTACCTAGTTTGTTTATGCTAAGTTTTAGATCATGCACAAAAGCACATAAAAAAATGTGCATATGCAAATTTGGGCTCCTAGGTAGCTTGACCATGTTTTTCCATACTTAGCCAAATTTGTAATGAGGAAGAAAGAGCCAAGTGAGAATTTTGATGGTGTTATATCTTGCATGTGTGAAGGTGTTAAGAGAATATGATCACATGGTTTTGTTTAGTTTTGAGCATAGATGATTTGCACTAAATTTTAGATCATGTGTTGAAGCTTAGTAAAAGTTATGTAGGAGAGATGTTTCTATTCCAGACATATTTTGGCATAGTTAGCTCTGTGACAACAGTTTTTGAGAAGGAATTTTAATGGCATTATATCTCACATACATGAGGGTTCTAGGAGCTATTTATCACATATTTAGGTTATCCTATGTGACGAGATCATCTCATCCAAATTTGAAATCATGTGAGTAATCTTAAAATAAGTTATTGAGGTGAAAATTTGGCCTTCCAGGCATATTGAAAGGGTCCCCATACTTAGTCATTTATGCAAGATTTAAGGCTCAAGCAAGATCAACAGTATGCATTACTCTAAGAAGTTAATAAGTATTAAAATGAGGATAGGTGCATGATGTTTAATGATTAATAAAATTTACAAGATAAGGATCTAATGGTGAGAGAGTGTTCATATAGATTGATTGAATAGTGAGCATTGATCACTAAAGACCTAGTTGATCCATAGAGATTGATGGAGTGCATTGAGTTAAAGTTCTTAGATTGTATGAGATAAGTAAATGTGACTAAGGTTTAACATTTGAGAATTGGTGCTTATGAATTAAAGATAAAATAAGATCAATAGCATACAATTTATTTAAGCTGAGAGTTCATGATATGCGAGCATTATGTTCAAAGGTTAACAGTGACCGTTGCAATTCAAATATTTGAATTTAATAAAGGGAAAAAGTAGTGTCTGGTATTTGGGCCATATCTTTTGATATAAATCTTATTTTCTCATATAGTAAATATAAATATGGTAGAAGACTCAAAAGCACATCTGTTAATATGGATTTAAAGATTTGTAAATGAGTACAGTCAAAGATATTGAGCCTAGAAGTTAACTATGTGTTCATTCTTCTACAAAGTGACCAAAGAACGACATTTGAGCTTGTGTTGTTGATGTTGCAATGTATCATGATGACTTTGATATTTGGGAGTGTTTTAGACTCCATTAGGATGATATATGAGTATTTTGGAGGCATGAGCAATCTATCTTGAGTATGAACAATACTTAAGAAGTTGACTGTATGTTCAGTAATGGTGTTCCTATGTAGAAAGTCTTTGTTTGAGTTGATTGAGCATATGCAAAGTTGAGATAAGATGAATATGATAATTTGAGGATGTTAAAGGGGATATAAGGAGTGGACCCATGTATTTTAAAGTGGTATTGTGTTCTTATTTTGCTTGAGGGTGTGCTAAATGGGTGAATAGGTCTCTATGAGACTTATAAGAGTTATAAGGGCCTTATTAAAAGGTGTAGCTGCTTAAGAATGACCCATAAATGTTATGTCTTCATATGAAAATAATATTGAGTTATGTCTTCATATGATATATGTCTTAAGGGTTAAGGCATGCCTAATGGCTGACCAAGGTGTTGATTATCTAGATTTCTCTATAAATAGTGAAATCAAAGATGGTGATTTCTAGACTTAGTGTGAGAGACTTGGAGTGATTGGAGAGAGAAGATTGTGTGTGTATTTTATAGATTAAAGGAGGGGTAGAGTGTACTTATTATGAGTTGAATATAAAAAAAATTGAGGACTATTTTAATTACCTATTGGTCATAATTTTGTTGGTGGA
This sequence comes from Torreya grandis, assembly GCA_037957365.1. Classification (NCBI taxonomy): domain Eukaryota; kingdom Viridiplantae; phylum Streptophyta; class Pinopsida; order Cupressales; family Taxaceae; genus Torreya; species Torreya grandis. The sequence continues at coordinate 286,226 of JARHVA010002169.1, read as the reverse complement.
ATAAGTACTCTAGTTGTTTGAGTATGAGTGAACATGAAGTGTGATAAGTAGAGGACCATCATCAGGTGTTGTTGACATCAGTTTAGATGTGTATGTGTTCATATGTGTTGTTATGTAAGCTTAGAATCTAAAGTGGTTGTATCCTACTTGTAAGGTATAACTTGTTAAAAGGTCTGGTTATTATTGTAGCTCAACTAGACATGTGTGATAATACCTTGTGGGATTATAGTCTCAGTAAATAAGTATTTTAGTTCCTTAATAATTTATAGTTGGTATAAATTAGATCTTGTTATTATAGGAAAATAGTCCAATTTTAGGTTTTAGTGGGTTTTCTCCCTCAAGAGGGTTTCCCATGTATGCCATGTGTTATGTGATTGATCTTGCATTGTCTCTCTTGCTCATTAATGTGAATGTTGTTATGCTTCATGAATGTTTGTGGTAACTAATTAAGTGTTTGAAAATATTAGAATTTAATTTTGATCATTTAGGCTCACTAATTCACCCCACCTCTCAGTGATTATACCTCTAATAATTGGTATCAGAGCATGTTCTTCAGTAAAGGCTTAACAACTTGAAGGTGATCCAATGTACAATATAGGTAGTCATCAAAGAGGTTTATCGACTAAGTAAGCACCAATGTTCAATGGATCTAATTATGATTTTTGGATTGAAAGGATGAGGACATATATTATGCCCTTAGGTTTTGATGTATGGAAATCTATTTTAGATGGTTACGATTACTCCACCATCTAGTGTTTTAGACAAGAGGTTGTTTGACAACAATTCCAATGTGATGAATGCTATCACTTGTGGTCTTTTAGAGACTAAATATAAAAATTTAATCTATTTTACATATACTAAAGAGATATTGGAAAAAATTAATATCATTTTTTAAGTATATTCAAAGGTTAATCTTGATAAGTTACAGACTCATAGAAGACAATTTGAAAGTCTCAAGATGAAGGAAAAAGATTATGTGTCATATTTTCTATAGACAGTTGATGAGACTATGAACATCATCATAGATCTTGGAGAGAACCTTGAAGAGATAAATATAGTCCAAAAGGTATTAAAGTATCTATATCTTAAGTTTGATCCAAAGGTATTTACTATAGAAGAGAGTCATGATCTTACTTAGTTGAAGATGGATCAATTGCATGGCATCCTTACTGCATATGGGATGAGAAAAAATGATTGTATACCACCAAAGAAGGATGTTTTATTAAAGATAGAGATGAAGCCTAATAAAAATTTCCAAGATAAGAAATCTAAAGAGGATTATATATCTAATATCGATGAGGATGAACTAATTACTTTGATTACTAGGAAATTAAACACAAGCTCAGGGAAGTATAAGGGTAAACTACCCTTCAAATGTTTCAATTATGGAGACATAGGAAATTTTGATCATATGTGCCCTCATAAGCATGAGAAAAAATATAATGAAGAGCATGGTGAAGGCCAAGATGAAAACAAGAAGACATATAGGAAGAAAGGATTCAAAAAGTTTAACAATAAGAAGTCCTTCAAAAATAAGAAGAGTTTACCAAAGAAGATTATAACTCATCAAATGAGAGTGAATATAGTGAATCAAAATATAATCATGAAGATGATGGTCCTACTAAATACAAAGCTCTATTCATGGCCTAGGAAGGAAGTTTCTCACATCAGAATGCATCTACTTGGAGTGATTTAGATAATGATGAAGATGAGGTGGACTGTGAGACTGTATTGATTAATGCTCTTAAAGAACTAAATATTGAGAACAAGATCAATAAGAAGATGAAATCTAAGCTTAAGGACTATGAGGAGTAATTCAGTATATTTGAGGCAAGATTAATTGAAGTCCATGTATACACATAATATTTTCACACTTTTATCAATTATTGATGCTTTACATCTTGTAGGAACCTATCGTGACTCAATGTCTCTAACTACATGCCTTAAGGGGTGTACTAGGAAAGGGGTGGCCAGACCTTTGGTGCTTCATAGGATTGTTGTCCCTTATTGCCATATTATTCCCTATCCATTTAGCTCCTAAAACCTTTCCCTAAGCTATCTCTCCTTCCTTGCACATTCCTCTAGTATTTTCCTCTTTCTATCCTTTTTTCCATTGTTTAGTACCCTTTTTACCTATTCAATAAGTTAGGTTGACTTGGTTGACCTATCATAGTCTAGGGTCAATTTAGCTCTTTAGGCCTAATTTTCATCTAGTTGAACTAGCATAAACTTTAGGCATTAGATTGATAATGTGCTAAGTCAATCCAATCGACCTAGCACAACTGACATGTCTTAGTGATTTTTAGGTTAGATACTCCTATGTATACAAGGTCATTTCCATATCAATGCAATTATGAGTTATTATTCACTTGTGCTTCTTCACAATCTACTCTTCCACCATTCTACTTGAGGAGTCTTAGATTAGGTTTCTTATTTAGATAATCTTAGTCTTGTGGATAGGTCTTAGATGCTTTGGCCTAACAAAGTGATTCTTACAAACCAAAACAACCTCTTTCAAAACCCCATTGGCCAAGGGAGAGATTGAGTCATGATGAGTTCACGTTTAGGTAAGTATATTATAACTTTGTTCTCTTCTCTTTTAGTAGATATAAGTAGCATAAGTGTTGGCTCAAATAATATTAATCCTCATATTCCATGTATTAGGGTGTTACTCATACTTACTTTATTTGAAGTTCCCTATACATGTATTTGATTGCTTTGCATCTAACCCTTTACTTGTGTCACAAGCTTTGGTGAGTACTAGATTAGTTTACTTTTCTTGTTATTAGATTAGTTTACTTTCTTATTTATTATTATAAGTGAATATAAAAACCATATGAATCTTTTACGATTGTGCGATTGTGTTAGAATGTAGGATTTGGAACCCTACCTAGCATGATGTGTTGTGATAGATGCTATAAGGGATCCCCTAATCAGGTCTAGTGGATCCTCATATTAGTCATGCTCCCACTTAACAAGTGTGTGCCCCAATTATAAATATAGGTGTGATCTATCTTATCTGATCTAGGATTGATTCATACACACCATGTAATTTTGATTACATACATTCTGGTGAATCTAACATGAATCAAACCCTTATAGGGTTTATTTCACTTATTTTATTTTTTTTTCCATCTTTTCTATCATATGTTTTAACTTGATAGATTGATTTTATTGACCCAACTATTTTTATCTATGTAGGAATAAGCAACTAGATCAACTAGCTCGACCCATCACAGGTTTACAACACTTTACAAACTTTTTATTCAACCTACTAGGTCAACCAAGTCAACCTAACACATTTAGAGCCACTTTATAGTAGGTTTCTATTTAGGATTCATAGTGTAGGCTCTAGATTTTAGACTTCTAAATTTGTAGTCTAGTCAACTAGGTTGACCAACTCGACTTAACACATTTATAGACATCCAGTTCAGTCTACTAGGTCAATTAGGTCAACTAACACACTTTTTAAGATTTTGTAGTAGGTTCCTATCTCACCTAATTGACCAAATCAACCCAACTCTATAGATTAGACCAATTATCTCTAAGGTTACAGGTCATTTATGTGTTCTATTTTCATCTCTAAAACACCAAGGTCAGTTCTTATTTTATCTATTTCACTCTACACTATACTTTTCTTTCAAAATTTCAATCTATTTATATGTACTAATTGGATTAGCCAACATTAATTAAATTGACTGTGTATTTTATTTTAGTATCGTGTTTTATATAATAACTACAAGCATGCCTTATTTCATTTCTCATCTTATTAGCAATCTTTTCCCTTTCCTGTCTATTGTGCTACATCAACCAGTTTGACTCTGCACTATCCCAAACTATTTTTTCTACTTTTGTTCACTGTACTAGGTCAACTTAGTTGACCTAGCATAATCCATAGGTCTAATTTTTCCACTAAGTCAACCTAGTCAACCTAGCTCATTTTTTTACCTTATTTGCTTTCTAACTTATCTTTCTACATTCTTTGTATGTCTAACTTAGCTCTATATCTACCTAGTTTAATTCTTTGTCTTTGTCTATTATTCTTATTACTTATCATTCTTTTTCTTTCCTCAAGCATCATGTCCCCCATTAGAATATTCTTGGACAACCTAAATCCATTTAGACACTCTATGGGGTTCTCTCTGCTTCTTATCTTTTCTTATCTCTTCTTCCTCTTTTTAGATATTGGGGCATTTTGTGATGCCCATCCACACATTAATCTAACCCACCTTCATGTCCTTTCAGAGTTTGGGGCATCTTGTGATGCCCATCTCTATATCCTCTTACCCTTTGAAGCATCTTACGATGCCCAAACTTATTCTCCATTACATGCAACCAAACTAATTCAACTTCAAGAAACATTTCAATACACCTAGGCTTGTCTCTCACATGCTCATATTTGATATAGCCATTAATGTAGGATCCTTTTTCTTCATGTCATGATTTTCTATGTATATCTATCTAACATTTTTTATAGATTACTTGATCATGGGTCTCTTCCTTTATAGAAGTTCTCTCTTATTCACAAACCTTTAGTCCTCCCTTTTTGGTCTTTTGGTTTCTTGATGTACCATATTCTTTATTATTTTATTTTTCATTCTCCTTCTATTTACCAATTTTGATTTGGTGCCCCTTAGGTTTTTTTAACGAGTTTCTTTGTAAGATTGTGGATAGGACCTAACATCCCTCACAAAACCACCATCTTTTATCTATCTTTCTCTCCTTTTGCTTGCCAATGATGTTTTAACATCCTCTTGGGGTTTTATTTTATGAGTTTCTTGGTAATACCATGAATAAAACCCAACCCTCTTCATAAAATAACCATTCTTTTTATTTCTCATTTCTTCCTTTTCATTATTTTTCTACTTGATAATGCTATTTTGGCATCCTTTCGATCTTTCTTTGTGAGGTGATTTATACAAAGGCTCCCTCACTTTTTGCTTATTGACACCCCTCGGGTTTTTCTTTTGTGAATTTCTTAGTAAGACCATGGATAAAACCTAGCCCTCCTCATAAAATTGCATTTATTTTCATGTTCTTTATGATCCTTGTTATTTAGACATTAGATTTTACTTCTTTTGTTAGATAGAATCTATAAACAATCTATGTTAGCATGTTTTCCTTCACATCCCACAGTCTTATGATAAGGAATCACACATTTGCTATCATTGTATTCCTTTTTGCCTTTTTTCACATTTTTTGCAATTTGAAGAAATTTAAATTTGTTACATGTGTCATTTTCCTCTTGATTTCCCCCTTTCTTTCACCTCCACATTTGCATAAAACAAGGTCAAAGTCAAGATAACACTTTTATTTCACCTGGATTTATAAAACTCTTAGACCCCATGCTCTTTGACTTTCTCTCTCTTAGCACCCTTGTTCCAAAGTTTTCTGATGAAATTCATCTTTAACACCCATGTTTAGTCTTCCAAATCCATATGGAGGAGGAATTAAAAAAAAATTAAAAGCCAATCATTTGAAAACAAAAGGCAATGATATCTAAAAGGCAACATAAAAATCTTAAAAGTCTAATCACACCAAAATACATGATTACAAGCACATCTCCTATCTCCAATCGAAGCTCAAACTCCTCAATCAGCTTTACATAGAGCCAAAGTCCTTTGGGGTGTGGTAGGATAGTAGATTGGAATAGGGGATTTCAAAAAAATTTATAGTGATACCTACTTTCTCACATAAGTACCCAATCTTTATAGTAGATTGATGAATCTGTAATGGGTCTTGAAGAGTAGGGAACACATCATGGTGAGGTAGGTAGATTTTACTTTTCATGTATATAGCCTTCATGGGATGATATATATACTCCTTTTGTTGACCTAAGACTTGTGTAGCTAAGAGAAGTTCTTTAGAGTCCTTAAGGTTGATAATCCTCTTGTTTTGACAAACTAAATTTGAGTGTCTTGACTTCGATAAAGAGTTCCTCTACCTTGGTTTTTCCTTCATTCTCAACTCCACCCCCTTTCATTTCCCTCCTTGATAGATAGATTGTGATTCCAAATCTATTTTCCCTCTTCTTTAAAATCCTTTTTATTCATTTCTTAAAAACATGCTAACAATACGTTGTTTAATTTTTATCTATCTTTAGCTACAAAACAACATGTTTGAGAAACTTTGGATCATTTTCATCATGTTTTATATATTTACTAAAACTACTTTTCTTTTCTTTTGCCATTTATCTTGATTTTGTTGATCTACTATTGCAGACACCTAAGTTTGCACCCTTCTTCCATTTTTGCATGAGATGTGGATTGTTACTGCTTACCCAACCATGTTGTTTTCCCTTTTATGCATCCTTTTTTTTTATTGATGATTGAGATGTGGATTATTACTGCTCACTCATCAATTTGTTTTACCATTTTTATTTTTGAATCCTCTTTTCACCATCTTGTTTGACATGTATCCTTGATTTGATTTGGTGAATTTGCCTTTTCTTACTTGAGGTTTACTTGTTTGAGTTTTTTGATCCTTAGTAGCCTTAGATTTTAGCTACCTGATTTACTCTTATTTGACTTGGTCATTTGGTCTAACATAGAAATTTTCACCTAGCTTGCCAAATTCCCAAGTGCATCCTATCCACATAGAACCAGTTATCTTAGATTTAATTACATTTGTTTGTTTTTAATTCTTAGTTTTATATTTATGGGTTTGTCTAAAGTAGTATATATGCCCTCCATAATCAAAACTAAAACACATATGACAAACATCCTACAATAGAGGTAAGTCAAGGTACACATCATTTATTTTTCATTTATTTAATTTTTAGTTAGTTTAATTTTTATATCATTTATTTTTAGTTATTTTATGCTTTTTAAAATACTACAATTTTTTTTAGCATTAGCATTGTGTGTGTCCTTATGCTCTTTATCGAAGCACCATCCCCTATTACCCTTTAGTGACACGTGATGAGCTTTAAGTGGGGCATATGTATACACATAATATTTTCACACTTTTATCAATTATTGATGATTTACATCTTGCAAGAACCTATCGTGACTCAATCTCTCTAAGTGCATACCTTAAGGGGTACACTGAGAAAGGGGTGGGTATACCTTTGGTGCTTCATAGGATTTTTATCCCTTATTTCCATATTATTCCCTATACATTCAGCTCCTAAACCTTTCTCTAAGCTATCTCTCCTTCCTTGCATATTCCTCTAGTATTTTACTCTTTCTATCCTTATTTCCCTTACTTCATACCCTAATTACCTGTTTAATAAGTTAGGTTAACCTGGTCGACCTAACATAGTCTGGGGTCACTTTAGCTCTTTAGGCCTAGTTTTCATCTAACCAACCTAGCATAAAATTTAGGCATTAGCTCGATAATGTGCTAGGTTGACCCAATCAACCTAGCATAATAGACATGTCCAAGTGATTTTTGCATCAAATACTCCTATATATATATAAGGTCATTTTGGTCACTTCCATATCAATACAATTAGGAGTTATTATTCATTTGAAATTTTTCATAATCTACTCTTCCATCATTCTACTTAAGGAGTCTTAGTTTAGGTTTCTTGTTTAGATAATATTAGTCATGTGGATAGGTTTTGGATGCCTTGATCTAACAAAGTGATCCTTATGAACCATAACAACCTCTTGTGAATTTATATTAGCCAAAGGAGAGATTGAGTCACGATGGGTTCACATTCAAGTAAGTATATTCTAACTTTGTTCTCCTCTCTTTTAGTGGATAGAAGTAGCATAAGTGTTGGATCGGATAATATTACTCCTCATATTTCATGTATTAAGGTGTTACTCATACATACTTTATTTGAATTTCCCTATAGATGTATTTGATTGATTTGCATATAACCCCTTACTTTGTGCCACAAGCTTTGGTGAGCACTAGATTAGTTTACTTTATTTTTTATTATCATAAGTGAATATAGAAACCATATGACTCTTTTAGGGTTGTTGTGTGATTGTGTTAAAATGTAGGCTTTGGAACCCTAACTAGCATGATGTGTTGTAATAGATGATACAAGTGATCCCCTGATTGGGTCTAGCGGATCCTCATATTATTCATTCTCCCATTTAACAAGTGTGTGACCCAATCAAAAGTGTAGGTGTGATCTATCTTATCTGATTTAGGATTGATTCATTCACACCATGCAATATTAATTACATACAGTCTCTATGGAGCATGAAGGTGTTCTCATGTTTCTTGATTCTAAGTTGGAATCTATGTCTGAAAGTCTAAGAGCCAAGGAAGAAGAATGTTCAAGGTATGTTTCTAAAAAATTAGTCTTTGAAATCTGAGTTAGAAAAGACATCTAGTAAGGTGAAGTCATTTTTGAGATTTGAAAAGAGCTCATGTGATCTAGACAACATTTTGAGTGGTCAAAAGCATAATAGTGATAGAACTGGTCTTGGATATGAAGAAGAACAAAAGAATGTAACTCAAGACAAGATGATGACTAATGTGAAATAAGACAATCATACTTTGAAGATAACTCATTAGATAAGGAATTAAGGTACTAGTAGAGTAAAGACAAATCAGATCAAATATATAAATGCCATAAGGTATGCAAGATTTAATGGTTACTATTATACATGTAATCAATTTGGTCATAGCGATAAAGAGTGCAAGAGACCTGTTAAAAATGAATTTGCATGGGACTATGATAGGGATCATTAGTCAAAAGGTGTGAATAGAATCAAGTTCTTTAATTGCCTTGATGTGGAACACTATGCAAACCATTTTCCACATAATATTAAACAAGGTGAGTCATCTTTAAAAGGGGAAGGTTGTTTTGTTTGTCATGCCAAATGACATATGGAAAGTTTCTATCCAAACACGATTAAATAAACTATGTTTTTATGAAGGAATATGGTGTGCTACAATCATGAACAGAGAGGTCACATTGATAGGTTTTGAAAGCAAAGGCCTACAAGACAAAATAGATTTAATCAAGCTCCTAGATTTAAAGAAAGAAGGAAAGTTAACACATAGAAGCCAAAGGTGACAAGTGTGAGTCATGATGAGACTTTAGGTCTAAGTACTATTTTATATGGTGGAGAATGCTTTAGAAGTTGAAGAGTACCAAGAGTTCTCATTATTTTCTCATGTTAAGAATGAAGATATCAAGCTCAAAGAGAAGGCCACAGTTTTTATTGAGGCCAATCTTGAGTTATGTATTGATCCAAGTGAACATCCTACTATTGTTGAGCATGTAACTTGTAAAGAACATCAATTGTTTATGCCTAATGAAGAGGTTTAAACTACAAGGAAGTTTTTATAGGTGAAAAGGTATGTCATGAATCTTTGTTGTCTCCATATATTATCAATTCAATTCTATAAGAAAAGGATAATGTTGTAGTGGTTGAGGAAGTTGTTTCTCCTAAGCCAAAGAAGAAAAAAAATAACTATAAGTATCAATTGAGCAGAGTGGATATGGAATATGAGGAGATATTTTTGTTTTATATAATTGAGGTATATAGGGTGTCTCTATGTATTCTTCTTAAGAGACTCCTTTTAATGGAGAAGCAAGTGTTGTTGTGGTGTTCCTTATGATGGTTCTAAGAAGATTAGAGAATGTTCTTAATTAGAATAGGTCCTAAAATGGGTTATAGGAATTCAAGGTTTCCAATGGTGTGGAAGCTCAAATATTTTTCCAGAAGAGTGTAATGGTTGTCTTCAGGTGTAAAATAAGTTTCAGAGGTGGATGTTGATTGGAAGGTGTTGTGTTGACTTTATTTGTTTTGAGATTCTAGGATTGTGGGCTCTGCTAGAAAAGTGGTCTAACTTAAAATTTAAGGTCTAAGGCTTCTTATTTTGTTGAATGGGAAAAATGGGTGTTCAAATCAATATTCATAGAGAATTGAATGTTTGTGGTTCTCAAATTATTCAAGTTTTTTTCAATATAGGTGGCTAATTGGCTAGTAGGTTTATGAAAGAAGTATGTTATAGAGGATGATTTTGGTGATCCAAATTGGTGTGAATTAGGTGGAATATAAGAGTGATCTATATATGAATTTTTAAGTCTTGAATATGTGTCTATTGAAAATTGTGGGCTTTTCAAGTTCCAAGTAGGGTTACAAGGAGGCTAGACAAGCCTAGTTTGAAGAAGAGTGTTTTTTGCTCAATTTATCCAAAATAGAAAGGTATGTTTGTTTTAAGAAGAGTTCTAAAGTTGGTTGAGATCATGTTTCATATTTTTTGAGTGTCATGAAGTTCTATTGGTGGTCCTTATGGTAGTTTGATAGAGAAGGCTAGTAAGCCTATATGGTGATTCTTCATGGTATGTAGAGATTTGAAGATGCTTAAAAGGTGTAATTGCTCAGAATTCTTAGGGCGAGTCCCTCTTAGATGTTTCTTGGTGAGTTCCATTAAATTCTATTATTTTTTTTGTATTCTTTTTTCATTGGTTTTAGTGCTTGGTTGAAGAAAAGTATTGGCATGGAGAAAGAGGAAGTTGTTAAGACAAGATGAGGTTGGCTCAAGGTAAGGGGGAGTTTGAATAATTTTTTTAAGATGGTCCTTTTATTTTGATGGTATTTTTAGGTCCTCAAGATTATTTGGTTCCCACTTTATCATTATGTCAAAGGGGAGAAAGTTCCTATTGTGAGAGTGTTTTGAAGAGAGAAAAGGTGAACTATATATTACTATATATGATGTTTGTTGACATCAATGATAAAGGGGGAGATTGTTGGACGTTTGTCATGATGATGTCATGGTGGTGTCATGGATGTGTCTTGGTGAGTGTATGAATATCCTTGATAGTCTATGTGATAATGACAAAGTGATTAATGTGTTTGTTCTAAGTATGCTTGAAGGTGGCTTGGTTGATCTTCAGTGTTGGCATCGCTAAAGATGTTCAGGGATGAGTATGGTGATTAGAGAATGTTAAATACATCCCTAATTTGTTATATATGATTTGAGAGCTTATGTGAATAAGTGAAATTCATCTGATAGTCCATAGTTTTCATTTAGATAGTTTTGGTCTAGTGGCAAAAAATTTGAGTAGGCAGTTTGATGACATAACCATTGCCACATGTGAATGAGTCAAGTGGAGTTGGTCATATGGTTATGATAAATATAGTCCTTATTTGTTATGAAACATATCTCAATTCATGCATTGAAGTGTGGTCAAATATATGAGGTTACAAAGTTGGCTTCTCAATCAGAATTCATTATTTTCCCATACTTAGCCAAAATTTCAATATGGATAGAAAGAGCCGAGTAAGCCATTTGATGATGAAATATCTCACACATGTGGACATTTTAGGAGAAGGAGATCATATGGGTTTGTTCAATTTTGTACCTAGTTTATTTTCACTAAATTTTAGATCATGCACTAAAGCAAATAAAAAAATTTGCATATGCAAAGTTAGACTCCCAAGCAGTTTGACTGTGTTTTTCCATATTTAGAAAAATTTGCAACAAGGCAAAAAGAGCTGAGTGAGAATTTTAATGGTGATATATATTTCAAATGTGAAGGTGTCAAGAGAATATGATCATATGGGTTTGTTCAATTTTGAGCATCAATAATTTATGTTAAATTTTAGATCATGAACTAAAGCATGACAAAAGTAATGTAGGAGAAAAGTTGGTCTTCCAGACATATTTTGGCATAATTAGCTCTATGAAAAAAGTTATTTAGAAGTCATTTTAATGGAATTATATCTCACATGCATAAAGGTTTTAGTATTTTTTTGTCACATGGCTAAATTCTCCTATGTGAGGATATCATCTACTCCAAATTTGATATCATGTGAGTAAGCGCATATGAAGTTATTGAGGTGAAAAGTTGGCCTTCAAGTCATATTAAAAGGGTACCCATAGTCATTTTTGCAAGAGTTAAAGCTTGAGCAAGATCAATGGTGTACATTGCTCCAAGAAGTCAAGAATTAGTAAGGTGAGGATAGGTGCATGATGTTTAATGACTAAGAAAAAAGTACAAGATAAGGATCCAATAGTGATCAAGTGTTCATATAAATTGATCATATAGTGAGCATTGATCACTAAAGACCTAGTTGATCCATAGAGATTGATGGAGTGCATTGAGTTAAAGTTCCTAGATTACATGAGATAAGGTGAACGTGACTGAGGTTTAACATTTGAGCATTGGTGCCTATGCATTAAAGATTGAATAAGATCAACAGTGCATAATTGATCTCAGGTGAGAGTTCATGAGATGCGAGCATTATGTTTGAAGGTTAACTATGAATATTTCAATCCAAATATTTGAATTTAAAAAAGGGAAAAACCAATGTTTGGTATTTGGGACATATCTTTTGATAGAATTCAAATTTTCTCATATAGTAAAAATCAAAGAGGTAGAGGACTCCAAGGCACATCTAGAAATATGGATTTAAAGATCTAAAAGTGAGTACAATCAAAGATATTGAGCCTAGAAGTTGACTTTGTATTCATGCTTGTTATCCAAAATGACTTGAGAAGGATATTTGAGCTCGTGTTACTAATTTTTCAATGTCTCATGATGACTTTTATATTTTGGAGTGTTGTAGACTCCATTAAGATGTTTTGTGAGTATTTTGGAGGTGTGATAAATCTATCTTGAGTGTGAAAAATGCTTAAGAAGTTTACTATATGTTTGGTAATGGTGTTCTTGTGTATAAGGTCTATGTTTGAGTTGATTGAGCATACACAAAGGTTAACTAAGATGACTGAGATAATTTGAGAATGTCGAATGGGACATAAGGAGTGGAACCATGTATTTGATAGTGGTCTTGTGTTATTTTTTTGCTTGATGGTGTGCTAAATGGGTGAATAGGTCTTTATGAGACCTATAAGAACTACAAGGGCCTTATTAAAAGGTGTAATTTCTTAAGGGTGACCCACAGATGCTATGGCTGACCTATGAAGAATGTATTGAGATATGTATTCATATGATAGATATCTTAAGGGTTAAGACATGCCTGATGGCCAATGAAGGTATTGATTATCTAGATTACTTTATAAATAGTGAAATCAAAGATGGTGATTTCTAGACTTAGTGTGAGAGACATAGAGTAATTGGAGAGAGGCTTATGTGTATGTTATATGGAGTGAAGGAGGGGTAGAGTGCCCTGAGGTTGAGTTGAAGATTAGAATAGATTGATGACTATTTATTTGACCCACTGGTCATAATTATTTTGGAAAAATAAGTGCACTTGCTATTTGAGTGTGAATGAAGGTGAAGTGTGATAAGTAGAGGACCATCATCAGGTAATTTTTACATCAATTTAGAGGTGGATGTGTTCATAAGTGTTGTTTTGGAAGCTCAAAATCTAAGGTGGTTGTATCTTCCTTGTAAGGTATAACTTGTTAAAAGGTCTGGTTGTTGTTGTAGCTCAACTAAACAGGTGTGGCAACACCTTATGGGATTGTATTCTCACTAAATAGGGATTATAGTTCCTTGATCATTTTTAGATGGTCTAAATTATATCTTGTTATTATAGGACAATATTCCAATTTCAGGTTTCAATGGGTTTTTTCCCCCAAGAGGGTTTCCCATATATGCCATGTATTATGTGATTGATCTTGCATTGTCTCTCTTGCTCAGTGATGTGAATGTTGTGTATGCTTCATCAATGCTTGTGGTAACTTATTAAGTGTTTGAAAAGATTAGAATTTAATTTGGATTATTTGGGCTCATTTATTCACCCCCTCTCAGTGATTATACCTCGAACAATAAAATGGTTAGTTTTACGATCAATCCAAGGGGTAGATAAGGATCATCAAATTTTTTGGAATGATAAACACATTAAAAGTAAAATATTATGCATGGATGTGAAGGTGTTATTGTATAAATACATATGTACACAACACCCAAGAACACTCCATATTTATTGGATGTGATAGTATATGATTCATCACATTCTAAAAACTAAAACATGTAAATTTCATAGGTTGGATGGTGAATGAATATTGTAAGGGAAATTTAGTGGAAGTAGGATCAAGCCCTAATTCAAATGAACACATAGAGGTAGATTAGATATGACCATTGGCTATGATAAAACCTAACATAAAAATATTTATTGCTTTGTGTATTTCTATTATGTTAACATGTTTTTTTTTTTGTAATAAGTGAAAAATATCCTATAATTTTTTTTAGATGATTCGAGTGCAGTCTTTTGGGATCCTAATTTCAGATGTCTAAGTATCTATATGAGCCATAATTACATAATTTTTATTTATTAAAATAAGTTAGGGTTTACACCATGAAAAAAGATAAATGGTTAAGAAAATGTTAAACATGAAAAATGCATAAGAGGACTTAGCTCATATTTCTTATGGGATACAGATAAATTTAGGTTATTTGACATAAGAAATAAAAAATTTATTTAAAAAAGAATAATGAAATGTTGTGCATGAAATTATGCATGTAGGAATAAGGTTGAATGAAACGTGATGTGGAAAAATAGGTTGTATTAAAATAAGAATGATGATGAAGAAAATGTATGTGATGTAGGTGCTTAATATAGTGGGAAAATTCAATTGGAAAAGTTAGAAAATTAGTGAATGATTGGAAAAATGAACATTAGGTTTTGAATGAGGATAACAAAGAAAATTGATTGTGGGTAGGTGGAAAATTTAATGCACATTAGTTTATAAAAGAAGAGGAATAGTCTTTGAAGGATCATTTGTGAATTAATAGAATTGAGATCTCAATGTTAAAGAAAAAATAAAATCTAGGGAAAGCAAGCAAAGAAAGTTGTAGATCCATTGCAGAACCATGAGAAGAGAGTTACAATTCCATTAAAAGGATGTGAATGTTGTGAACAAGTAAAAGGTGAATTTATAACTAGTCAAGAAGAAGTATTTGTGAGAAGGGGCTATAGAATATTATACTACAAATGGAAAAGTGATGTAGTAATGATGAAGAAGAATAGTGCACCAGTAATAGATAATCTAGTGGAGGAAAGTGAGGTTTTTAGGCCATAAAGTAATTCTAAGGTAAAACAAGAATAAAAATAAGTAGAATAGCCAAGGGTTATCCTAACCTAAGCATCAAAGAATAATTGTGGTTTTTTTTTATAGTTCTAGAAAAGGGATATTCATAGGGTATTCAAGTAGGAGAGGATATAAATACAAAATATATCAAAGTGAAATTGAGGATTTCATTCATAAGAAAGAATAATATGAGATTTTATTTAATAATAAATTAGATACACCAAGAAAACTCAACAAAAAAATAAAATTTTAAGTGCATTTTAAGGATACATTAGTACTTTAGCTATATTAATTACCCTACTTGGGGAAGCTAAACTAGTTAACAAAGTGATTATTATCTAGAACACACTAGGAAAGAACATACTTTGAAGGTATATGTTTGAAGGTGTCACATAAGAGAATCAATTGAATAACTAGGCTAAAAAATGAATGTGAAGATATGTGTATGGATTTAGGGGAGTTGGAAAAAATAAATGAGGTAGTCGTGCATAATTAAAGTCATATGAAGGAGGTTATATGATGAACATAGATGATATCAAACATTGCCTATGTGGGTAGTTGTGCATCTTATTAGCACAAAGTTAATTATGGTATTTTTGCATGGGGTTGTATCTAAACCCATTGTTTATACTACATACTATAGACACAACAATTTGGTACAAGACCATATTCCATAGTGTATTTTCTCCATTTTTATATAATTGGTCCATTTGTATAGAATTACTTGTTTATAGGAATTAACTTACCTTGCACTAGCTTCTATTTAGCCTTTAAGATTTATAAATACATTTGACACTTAGATAAAACATTCATGTTTGATGTTGAGCCTAAATTATGCACATATATATACTATGTCTCTCACCTTGCACCTATGTTTCACCTTGGATAGAATCATTAGTCCCATTGATTTTGCACTGGGTAGAAATGTTGATCCCATCAATCCCATTTTCCACCTTTTTATGGGCCTTTTCAGCTCTAACTATATTATTTTCCCCTTGATCTTTGATTGTTTCTATTTTATAGGGTTTAACTTAATGTGTGTTATGTTCTATATTATTTTTAGATACCTTAATTCCACCACCCTAATTCTATCATCAATTCATCCTAGATAACTTGCACTAACACCACCATGTTTATTAATTAACCCATTAGAACCCACTACATCACTCCATGAATAATCAACTAATCAATCATTGATAATTAATTAGTCAATTATTAAGTACACATCATGGATAATTAGCTAATTAATCATTATTAATTTGTTAATTAATTCAAAACTAATTCAATGCACACATAATAAATATTATTAATTAATTAATTAATTAATTATCTTCACCCATGTCAAACTCTATGTCATCACCCCATGTTCACTCTTCATCAAAAATCAATCTTACCCACTCATCAATCCATGCAATCAGTTAACTCCTTGATTTATTCTTGCACATCCAAAATAATAAATAAATAAATAAATCAAATTAGTTTTAAAGCAAATAAAAGCATGCAAGCCTTAGATTAGGTGTGTTAATCTCATCGATCCAAACTCAAATTTTCAAAATCAATCAAGTTTTTATCAATTGATCATCTTCCCATCGAAACAATTATAAATTCACCCTTCACCCTTAATTCTCACATTTTGAAGAAATATTGGAAAAGTCTTGAAGAAATATTGGAAAAATCTTGAAGATATTTGGGTAAAATCTTAGAATTTTTTAAAAAATCTTTATCGTCTTTGCAATCAAG
Organism: Torreya grandis; assembly: GCA_037957365.1. NCBI lineage: Eukaryota > Viridiplantae > Streptophyta > Pinopsida > Cupressales > Taxaceae > Torreya > Torreya grandis. The sequence continues at coordinate 269,570 of JARHVA010002169.1, read as the reverse complement.
CAATAATTTTTCAAAGGTACATGTTGTTGGAATATTTTAGGTCATTTGAGAAACTACAATCCATAAAATCATGAGAAAATAAATTCAACAAGGGAGATCTTCACTTGGTAATTGCAGGTATTGTTTGTTTCTTTCCTTGCCTAATCTAAGGTTGTGTTTGATTTAGAAGTAGGAACTAGTTTGATGTTTTTTATTTCAAGCTCTAAATTATACATATACATTTTGTGCATGCCTAGTGGGACCTCCTTCATCTGATTATATTTTAAAAAATTTAAGAGGTTTTTTTATTTGTATTGATTTTATAAAGGACTTGATTCATATTTAGATCATTTTTGCTAACATTCTGACCCTCTATGCATATTTATTTTATTTTCCATGCCAATTTTTTTGGTGTAACTATGTTTTTATTTTATAAATTAGCTTTTCTATACTCCAAAGTGGCATTTTTTCACTTGATAGTGGTGTTTTTTTAACTTTTAGTGTGCATCTCTATGAGTTTTGGCATATCTAAAATAACTTGTGCCATTTCTTCTCACTATTTGTTATTTCTACACTCTAGAGTGGCATTTTTTCATTGTGGCATTTTTAAACTATGTGTAATTTTTGCATTGAGTGGCATTTTAAAACTATGACCTTTTTGCATTATGTGGCATTTTTTCACTAGTTGTGTTTTTGCACTAGTGGCATTTATGTGTTTGATAGTGGCATTTTTGCATCGGGTTGTGGCATTTTTTATTTATGAAGCACATTTTTCAAATTTAATTATTTCATATCTATGGTTTTTTAACATGTAAGATTTATATTTATTGTTTTTCACCATGCTAACCATTTTGTGCAAAAAATATCATATGAAAAAGCTATAAACATATAAAACTATTAACACTTTTTTATGCATCTACGTTTAAATAAGAATTTCAAAACAAAAAAAATATTAATCAATTAATCATTTTTTAAATGTTTTTACTGTTGGTTTATGTGTCATCTAATCTATGTATCCTCTTCTCTTACACCATAGAGTGATCCATAGAATTAAAAATGGTTTAGATCACTTGTGTATCTATATTTCAAGCTATGTATGCTCTTTCCTCATGCCTTAGGGTGATATTGGTGAAACACACTTGCACAATTAAAACTATTCAAATTAAAACACACGTTGCATAAAAGGAAACACACTTGCATTAAATGAAACTAAAAAGTTGTTGGTTTATGGATTCAATTAGTTTGTAGGTTATAATATATTTAAATAATAAAATAAATATTCATAAATGAATACAAAACATAAATAAATCTAACCTATAAATACTAGTATGATATGTCCTTCTTCCTTAGGTTTAGTGGGCCCTTGATCTACCTTTGTAATAGGACTAGAAACAAGAAACTTTATAAATTCTTAAATTCTTTATTCAATCCAACTTTTGCAATCTTCAATAATCAATCTGGTTTTCCCATTCTTCAATGATAAATGAGAAGATTGTTTTTATAATACAACTTCTTCAACTTCCTAACAACCTATAAATTATTTGACAAATATTATTATTCTAGGCTAAAAAATTATTAACTTCGATGTATACATTATTTGGAGAATAATATTAATTCCTATTATTCAAGGAGACAATAGATGGAAGTGCTAGATTCACAAAACCACTATCTTCTAGTTTGTTAGAGTGAATCTAGTGTGATTAACTTCAATTTTCTTCCAATAACTTTTATTGTGCTAGAGAGAATCAATTGAAATATTAACACATTTTATTTTCCTCTTTTCTACTATTATAGCAAAATAAAAAAAGAATAATATATTACTATCAATTTGAGAATTTTATAAATATATTATTATTAATAGAAATATCTAATTTTGTAAATACTATAAATATATTTCATATAAATTATTTTCAAATAATAGATGGTAATCATATCTATAACTCTTTGCTTTCATATTTCTAAAGCTATAGATCACTGAAGCTAATTTTATGTATCTTCAAATCTAATTTTATGCATATTTGGAGCTCAACTCAGGACCTTTGAAGATGGCTCATGACCTCTAGAACTAAATCAATAACCTTCATAGCTAAAATAGTGACCTCTAGAGCTAATATAGGAATCTCGAGCTAGTATATATATCTCAAGAGTTATTGAGGAACTTAGGATATATTGTGAAACTTGGTAGCTAACTCATATGAGACTCAAGCTTCTCTAAAATTATCCATAAATTGGTACTTTGGGTGTTCAAAACCTTATGTCTTCATTTATGGACTATTATGTCCTACACATACAATATTTTTAAACCTTTTATACACAATAATTAAAAAAATAGATAACAAATATTTCTAAAGAATAGACAAGATAAATAACCTCTATTTCACCTTAAATAAATTATAAGCTCTAAATATTACATTTAAATTCATTTTATAGGTAACTTATGGAAGGAAAAATAATTAAATAATGAGGCATATTATGGCCTCATCACTTGGAAATCATAAATAGTTTGAAATTTTTATTTTTCTTTCTTAGGATCTAGTAACTTATATTTCATCATCAATAACTAACTAAAGTCTGTGTTATAACATATTATAAATATTCTTTGGGTGATATGTCATCCTTGGTTAAACATAATTTCATTTTCACTTGGTTTTGATGATGTGAGGTGGTTAACCACCAATACCCAGGCCTTAGATAACACATTTTTGTCATGGATTTGGGCCTCATGTATTGCAAAGTATATCAAGGAATCCCCTAGAGATCTTGTAAAAACCTAGCTTAGGATTGATCCAACCAAAATCATGTAGTAGTTTTAGGAAAAAACCATTTCCTAAGATTACCTAAAATATATCCATGAGGTATATTTGACACCAATGATTTGTTTAAAATATAACAAGGTAGAACCCAAGTAGATCAATTCATATTTAAAAATAAATATGACATCCTTATCAAACTTATAGAAATAAGAGTCAAACTTAGAGTATATTTTAATCCTGATGACCTACATAACATTATAATCTGAAATGATCAAACCTACTCAAACCAATAACATGCTATTTACAAGGATCATATTGACCAAAATAAAGAAAATTTAGAGTCTAATAGTTAAAACCTTGATCCAAATGTTTCTTGTGTCAACACTGGTAATGGAAAACCAATTTTAACATAACAAAATCCTCAAGACCAAAATCAAATTATGTTTAACCAAATTCAACAACTAAGTCAATAGTTGGAAAACCTACCCCACCCCCACTCCCCCATATAATTCCTTTAACATCAAAACCTTTAGCGAAAAATAAACAACCTAATACCAATCAAAAACCCAAAATTATCCTATCCCATCATCGTAACTCAATGGTACATAATTTCCCCAAGAATGGAAAACTATGAATGATTATATCTGAGGACTATAGGAATGAACCCATAATCAAAATAAAAAATATAATTTTGATGGATTGTGCCCACATCCCTTTGATAGATAAATGCTATAAGAACCATTTCCCCCTTTGAACCACCCAAGTTTGAAAAATTATAAGGGAAATGGTGATCCGATAGAACTTGTAAAAGACTTATTCATATCTTTCCAAGAGGTTCCATACAATGAAAATTACTTAATTAGATTATTACATTAGAGTCTATCGGGCCAACCTTTGGAATGGTTTTTACATCCTCCTAATGGATCCATGACAACCATTACATATCTATGCAAAATATTTTTTAAACACTTACCTTAAAATATTGAACATGAAATTACAATGAAGGACTTATTTAATTCTAAGCAAAGGAATGGAGAAAGATTTTCTTCATTCCTACAAATATGTTGAAGCTTAACTAGTAGACTCCCTTGGTCAATATTCAAGAAATAATTGGTCAGTAACTTCATTTCCAACCTTAATCAAGAAATGGAATTTCATCTACAAGTTCATTACAATACTCCTTTTTAATAAATCATTAAAAAATGAGTTCAGATTGGTAAATCCCTTGTCATTAAAGTATTGGTGAAACTTTTCCATAAGGATCATCATAATCAAACACAAATAGAAAAATATAAATTATTTAGAAGAAATAAAAATGTCGTTGATGATGGAGTTACTAATTCAAAACACATATAGGTTGTCCAAATTTTTTAAAACATTACCATTCTTGGGGATAAGCCTAAACATGATATCAAAATAAGGAACTATAGTCCTCTAAGAGAATCATTAAAAGCTATCTTTCATCAATTGGTCATTTATAACATGATCATTTTTCCACAACCAAACCCTTTGGTGAATACAAACCAAAACACACATAGTACAAAGAGAATGAATACTATGAGTTTAATAAAATCAAAAGATATTTAACCAATTAATGTGTGAAGCTAAAAAATTATGTTCAAAATCTGATTGATAGAGGATATATTGAACTCTAACAAAATGCATCCACATCAAAGAATCAACAATTGAGGATATACAAAGACCCTTTTCCAAAACACGATCAAAATTATTCACAACTGAAACAAAGTAAAAAATGATTAAACCAATAATTTCAATTATAAATTTTTTTCCCATTCCTAAGATGCCATTGTCGATCACATTGAACATATAGACAATTATGTCATAACCATTAAATTCAAAGGCATAGATTATGTTGTCACAACTAGGCATAATAAAATCATTGTCCAAAGGCCTCCTATACCTACTCCTAAAGGATGATAAAACCTTATAGAATATCTTGAAAAAACTCCTACCCACATATCCATCCTATATTTTCTCAAAACATCCATTGTTTATAAGGATTTCTTTTAAAAATTCCTCCAAGAGTTAACATTCCCCAACAACATTGATGTATCCCAGTTCTTAGCACTCATTAGACACCAATTTTTGAGTCACCAAATAATCTTTTACCAACACAATATGTCTCCCATTGGCCCATCACATATCCCCCCTTGTATATTGAGCCCTTCATCACCAAACATAAAGTGAAAATGGTACTTGTAGATAATGGATTAGAATTGAATATCTACACCTTGAAAGGCTTTCTTTTATATCAGAAAATTGAAATCTCAAATGACTCCTATTTATATGATGACAACCTAGCATATGTTTTTCAAAGTAATGAACATATAGAAAACAAGATGTGTCAAATCATTAACTACAAAGGAAATGGACTAGGCCTTCATAATTAGGGGATATGAGAAGTTATACATGTTTGCATACATCAAGACTCTTTTTCATCAAATAAAAACCCCCTAGTGATCATTATGATCATATTAGTGACACTTCCACAATCTCTACGAAAGTTTATTTTGACATTGAAATAGGTTCCTTTCATAGCCTCTTTGAAGATATTTCTGCCACCAATATTTTTAATGACACCACTTTCCTCACCATTACCCTTGACCTCCAATACCGTACACTTATCAACTAGGACTGACAAGATCACATACTAATTGATTTGTTTTAAAATAATGAAGTTGTCATATAATTCATATTACTTTGAGATGTCATCCTAGTAGGGGTTCACAAAAAGGGTTTTAAAATCAACCTAGACATGTCAACATATTTTTTGGAGCAGGAAGAGTTTCTTAGTCAAAATAAATATAAAAATCAAAATAAACTAAAAACTAAGAAATTGAAGTCCCCTTGTGAAAACTTTTTTGATGTGTTATCATATAAAAAATAAAAATTAAGAGAATAAATATGATTATATTGGCTAAAACCTTTGTGAGGCACTAATAAAAAAGGAACTCAACCTTCCCCCTATGCTAGAACAATTATAAGACAACTCTAAATTTATTTTTGAGCAAACTATTACTGTCAACATTGGAACAAAAGAGAATCCTAGGTTCATTAAACTTGTAAATATTCACAGTCCCAAGGAACATGAAACTTTTATCACCCTCCTAACATAATTTCATACATCTTATCTTGGTCATATGTTGATAAGTCTGGATTATATCCATACCTTTTGGTGCACTACCTTATTGTACATGAAGATACTAAATAAATCAAACAAAAACAAAGAAAGATGTATCCCAAGGTGGTTCTTCTCATCAAAGAATAACTAAAAAAGCTCTTGGATGTTAGTTTTATATGACCAATCAACTACTCTAAATGGATATCTAACATCATTCTTGTTAGTGAGAAACTAGTGGGGATTTGAGTATGCACAAACTTCCATGACATTAATAAGGCATGATAAAAATATGATTTTTCTTTACTTAATACTAACATGATCATTGACTTGATAGCAAGTAATTAAATTTTATCTCTCATGGATGTTTTAAAGATATAATTAGATTAAAATTATACCTGATGATCAACACAAAATAACTTTCACTACACCATTGGGAATGTTTTGTTATGAAGTCATGATTTTTAGCCTAAAAAGTACTAGTACAACCTATCAATAAGTCATGACTATTATCTTCCATGATATGATTCATAAAACGTGTTTAACCATTTTTTATTTATGTTTGATGAATATTAAAGGGTAGAGAATCCTATAAACAAGGATGAATAAAACTATTTTAAAGTAGGCTAATTAATTGAAAACTCAAATAAATGAATATTTTAAATTAAAATATTGAGTTATTCTAAACATAGAAATTAAATTTAAAAATAGTAGTTTTATTCCATAAACATGAATAAGAGATAATATTTAGTTTATCTAAAAATGTGCAGGCAGATCTAAGAAGTGTAGAGGTGGAAATAAGTACAGACAATATCATGAACTAGTCTTTAGATTTTGAAAATACTATTTTTAGAGGCATGAACACTTGTGTCGAGCTTGGAATACTTTTATCAGCATAGGTGTCTTTATGTAAACATATCTATCCATTATAGAATACTAATTATATTGTAGAGTGATCACTTGCATATTTTTGGGTTTTATATCACCTTTTTATTGATGTATTTTATTCATGCACACATGTTATAGATAATTATATGTGGATGAAGCCCTAACTCTTCACCTTAGGTCTTTTTACCTTACAAAAATTGGGTTAGTGGGATGATGGTGTTAAGCTAAGCTCAAGGACCCCTATATTAATGAGTGTTTTCTACATAGCCAATACTCCAAGGAGGGCGTTAGACATATGGAATTACCTCTGCGGTGTTGTCTTGTGTGTGCATAAGGGTGTAATATGTTATATATAAGGGTATACAATGATCTAGTTTGTAACTTGATCAACAGTATTCATGGGATTATATTTGAATGTTTTAGACCTATAATATGACTATTCTTATGACTGATATGAAAATAGAGAAGAATATGGAATTAGAACTCAGTTATACAATCAATTTAATGAGCTTAAAAAGGTGTTTTCTTAGTATTTACTAGATAAATATGAGTAGGATTATATTTGTATTTATACCACACCTTTTGGAAATATCTCATGGTAGGGTTTAATAAGATAAATAGGCCAAACCATATATTTTGAAACATTTAAAATTTGGATGAATTTTGAGGATTGGACACTTGATAAGAATCTGAACACTTGCATCAACATAAGTGTACCTATGTGGATCACAAGTGTCCAATAAGCTAAGAAGATGTTGAGGACCTAAAACTGATAGTGAAGGATATATATCAAGTTTTAATCTTTCTTAACTAGGTAAGAGATCTTGGTCATCAAAATTGATAGGGTTAGACCATAAGATAAATAATTAGGCATAATGAGATGGTGAATATGAGCCTTTTGACAACAGAAAGGTCTATAACTTAAGGGTATATCCTTGATAGGCATTTTTCAAGTATACAAGACTGAGATGCTATATAAATCATATATTAGTATTTATATTCCTTATTTAATCTAATAATGTGTAAGGATGAAATTACTAGTTTAAAAGAAATACATGCATATATGGGTGTGTACAACACACCTTGTCTTTGTTTGAGCCCACTTTAAGTGTTTTTCTAGTTTATGAATTGCAAAAAAGATCATGTTATATTATAAATGATTGTATATAATCTTAGACTTGAATTAATTGAAATGATTGAAAATAAAGAGATAAAGGAAGGAGTAAACATGTGTGTCGATGCAACCATGTTGTCCATTAGTAATTTGAATTGGTAAAGTTATTTCCTAATGAACATTAGAACTAAGAGAAGTTTAAAAATAAACCTTCGATATTTAAATAGAGATATTTTATGGTGATTATGTCCATAATATAGTGCAAGGGTGAGTTATGACATGACCATTAAAATCATTGAATCTCAATTGCACAACCCAAGTGACAATACAATAAAATCTAAGTTAATTGGTATAAGTAACTCAAGATACAAAAGATAATTAGTTTTAGGTCATTTATGGAATTTAATCTCAACCACACTACTAAAAATATCCAACTAATATAGATAGGTAAGGCTCAAAATGATGATTCTTGGTGAAAAATGATGATTCTTAGTATATAAGTTTAAATATGTATTTACAATTTTTGGTATACTTGCATGGAATATTGACCTCTAATGTGTTTCAAGATAAATTATATAACAAAATTTAACCTATGCTATGTGATTATGTATAATATATGTCATAAATCTAAAAAAATATGTCCAAAATCTCTAAAAATTTGTGTTTTAATCCTATAGGTTTTTGACCCAAAGGTATCTTTGAATCATGTAAACTATATCAAATGATTTAAACTATGTAAACTATGTATGCGTGTATTCATTTCTATATGAAATTCCCCCCTTTTGAGGGGAGGGGAATGGAATCTAGTAGTTACATTACCTCAAATGGATAAGATAACTATATAATCTGTGTATGAATCATGTAGCATATATGAGTAACATGGATAAGTAGATATATCAATAAATTTCATAGTATGTAATCAAAAAAAGCCTTAAAATACATTATATGTATCATGTAAACATATATAAATTAATAGTATAAGCTCAAAAAATAATCAAGCACACACACAAGAACACTCAATATCACACAAAAAGGGTCTAAAGAGAAAAATGGGCATATTAAAATGCCACACACTTGAATGAATTACATATTCAAATGTATAAATAGTAAAATAAAGAAACATATTGTGGCATAGGGTCTAAAAACCAAGAAACATATTCAAATGTTCCACAAGCAAGATAATATCAGTGATAAAAAGAAACTCAAAGAGGTGACAATGTGAATAAATGAAGTATAAGAAACCAACACAAGAATATCATACTAGTCCATGTATGTATGTGCTAGAAAAAATGTCATGTAACATATAATTTCAATTACATTGTGAAATATGTAAGTATAAGTACACACATGTGTAATCATTAGTATATAATCTCAACTTGATAATTTAGAAATGATCATAAATTAATGTAACCTATATCAACCATGACTAATGAAGGTAGATGCCTTGATAGTAGTGTATCATGTGGGAAGAGAAAACGTCCAACATCTATATGTGTATCATGTATTTGTGTATGATTTTATCACACTCAATTATTCATGAAACAAATTTGTATCTATAAAGGAAATGATATTTTATCTACAAACATGAATTAAACAACATAGATGCCAAGGAGCTAGTAAAAATGTGAATGCAAAATATTTTTGTATTTTTTATTTATTTGAATATTTTGTATTTTCTTGATTTTTTTTTAATTTTTAGAAAGGATAAAGGTCTAACCTATGATCCCATCTAATATATGCTCATAGGAAGCTCTAAACTCAGAATAGTTTACATCATACTGATGATATTTCTAAGGGGCATGAATAGATTTCATATCTATAACTAAAAAATCTACGATACTCTGCATATGTCTCATAAGACTCTATGGTCATGAAGAATTAATATAAGGAGTTGGAGTTCATGGAACCCATTATTTAGTGATCTTTGGTTTATTTGGTGTCACTATAATTATAACATGTTTATGTTCTCTTATCAAATAGGTAGACTATGTCGATGTAGATGAGGATTATGTGGAATACACTATGTATCTCTAGTGTAATTTTCTCTTAAGTATGGGCCACTTAGGAAAGGAGATTTATTTTTACTCACTATTTCATGGATGATTAACTTTATCAGGTTGTATAATTGGATGTCTATAAATAAACTTCTCTTTTTTAAATAGGTGTTCATGTGGTATTCTAGGAACTACGACTACCCTATTAGTATGAATGTATTCAATACACCCATGCATAGTGGAAGTTATTATGAAAATTTTATGTGTCTAAGGTAGTCCCAATAGTATATCAAAGACTCCCATGTATGGTATAACTAAAAAGGTAGTAACCACATGTGTTGGACTAACTTGTAAACTTAAATCAAACTCACCAATAACATGATGTGATTCCCCACCAAATGATATTACCATTTATTTTAAAGGGTATAAATATCCATGTGTATATCCCAAATGTTTAAGTAATATCATGGTACATACAAGTGTCATTATCAATCATAACACTATGTATAGGCTAGTGATCAAGGTATGCTCAAATAAATAATGAATGAATATATAAGTCATCATCCACAATTTTATTATCATAAAATGTAATATAAGGTATATAAACCATATGAGGTATTTTGAGTGTATAAGTTCAAATAATCTCATCTTATGGGTGCCCATAATGTGATGGAGGAGGATGTGCATTATATATCATTTTCACTTTTGGATCTTTCTTAGAATGATCTTGCAATGGATTGTTAAATATCTTTTGGTTTGATGGTCACCAGGTTGTGAACCTAAATCCTTTGGAGGATCATCAAAGGTAAGTTTTTGGTTATCAATAATAACTTTGATCTTATATTTAAAGGTTTAACATTTGATTGTAGAATGCCTAGGTTGTTGGTGATTAGTCACAATGTGCATTAACATCATATCATTTTGGTAGAGGTTGACTCATATCAACCTATATAGGAGGAGGGAGAGATATGATATGATACTCCACAATCTTATTAAGAAATGAATTTGTAGACTTGGGTAATCATGAAAATTGTCTCTTAGGTGTATTATAAAAATATGATTAAATTAGGTTGTTATGACAATCTGTTAACTATTATGGTTACTTCTTTTTTAGGTGATGTAGGTTTTGGCTTGTAGCTTTATTTGATATGAAACTTGGTAGTATATGTATGTAGTGTGTTTGCTACATACTTATGCTTGTTCAATGAAATAAGTTTCATTTCATGAACTTGGTCAATATGGTGTAAGTCATTAAATTATTCTTACTTGTTAAAAATAATGGAATCATATAATGGGGAAATAAAACTTTTCTTAAACATGTCTGGAAGATATTTATTTACCATTGGATTTATCATTTTGACCAACATTGTTTTGTACCTCAAGACATATTCATTGGTAGGTTCATTGGTTCCTTGTTTGATATTATCAATTTGTGAATATGACATCATTTTAGTGATACTGATAGACAAATATACTATAAAATAATTCACTAGAGGTTTGAATGCTTCATTGATTGGATTGGTAAGTTATAAAATCATATTAAAGTATAGTCTTTCAGGCTCTATGGAAATAATTTGGTCAAAAATTTATCATTGGAGGAATAATCAAGATATGATGTATAAAAAGATCAGAGATGTTTAGGATCACCCTTTCCCTAATAAAATGTGAACTTGGATGTAACAAAACTAATTGGTAAAGGGTAAAAATATATCTTAGGTGTTAGAGGATTATGTAATACATATTTTAAATCAATAACATGAGTTTATTTTAAATCATTTTTTTCAATGTTGGTAACCTTGGCTTCAAAAATATTTATTACTTGGATAAGAATTTACATTATAAACCCATTGGGATTAAGAAATGATACTTGAGAAGTCACCAATAGAGTTAAAAACACCACTTGTGTTGATGTAGGCATTAAAACTGGTAACTAAGTTGAAGTATTAATTATTATAATGGGGGATGTGGTGGTAGTTGTTCCATCCAAGGGTTCACCATTATTAGATGTGGATGCACTAGCCCTAACATGTTTATTGATTTCTCCTTGTGTAACATGTATGAATGAATGAATTCTTTATTTGTATTTATATGATTGAATAAGAATTATTTATCTTCCATTTCAAAATTATCTTTATTAATATCTCACATATTTGATAAATTTAAATAAAGGTGCTAAAGAAAACTGAAAAATTCAAATATACAAATTACTGAAATCAAATACCCTAGAAGACTGAAAACCCTATAAGAAACCAATATTTGCATGAGAAAACACATAGGTAATATTTACCAAATATTTAACCCAATCTAATTTTTTCTTAATAAGGGTTAAATTTTAGATTAACTTATACATAATAATGAATAAAACTATTCTAGATTAGTCCAATTATTTAAAAACTTAAATAAATGAATATTCTTAATTTAAATGTTGAGTTATGCTAAATATAGAAAGAAAATTTAAAATAATAGTTTGATTGCATAAATATGAATAAGAGATAATAATTATATTATCTAAAAATGTGTATGTAGATCTAAGATTTGTAGAGGTGGAAACATGCACAGACAAGATTAGGATCTAGTCATTAGATTATAAAAATATTATTTCTAGAGGCCTTAACACTTGCATCAACACAGGTGTCCTAATGTCAACAAATATATTTAGTATGGAATACTCAATTTATTAAAGAGTGATCACTTGAAAATTTATATAGTTTCTTTCACCTTTCTACTGATGTATTATATTTGCACACACAGGCTATAGATGACTATATGTGGATTAAGCCCTAGCTTTTCACCTTATGTCTTTATATATTGTCAAAATGGGTTAGTGATCTCATGGTGTCAATATGATCTCAGAGACCCACCTATAAATGAGGGCTACCTACATAGCCAATACTATAAGGAGGGCATCATACATATGTAGTTCTCACTTAGATGTTGGCTTATGTGTGCATAAGGGTGAAATATGTTATATGCAAGGGCATGCAATGATCTAGCTTTTAACTTGATAAAAAATACTCATGGGATGATCTTTGAGTGATTCAGACCTATAATATGATTTATCCTATGATTTTTATGAAAATAAGAAAGAATAGGGTAATATAACTCAGTTGTGTAATTGATTGAATGATCTTGAATAGGTGTTTTCTTGTTATTTAATTGATAAATAATGAATAGGCTTAGATTTGTATTTATACCACACTATTTTGAAATATATAATTATAGGATTCAATAAGATAAAGAGGATGACCCATATATTTTAAAACACTTGTAATTTAGTTGACTTTTGAAAATTAAAAACTTGATAATAATTTGGACACTTACATCAATGTAAGTGTCCCTATGTGGAATGAAAGTGTTCAGTAGGATAGGAAGATATTGAATAAATGAAATTGATAGTGAAGGATATATATCATATCTTAATATTTTATATAATTCAAAAGATCTATATCATTAGAAATGATAGGGTCAAAACATAAGATAAATAATTAGATACAATGAGATGGAAAATACAAGCCTTTCAACAACAAAAAGGTCTAGAACTGAAAGGTAGAGCCATGATATGTATTTGTCAAGTGCTTACAATACTAAAATGATATATAAATAATATTTTATTATCTACATTATCATCAATAATTACATAGATGACATATTAGGTAAATAAAAAACTAGAATAAAACATCCCACCATTATATGAATAATTTTTGAAAGACTAAGAATACAAGGTGCACCTAAATCCTAAAAAGTGTGTCTTTGGAATCACATCAGGAAATCTATTAGGATTTATTTCATCTATAATAGGTATTTAATTAAATATATAAAAATTAAAATCCATAATAAAAATGTTGCCTCCTTAAACCCTCAAGTAACTGTACAATTTATAGATAAAAATACAAGCAATTAGAAGATTCATCTGACATATCATAGATAAATGTCAACCATTCATGCATATATTAAAAAGGACACTTTATTTCATTGGAATTAATAATGTCAATAGGATTTTTGGTAACTTAAATAGTATCTTTCAAATCCAATAGTCTTAGTTCCACTTACTTCAAGGGAACCTTTATTACTTTACATTTCAATGATATAATTTACCTTAGGATTATATTTGGCTCAACATGGTGATAAAGGAGCAAAAAGAGTTGGTTATTATCTAAGACTCATGTAGGTGGAATATGAATTCAATTACATCCAAAATCAATAAGGCATGTCTAGCTATTTTTATTACTTCTCAAAACTTATGACACTATAATCTTAACAATAACAAAAAATTTGTTGCCAGAGTTGATCCTCTAAAGTACCTTCTATCAAAATCAGTTCTCATAGGTATAATGTAAAAATGGGTTGTGTTTCTCAATGATTTTTACATCAAGTATGTAAATTATAAATCTATAAATTGAAGGATCCTTGCATATCATTTGGTAGAAACATCACTATTAGATAATCAACCTTTGATCATTGAATTTCTAAATGAGTCAATTTTATCTATTGATGAGTCACTTGAATGGAAATTTTATTTGATCCTTCACTATTCATGATTTATGGGTAGGTATCTTATTCCTTACATCATGGGGTGTTCTCATCCTCAAATCATTTAAAACTGGGTTTCCTTTCATTAACAACATTGAACATTAAAAAATCACCTTGGGCCTCAAACTAGTAATATAATGGAAAATTCAACACTTGTTAGTCTATGGTGACTCTTAACTCATCATGAAAGAAGTGGACAATGAGTACTAGGCCAAACATGAAAAAATCATCCCATATAAAATAATGGTTGACAAATTAAAGCAATCATTTTTTCACATCAAATTTTAACAAGTCCCCCATGAAAGAAATAAATATGCAAATGCCATGGTTACTAGTGATTCTCTCCTTGAGATATAAATAGATAAATGATAATGTCAATTTTTTGTTGAAAAACTAATTATCCTAGCATATGATGTCTTGAAATATAATAATATATGTGAGATTGTCGATCCTAATTCCCCTTGGTATCATGACATTTACACTTACCTCTACAACCACATCCTCCCTCTCAATATTTCATGTAATCAAATAAAATCCTTCATCCAATGCACCTCCCACTTCATCCTTCTTGGAAGAACCCACTATCATAGGGGCTACAACACTACCCTGTTAATATGTTTATATTTTGAAAAATCTAACTTAGTGACCAAGGAAGTTACAATAAAATCTATGGAGTGCATACTAGTGGCATGGTCTTAGTAAAGAAAATACTCAAAAAAAAATATATTGGCCTACCATGGAAAAATATGTTTGTTAGTATGTCATAAAATGTATAGTCTATCAGAAGCATGGAGACCTTGTCCATGTGCCTTACGAATCATTACAACCAATCACAACTATATGTTCCTTCACTACTTTGGGCCTTGATCTCATGGGGAAGATAAATCCTTCTTCCTCTGATGGACATAAACACATCATCACAACCACCACGTACTTTACCAAATGGGAATAAGCCATCATAAATTTTATCAATGGTGTTGATTGAGATTAACATATTAAAATGTATCCTACCTTATGGGATTACCATACTAGTGTTTTCACACCCACATAGGAAACACCTGACTCCATTTTAATTAGAGCTAAAGCCATATTAATCATTAATATCAATATATCCTCTTTGCAGATCTCCCTATAATATTTAATTGATGATGACAAATATATATTTTGTGCAACTTCTTGATAAAAAATGGCTCAATATACTAGATAATTTGAAAGTATATAAACATAGGATATGCATAAGCTATAATCATTATATCAAATCAAAATATTTTTGAATTGATGACTTATTCCTATAATAAAATCAAAGAAACACCAATTAGAATTGTGAAAATAAAGACAATTTTGAGCTAAATTGCTTAGGTCTCTATGTCATCATCGCTAATTTTGGGTCAAGAGCATATAATTTATCCATAAAACATGGATAATATATTGATAAACCCATGGATATCATGTATATAAATAACTTCTATACTTTAAGGATGTAATAGTACCATAACAATCTAATAAAATCATAAAAGAATTAAAAAATTAAAAAAAAACATACGAAGTCAAAAAAATTGTCCAAAGGTGAAAACCATTTTTATGTCACCTTGGGAAAGTACCATGATGAAAACCACTTTATGGATTCATGTGTAAATCTATTATCTACAAGCTTCCTACACTTGGGGGTTGACCTAATCTATTCACCCTATGCATCCTAAACCATCCATGTACCCATACAATCATGCCCATCCTTCTTCCCACTTTTGACCTTCATAAGGACATGGAGAAAGTCTTGAGACATGTTTTGGAAATATTTTGGTATATCATATGGTATTCAAATTACACTATAGTTCAATGTCAAAATGGCACATGGATGATTGAGCAAATGGTTTTTATGTGATGTGGTCTTTGTAAATCCCATCCTAAATGCCTCAACCATTTCATCCACTACCACCTCCATTCTTGAAGCTAGAAATAGTTTTCCCTTTATTTTTAGCCTCATTGTTAATAAAAAATACAAATAAATTCGAAAGGTCAAAAACTAAAAAAACTATTTATCTTGTCTTTAGTTCATTTAAAATCCTTGCTTAATTTTTTTTTAAAA
The DNA here is from genome assembly GCA_037957365.1 of Torreya grandis. Classification (NCBI taxonomy): domain Eukaryota; kingdom Viridiplantae; phylum Streptophyta; class Pinopsida; order Cupressales; family Taxaceae; genus Torreya; species Torreya grandis. Next base: position 253,087 of record JARHVA010002169.1, on the reverse strand, counting down.
AAAATCGTTGAAACTTTATTGGGATATATCTTTTCCAATCTAGCCCCCTTGCATACATCATTTCTTGGGGAAAATTAAATTTATCAATATCATCAATCACCAAATATTAGGTTTTTAACTTCATAAGGGACAAAACATAATCTATTTTTTTATTTTGTGTGTGTTTTTATTAACTGTTTGTTATTATTAATTATTTATGTGTTTTATTATTCATTTGTCAATGCTAGTCCTACTACATATTACAACAATGTCATCATGGTTCTCATAATCATGTTGTATCCTATCATATGCTATAACAAATATCAAGTTGATCAAACATTTGGAATTCAATGAAAGATTAAAAACATTCAACATCAAACATCATATACATTTACTCATAAAAATTCATTCTTAAACATTCATTTTGTAGACACTCCACTTTCACTACTTTTGTGCCAAATTTGTAATCAAAATGACTTTTTGAAACATGTAAATCAGGTCAAAAATCACTAAAAACCTAAAATTTGCTAAAAAACTTAGTGTGAATATTATGAAATGCATTGGAGCATCCCTAATTGGGTAAATGAATCATATCTAATCATTGGATTCATTTAATTCATCCCAAGTAAAATTGTGACTTTTGGATTAATTAGGTTAAACAAGTATTCAACTTTCAAAAGTTGCATCACTTTGTATTAGGTTAATTAACCTAATATTCCTCTAATGGGAAATCCCATAACTTTTTAGAATTCCTAAATTATAAATTCATTTATTGAATTATTCCTCTATTCACATGGTAAGTGGATTCAAATATCTAGAATTATGACATCACTTGGAAAGTTGTCAAGCATTATAAAAAATGTAAGAAAAGATCAAAAATACAAACCCATGCCTAATTAATGCAAAATCAAACCCCAAATATTAATGGTATTAACTCTCTAAATTAGATTGAATTTAAATCACACATCTTGATCTTGATCCTATGGTCAAAATCAATCTGAGAAGTCTATAAATACAAGGCTCATTTGCCATCATAGACAAGCTTTTTTGGTGCAAACTTACTCTCCATAAATCAAATAAAAGCTTCAACATTTCTTCCTTTCTTCATCCAAATCATAAATAGTTAAGGGGAGATGTTGTCTACATGAATTTGTGACATTTACAAAGATCTCATGCACTACAATTCAAGTTCAACAAATCTACATTCAACTTAGAAGGTGACATCCACGTGGAAGGTATAATCATATTTGGTTTGTCTTTTATTTTCTAGTTTGTTACTTCTTAGACCTTACCTAATATGAGAACCACACCTAGGATGTTATGTTGATTATTATTTTCATGTTTAATTTCATGACTAATAAGAACTAACCTATTTTACTATCATGTGTTTACATGTGCCACACTCAGTGGGATAATTGCACCCCAAAATCAACTTGAGAACATTCCACCATCTTCTAATTTCAAAATTAGATCATTTTAAACCTTAATTTCACTTCTTTTCTTCTAATTTTTTTATTCTTTATGTTATCTACATATGGTAGGAATGTTTTTCATATCATTAGATTCACTTCCTATAATTGATGGTATCAACTTGTGTAATGATGATATTGCTTCTCTATTTTTTTTATCTCATTATGTTTTTATGAAAATGATGAGAATACTATAGAAATGGTGGGATTGATATGTATATCAATAGGAACAAACTGCATATCAGTGGTAATACTCTTAACTCCATTCAATATATAAATGATGAGATAAAAAACCCTAATATTAGGACACCCTTAAATTTTTAACATTGCCTTGCATATCAACGTGACTAGCCTACAAATTGATGACATCAGAAAGGTAAAAGTTTTTATTTCATTCCTATCTATAATTATTAAAACTAGTGGGAATGCCCTATTTAATGATGGTATCACTCTAAAAAATAGTGATATCTCCATGTTAATCAACATAATATCCATTTTCTTATTTGATGTTTACTCTACTTGTAAAATGATGGGATTGCCATACTAAATGGTGAGATCACCCTAATAAATGGCAAGATCACACTAAGTGTTTTTACCATGAGCTAAAAAAATATCTTGTCAACTTACCATGATTGACAAGGACAACAATTGAAAATATTAACTTGTTTATTGTAGGTTAGTTTGATAAAGATGTGGTTTATACACAAAGAATCACTTTGAACATTTCTTTTGGTGAAATCAAAAGAATCAATACTTGCATTTGGTGTTCTAAAAAACTTCTTTGCTTTTTTCAATTGATTATGTGTTTAATTTTTTTGTTTACCTATAAATAATATATCATGGGTATGCTCTCCCCTTACCCCTTTAGGGATCTTAGGTGATCAAAACCATGGATTATTTTTATCCCATTTTATACTTTATTGACTGTGTAGTGTAGATTTCATATCCTTCTTATGAGTTCTTAGGGCATGGTGCTTGAGGTTTCATCTCCTAATGAATGTACCAACACCATAAATCTAATGGAGGATATAAATTGAGGAAAGTTTTTATTAAGAACATAGATAAATTCCCCATAAAGTGTTTTTGTTGTAATGTTAGTTTTCACCCTTGGGGAGGGTTCTTTATGCTCTCCCTAACTAAGTTACGTAATGGGGAAAACCCTAGGCTATGGGTATTCTATTATGGGGTTGAACTTCTGGAGAAGGTTGGCTTCCTCTTGATGGATCACCTAGACTAATGCTACTGCTTGGAAAATGGATAGGAAGGGGGTAAATATTTACTAAGAGAGATAAAAAGGTGATGCACTAAATTTCAATGAGAAATCATATAAACATGTAATAAACACTGATGAAGCATATGATAATGCTAGCTCACACATTCTCACAAACTAGCTAATTGCATAAGTATTTCATGAACTAGGTTCACAAAGAAATGAAAGAAGTAAAGAGGAATCTTAAGATTCATACCAAGCTTACACTAATGGAAAAAAGAGCACAAGTTCAGACCTATAACTAACTTGAAAACACCTAAAAATAGGCAAGAAAGAAGGAAAATGGACATGGAAGAAACTCCTTCACAATGCCATCATGCACAATATTTTCTAAACATAATTTAGAGGCAAGAAATAGGTTAAGACAGTCTTTATTCCTTAAATATGTATTTCATATAAATTTTGATAAGGTTTAGCCTTATCAAATGAGAGTCTCTTGTCTCAATATATCTCAGAGAGTCTTCTTTTCCAATGAGGAATAAAAATGGGAGATATAGAGAAAAGGGGAAGAGAGAGAAAAGGAACAAGTAGATAAAATTAAATAAATGAGGTCTAATCACTTTGATGGAGTCCCAACCACTTTTTTATCGATTAACATTAATCTTTCCTCCCAATTAACCATTCATTAGATCCAAATGATCCTTAAGCCTCTTGATTGGCTTAGAAACATACTAGAAGATAAAACTTCTATTGAGGATGATGATTAATGATCCACTTGAAATGGAAAGGTCCCAACATACTTTTGAAACTTCATCAAATGATCCACTTGAACTCTCAACCTCCAAACTTTTCACTTTATTAATGACCTTATAGCACCATCCATCGTCTTGATATGCTCTTTACACTATCTGGTGTCCCTTCAGAGCACAATTGTAAGAATCACTATTTTTCCATTACAACAAACCTTGAACATAGGTCCAATATAGATGAAAACCAATCCCATTTATTGGTTTTCATATAGTCATAGTCTCGATGAAAATATATAGGCCACTTAGTCTACTGATCATGAACAAGACATAAAAATTATGTCTGAGGGCTTTTGAGAGTTTTAACCAAGCTTTAATGGCATCTTTGACTTTTTAGGGTTTGATATGGTAACCTAGATCACATTTTGATCTTACATTTATTCATTTTCCTACTTGGGTGGTGAAATCCTTTGATCTGATGTGTCCACCTCTGTGGCACTTCCCTTGGGCTACTTATCATATTTTGATAATATTACCATAGTCATTCAGACATGTGTCCTCATCTCATGCCCCATGAAACTTTGATCAAATTTGCTCCATCAATCTCCTTAAGAGTATCCTATATTTGACCTTCATCATTACCATTGATATGATCTACATTAAAGATCATACCACTTGGTAGCCATGTATTGATCTTTGATCTTGGTTATCAAGATTATGACACTTGGTAGTTGTACATGCCCTTTATGGACCCAACTATCAGTTCATGCCATCAAACATGATTATTCCACATGGAAACCTTGCATGTAATCTAAGCTTATTGACCTTTTGAATTTTCCTACACCATCAATTTATATCTACATGGTTGAATGTGCTCTATCAGATCTAATTTTGCCTAATCAAATATGCTCTATTGATTTGCTCAAGAGTTCACCATGATTGAGACACTTAACACCCTCACGCTTATTCTCAAGATCCACTAAACTTTTAACATAATGCTCAGCATTGGATCTTATTTTTCATGATTGAATGCATGCCCTTGATATTTATTTTAATTATTGACCTTGATCCTTGAACATAGATTATTGATCAGGGTCTATATGTGAGAATACGCGCTGTCAATATTGATTTAGGATATTTTGACTTGATAACTTCATGATATTTCCTATATGTCATTGATATTTCTAATCTAATTAAATGATGTTTGGATACTTGTCAACCTTGTGTTCAACTCAGGATCTTTTAAATATTTTAAAACCCAAATAGCTACTTTTGGTGGCTTCAAATTGACATCCCTGATTACATCCCACACTGTTGGATCATTTTTGTAGGCTTATATCTTGAGATAGAAAACTCATCAAGACACCAAATTTTAAGGGGACATTCAAGGCATGAAAAACATCATTTCTATGTAGTCCTTTGAATTTGAGAGGCCTCCCAAATACACTTATCAAATGCATAACCAAACTGACTTGTTTCATTCCTGTAAGATGTGATAAGATAGCTTGGTTCCTTAAAACATAAAATTCACACTTTAAGCTTGCTTAAAGTGTTTCAAAATATTAAAATTGACAAATGATAAGATCATGCAATATATCTACTCATTTCATCATTGGATCACCCTTAAACCAAGATCTACTCATGTCTCACTTCACTCTAGGACCTCTCCAGAATATTGTATTACATCCATCTAGGCTAAAATTTCATATTTAGGCCAATTTAGCCAACATTTTTGGCAACTCGATAGGGAATCATGCTTTATATGCTTGAAAACCTAGATTAGTTACCTTGTTTGATCCATTGGGCATATGGGGTCATGAGTCTTTCTTTCTTAGCTAATCAAAATGATACAAGGCTAAACCTTTTTTAAAAACCCTCTTTTGAAACAATAAGGAACACAAGAAACAAAATTAACAATGTTCTCAAGGCACTTATGGAAGGGGAACACACAACTAAAAACATGTGCACTAGGCACTTAGAGGAAAACATAAAAACTACTCTAATATATACAAAGTTGCATCTTACCAATATCTTCGTCTTGGGTCAAATGGGAAACTTTTAGTATAATGCACTTGCAATGGATTGGGATGAAAAATACCATGTTTTAGAGGCACCAAAACTGGTGATCTAGACTGCTTGATTGCCAATATTCTTAACATGTTTACCAATAGATGGAAAGGGACAAACATGTCTCCAATGTAGACATATTGGTCCATTTCTTCAAATTTTTCTTCATATTGGACTATAGGATCACCTTCAACCTTCTCACTTGATAGCTTTTTTAAACATGAAGGTTGATTATCTAATCTTAGGGGTAATTCATCCCAAAATGTATCTTCTTATTGTTTATCATATAAAATTCTAACCTTAACACCATCCTTGTTCTACATACTTTTTAAGAAGCCATATGGAAGCTCACCAACCCATTTAAGATTCAAAATGTCATATTTTGTAGTTTCAGATCCAACCACTCTCCTTCATTCTTAAAGACATCAATATTATCTTTTATGAACAATTCATCTTGAGATTGGTCAACTTACATAACCTATTTTTCAAGTTCATTTTCATGCTTTGGAGGAGGCATAAGTTGGTTTAGAACCTCTAACTGGTACATTAAGTCATGGTAAAACTATTGCCATATTTCATTTTGATGCTCTTTGTTCTCTAATTATTTATCTTCCTCATCCTCAACCATACCAAATGGAAGCTCTTGAAACAAATCAAAATCTCTTTTTTTCTCAGATGCAACCTGAATACACGTTTTTTCAATTATGAAGGCATCAGTACTCCCTTTAGGCTCTAATTCATTAGTGTCAAATACATGCCAAGAAGGCTGGTCCAAACCTAAATTTTCCTCCTTTGAATGAAGTGGACTACCTATCAATATCTCCTCATCATAGACACTTATATTATCATCTTAAAGATCACATATAACTATAAATTCCTCCTCTATCCTTTATAAAATAAGATTTTTCTCTAAGAGGTAGATGGTGGGAGGGTGAAAATTTTCACCTTTCTTGTAGCTTAAGATAGTGTCTTTCCAACTAGGGAATTTTAAGGATATTTTATGTGGTTCTTGGGGAAAGGAAGAAGGGTCTCAAAACTCTTGTAGAACAAAATCATTAAGCTAAGCTACGATTTTTTGATCTTGAACTGGATCCTAGACTACCTCAAATAACACCTCCTCTTTCTTCTTCATGCCTTCTTTGACTAATTTTTGTAAGGAGAATGTGTAAGATGCAACCACCTTCTCCTCTTACTAGATGAGTATGAGAGGGCAATTTCATAAGAGATGGTATGACATAGTCTGGGTCATTGGCATAGGATAATATCCATGATGGGATGGCTTCATGTTCTTTAGCTAAATTGTCTTTAATGATTTGATTATCTCTTGATAAAGATGAGCTTTGACAAGGTGGATTAAGGGGCTAGGATTGAGCATAAAAAAGAGTAGGATAAGGCATTTGGGGCTTAGGACTAGCTGCACTTATTATTAATAACAATTGATAGTCATTTTCTTTCTTGGATTCGTCTTGCCTAACCAAACACTCCTAAAACCTCAACTCCTTTTCTTGAAAAAAGCATGGTATTTAAGATTTTGTTGCTACCTATAACAATCTTCCACCTTAGCAATCTCTCTCAATTATTTTTTGAGATCAATTTTTATCTCCCTAAGTCTCTTTTTTGGTTGACTAGAGAGAGCCAAACTTTGACAAAGATGATACATTAAATCTTGAGAGCCACTTAGGGTGAAACCATAAACATTTCTAATCTGATATAAAGGATATAAAATGAAATCACATGCATTTTGATCAAATGCATGATGATACATGCCAAATAATTATGATTAGGCACTTGGGCTACTCAAACTAGTTGATGACTACTTTGAGTCACCATTGATGTTTGCACACATGCATCCAAAGACTGATTGGATGAAGAGAACACCAAAACTCTTCACTCAATGAATAATGTAGTAGTCCCATCAAGCATTCCATAAACTATTATAACATTATTATGCACCCTTGGGGAGGGTTCTTTAGGCTCTCCCAAACTAAACTACGTAATGGGGACAACCCCAGGCTATGGGTATCATGTTATGGTGTTGAACCTCTAAAGAAGGTTAGCGTCCTCTTGATGGATCACCTAGACTAATGCTACTGCTTTGAAAAGGGATAGAGATGAGGTAAAGGGTTACTAAGAGATATAAAATGGTGATGCATAAACTTTTAATGAGAACTCACATAAGCATGAAATAAACACTGATAAATCATAAGATAATGCTAGCTCACTCAATCTTATAAACTAGCTAATTGCATAAGTATTTCATGAACTAGGTTCACCAAGCAATAAATGAAGCAAAGAGGAATTATAAGATTCACACCAGATTACACTAATGGAAAAAAGAGCACAATTTTATACCTACAACTAACTTGAAAACACCTTAAATAGGAGAGAAATAAGGATAATGGACATGGAAGAAACTCCTTTACAATGTCATCATGCACAAGCTTCTCTAAACACAATTCAGAGGCAAGAGATAGGTAAAGAAAGTCTTTATTTCTTAAATATGTCTTTCATACAAATTTTGGCAAGGTCTATACTTATTAAATTAGAGTCTCTTGTCTCAAGATATCTTAGAGAATCCTATTTTCTAATGGGGAAGAAAAATGGGAGATATAAAGGAAAGGGGAAAAGAGAGAGAAGGATTGAGTAGATAGAATTCAATAAATGAGGTCCAATCACTTAGATGGAATATAAACCACTTTTTGATTTATTATCATTAATCCTGCCTCTCAATTAACCATTCATTAGCTCCAAATGATCCTTAAGCCTCCTGAATGGTTTAGAAACATACTAGAAAACAAAAAAATTATTAAATATGATGAGTGATGATCTACTTGAAAGGGAAAAGTCCCCAAAGACTTCATAACTTCATTAAATGATCCATTTTCACTCTCAACCTCAAAAATATCCATATTCTTAATTATCTTATAACACTATGCTTCATCTTGATATACTCTTTCCACTATTTGGTGTCCCTTCAAAACATAATTATTAGAATCACCATTTTGTCATTACTCCAAACCCTAAACATAGGTCCACTATAGATGAAAAATAATCCCATTTATTGGTTTTCATATATACATAGTCTTTATGAAGATATATAGGCCACCTAGTCTACTGATCATGAACAAGATGTAAAACTTACATCTGAGGGCTTTGGAGAGTTTTATCTCAGCTTTAATGGCATCCTTGACTTTGTAGGGTTTGATTTGGTAACCCAAATCATATTTTGATCTTGAATTTATTCATTTTCCTACCTGGGTGGTGAAATAATTTGATTTGATGTGTCCACCTATGTGGCATCTCCCTTAGGTTGCTAATCAAATTTTTAAAATGTGATCACCATCACTTGGACATGTGTCCTCATCTCATACCCCCTAAAACTTTGATCAAATTTTCTCTATCTATCTCCTCAGGAGTATCCTAACTTTTACCTTCATCATTATCATTGATCTAATCTACATTTTAGATCATGACACTTTACATCCCTGCATTGATCTTTGATCTTGGCTATCGATATTATGACACTTGGTAGTCACGTATGCCCTTTGTGAACCTAGTTATTCGTTCATATGATCAAACACACTCATTCCATGTCATAAACTCCTATGCAATCTGATCTTATTGATATTTTGACTTTACTTACACCATAAATTTATATATACATGGTTTAATGCACTCTATTATATCTAATTTTTCTTGATCAAATATACTCCATTGATTTATTCAAGAGTTTACCATGATTGAGACACTTGGCACCCTTGCATTTGTTCTTAGGATCCACTAGATTTTGAACTCATGATCACCATTAGAAATATGTTTACATGATTTAATGTACATCATTGATGTTTTTTTGAATTATTAACCTTGATCCTTGAACATGGATCATCAATCAGGGTTTGTACATGATAATACACACCATCAAACTTGATCTAGTATCTTTTGATTTGTTAACTTTGTGAGATTACCCACATGCCATTGATCTTTATGATTTGAATGAATGATGTTTTGACACTTGGAATCCCTATGTTTAACCTTAGGATCTTTTTAATATTTTTGAACCCAAATGGTTACTTCCCATGGCTTTAAATTGATGTCCCCAAGCATGTCCCACACTGCTAGAGCATTTTTGCAAGCTTATATCTTGAGATAGAAAACTCATCAAGACACAAAAATTTTAGGGCACATTAAAGGAGTGAAAAACATAATTTCCATGCAGTCTTTTGGCTTTGATAATCCTCTAAAATACACTTATCAAATGCACAACCAAACTAACCTGTTCATTCCTACAAGATGTGCAAAAATGGTCTGGTTCTTTAAATCACTAAATTCACACTTTAAGATTGATTAAAGTGTTTCAAAAGCTTGATAGTGACAAGTGATAATATCATGAAATCTATCTACTCATTTCATCATTATATCACCCTTCAATCAAGACTCTACTCAACTCTCACTTAACTCTAGGACCTCTCTAGAATACTACACTACATCTATTTAGGCCAAAGCTTCTTCTATAGGCCAATTTGGTCAATAGTTTTATGATAGCAAGGGTTTGACCCTAATGATATGGTATTATATTTCACCCTAAAAGTTTGAATTTTTGGTATCACTTCACTGAGACATTTAAAACTAAAGTGGTTATGAAGGGTTTATACCCTCTTGCGAATTTCTCATTATTTATCTTCTTCAATAGATTTTTATCCCCATAAACTACAAAGTATATTAGGGATCATTTAGAACAACCATGTCAAAATTTTAGATTAAGACATTTTATCATAAATTACTTGTAATGTGATGAAAACTAGCCTCCCCTAATATTTCATGATATATCACTTGAAGTGAGGGTTAGGTGAAAATAATATGTCACCACTTAAAGTCAGCTAGTTACATGGACTACACTTTAGTTGCACACCTATTCTTCCAATAAATATAGATATTGTTTTGTACATGTGTTGTTGGTTATTTTTTAGGGAGTCCACCAATATTTAAGATGGAATATCAAATGCAATGATCTTGAACAAATTAATAAGGGAAAATGAGCAAGTTGTTATTAGAGAGAAACCAAGAGAGTAACAAAGCAAATCCTTCATGTATTTAGCTTTATAAAAGGATTAAATAAGAGAGATGAAAATTAAATTACCCTATAATATTTGTAAAGATCTTTAAATAAGCATGCAACTCCCATACCTAAAATAGTTTGTTAAGGAGTAACTCGTACCAACTAGCTAAAAATGATGGTCAAGTAACTCCATATGAAAATAACACCTAATCAAGTTAAACCACGTGTGTAGGAATAACCTAAATAAAATAAATAAATGAAAAATAAATTCCTACACTAACATGCTTGTTATCTTATTCCCATGTTGCGTGACATACCTTATACATCAAATAAATTTAAAATATCCTAAGTCCAAACATTGTCATTTTAAACTCATGCGATAAATCATTAATCTACCCAAATTTGGGGTCATTTTAATCCCATCCTAAGTGTTCTGCTGCCTAATTGAAATGGTAATTTGTTTTTTGGTACCGTTATTCTATCCATTTCAAATTAAATTCATATTAGGCCCATTTGAACCAAAAAACCCCAATTTTCATTCAAATCTAAATCTAGTTCATTTTGAACCAAGAATCTAATTATAATCCAAATTCAAAGAAGGTCAACTTTAAAAATTTAAATAAGGTAAACTTTAAGAATTTAAATAAATTAAACATTTCAAATCAAATCCAAATATGGTCAACTTTGACCAAATTAGATGATCTTTTAAAAGTCAAACAATCAAGTCAAATTCATGGTCTATTTTGACCAAGTTAAAGTGTCCAAGTCCAATCATGGTTTATTTTGACCATGTCAAATTACTCCAAACTAATTACACATTAAAATTCAACATCATCTTCTTTTATTTCGATTCAGTCTCTCATAATTCTTGGTTGGGAATGATGATGTCATATCATCCATCCTTTCTTCGATTTGAATCAATCTTATCTCTATGGGGCCCATTAAGTCAAATCATTTTTCCCTCTTTGGGGAAAAGATAATAAATTAAATCCAAATTATTTGGGGCTAATTATGTCAAATAAATTTTACCTCTTTGTGGCATAGCTAATGAATTCAATACATCCTCTTTGGGGATAAGACAATAGAATCAAACTGCCCTCTTTAGGGATAACTACGTTAATTCATTCCACCCTCTTTGGGGTTGGGCCAATTACATTAAACCAATCTTCCCTCTTTTTGGTCAACTAATCAAGTCCATCCACCTTATTTTAGGTCAATTAAATAAAATCTAATCCTCTTACATGTATAATTACTTTGGAAATAATTTAACATAATATGAGTCATGACATCTCAACTCTTATTTGGGTAGAATCCTAAACTTGTTCTAGTATCGCCATTCATTAATCAAGATGTGATATAAAAACTCTCCTAGATTATAAAATAACTATCCAACTTTGCATTTATTTTTAAAATTTCACTCACTAATCCAAAATCTAATTCATCCCTAGTTCCACAACAAATCCAACAACCTAGCCATCTTATGCCATTGCCCCTCCAACGGCCATCATCTATTAAAGACCCAAGTGTTTCCAAGTCTAAGAATCACTCAATGGAGATATTTCATGGTCCCATTCATAAGCACAATTAAATTCATCCACTTCCAAGTCAAGGTTAATATATTCAAGTCATCTTTGACATTTTTGTCAAATAACCCATCCATCACGAGTCAACTTTTAATGAGTCACCCTTTGATTATCGACCCCTTTTTGATGAAGGACCCCTTTCAATGAAATAACCATATTTTATGAGCCCAATTTAAAAAATCCCATTATTTCCCAATAATATATTTTTCATCCATTGCAAAAAATCCCTCATGTTCAAAAATTCTTATCTCAAAACATTTATTTCCATGTGAAAACTAAAAAGGGTACTTGTGGGAAGCACAATCTAATAGGCCATCTTTGTGGCCACTTTTTAATAATAATTAGGTTCCACTTTGGAACCAAAAAAAATATTAAGAGTCATCTTATAAGTAAAATCAAAATTAGGTTCTACTTTGAAACCAACATCAAATTTAGCATCAGAAGCATAATCAACGTTAGTCTCAACATCAATCAGATCCAGTTGAGTCAGAATCAACTTCAAAATTAGATTACATTAGTGGATATTATGATATAAGTTAGACACTTTTGGTAATTCTATTTGAATACATCAGTGATCCTTCAAAAATTTAAAGGAATCTTTATTTGACATTGACACAAGTTCTCCTAGTAGTTTTTATGAGGACTATGCAAACTTTTACCCTTCAAATACCATTACCTAGACTATTCAAATTAATTATCCTGTCCATTCCTTTGACATCCAATTTATTACAACTATTTATTGGGAATAAAATAATCACACATTATTTGATTTATTCCATGGTGACATATTAATTATATAATTTCTATGGATCCAAGGCAACAATCAGTTAAAAGAAAAGACTCCCAGTGAAACCTTCTTTGAGGTGTTAACGGACATTCAAAGTCTAAAATCAACATATTATAATGAAACCTTCTTTGAGGTGTTAGGGGATAATCAAACTCAAAGCTCAACATCCTTTAGTGAAACCTTAGTTTAGGCACTAGAGGGAAATCAAAATCAAGAAGACTTTGATCATGAAAACCTCTTTGAGGCACTAATAGATGATCAAATTAGTTCTTCATTCTTTGATGAATACATCACTGAATTCAATATCACAAAATTTGATAATGAAAAGATCATTCATCTTATAATAACTCTCAAGATTAAGGAGTATAAAAATCTTATGATCCTATTGAGATAATTTTCAATGGTCTTTGACCCCCTAACATTTAAAAACATGTCACAATTAGAACATCCATAATCAATAATGATGTGTGTGACTATTAATCCGAGTTTCCCTTGGTCCTCAAATAATTATACATCCCTTCACTATCATATCCTTCATCTAAATCCTATATCCCATCATTAACTAAGATAATTTATCTAATTCCTATCCTAATTTACCCTCCCAAGTAACACTCTATTTTATAAAGGTTACAAATACAACTTTAGAGGTTTGGAGGAAGCATAATAAAAAACCAATGAAGATAACAATAGAATAAGTATAGTATGATCTTAGTAGAGCATCTATTCAAATTAGGTATAGGCTAGACATTAAAAGGTCAGAATTATGCATCTAGTAATTTTCATTGAGTTGAGATGATAAAAAAATATAAAAATCAAATCAAAATAGAAATATAAATAATTTTTCCAATGGTGAAAACCATGTTTATGGTGCCTTGGGTAAGTACCATGATGAAAACTAAGTTTTTGGCATCATACATAAATAATCCATTATCTACAAGTACCTTGACATTTAGGGGCATCCCCATCTACAATATTTCAGATTCATTCACATTGAAATTCCTTACATACCAAACATTTTTGCTATTCCATCTTATTTGTCCAAGCCCATACTATCATGCCCATTAGTCTTCCCATATTGATTGGAGGCATTGGTTCCCATGCGACATAGTCATTGGAGATACCTAGTCCCTTCCATCATCATCCATTATTATTACACATTATCTTTTTCATTTTTCCATTCATTATCATTCCACATCCTGGTGATAGAATAGGTTTTCCCTTTCTTATTAACCCCTTGTGGATTTTGTATATACTTATTAAAAAAATAAAAAAAATCAAATATTATAAACTAATAAAAAACATTTAGATAACCAAAAAAATACCTAAAATTTAGAAAAGCATTAAAATATCCATGAGAGATATAAATCCATAAAATTCTAAACATTTGAAAAGGTTTAAAATCTCTAAGAGATATATAAAGCCATAAAATTCAAAAACATTTGTCTTTTTTTAAATCTAGTAAAAAATCCTCAATCAATCATTGATTCACTCATTTTAACACCCATTGGTATGTGTCTTCCCCCCATTAGGATGTGCTTTTTCACCCAATTCACCCTCTTTGGGATAATCCATTCCACTCATAAATTTCATGCTCTTTGGGGAAAATCAAAGTGTGTAGCCTCTTATGAGATATATTATCCCCTTGCATACATATTTTATTAGGGAAAATATCCAATTATCATTATTATTGATCCTTCAAATGTGGATTTTGAATTTATTAATGAAAATATACTTTGTCACTTTTATTTTCAGGTTTGTGTGTGCATGTTTGCTTGTTTGTTTGTTTTTATTATTTTGCCTTGACTCAATTCATATGCATCAATAGGGTGATTCCTTTCATTTGTACTTGAGTCCATCTATTGGAATACGATGCAAATGTCATCTTAATTTTTATATATCTTGGTGCATTTGTTTCATTTATCTCTTGGATCAAGGGTTAGTCCTTATGCACATTATAGTTGGGTCATCATGGTATTTTATATCATGCTTCATGCTATCATGTGCTACATTAAAAATCAAGTGTTTGAGGTTTATATACAATGTCACACTATGGTGGAGGTTTATCCCCTTGTAAAATCATCCTTTATCAAATGAAGTCATCTTGGTCTTTTTTAACCACATCACATCATCTCGTCCAATTTTAGACCATGTAAATCTTCGTTAGTAATCAAATCAAGTATTATATTCTATTATTCATTTCTCATTTCTAATCATATTTTTCATATTTCTAGGGGAACTAAAATGGCCTGAGGTCCACATAGACTATGTTGGCAGTGTTCAATCACATGAAGTTTCTAAGGTCAGCTCAATCACTATTATTCTTCAAATCTAATTTCATTATTCTTCCATAATTATTTTATTCTTCCAATCATATTCATATTTTCATCACTTTACACATTCTTATATACCTAGTTTTGTTTGCAACTTATTAATTCCTTAAAAATTTGTTATATCATCCACAAATATGTTTTGCATTAGCCTATAAGTTTTTTTTCATCCATATCATCTTTAATCTATGTCATAGGTTCAATACTTGAGATATGCATGCTAATCAATCAATATATTAATTAGTTTGATCGAACGATCAAATTTTCCCTATCGGGGTACATTAATTAATCAATAATCAAATCCAACATGTTAGGACCATTAAATCATACAGTCTTTCTTCTAATTCTAAGCTCGTAAATTTCACCCTATGGGAAAGCCAACGTGTGATTTGTATCCTGGGATGTATCCATCCCAATTCCCCCCTCTTTGGGGTGAATAATTTTTGTACTTCATTATTGGATATCAAAGCATACAAACATTATCTCACTTGGATTAATGTCATCCACAAGTTAATTTATATTTTCTTGTCCATTTTTTAATTTTAAAGGCCCATCCATTAAAAATATTATTTAGCCACACCCTCGAGAGGGCATCATGGGTATACCAAATGTTATTTGGGGCATCTTTGAGAACTCATTTTTATTAAATTAAATAAGAATCAACAAAACATAAAAACATCATTCCTAAAATATTTTTAATGACTTTTTCATTCTTTGAAAATTCATTGCTTCATCTAGTGTCTCACAACACCCTCTAAATAGGGGTAAAATGTAGACAATTCACTTTCATCACTTTCATGTCAAATTTACAATCGAAATGAGTTTTTGCAATAATGCATAAATTAGGTCAAAAATCACTAAAAGAATTAAAATTATCTGTACTTAGCATGCATATTTTGAAATGCATTGGGGCATACCTAATTTGAGAAATACACCATATCCAATCATCAACTTTTATTAATTTATCCTGAGTCAAATTATTAATTTTTAAGGATGTTTTAAATTAATTAGGTTGAATTGTTATTTGAATTCTAAAATTCAAATCACTTTACATTAGATTAATTAACCTTTGGTAATTAAGCTAATCTTCTTTTAATGAGAAATTTCATAACTTTTTGGAATTTACTATTTTATATATTCATCAATTAAAGTATTCCTCTAATCACATGGAAAGTGGATTCAAATATCTAGAATCATGACATCATCTTGACATCACATGGAAAGTTGTCAAGTATTAGCATAAATGTAAGAAAACATTTGAAAATGCAAACCCATGCTTGATTAAAGTAGAATTAAACCCAAAATGGAATTAAATATTTAAATTAGACTAAATTCCAACCACACATCTTAATCTTAATCCTATAGTTGAAATTAGTCTGAAATTTCTATAAATACAAGACTCATTTGTTATTATAGACAAGATTTTCTGAAGCAAACTTAGTCTGTAGAAATTAAACAAAAGATTCAACATTTCTTTTATTCTTCATCCAAATCACAAGTATTTAGGGGGAGATACCATATACTAAAGTTGTGACATTTAAAAATATCTCATGCATTAAAATCCAAGCACAACACATCTATATCTAGCTTATAAGGTGACATCTATGTGGAAGGTATAATCATCTTTGATTTGTCTTCCATTTGCTAGTTTATTGATTTTTAGATCTTTCCCAATTAGAGGACCATGCCTAGGATGTTATGTTGATTTTTTTTATTTGATTTCATGACTAATAAGAAATGACCTCTTTTATAATTGTGTGTTTATGCAATCTAACTAACTATCCATAATTAAACTTATATTTTATCCACCACCTTCTATTTACTCACCCTTAACCCTCTATTTTACTCCTCAATCCTCCATTTCAACCCCTCTTTTCACTTTGAGATCCCATCCATGGATTTCATTCCCACATGCCCTCTTAAGGGGGAATCTCCCTACCAACCATGCTACTAGGGGCATCCTTGTGCACCCATCTTTTTTTTTTTCCTACTTTACTTGAAAACCTATTACTTCTTTTAGTTGCAATGCCCTTTCAAAGAGGAGAAAATGTAACCTTAATTTTTCCACCCTAATTATATTTTTTATGTATCATAACTAACTTGTACTAACACCACCATGGTAATTAATTAACTCTGTGAATAATTAACTGTTAGAGTATGTATTTCTCATGTTTTCTAGTGTATTCGCTAGTTATTTCATCCTTTTATGAGTTTGTCCTATGTGAGGATTTATCCCACATTGCTTAGTTAGGTTAGTTATTTATTTTTTGTTGCCTAATTATGAAAGGGCTATCCTTTTTACTATCATCTCTTTTTTAAATAACAATTGATTTGTTTTGCTTTGCAATCACTTGTCTGTAGCTTCATTGTGTGATGTTTTTGGTATTATCACTTCTGAATCTTGGGTTGGAATGCTTGTTCACCAGTCCTATCATGGTATCAAAGCTTTGAAGGTTTTTATCCATCTGTTGGTAAGTTTTTATTTAGATTGAAGAAACTGCACGGTCATTTCTAAGAAATCTATTTTTTGGAAAAAATATATTTTTTAACAAAACATGATATGTTTTGATCAACTACTCTTTACTCATAAGGAATTTTAGGAAACTATTTCTGATTTATTAGATCTCTCACATATTTATATAACATCTTATGATTTTAAATTATGATGAGTATTAAGAAAGTTGTGATTGTTTTAATCTAATATTTTGGCACTACTTTTCTACCATTCAAAAATAGTTGGTTTTCTGCTAACTGCTCTTGATCTATGATGATTCTGCCAAAAAAAAATTTATTTTTGTGCCTTGATTTCATTTTTCTATATCATTATGAAATTATTAATTTTATTGAGTGATTCAAAAGTTATGGTAGTTTTACTAACAACTATTTTTTTTCTTAAGTGGAAAATAGGCTATTTTTTAGTTTTTTAGCCCTTAAGTGGAATTGTTTTTCCATTAAAGTGCACATAAGGTTGTATGGGAGGATTGTTTGAGTATTTTTAATTTTTTTTGGTTCAATCATGGTTATAATGAGTGGTTATAAGGCTATCTTGTTCTTTTATTTGGTCACTTAAATCAACTTATAGTGTAATTTTTTATGTTTTAACCCATTTATAGGAATTTGTAAAGCCTATATCTTTTGAACCATAACTCGGATTTGAGTTCTTTTTTTTTTTAAGTGTATGGTTTTCAATTATCTATCCATTGGTTTCATCACTTTTTAAAAATTCACTAATTTTATAAAGTGCCAAATTATGGGGGGGGCTTACACTTTTTTAAGGGTTTATTTATTCATTATTATTATTGGAGTTGAGAGTTGTTTTTTTGGGTAGATCATTATTTCTTCTTATTGACTTAATCCTTGTATTTAGACAATGCATCCCCTCAAACCCTCAAATTACATAATTTATAAGATCAAAATGAAGATACGCCTTCAGCCAAAAGGCATTTAGAGATTGGTACTTGATGATCTTCTTAACTTCACCGATGAGGAAGATATTTATTGGATTACATCTATGCAAGATGAGGCTCTTTATTTTATTAGCCTCAATGTTTTACACATATTTCATATTCATTTTATAGATGTCACATCACTAAAAAGAGCTTGGGATGCTATTATATCCCTATTTGAGAAACATATTGAGTCATTCTAGGTCTTTTACACCCTCTTTTACTCCACCTCCTTATGTTCCACTTCCTTCTCCTCCTATTAATGAGGATTTATATTTTCAAAATGACATGGATTATTCTTCTCCATCTCCTTTTCCTCTTATCAATGAGGTTTTATCATCTAATGATGTACTTTTTCCTCCTACTATAATTTATTGTGATGACACATTCTTGATGGACATTGCTCTTATTTTTGTTCAGCTGCCTATATGGGAAGAGTTTCTGCCAGACTTGGGATGTATTTTTTCTCTCTTTTTTTGCTCAATCTAAGGATGTGTTTGATTTAGAATTAGGTGATAGTTTTTTTGTTTCTTTAAATATCTAAACTACACATATAGACTATTTATATGAAGTCATGTTTAAAAGATTAAAAGTGACAAGTGGTAGGATCATTAAATCTATCGGATCCTTTCATCATCATATCACTCTTCAACTAAGACTCTGATCAGCTCTCAATTCACTCTAAGACCTCTCCAAAATACTACACTACATCCATCCAAGCCAAAGCTTCATATGTTGGCTAATTTGGCCAACATTTCTAATGACTCGATAGGGAAGCATGCCTATTATTCTTGAGAACTCAGATTAGTTACCCTGTTTGATCCATTGGGCATATGGATTCATGAGTCTTTCTTTCCCAATTGATGAAAATGATACAATGCTATCACTTTTTTTAAAAACCTCTCTAAAAACAATAAGGACCACAAGAAACAAAACTAACAATGTGCCTAAGGCACTTATAGAATGAGAACACATAATTGAAAAGATGTGCATTAAGCACTTAGAGGAAAACATAAAAAATAATCTAATATATACAAGGATTCATCTTACCAATATCTTCCTCCTAGGTCAAATGGGAAACTTTTAGTATCATTCACTTGTAGTGAACTAAGATGAAAAATACTTTGTTTTAGAGGCACCAAAACTGGTGATCTAGACTACTTGATTGCCAATCTTCTTGACATGTTCCTTAGTGGATGAAAAGGGATAAACATGTCTCTAATGTATACATATTGGTCTATTTATTCAAATATTTCTTCATGTTTGACTATAGGATCACCTACAACCTTCTCACTTGATGGTTATTTCAACATGAAGGTTGACTATCTAGCCTTAGGCAAAAAAATTCTAATTCATCCCAAAAGGTAGCTTCCTCTTGATTATCTGGGACAATGCCAACCTTAACATTATCCTTGTTCTACTCACTTTGTAATAATCCACATGGAAGCTCACCAACCCATTTAAGATTTAAAATGTCATATTCTTGTGGTTCCATATCTAACCACCTCATTCTTAAAGACACCAGTATTATCTTCTATGGACAATTCATCTTGAGATTGGTCAACTTCCATAACCTAATTCTCAAGTTCATTTTCATGCTTTGGATGAGGCATAAGCTAGTTTAGAACCTTTACTTGGTCCATGAAGTCATGGTACATTTGTTGCCATACTTTATTTTGATCTTATTTTTTATTTTTATTTTATTCCTCATCCTCAACCATACCAAATAGAATCTCTTGAAATAAATCAAAATCTCTTTTGTTCTCATTTATAACCTGAATACACATATCTTCAAGTTTGAAGGCATCAATACTACCTTCAAGCTCTAATTCATTAGTGTCAAAGCCATGCCAAGAAGGTTGGTCCAAACTTGAATTTTTTTCCTTTTAAATGAAGTGGGATACCTATCAAGATCTCATCATGATAGACAATTGTATTGTCCTCCTTAGGCTCACCTATAACTACAAGCTCCTCCTCCATCCTTTGTAAAACATGATTTTTCTCCAAGAGGGAGATGGTGGGAGGGTGAAAAATTTCACCTTATTTGCAGCTTAAGAGAGTGTTTTTCCAACAAGGAACTTTGAAGAATCTTTTATGTGGTTTTTGGGGAAAGGAAGAAAGGTCTCAGAACTCTTGTAGAGCAAACTCATTGAGCTAAGCTATGGTTTTTTAATCTCAAATTGGTTCCTACACTACCTCAATTAGTACCTCCTTTTTTTTTCTTCATGCCTTCCTTGACTAATTTATGTGAGGGGAATGTGTAAGATGCAACCAAATTCTCATCTTCTTAGATGAGTATATGAGAGGGTGATTTCATAAGAGAGGATATGACATAGTTTGGGTCATTGGCATTGGAGAAGATCCATGATGAGATGGATTCATGTTCTTTAGTTGAATGGTCTTTAATGATTTGCTTGGATCTTGATAAAGATGAGCTTTGACAAGGTGGAATAAGGGGCTAGGTTTAAGCATAAATAAGAGTAAGAGATGGAAGTTGAGGTTTAGGGATGGATGCTCTCATTCTTAATAATAATTGATAGTCATTTTCTTGCCTAGCTTGGTCTTGCCTAACCAAGCACTCCACCTGAAACCTCAACTCCTGCTCTTGAACAAAAGATTGATATTCAATATTTTATTGATATCTATAATACTCTTCCACCCTTTCAATATCTCTCAATTATTTTTCAAGATCAAGTTTTATCTCCTTAAGACTATTTTTTTGTTGACTAGAGAGAGACAAAATTTGACAAGGATGATACATTGAATCTTGAGATCCACTTGGGGTGAATCCATAAACATTTATAATCTAATATGAAGGATATATAATGAAAGAACATGAATTTTGATCAAATGGGTGATGATACATACCAAATAATTATTATTAGGAACTTGGGTTGCTCAAACTAGCTAATGAATACTTGGAGTCACCATTAATGTTTGCACACATGCCTCTAAATGCTGATTGGATGAAGAGAGCACCAAAACTCTTCACTTAGTGAACAATATATTAATCCAACTAAGCATGCCAAAAACTATTATAACATTAGTTTTCACCCTTGGGGAGGGTTCTTTAATCTCTCCCAAACTAGACTACATAATGAGGCCAACCCTAGGTTGTGGGTATCTTATTGTGGAGTTGAACCTCTAGAGAAAGCCAAATTCTTCGTGATAGATCACCTAGCCTAATGTTACTACTTTGAAAAGGGATAGAGAGGGGGTAAAGGATTACTAAGAGATATTAAAAGGTTATGCACCAAATTTCAATGAGAACTCACATAAGCATGAAATAAACACTGATAAAGCCTAATATAATGTTATCTCACACAATATCACAAATTAGCTAATTACATAAGTATTTCATGAACTAGGTTTACCAAGAAATGAATGAAGAAAAGAGGAATTCTAATATTCACACCAAGCTTACACTAATGGAAAAAAGAACATAAGTTTAGACCTACAACTAACTTGAAAACACCAAAAAATAGGCAAGAAAGAAGGATAATGGACATGGAAGAAATTCCTTCACAATAACACCATGCGCAATATTTTCTAAAAATAATTCAGAGGCAAGAGTTAGGTAAATAAAGTATTTATTTATTAAATAGGTATTTCATAAAAAATTTTATAGGGTCTAGCCTTATCAAATGAGAGTCTCTTGTCTCAATATATCTTAGAGAGTCCTCCTTTCCAACGGGGAAGAAAAATGAGAAATATAAAGAAAAGGGGAAGAGAGAAAGAAGGAACGAGCATATAGTATTTAATAAATGAGGTCCAATCACTTTGATGGATTCCAAACCAATTTTTGATCAATTATCATTAATATTGCCTCCCAATTAACCAATAATTAGCTTCAACTGATCCTTTAACCTCTTGATTGGTTTAGAAACATACTAGAAGACAAAACTTTTGTTGAGGATGATGAGTCATGATCCGATTGAAATAGAAAAGTCCTCAAAGGATTTTAGAACTTCATTAAATTTTCCACTTTCAATCTCAACCTCCAAGCTCTCCATATTATTAATTATATTACAACATCATGCTTCATCTTGATATGCCCTTTACACTATTTGGCGTCCCTTTATAACACAATTGTAAGAATTACTAATCATCCATTAATTCAAACCTTGAACATAGCTCCATTGTAGATGAAAACCAATCCCATTTATTGGTTTTCATAAAGTCATATTCTTGATGAATATCTACAGGCCACCTAGTTTCCTAATCATAAACAAGATGTAAAACTTACGTCTGAGGGCTTTTGAGAGTTTTAGCTAAGCTTTAATGGCATCCTTGACTTTGTAGGGTTTGATTTGGTAACCCAAATCAAATTTTGATCTTGAATTTATTCATTTATCTTCTTGGGTGGTGAAATCCTTTAATCTAACATATATACCTATATGGCACCTCCCTTGGGTTGCTTATCATATTTTGAAAATATGACCATCATTACTTAGACATGTGTCCTCATCTCATTCCCCCTAAAAATTTTATCTAATGTGCTCCATCAATTCCCTTGGGAGTATCCTATATTTGACCTTCATAATTTATATTGATATAATTTTAATTTGATATCATGCCACTTAGTATCCTTGCATTTATCTTTGATTTTGACTATCAAGATTGTGACACTTGGTAGTCATGCATGCCCTTTATAGACCCAACTATTAGTTCATGTGATCAAATGCACTTGTGCCATGTGATTACCTCACATGAAATATGATTTTATTGACATTTTAAATTACTTAAACCATTTATTTGCATATACATGGTTGAATGCACTCTATTGGATCTACTTTTTCCTGATCAAACACGTTTCATTGATTTGCTCAGGAGTTCACCTTGATTGAGCCTCTTGGCACCCTTGCATTTGTTCTCAAGATCCACTAACCTTTTAACCCAATTCTCACTATTAGATCTAATTTTTCATGATTTAATGCAAACCATTGATCTTTTTTTGACTTATTAACCTTGATCCGATAATTTATAGGGGTTTATATATGAGAATATGCATCATTGATCTTGATCCAAGATATTTTGACTTGCTAACTTTGAGAGACTGCCTGCATATCATTGATATTTTTAATCCAATAAATTATGTTTTAACACTTAGTAGCCCTATGTTTAACCTTAGGATATTTTGAATATTTTTGAACCCAAATGGATACTTCCCATGGCTTTAAATTGATGTCCCTAGTTACATCCCATACTGCTAGATCATTTTTTTCAAACTTATATCTTGAGATAGAAAACTCATTAGGACACCAAATTTGTAGGGGATATTAAAGGAATGAAAAACATCATTTATATGTAGTCCTTTAACTTTGAAATGCCTCCAAAATACACTTATCAAATGCATAAACAAACTGACCTATTCATTCTTGTAAGGTATGCTAAGATAGTTTGGTTCCTTAAATCACCAAATTCACACTTTAAGCTTGATTAAAGTATTTAAAAAGCTTGAAAGTGATAAGTGATAGGATCATGAAAATTTTATACTCCTTTCATCATCAGATCACCCTTCAACTAGGACTCTACTCAGCTCTCACTTCACTCTACGATCTCTCTATAATACTGCACTACATCCATCTAGCCCAAAGCTTCTTATGTAGACCAATTTGGCCAGTAGTTTTATGACAACAAGGGTTTAACTAGAATGATATACTATTATATTTCACCCTCAAATTTTGAATTTTTAGTATAAATTCACTGAGACATTTATAATTCAAGTGGTTATGGAGGGGCTATACCCTCTTGTGAATTTCTCATTACTTATCTTCTTCAATGTATTTTTATCCCCATATACCACAAGGTATATTGGGGAACCTTTAGAAAAACCATGTATAACTTTTAGATTAAGACCTTCAATCATAAATTACTTGTAATTCAATGAAAACCAACCTCCCTTGATTTTTCATGATATATCACTAGAAGTGAGGATTAGATGAAAATAATATGTCACCACTTAAAGTCAGCTAGTTACATAGACTACACTTTAGTTGCACACCTATTCTTCCATTAAATATAGAGATTATTTTGAACATATATTATTGGTTTTTTTTTAAGGGAGTCCACCAAGATGGAATATGGTACACCAAATGCATTGAATATTAAACAAATTAATAAGGGAAAATGACCAAGTTGCTATTAGAGAGAAACCAAGAGTCTACCAAAAAAAATCCTCCATGTATTGAGCATTATAAAAGGATTAATATAAGAGATATGAAAAGTAAATACCCCTATAATAGTGGTAAATATCCTAAAATAAGCATCCAAATCCCATACCTGAAATAGTTGGTCAAGGAGTAACTCCTACCAACTAGCTAAAAGTGATGGTCAAGTAACTCCGTATGAAAATAATACCTAATCAAGTTAAAACACATGTGTAGGGATAACCTAAATAAAATAAATAAATGAAAAATAAATTCATACACTAACATATTTGTTATCTTATGCCCATGTTATGTGGCATGCCTTATACATTAGACAAATTTAAAATATCCTAAGTCCAAACAATGTCATTTTAAACTCATGCAATAAAGCATTACTCTACCCAATTTTGGGGTCATCTTTATCCCATCTTAAGTGTTATTATGCCCAATTTAAATTTTACTTTGTTTCATGGTACCATTATGCTCTCCATTTCAAAGTAAATTCAGATTAAGTTCATTTGAACCAAAAAAAAACCAATTTTCATTTGTAATCTAAATTTGGTTCATTTTGAACAAAGAATCTAATTATAATCCAAATTCAAAAAAGGTCAAATTTAAAAATTCAAACAAGGTCAACTTTAAAAATTCAAACAAACTCAACATTTTAAATAAAATCCAAATATGGTCAACTTTGACCAAATTAAATGATCTTTCAAAAGTCAAATAATCAAGTCAAATTCATGGTCTATTCTGACCAAGTCAAATCATGGTTTATTTTGACCATGTAGAACTACTCCAGACTAATTGCACATTAAAATTTAACATCATCTTCTTGTCTTTCCATTTAATCTCTCATAATTCTTGGTTGGGAATTATGATGTCATATCATCCATCCTTTCTCCCATTTGAATCAATCTTACCTCTATGGAACCAATTAAGTCAAATCATTTCACCCTCTTTGGGGTCAAGATAATCAATTTAATCTAAATTATTTGGGGTTAATTATGTCAAATAAATTTTCCCTCTTTGTAGTATAGTCAAATAAGTTAATACACCCTCTTTGGGGATAATTATGTCAATTCATTCCACCCTCTTCGAGGTGGGGCCAATTACATTACACCAATCTTCCCTCTTTGTGGTCAATCCAATCAAGTCCATACACATTATTTTAGATCAATTACATCAAATATAATCCCCTTACATGTATACTTACTTGGGGTATAAATTAACATAATCTGAGTCATGACATCTCAACTCTTATTTAGGCAGAATCCTAAACTAGTTCTAACGCCACCATTCATTAGTCAAGATGTGATATAAAAACTCTCATAGATTTTCTAATAAATATCCCACTTTTCATATAAATTTAACATTTCATTCACTAATCCAAAATCTAATCCATCCCTAGTACCACAATAATTCCAACAACCTATCCATATTATGCCATTGCCCCTCCAAGGGCCATTATCTATTAATGACCCAAGTGCTTCCAAGTCTAAGAATCACTCAATAGAGATATGTCATCAGCCCCTTCCTAAGCACAATAAAATTCATCCAATTCTAATTCAAAGTCAATATAGTCAACTCATATTTGACATTTTTGTTGAATCACCCATCCTTGATGAGTCACCCTTTGATTATCGACACCTCTTTGATGAAGGACCCTTTTTCAATGAAATACCCATATTTGATGAGCCCAATTTTGAAGAGCCCATTATTGAACAATAATCCATTTTTCATCCATTACAAAAAATCCCCCATGTTAAATTTTTTTTATCTCAAAACCTTTATTTCCATGTGAAAATTGAAAATGGTACTTGTGGGAGACATAGCCAATAGGCCATCTTTGTGGCCATTTTTATATAATAATTAGGTTCCACTTTGGAACCAACAAAAATTAGTAATAGTAATTTCATAAGTAAAATCAAAATCAAGTTCCACTTTGAAACAAACATCAGATTTAGCATTGGAAGCATAATCAATGTTAGTCTCAGCATTAGATTCAGATCCACTTGAGTCAGAATCAACTTCAAAATTAGAGTATATTAGTGGATATTATGACATTGGTTACACACTTATGGTAGTTCTATTGGAAGACATCAGTGACCCTTCAAAAAATTTAAAGGAATATTCCTTTGAGATTGACACAAGTTATCCTAGTAGTTTTTATGAGCACTATGCAACCTTTTACCCATCAAACACCTTTACCTATACTATTCACATTAATTGTCCTATCCATTCCTTTGACATATAATTTTCACAAATATTGATTGGGGATAATAAAATCACATATTATTAGCCTTTTTCCATGGTGACATATTAATTATATAATTTATAGGGATCCAAGGCAATAATCAGTTAAAAGACAAGACTCTTAGTGAAACCTTCTTTGAGGCGTTAGGGGAAAATCAAAGTCTAAAATCAAAATCTTCTAATGAAACCTTATTTGAGGTGATAGGGGATAATAAAACTCAAATTTCAACATCCTTTAGTGAAACCTTATTTTAGGCACTAGAGGGAAATCAAAATCAAGAGTACTTGGTTCATGAAAACCTCTTTGAGGAATATAGATAATTATTTCTTCATTCTTTGATGAATACATAACTAAATTCAATATCACAATAATTGATAATCCAAATATCATTCAACTTACAATAACTCTCAAGATTAAAGAGTACAAAAATCTTATGGTCCTCTTGAGAGAATTTTCAATGGTCTTTGACCCCCTAACATTTAAAAACATGTCAAAATTAGAACATCCATAATCAACAATGATGTGTGTGACTATTAATCTTAATTTACCTTGTTCCTTAAATAATTATACATCCATTCACAATCATATCCTTTGTCCAAATCCATATCCCATCATTAACTCAAATACTTTATCTTATTCCTATCCTAATTTACCCTCTCTAGTAACACTCTATTTTATAGAGGTTACAAATACACCTTTAGAGGTTTGGATGAAGCAGTATCAAAAACCAATGAATATCACAATAGCATAAGTATAGTCCACTTCAATAGCATGATCCTAGTAGAGTGGTTATTCAAAGCAGGCATAGGCTAGACATTAAAAGGTTAGCATTATGCATCTCATAATTTTCATTGAGTTGAGATGCTAAAAAAAATAAAAAAATCAAATCAAAATCATTAAAATAGAAATATAAATAATTTTTCTATTGGTGAAAACCATGTTTATGGTGACATGGTTAAGTACCATAATGAAAACCAAGTTTTTGGCATCATACATAAATAATAGTCTACAAGTACCTTACACTTGGGGGCATCCCCATATACAATATTTTATCCTCATTCAAATTGAAATCCCTTACATACCAGCCATTTTGGCCATTCCATCTTATTTTTCCAAGCCCATCCTATCATGCCCATCAGTCTTCCCATATTGACCTTGTTAAAAAGTAGAAGGTATATTGAGACTTGTTTTGGGAAACATTTTGGCCAATTATTTGACTGGTGTTTTTATGACTAGAGGCATTGGTTCCCATGAAACATAGTCTTTGAAAATACCTGGTCCCTTTCATCATCATCCATTATTATTCCACATTATCCTTTTCATTCATCCATTCATTATCATTCCATGTCTTGGTGATAGAATAGGTTTTCCCTTTCTTAGTAACCCCTTGTGAATTTTGTATATACTTATTAAAAAAATCAAAAAATTCAATTATTATAAACCAATAAAAAACATTTAGATAACCAAAAAAAACCTAAAATTTAGAAAAGGCTTAAAATATCCATGAGAGATATAAATCCATAAAATTCTAAACATTTGAAAATTTTTAAAATATCTAAGAGATATATAAAGCCATAAAATTCAAAAACATTTTACTTTTCTTAAATCCAGTAAAAATTCCTTAATCAATCATTGATCTACTCATTTTATCACCCATTGGGATGCGTTTTCCCCCATTAGGATGTATCTTTTCCCCCAATTCACCCTCTTTGGGATAATCCATTCCACTCACAAATTTCATGATCTTTGGGGAAAATCAAAGTGTGTAGCCTATTCTAAGATATCTTATCCCCTTTCTATTCCCTTGCATGCATCTTTGCCCATGGACACTATCCAATTATCATTTTTATTGATCCTTCAAATGTGGATTTTGAATTTATTAATGAGAATATAATTTATGTTCATTTTATTTTTAGGTTTATGTGTGAATGTTTACTTTTTTGTTTTTTTATTGTTGTACTTTGACTCAATTCATATGCATAAATAGGGTGATTCCTTGCACTTGTACTTGAGTCCATATATTGTCATACGATAAAAATTCCATCTTTATTTTTATATATCATGGCATATTTATGTCATTAATCCCTTGGATCGAGGATTAGTCCTTATGAAAATTATAGTTGGGTCATCATGGTATTTTATATCATTATTCATACTATCATGTGCTCCATTAAAAATAAAGTTTTTGAGGCTTATATACAATGTTTCACTATGGTGGAGGTTTATCCCCTTGAAAAATCATCTTTTATCAAATGAAATCATCTTGGTCATCTTTAACCACATCACATCATCTCATCCAATTTTGGGTCATGTCAATGTTCATTAGTCATCAAATAAAGTATTCTATTCTATTCTTCATTTCTCATTTTTAATCATATTTTTATTATTTCTAGGGGAACTACAATGGCCTAAGTTCCACATAGACTATGTAGGTGGTGCTCAGTCATATGAAGTTTTTAAGGTCAACTCAATCACCATTATTCTTCAAATCCAATTTCATTATTCTTCCATAATTATTTTATTCTTATGATCATATTCATAGTTCTATCACTTTATACATTATTATATACCTACTTTTGTTTGTGACTTATTCATGCCTTGAAAATTTGTTATATCATACACACATATGTTTTGTGTTAGCCTATCAAATTTTTGTCATCCATCTCATCTTTAATCTATGTCATAAGTTCAATACTTGAGATATGCCTACCAATCAATCAATAAATCAATTAGTTTGATCAAACCATAAAATTTTATCTACTAGGACCATTAAATCATTCAATCTTTCTTCTAATTCTAAGATTGTAACTTTCACCCTATTTTGGGAAAGCCAAAGTGTGTCTCTTATCTTGGGATGCATCCTTCCAAATTCCTCCTTCTTTGGGGTGAATAATTTTTTTACTTAATTATTGGATATCAAAGCATGAAATGATTATATCACTTGGATTAATGTCATCCATGAGTTAATTTCATTCTTCTTGTCCATTTTTTATTTTTAAATGGCCATCTATCAAAAATAGTTTTTAGCCACACCTGCAAGGGGGCATCATGGGCACACCAAATGTTATTTGGGGCATCTTTGAGAACTCATTTTTAGTAAATTAAATAAGAATAAAAAAACATGTACACATCATTCATTTTTTAGCCACACCCTCAAGGGGGCATCATGGGCACACCAAACGTTATTTGGGGAATCTTTGAGAACTCATTTTTAGTAAATTAAATAAGAATCAACAAAACATGAACACATCATTCCTAAAATATTTTTGAATGAATTTTTCATTATTTGAAAATTCATTGCTTCATCCAGTGTCTCACAACACCCTCTAAAATAGGGGTAAAATGTAGAAACTCCACTTTCATGTCAAATTTACAATCACAATGATTTTTTCAACAAAACATAAATTAGGTCAAACATCACTAAAAGACTTAAATTTATCTATACTTGGCATGATTATTTTTAAATCCATTGGGGCATCCCTGATTTGAGAAATGCACCATATCTAATTATCAACTTCTATTAATTCATCCTTACTCAAATTATGAATTTGTAAGGATGTTTTATATTAATTAGGTCAAATGGTTATTCTAATTTTTAAAGTCAAATCACTTTACATTAGGTTAATTAACCTTTTATAATTAAGCTAATATTTTTTAATGAGAAATTTCATAAATTTTTAAAATTTATTATTTTATATATTCATTAATTAAATTATTCCTATAATCACATGAAAAGTGGATTTAAATATCTGGAATCATGACATGGCATGGAAAGTTGTCAAGTATTAGAATAAATGTAAGAAAACATTAAAAAATGCCAACCCATGACTAATTAGCGTAGAATCAAACCCCAAATGGAATTAAACTTCCAAATTGGACTAAATTCCAACCACAAATCTTGATCTTGATCCTATAGTTGAAATCAGTTTGAAAAGTCTATAAATACAAGACTCATTTGCTATTATAGACAAGCTTTTCTCGAGCAAACTTACTCTATAAAAATTAAATAGAAACTTCAACATTTCTTTTATTCTTCATCAAAATCACAAGTAGTTAGGGGGAGATACCATATACTAAAGTTGTAACATTGAAAAATATCTCATGCATTAAAATCCAAGCTCAACACATATACATCTAGCTTATAAGGTGACATCTATGTGGAAGGTATAATCATCTTTGGTTTGTCTTCCATTTGATATTTTATTGATTCTTAGACCTTTCCCAATTCGAGGACCATGCCTAGGATGTTATGTTGCTTATTTATTTTTATTTTTGATTTTATGACTAGCAATAAATAACCTCTTTTATAATTGTGTGTTTACACATTCTAACTAACTATCCATAATTAACCTTATATTTTATCCATCACCTTCTATTTATTCACCCTTACCCCTCTTTTCACTTTGAGATCACATCCATGTCTTTCATTCCCACATGCCCTATTGAGGGGGCATCTCCCTACCAACCATGCTACTAGGGGCATCCTTGTACACCCATCTTTTTTTTCTACCTTCTTTGAAAACCTATTACTTCCTTTAGTTGCAACACCCTTTCAAAGAGGAGAAAATGTAGGCCTTAATTTTTCCTCCATAATTATATTATTTATGTATCATAAATAACTTGCACTAACGCCACCATGTTAATTAATTAATTATGTGAATAATTAACTGTTAGAGTATGTATTTCTCATGCTTTTTAGTGTATTAGATAGTTATTTCATCCTTTTGTGAATTTTTCCTATGTGAGGATTTATCCTACATTGCTTAGTTAGGCTAGTTATTTGTTTTTCCTTGCCTAATTATGCAAGGGATTTCTTTTTTACTAGCATCTCTTATTTTTAAATAACACTTGATTTGTTTTACTTTCTAATCACTTGTTTGTAGCTTCATTGTGTGATATTTTTGGTGTTATCACTTCTGAATCTTGAGTTGGAATGCTTGTTCACCATTCCTATCATGGTATTAGATATTTGAAGGGTTGCATCCATTTGTTGGTAATTTTCTATTCATATTGAAGAAACTGCATGATCATTTCTAAGAAATCTATTTTTTGGAAAAACTATATTTTTTTACCAAAATGTGATATGTTTTGATCAACGTATCTTTACTTGTAAATAATTTTAGGAAAATATTTTTGATTTATTAGATCCTCTCTCACATATTTTCATAACATCTTATGATTTTAAATTATGATGAGTATTAAGAAAGTTATGGTCATTTTAGGGTACTCCTCTTCTACCATATAAAAATGGCTAGTTTTTTGCTAGCTACTCTTGATCTATGATATATCACATCAAAAAAAAATTAAGTTTTGTGTGCCTTGATATCCTATTTATATATAGTTTTGAAATTTTTAATGCTATTTAGCAATTCAAAAGTTATGACAGTGTTACAACTATTTTTTATTTTTCTTTAGTGGAAAATAGGCTATTTTTTATTTTTTTAGCTATTAAGTGGAATTGTTTTTCCATTAAAGTACACATAGGGGTGTATGGGAGGATTGTTTGAGTATTTGTAAATTTTTTTGGTTCAACTTTGGTTCTAATGAATGGTTATAAGTTTATTTTCTTGTTTGTTTTGGTAACTAAAATTAACTTATAGTGTATTTTTTAATGTTTTGACCCATTTACAAGAATTCGTAAAGCCTGTATCTTTTGAACCGTAACTCATATTTGAGTTTTTTTTTTTTTTTTTTAATGTATGGTTTTAAATTATATATCCATTGGTGTCATCACTTTGTAAAAATTCACTAATTTTATAAAGTATCAAATTTTAGGAAGGGCCTACACTTTTTAGGGGGTTTATTTATTCATTGTCAATATTTGAATCAGGAGTTATTATTTTAGGTAGATCATTATTTCTTCTTCCTAACTTATTCCTTGTATTTAGATAATGGATCCCCTCAAAACCTCAAATTACATCATTTAGAAGATCAAAATGAAGATACACCTTCAGTCGAAATGTATTTAGAGATTGGTACTTGGTGATCTTTCTAACTTCATTGATGAGGAAGATATTTCTTGGATTACATCTATGCAAGATAATGATATATTTTTTATTTGACTCAATGTTTTAGACATCTTACACATTCATATGATGGATGTCATATCACCAAAAAGATCTTGGGATGCTCTTTTAGCCCTATTTGAGAAGGATACTGAGTCATCTAAGCATTTTGCACCTCTTTTACTCCACCTCCTTCTGTTCCACTTCCTTCTCCTCTTATTAGTGAGCATTTATATTTTAAAAATGACATGGATGATGATTCTCCATCTCCTTTTCCTCCTATTAGTGAGGTTTTCTCTTATGATGATGTAGTCTCTCCTCCTACTATAGTTTATTGTGATGACACATTCTTGATGGACATTGTTCTTATTTTTGTTGAGCCACCTATATGGGAAGAATTTCTACCAAAAATGGGACGTCTATTTATAGAACCTTCCTTTGTTTCTATGAAATATGTTGAGCCACCACATATTGTCACTTTAGAGGACTCTATTAGTTCTAGTGAGAGTACACTTATTGATCATTATGATCCACTTTACATGTATATTTTTTTAGAAAATGTTCTATGTATTTCTTTTGATCAATTTATTTTCATGGTATTAAATTTGATTATTGTGCATGATCTTATCAGACATATGCCACAATTTAGATTTGGATGTGACTCAGATATATTTTTATTACTACCTATTTCATTGTTTGTTTTGGAATGGGTAGACTTCTATTACACCACTCATGTTCTTCTTTTGGAAAAAGGAAGAAACATTGTTTGATTTAAATGGATTTTTTTTAGTCTTCTAGCTAAGGATCTCAACATTGACACTGGTCATTTTGAGATTCTTAGCTTGAAGTCCATTTAGACTCAGCAACAAGTTATAGATAACTTCATTAATCCTTTCACATCACATCATTTCCTTGAGTTACATGGCATGCTTGGGGTTTCAAAAGTTGTTCATGGAGGGTGTTCATGAGGACATCTTCCTTCTTCATTTCATGGATACATATTGTACATGAGTACCTTATCAAGCTTAGTTATCGGGACTCATAATGTTTTTTTTGTCTATTGATATCCCCTAGCTTCACTTGAGGGATGGTTTAGAGTATGTATTTCTCATGTTTTCTAGTGTATTAACTAACTATTCCATTCTTTTATGATTTTTTTCTATGTGAGGATTTATCCCACATTGCTTAGTTAAGTGATTTCTTTTTTTTACCTTGCCTAATTATGCAAGGGCTACCTATTATACTAGCATCTCATTCTAAATAATCATTTGAGTTGTCTTGATTTACATCTTATTTGTTTACAACTTCATGTGATGTTTGTTGCTGACTAAATCATTAGATCTTAAATTATTGGAATATTTTTACCATTCCTATCATTAAATAGTTATTAATTATTAATTATTTAATCTATTCCTAATTACATCTCATGGATAATTAACTAATTAATCATTATTAATTAGTTAATTAATTCCTAACTAATTCCATGCACACATAATTAATAAAAATAAATAAATAAATATCCTCACTCATGTCAAATCTATGTCATTGCCCCATGTTGAATACTCATAAAAAATAAATCCTACCCACTTATCAATCCATAAAATCATTTAACTCTTTGATTTATGATTTCACATCTAAAAAATCAACTAAATCAAGTAAATTAAAAATCATTCAAATCAATTTTAAATCAAATCAAAGCATGTAAGCCTTAGATCAAGTGAGTTAATCTCATCCATCCAAACTCAAAGTTTCCAAATAAATCAAGATAATCTCAACCAATAATCCTTCCATCCAAAAATATATAAATTCATCCCTCATCCTTCATTCTCACATATTGAATAAATATTGGAAACATATTAAATACATCTAAATAAAAACTTAAAAAATATTTTTCATCATTAAAATCAAGTAATCATTTTTCATAAGTACATGTTGTTATAATCTTATATAGTCATTTGATCAACTACAATCCATTAAATCATGATAAAATCCATTTAACAAGTAAGATATTCACTTGGTGAGTGTAGGTATTATTTCTCTCTTTCCTTGGTCAATCTCAGGTTGTGTTTGATTTAGAAGTAGGTGCGAGTTTCTTTTATTTATTTAAATATATAAACTACACGTATAGAATATTTATATGAAGTCATGCTAAGCCATTTGTCTAAGTGTCAATTAATTATCATACCATCCTTCAAGCCTTTGGTCACATCCTACTTCAAGTTTGGACTTCATTATCATATCTATTGCTACACTTGTGATAAAATCATTCACATTCATACTTTAAACTTTGTAACATTACTTATTGTATCAAAATAAGGTTAAGAAAATGTGCATAAAATTTCATCTCCACCTAGGGAAGAGGAGGTCTTAGCCCTTTCTCAATATTCCATTTACACTGAAATAAAACCAATGTGGGTATGATTATAGCATGTGGGATGTGTATTTGCAACTCCCTAGAGATTTCTAAATCCATAATGTTTTTTGTTGTGAGTTTGTGGTAAATTAGGTCAAGAGAATGAAGAGTAATACATTTCAAACATTATGCCCATGATTATTGAGAAGCACAAGAACATGAATATATAATATCATGGGGTGAATCTACATAAAAAATTATAGATCCAAAAAAATCATAATACTTATTCAGTGTAGGTAAACATAGTCATTAATTATTTTAGCTTATTTTAATTATGTGAACCTAAATAATTTTAAATAAATAAGACTATTTAGATTATATAATCTATAGCAATAAACTCTAATCTAAATACCAAGGTAGAATATGATTGCACAATTTTACTTACTATAAATAGAAATGACTTAATAAATTTTGGATACTTAGTGTTTTATTATTTTGTGTAGGTTTGAGACTGAATATACATGACATAAGGGATAGAAGTATATTTTGAGTCACTCAGATCAGGATTTGGGTGTCTAGATACCTAGAATAAATTTTAGACTAAAAATACCTAAGCCAAATGTTAGTGTTTATACTCTTTTAGATTCATCTATGTATTATACTCTTTAAAATTCATATATGTGGATTGTACTTATTTATTTCAACACAAGTTGTTGTGCCTACTTATAATCCATCTCTATGTGCTATATTAAGGGCTAGTTGCGTGAACAATACCCAAAAAATGTCTCCTTCTCTTTGAAACCATAAGTCCACTTTAAACACTAGGTTTAGGCCTAAAAAATGGGAATAATAATGGGATTAGATGACCTTAATCACTCCCAAATAAATGGTTGAATGCTACCTATATATCCAATACTCTGAAGATGAAAGTCAAACCACATATTGTTATCCCTACTAGGTGTATGTGTGCAATGGTGCTCCTTTAATGAATGTAAAATATAATCTATATGTCAACACATAATAAATGGAAACTTTGGCTTAGTATAGGTGCTTCAAACTTGGCTAGGGCATGCTCTTTGTGATTTATGGATAAATTGGGAAGTATAGGGTAGTCTATATGAATGTATATAAATATATAGATGTATCCTTAAGGAGTGATTGATCATGAAATATGCTTAGACCTATTGTGTATTTATATGGAAAACTTTGGTTACTTTCTCATGCCATTGACATAAAAAAATGTGCAGGATGACCCATAAAGATGTTTTAATTTTTAAAAATGATTGTTCCTTGGGTCATGGATGAGTCCTTTAAAGGTAGATACCTATGTAATGATAGAAGCATCTAAGTCTAATAGACTTGTCTGAATGACAAGAATACTCATTTGGTAATTTAGGCACAATTTGAGTATAATAATGAATAAGATAGGCATATAATACAAAATTATTGTAGATTACTAATAGAAAATAAATAAAGTTAGATCTAGAGAATCCATGTAGATGTAAGGTGAACACAGGTTAAGATTGACATTTCCAAGTGTCTAATACCATGTTTTAGTATTTATAAATATTTTCCTTTTATTATAGTATAGAAATTAAATATAATGCTAGAGTAAAAGATAAAATATGTACTTGAGTATGTACAACACACATTGTCTTTGGGAGGAGGCTCTAAATATATAACTTTTTCCATGAAAAAAATACAATTAAGATGTAACAATCAATGTCTATAAATGAAAATGAAATCTAAAATGAAATTAAAACTTTTGAAATTTAAAGAGTAAGGAAGGAATACACATGTTCATAGGTGAACTGTGTTTCTATGTATGATGTTATTATAGGTGATGCTTCCTATTGAAACATTTGGAAAAATTTGTTTCTTGCTGAAACATTATGGAATTGGGCTTCCTGATGAATCATTTGGAGATGGGGGTGATCATGCTTTAGTGGATAAATGAACTAAGGCAAGTGTTACGGGTTGGGAAAATTAATACCTCCAGCCTCAGAAGTAGTGCTAGGTTGTTGAGGGTGAAAATGCACTATTCAAATTATGGAAACTCCATATAAAAAATACTTTAAAAACACATCAATTCTATTAACAAGGTGAGAAGATACAACCACTCCATTAAGAATAATTTTTGTTTTTTTGCACAACCTAGTATAAAGATAATAGGGTATTTCTTTTTAGGAATGTTGAGGTGATAAGAATGTAAGGAGTATTTGGCTTGTTGTAATCCTTTGGAAGTCTAATAATACCATTTATAATACTCAATATCCTATTGAACCTAAAGATGAAAGGGGGATCCTATGTTAGTCTTATGAATCAACTGTTATAAATGTACTTATAAATTTGATATGTAACCTTTGATACCATCAATGTGATACTCTTAAGTAAATAAATGTGATAATATGTGGGCATGAAGAATGTACATTCCCCATAATATGGTCCAATTGGTGGAAACATGATATAGAATATTGTGCATCTATATGTCATTTTTTCCAAATCTAAAAAAATTGAAAACCTGTAACTTATGTTACTTTAAAATGTATGCATATGCACCTAAAATCTATTCCAATATGTAAAATTTTGTCCCATAATATAAACCAAACTGATAATTTGAACCAATTTAAACTCTCTAAATGATGTAATTTGTCCCAAAATATGAATTTTCTATTCTTGGAGGCTTGAATATGTATAACCATCCTAATAATATTCTCCATTTTTGATATGAGGGATGTATCATGTGAATTAATCATCTCAAAATAAAAGTGTTAACTACATCATGTTGTGTAAAAACATGTAATCATTAACAAGTATGTGCTAGCATGTGGAGAATATGTCATGATAGTAATGAATGTGTCATCAAAGCATATATAAAACATGTATTATAAGGTATACAAGTGTAATGTCAAGATAGATAAATAAATTAGACATGCAAAAATAATCATCATTGATATAATCAATGAATAATGAACTATGCAATAAGATTTATGATATGAATCATGGAACTACACACAAATGGGGAGGTGTGTGTTATGGATCATGGCACCAAAAAATCATAAAAACAACAATAAATCCTATATTTATCCATTCATAAACATATAATTTAATGGCCATGATGCTCACAATAACACTCAATGTCACACAAGGCAAATGCCACACAAAATGGACAATCAAATTTCACACAAGAAGGTAAGGGGACCAAATAAAGAGTCAAGTAACTAAAAATAAATAAAGTGAAGTCTTAAAATAAGGATAAGGCCCAAAAAAAGAGGCATACAATTATAAACTCAATTAAAAAAAGGAAATAAGATAAGGCAAGGGTCCAAAGAAAGAGGCATACAATAATACCCTCATTAAAACATTGTTATAAACTCAAATAAGAGATACAAAATAATAATTTTTTTCTAGCCTATAGGATATGAAATAGAATAAATTAAGCATAGAATAAGTTTAAATTAGTCTACACTATTGATCTATGTTAAATTCATAACATAGAAAAGTAGCATATCCATGAAATGTAGTAATGTAAAGCATATAACCAAGAACAAGACATGTGTAAGTAATCAATGTATCTCAACATGATAAATGGAAATTTAATAGAAATATATAACTTATAACAATGTAACCTATGGAATGAGATGCCCCTAACATTGGCATGGCCCTTGGTTATTGAAATGTCCTGCATCTGTGCATCTATATATCATGTGCAACATGTATGTCATGCATCTCACTCACATATACCATGAAATATATGTGTGTATAAAAATTATATGTAATCTACAAAACATGTGGTAAATAACATAAATGATTAATGAAAACTAGAAAACATGTCATGCTCAAGTTTTGATTTTGGATTTTTAGAATATTTTACTTTTTTATATTTTTAAAATATTTTACTTATTTAAAAAATTCTAACCAATTATCCCATGAAGTGATGATCATGTTTAGGTTTTTTATGAATCAAAATGGTCACTTATCATGAGTGAGAAATAACATATGTAGATGTATTTGACTGTGAGAAATGATATCATGTTTTAATGTAATTGTTATCTTCAAAATGACTTGTAGGATCCTATGTATGATGAGTAACTTTGGGAATCATATTATCATATGAGATATATTGTATAGTAGGATAAATGTGCATTTTTTTTCATTTTGAAACACATCAAACTATTTTTAATACTATCTTAAGATATGGAGTAGATATTGGTTGTAGTGAGTCTCAAATAAATCTCTGGTGTAATGGGTATTGATGCACTAATCATCTATGAAAGTCAACCACATTCCTCTAAACTATTTTTGTAAAATGAACATGAATAGGTGGAGTAACTAACTACATAGAATTAAATTGAATAGGTGGATTAACTGATTACATGGAATAACATGAATAGATGGAGTAACTAACTTGTTGACATGCATTTTGACACACTACTAATATTGTAAAATCACTTCACATTTTACCTATCTTAAAAGGAGATTCTGGGGAATCTCCTTAAGGTTTTTTTCTATCAGATAACACCATGTTGATCTTTGCTTAGTTGGATGTTGTGATGGTTCTAATTCAAAGGGGATTGTATTGGTGTGAAGCTTAATTTTAATGATTTTCAAGGTACTTGAACAATGTAAAATTTGTGTTTGTTTTTTTCACTAAAATTAAGGTTTCATGAAGTATTTTTTTGAGTATTCAAGTGTACATTCATTCATTCACAACTTGTCATAAAGTATAGGAAACAAACACATTTTATGAACTGCCTAATGGTAAAATCAACTAGATAGGTTTTGACACGAAGTGTGTTTATGAATATTTTTAAAGTGTTCATTCCATGGTTTGAATATTTAACATTTTAATAACACATTGGGGAAATAAAAAGGAATTACAAATATTCATTTGCATTTAAACCCTAGATTTAACCACTGATTTAATAAAAAAGTAAAAGAGAGGGCAAAAGAGGAATAAAAACCCTATGATAATGATTTTGAGTTCATAATCATGAATGAATGAGAACCACAAAAAAGATATTGGAATAATTAGTAAGTACACAATTGAATCCATAATAATTGAAATCTTTTAGGAAAAGTAGATAATGAAAAACCACAAAGTTCACCACTGTATACATTTGCAAATGAAAGCAAGCAATCTATAGTATTATATTAATCAATAATCCATAGTTTTAAAATCATAATTGAACTCCAATAAATTCATTCTCCCAAAAAAATTCTATCATAATGTTAGGGGAGGAGTTGAGGGAGAGAAAAATAAAAACAATGCTAAAAAATAAAAGATTGATTGGCTTTAAGTGTTTCAAAGTGATAAAAAACCAACCCTTTAATAATGGAAGGAACTGAATATATAACAAATGGAGAAACCTATGGGTAAATTCTCCCTCTAAAACCATCACCAACCACCATGAATTCTCCCATATACCTCTTATTCCTTCCATTCTCATCACTTTCTCTCTCCTACAACAAAAAGACCAAAAAACAAGTTAAAGAACACATTTAAAAGCTCATAATAATGTTTAAGGTCAATCAAAATAAAACTTTTCTCAAACCATGGATAACTAGATAAATATAAGGGTACCATTGCATTCATGCTATAACTATATTTTTGATGATGCAAATAGTTTTGAAAATGGACCCTAGACACAAAAGTTATGATGAAAAGATGATCGATGGATCAAAAAAAGCTACAATAGACTTATTCAAACTTTAAGGTCACTTAGGGTTGTAATTCATTGTTAAGGTGCACTTTATCGATATTCGAAAAATAATATTAATTTTTTC
The DNA here is from genome assembly GCA_037957365.1 of Torreya grandis. Classification (NCBI taxonomy): domain Eukaryota; kingdom Viridiplantae; phylum Streptophyta; class Pinopsida; order Cupressales; family Taxaceae; genus Torreya; species Torreya grandis. The sequence goes on along the minus strand of JARHVA010002169.1, from coordinate 211,869 downwards.
TAACCAAATAAAAATTAAAAAATATATTTAACATTAATTATATTATGAAAAATCAATAGATTTTAATTAAATTATCTACAATAGTTGGTTTTGAATAATTTAATTACTTAAAATTAAAAAATTTAAAACTAAATATTAAACAAAAATTAATTAAAATAAACTAAAGTTAACTTAACATATTTTAAAAATCCCATAAGAAAACTTCCTATATAAATTTTGAATGGAAGTTTCAAGGGGACAAACCCCAAAAAACAAAGGAGTTTGAGGGGAAGGGCATTCCCCAACCTAGTCAAGGATGTCTTCCCTAATAATGTCTACAGTCATATTCTAGGGAATTAAAAAATGAAACCCCACTTGAAAAGTTGAAAGCCCCCCACACAACCTAAGCAAGACTTCTAGTCTGATTAGCACTAAATTTCAATAAAAGGCCTACCCAAGACAACTTGAACTTGGAAATCTTGACTAGGTCTTGGGCCTTAACAATTTTGATATTGAAACTATTTTACCTATGTGAAGGCCCGATCAACACTAATAATTTACCAATGAACCCTTCAGACTTAAAAATTCTAGAATTAGGACCAATTTCACCTTAAGGAGTCTAATCAAGACTAGATAATCAAATTCAATCTTAAGAAGACCTAATTATGGAACTAAGTGAGTTTTTCAACCTAGGAAGTGATATTTTACAAGTATAATAAGTAGGGCCAAAATTCATTTCCAAACAAAGTGAAAAACATGAAACTTACTCAAAATAGACCAAAAAACACACTCATTAGGTTTTAGGGGCCAAAAGGGCCTGAAACTCAAAACAACTTGTCAGAGTAACTAAGGGGATCAAAGAAACTAGAAATCCTTGTTAACAAGATCCCACAAGTGGGATAAGTGGCCTAAATATGCTTTTTTGCTCAAAGAGAAAAATATGAAAGTAATTTACATGGGTGAGATAGAGAGGATGGGATAGATTCTAAAGGCCCAATAGGCACATAACTCAAAATGACCCCTAAAGTGGTTATAGGGTGCTGAGAGAGGAAGTAAACAACAATGCCAAGCAAGTAGAAGTTCAACATATCTTTAATTTAGGACCAAGTGTTATATATGAAACTTTACCATTTAGGGTTGGTCATTGTAATGGGACAAGTTTCTAGGTCCCAAAGGGCATGCAAATAAATATGACCCATAGAGTAAGATAAGAGTGCTAAGAGTACTAAGAGAGCTAGGCTTTAAAAACAAATTGGGGGGTCGTACCTCCACTTTTATGCAAATTATAAAATATAAATTTGACTCACACAGACATGGTTTTTAAAATGATGGTAGTTTTAAGTCCTATTTATAAACTCAAATCAAGATAGACCATAAAATCAAGTTGTAGTGTTGAGATTGACATACCATGAATGCATGCAGGAGCAGAGGAAAAGGCCAAAAAAGAGGCTTCCTAATTCTTGGAATAATTAAGACATGTTGTGAAAGTAATAAAAAATGTTGACTCTACTAAAAAATATTCCTAAGTAGTTTAAAATTATAGAAACATGTATATAAACCTATATTCTCTGGTTGAGACTACACATGAAATGTGAATGGATTTGGGAGAGGAGAAGATAGGAGTGGCCAAAAGATCAAATCAAACATTCTCATTGACTAGGTGTGTGCTTGTGAGTTAATTCATCACTTTTCAAAACATACAAATACTAGATACTAGATATCCATTCATCAGGATAGTGAATCATACTTTGAGAATAGTTGAATGGATATTTTTCTACTACTGGACAAGTGTCTTGTAATTAAATTACTTATATATTTTCATAGATAGATTTTAAATTACATATAATAAGAAAATATAAGAGATTACATAATGATAATTGACAACAAAATAGAATATTAGATAATATAGCAAAGCCACTTTGAGGGGGAAACCTCCACAACAATGCACTAATAGAAGAATACTTAACATGATGATTAAAGACTAACCACTACCTCTTATATATATTGTACTTAACCAAGGTTATTATATAGGCTGACCTATCTAAGAACATAGAGAAATGTAACAAGTAAATAAAAAAGGTATGCATGCCACAAGTCGACCACATATATCCCTAAACACACCAATGGTTAAGAGTGTAATAATCCCTTCCTATTCAAAACAACAATGTGGCAACTCTAGATGCTACTACACAAATGCTTCATCCTCCCAAGTGGAATCTTCACATGGTAGATTCTTCCATTTGATCAGGTATTCTGTAATTGCTCTAGAATGTAGTTGCTTGGTGCATCGTTGAAGGATCACCTCAGGATCAATAAAAAATCTACCTTCCTCATCTAATTTTGGTAATTCTATTTGAATGGTAACTTTGTGTCCAATGACTTTCTTCAGGCATGATACATGACATACTAGATGTATGCGAGTGGATGAAGGAAAATCTAACTTGTAGGCCACACTGCCAATTTTTTGCAAGATCTGATAAGGCCCATAATACTTAGGGGATAACTTATTATCCTTTTTTTGTTACTTTAATAACATATATTTGTATGGCTATAAGTGAACAAAGACCCAATCACCAATGTTAAAATGTCTCTCACTTCTATGTTGGTCTCCTTATTGTTTCATGCGATTTTGGGCCATAGATAAATTTTCATGTAAACTTGCAAGGACTGCCTATTGATGGTGAATATGTTATTCAACTACATGAACCTTAGGATGGACCTTCAAGGTTGAACTAATGGATGGAGGGTTTTATCCATATAGTGCCACAAAAGGAGACATTTTTGAAGAACTATGAATAGAAGTATTATACCACCATTCAGTAAGTGGCAGCCAATGAAACAATAGAGATATCCTTCTAGACATTTGTTGACTACCTTATTTTATCCATCAAATTGAGGATGATAGGATTAAATATGATAATTGGGTGCCTAAACATGTAAATAACTCATTCCAAAATTTACTAGTAAAAATGGGATCTCTATAATTGACAATGATCTTAGGGTCCTATGCAGTTTTTGAACTATATTAAGAAAAGTAGAAGCTACTATAATAACAAAAAATGGCTGGGATAATGAAAAAAAATGAGCATAAATATTGAGATGATATACAACAAACATGATAACATTTTGACCATTAGATCTTGGTAACCCTGTAATGAAATCCATGGATACCTCTTCTCAACGCTGGCTAGGGATAGATAAAGGCTATAAAAGGCCTAGAGTTTTGATGGTTTTGCTTTTGTTTTTTTGATAGATCATACATTTATCCATGTATTTTTGGACATTCCCCTTGATACCTTCCCAAAAAAATTATTTCTTGATTTTGTGATAGGTTTTCAAAAATCCTAAATGACCCCCAATTGGAGTTGCATGAAGTTCTTAAAGAATTTTTTGTTTAAGAAGAGAATTCTTACGTAGGTGTAATATATTTTTATACCATAATGTAGTACCTTTCCATGTGTATTTTTCAAATCTACCTAAACCTTGCTAAATATTTTGAATAAAATCATGAGTTTTACTATGGTGTTCCCATTTTCATCATCCTTCCTCAAGCCAATCTACCTAAAAAATGGTTATGGCACATATCAATGCCTCAACTAATTCATTTTTTTGGAAAGTGCATCTACCACCACATTATCCTTGCCTTTTTTGTAGACTATTTAAAAATCATAGCATAACATCTTAGTTACCCATTTATATTATTCTTTAGATGACAGCCTTTGTTCTAAAAAATATTTAAGACTATCATGATCAATTTTTACCTGAAAGTGATGACTTTATCAAATAAGGTCTCCATTATTTGACTGCATGAAAAATGGCCATCATTTCTCTCTCATAAATGGGCTTGTGTTGATTTTTACCCTTGAGTTGATGACTTTCAAATTCAAGTGGTCTACCTTCTTGCATGAATACAACACCCATACCATACCCAGATTCATCACATTCAACCACAAAGTCTTAGAAAAATTAGGGGTGGCCAATACTGGAGCAGTGCACATAGCCAATTTTAATTGTTCAAATGCTTGAGTAGCTACATCAGTCCACTAAAAGGAGTCTTTATTTAAAAAATAGGTAAGTGGGGCTATAATACTACCATAATTTTTGACAAATCTATGATAGTAACCAGTAAGCCCCAAAAATCCTTGAAGTTGCTTGAGTGTCTTAGGAATTGGCCAGTCCACCATTGCTTATATTTTTTTAGGATCCACTTTCACTCCTTCATAAGACACCAAATGACCCAAATATTCAACCTCACTAGCCCCAAAAGTACATTTAGAAGGTTTGGCATACAATTGATTTTGCTTCAAAATAAAGAGTACCTGTTTCACATGTTGCAAATAATCTGTCCAATTTTTACTATAAATGAGGATATCATCAAAGAATACCAAAATAGATTTCCTCAAAAATGGATTAAAAATATTATTCATAAAACTCTAAAAAGTAGATGGTGCATTTGTTAGGCCAAAGGCATAACCAAAAACTTATAATGGCCCTCATGAGTCATGAAAGTGGTTTTGGGTATGTCTTCATCACAGATCCTGATTTGATGATACCCAAAACACAGATCTAACTTGGTAAAATAAAGAGAACCATTTAATTTATCTAGAAAATCATCAGTGATAAGAATTGAAAACTTATATTTGATATTGTACTTGTTGAGTTCTCTATATTCAGGGCACATCCTCCAAGTGTCATCTTTCTTTCTCACCATGACAACTGGTGAAGAGTATTCACTTTGGCTATAGTGAATGATTCCTACATCTAACATCTCTTGTACCATCTTTTCAATTTCACTTTTTTGGGCATAGTGATACTTTTATGGCCTAATTTTGGGTGGTGTACCACCAAGAATAAGTGTGATAACATGATCATGCATATGGCTAGGTGGAAGTCCTTTTGGCATGTCTCCAAAAAAATGGAATGAGCATCAATTATTTGTTGTAGATCAAGAGGTGGAGATGGCTGAGTTGGTTGTACTTCCATAGAAAACAAGTGAGCTATAAATCCCTCAGCACCCTTACATAGAATCTTTGTCATTTGATAGGAGCTAACAATTTGGTGAGATTTAGCCTTTAATCCTCTTAGCTCAAATGTCCTTTCTTGAAAATGAAAACACATGAATAATTCTTGAAAATTCATATCAATAGTACCCAAAGTGGTGAGCCACTGGACTCCCAGACCAATATTAACTCCACCCATCAGAATAGCAAACATAGGAGAATCCAATAGCTAGTCTCCCATGGCCAAATTAATACTATGACATTTTCTTGAATAGTTGATAACACCACCATTTATAATCATAACCTAAAATTATAGAGCTAGATAAATGAAATAGTTCAAATGAGTAGACATCTTATTGTGGATGAAGTTGTGTGTGCTCCCAGAATCAATCATGATAGTAACCTTTTATTTCTTAAGGAAACCCATCACCTTAAGAGTTTGGGGAGTACTAATCCCTGACAGGGCATGACATGAAATAGTAGGCTAAGAGTCTTTAGATTATTCCACAGGAACTTCTACATCTACATCATGTACTTTTGCATCATCTTCATCATCATTGGCACCTTCAATGTAAAATAGCTTCTTTTCAACACAATGAGAGTCTTTTCTCCATTTTTTGTCACAACCATAACACAAACCTTCAGCTCACTTCTCCTCAATTTTTCATTATGTTAATTTGGTGGGCTATGGATATGATGGTGATGGAAAGTTGCAATCATAACTAGTAGTGAATGTTTTCCTTTTGACCATCTCTTTTTCTTCTATCATGTGGGCCTTAGAGATAGCTTCTGATACAAATTTTGGGTTAAAAATTCAAACCTAGTATTGGATTATATCTTTGAGGCCATCCAAATATAGATCCATCAAATTTCTCTCAGTGATATTTTCCACCCATAAAGAGAGATTATGAAATTAATGAATATAATACTTCACAGTTATTATTTACCATAGCTTGGCTAATTGGCTAAAATAGTTCTTAGAAACATTATTTTGATAATGAGATATCAACTCTTCAGTAAAAATAGTCCATGTAATAGGAGCACCATTCTTTTTATTTTGAGCACATAACTAGTGATACCAAATGAATTGCTTAGGTTCCATTTATAGGGACACCACCATCACCCTCTAAGAACTAGGGGTTTGATGCAACTCAAATACTTTCTCAATTTGGGTAATCCAAGTGAGAGGATCCTTACCATCAAACTTACGCATGTCCACTTTTGGCAACATCAATTTCATACCCATATGGAAGTTGTTGAGAGGAGGATTTGAATGCTAAAGTGGAGGGTTGTTAGGCTGAAATTAAGATGTGAAGGTAGCCAATTGCATAGTGATATGATACAATTCATTGTGAACCTCATTAATCTCTCTATGCATTCTTGAAACATCAACTTGGACTACAAAAAATTCATCATGCCTCACCAAGTTTTTTTTGTCCTCTTGAAGCTAAGAAATCATTGAATCTAAAGTTCCAGATTCCATGTCATTGACAGGAGTCTTAAGAGTTTTTGGTGCCCTTTTTCTTCCCCAAGTTGAAGGACCTACCATAAACAAACCCTAGGAGGGTTTTGACCTCAAAAAAAGTGTACTAGGAAATAGTACCATTATGATCACCTTATCAAGATGAATCTAATGATTACCTTTACACACTAGAGTAAAATTTTTGATACCAAAAAAGTGTACCAATATAATATACCATTGTGATCATCTCACCGAGACAAATCCAATGATTGCAAGTGTGCAATGGGAAAAAAAATTCCAAACTTTTTTTTAAAATATTTTTTTTCAAAAAAGTGTTTTAAGCAATACTAAATTGATGGAAAAAATTAATTCTTCCTGGATCGCAAGTTATATTTTTTCACTTTCACTACTTCTAGAAGGCATGCCTCACCAGATCCAAAAAAAATGCCATAAAAAAATTACCTAAGTCAAAGCTCTGATACCACTTGTAATGAAATTACTTAGATATTCACACAAAATGATTTTATATTGCATAGAATAAAAAAATATGAGAGATTACATAGTGATGATTGACAGTAAAACATAATAATGGATGATATAGTAAAGCCACTTCAAGGGGGCAACCTTCACAACAATGCACTAATATCAAAATACTTAACATGATGATTAAAGACTAACCCCTACCTCTTATATATAGTCTATTTAACCAAGGTTATTCCATAGGCCAACCTATCTAAGAACATAGAGAAATGTAACAAGTAAATAAAAGAGTTATGTAAGCCACAAGTCAGCCACACATATCCCAAGACACACCAATGGTTAAGGGTGTAATAGTATATAACTCTAATAGAGTTTCCTTTGATCCCACTCTAGGCCTTGCTCCACTACTAACTAGGGTAGAAAGCCCATGGTGGAGCTACCCAAATCATCTAGAATCAAAGTTTTCTTTAAATTGATCTCTTTATTTACATTTCCTATCTTGATTTATCTTTTCTCTTTCTGTTTTAAAAACTTAATTATGGGTTGGGGACCACTATAGCAAGTAAAAAATAGGACTATAGATTTTTCACCCTATATCTTCACTATAGCAGTTCATCTAGGCAAACCTAAAAACCATTAAGATATGAAAGTTTGTGATTGGCTTCATGAAAATGTCTTTATTGACTAGATAGTTTTACCCAACTCAAATAAATTAAGAACACATACAATATCCCAAACTTTTGAAATGATTAAAAAATAGAATCTATAACCATAAACTGCTCATAGTACTTATGCACCAAAAATGTCACTAGAGCTACCTATGAATAAGGCCTTTGTTATTCATTCTTTTGACCAACAAGGGAACCTATAGGGAAAAACAAGTGGGAAGGACCAAAAATAAATAAAAAATGAGGTTGATCGATAATAAAAATTAGGAAAAATGAGAAAATCAAACTAAACCAACCAACAAAGCAAGAAATAAAATAAAAACAAAGCAGGAAAGGGAAAGCGAAAATATTTATAAGAACTTTCCAGACTAATTCATGTTTGGAAGTAGTGTTTAAAAAATTACCCATTGATATGAAATGGGACATCCTCGCTAGTTAGACACCTTAGGTGGAATGCATTATCTCTCAAGATGTTATAGGGACCCAACCATAGGGAATCAAACTTTCTATATTGTCCCTTTTTCTTATGAGCTTTGTCCCAAAAGAGGACTAGGTCAATGATTTTTTAGGATTTCACCTTAGATCACTTTTCAAACCAACATTTTATGACCTCTTAGTGTTTAATAAAATGCAATAGGGATACATCATGTTTTTTTCTAATTGCATCAGATTAAACAAGTAACCTTCTACCTTATCATCCATTTACAAATAATCTTTCATAAACTATAATATGAGGATTCTCAAGTTGACTGAAAATATGGGATCTTGGCCATAAATCAAATGGTAAGTTTATGTTCCTAGAGATGTTTTAACTCTAGTCCTATCAGACCATAAAGCAAATTTTAACATATTATGCTAGTCCTTAGGGTTCTTTTCAAAAAATTTCTTGATTACATCAATTAGATTCTTATTAGTTGATTATGCTATACAATTACCCTGTGGATAATAAATAGAAGAGGACTTTATGATTACCTAGTTTTCATATGAGCATTCTAAAAATTGAAGAGATGAAAAAGTAGGACCATTGTCACATACCAGAGTAATGGGCATCCCAAAATTGGTAATGATTTATTCCTCAAGGAAGTTGATTACCATGTGCGTTATACTATTATTGCATGTTATAGCTCCAATCCAACATGTACAATAATCAATTGTCATAAGTATGAACTTATGTCCCATTGATGAGTTAGCATTGATGGCACCAATGAAGTCTAAGCCCCACTTTTCAAATCACCAAACCTTAATAATTAGTTGTAGTGGTATGGCAGAGGTATGATATCTATGTATGACAATTTGATAGGTATGGATCCTAATGTGAGTATGTGCATATTTGAATATATGTAGCTCATAATATCCTACCTTAATTAGTTGATGAGTTATTTTACTTCCTGACCCATGACCAGTTCCATATTTTTCATGAAAGTCATTGAGAACTCCAGTTGATTCTTATTTGTTCAAGCATCTTATGCATATGCCTTCATGATTTTTATTATAGAGTATTCATAATTTGATCATGAGATTGTTAATTTCAAGGCATAAATATCTTCTCTATGTTGAATTCAAGTAACCTAGGCATTCATTGTTTAGTAAATAATAGACCACCTCCTGATACCAGTCATCATTAGTGATATCTTGTACTATATATTATTAGTATATGATTTGTAGATCTGCTTTAGTAATGGCCTTACTGAAACCTTGACCTCTTAAAATATTCATCGATTGTAACTCAAGGTTAAACTCTTGGAGAATAGTCTTCCAATTTCCCCTTATTTCACATAGTTAATTTTCCATTAATATAGCTTTAACTGTTGGGTCAAGCACCACTGAAAATACCTTGCTATGGAGGATATAGTGCCTAAAAATTTTTACCACCTTAATCAAAGCAAAGACTTACTTATCTAACATTGAATATCTCAGTTCAATGTTAAAAATTGGAGAACTCATGAATCAGATAGGTTTCTTGTCTTTGAATTCTTCCCTCTATGTTAAATAGTCACACTAGAGTATTTTGAGGTGAATGAGTATATGTATAAGGGATTTTTATACTCAAGATTGAATAACACCAGTGAATTTACAATTAATTTCTTGATTTAAGAAAAAAATTCACTTGTGCTTTAGCTATCTATTTGATCTTTACATCCTTCTTTAACATGTTATTTAATGGATAGACTATCTTTGCAAAGCCAAAGATTAACTTCTTGATGAAAAAGGACTTCAACTATTTTTTCTGCTAGGTAATGGAATTTTTAGTATTTCTTCTACCCTCTTAGGATCTATAAATATGCCCATTTCTAAGATGATGTGGCCAAGCAACTTGCTCTCTGTTACCCCAATAATGCACTTCTTTGGGTTTAACAAAATTTTGTGATCTCTACATCTCTGTAGAGTTGTCCTTGGGTCTTTCATGTGGTATTTTCTATTCTTAGATAATATTATTAAATCATCTATGTATATCACAATGCATTTAACAATGAGATCCTTGAAATCTAAATCTATGACAAATTGATAATCACTTGTTCCCTTTACTAGATGAAGCTCTATAGATAGTGATTATCCTTTTTTGATGCCTTGTTCAAATTATAAAAGTCAACATAGAGCCTTATCTTTCCACTTTTATTTTTGACATGCACCAAATTAGACATCCACATGGAGTGCTTAACAGGTAAAATTATCCTTCCTTGGAGAAATTTTTGTATCTCTTTAAATATCAATGGTTCTAACAATGGATTGGTTGGTCTTTGCCTTTGACAGAATGGTTCGACCTTTGGATTAAGAAGAATGGTATGTGTGAGAATGGATGTATTAAACACTTTTAGGTCATAATAAATTCATGTAATAAAATTCATAATATATTTTAAGTCTTGAACAAGGCCTTATAATGTGCCTACAAGCACATTTTTTGACTTGCTGGCATTACCTAGATTGTAATGTTGGTGCAACATACCTTTGGTGGGGGTTGATTTTTATTTCTCACTCTAGTAGTCCATATCAAACAATAATTATAATGAAACCATGCCCTTATTTATACTCTCATTTTTTAGGTTAATGACCCATTCCTTGTCTAGTTTGAATTCTTCCTTATTATCCTCATCTATGATCTATGATTCAAATACATCACTATTGGTGATGAAGTTGATGATGTGCTTATCATTGTTGAAAACTTGGAATCTCTAAACATTATCAAGGATGAAAGGAGTAGATACTAACTCCATATAGAACCTTCTTAACCTAGAGTCATCTATAGGCTCAAGAGTACTAGAAGTTATAGCTAATGCATCCACCATGTAATTCTTTCTATGTGGTAGAGTCTGAACATTGAATGCATCAAAATCCTCTATCAATTTCCACACTCGACTATGGTACCTATAAAAATTCTTGTCATTACAAGCATAGTGACTTCTCCCTTGATAAACCACTAATTTAGAATCACCAAACACTTTGAGGTTCTTAACTTTCTTCTTTAGTGCAAATAAACAACCATAAACCAGTGCCTCAAACTTAGCTACATTATTCATGCAACTGAATTGTGGGTAAAAAATAACCAAGTATGATTTCCCTCTTAGATTGATAAGTTATATACTAACACCACATCCACTATTGGATTTAGAACCATAAAATTTTAGTATCCACATATGGTTTTCAACTATATACTTTAGATTATGATAAGTTGATGTTGCTAAAACATAGATTTTTTGCTTGGTAGGTACTCCTCTTGCTTTTAAATTGATAGTGATCTTCTATCCAAGTCCTTAGTGGATGATGTGAGTATGGGGATATCTATAATTATCATTTTCTCATCATGGGAGATCACAAACTCCTTAACTTCACTTAGACAACTCCCATTAATCTTTCTAATTTTTTATTCAACCATACCCAATGTTGGCAAAAACTATTGATAACCTTATTTTTCACTTAGACTAGTTGGTTTTACCTCTTTATACACTATGGAAATAGTAGGAAAATAATTTATCTTAAGTGGAAGGAGGAAATCATCCTATCAAGTTGATCTAGTTCCTTAGTTTTTTAACTTTCTTGTATGGACAATACGTTAATGAAAAACTTCTTGTAGGCTTTTGCTTCTTTCTCAAGTGAATACACCTTGAGCTTAGATTCTTTGAATAATATTTCATTTATTTTATTGTATTATGTTGTCATATGAGTCATCTTGAGCTCATGTTAAATATTGATTTGATTAGGTAGACCTCTCCATGAGAGCCACATGTGGGAGAATTCGGTCACCATGTAACCATTTAGCATTCTAAACCAATCCATGCTCAAGAGCATACCATATGCATTAGGTATATCCATTACATGAATATCAATAAACTAATATACCCTTATATTAAAGGCCAACTGCATAGTGATGTGATTTAACTCTCCAACTACCCTAATTTTTGATTTATCCAATTGAACCACTTTCTTATTTGATTTTGTAGGTGTTAGACCCAACTACTATAAGATGGAATAGGGAGTCATGTTTCCAAAATCACTTGAATCTACAAAGAAGTTATGCAAGTTCTTTCCAAAAATATGTATCATTAGTAGGAAAGGAGGTGTTTTAGTTTTCTCCTTGTACAAGGCAATGTGGGCATCAAATGTCCTATTAGTTTATTTTAATTTAATAATAAATAGTTTTATGATCAACATGTATTTCTAATTTGAGATTTCAAGTAAGTTTATTCATATAAAATATAAAAATTGGTAGTCTGAGTGTGTCTTGTGACACCCTATACATAACTCCTTTTTGCATGCTCTTGTGACCCTTCTAGACACCTTTTTCTCATTATTTATCATTCGTAGACTTCTAAACCTTGATTCCAACTCAACCAGACTTTAATTCTTAGGCCAATCCTAGTCCTCTAGGTCCTAAACCTATAGGATAGGAGTGTCATACTTGGACTATAGTACTAAACCCTAGGGTGTCCCATTTTTGGCAATCCTATCCCTTTGTAATTTGAGCCCAAATGATCATTTTCATTTGATTCATATTCTTCATTATGTTATCCTAGCATGAATACATCTAACCCATGACTAATAGTTCCTTATAAAATCCCATCCAAGGCTCATTTTACAAAGGAGGTGACAAATCTTACAAATCAAGCAAGAATTCAAACAAACCACTAAGGCAAATTTCCCTATTCTCTGCATACATCCACCCAACATAGCTACAAACATATTCAAACCCTCATAACAATCCATAACTATCTAAAATAATATCAAATTGGAATTTTTACGTCCATATCACAATATTGCATAAAGCACATTAAGTGGGATAACTACATATGGCTTGATCCCTCTTTAGAGTATTGGTATGTAGGAAGCATGTCTACACAAGGGTGTGGATCACATGTTCAGTGCATCTTACAAAAACTAACCCCCTCCCTTTTTCAAGTGATTCAAATCTCATTATTATCAAGCATGATAGAGAGTTAGGGTTTGGAGATTAAAATATCTCTATAGTGAGTTTCATTGACATTCAACACTCAAGATTTCACAGGTAAAATCACACAGGAATAACACAAAAAACCTAGAGAATTTATGTCTCTATTAGTAGTTTGGACAATAGTGGTAGAAGAGGACAACAACATCAGACCCCAAACTATCTTATTTTTGGTGGTCCTATCTTTTCATCAAACAAAATCTAGATTCTAAATTGTGACACTATCCTAGTCCTACATAGCTAGTTCTAGCCTCTATTTCATCCATCTCAGTCTAGTTCCAAGCTAAGTTATATTTTTCCTTATTTATTACTATTTTTAATAAGGTAAAAAAGACATCTAAATTATAAAAATTAGGACTGTAATTATTTCAATATTATTTACTAATTTATTAATCTAGACCCTTAACTAAAATAGAAATAAAACTCCATTATTCCCAAATAAGTTAAATCATTTGGTGAACCTGACTTACCTCGTTTGTGCACAAAAACCCTAAAAACCCTAGGGAAAATTCTTTGTTGATTTTTCCAATTTTTTTTTATTTTTTCCTACATATTTAAATCAAAATTTCACATTTAATTTTTAAAATTCACCATAGTAATTTTTAAAATAATTTATTTCAAACCCTACCTAAATTTAATAGGTCTCTTTGCTTTTTGAAGTGTCACCTTACATGTTTGTGAACTTCATATCCTTTTTATGCATATTCTAGTTTATTATTTTTAGGACTTTACATTTCCTTTATTCAGTACTTTCCTTTGATCACATTTTTATTATTACAACTTATTGCAAAAAATTCAATCCATCTTCCATTTATTTTCCTACTTTAACAATGGCCCAATATATCAATTTTGATAAAATTGATAAAAGAGACTTCAAGAAATTTTAACTAAACACCCAAATATACAAGATGATATGCTTAAAATACTACAAGAATAACAAAAAAACCAAACAATGGTTAATCCTCTTAAACCAAAATATAATCAATTATAAATGACACTACGAGGGCAACTATGTCTCAACAACCCCCTATAACAGCCCAAGCTTCCTATGAGGTATCACCAATTATGGCTAGTACATATTTATCTCCTGATGTGGCTACCCTTGTGTAAGAGATAAAATCTCTTCAATCCAAGGTGCCTCTAGACCAACACAAGCTTTGGCACATCATATTACTTCTATAGCCTTACCACCAGGTTTTGTTCAATCCAAGCTCACTTTATATGATGGAAATGGTTATCTAGAGACACATTTAAGATGTTTTCATGTAGCATTCTTAGACTATGTGCCAAATGACTGGTTACTAAGCAATTTATATCCATGGAGTTTAAAGGATTATGCTTTATAATGGTTTTATAGTCTACCAAATCAGTTGGTTAATGCATTCAATCCTTTAGCTATCATGTTCCTAGCTCATTTAATCATTAACATAGGTGACAAGGTTTATTATTCCCAATTTTAACAATAAAAACAAAGGTCAAATGAGCATCTCACAAATTGTGTTCTTTGATATAAGACTATCTTGGCTAAAATGACTAGCCTTATGGCCGATCAAGAATTATAGGATCTCTTCAAACATAGTATTCTACCAACTTTACATGAGTTATTAATATTCAAAATATTATCTTCCCTCACTAATTTATGTCATACACTAAAGAAAAGGGAAGTCAAATTAATTTCAATGGGTAAACTCAAGTACACAAGAATATCAGAAACAACAAACAAGAGTAACAATAAAGTCCTATACAAAGTAAAGTTTAATGATAACAAAAGTTAAAATCAACCTATGGTTAATGTAGATTCAGATCCCCCTCAAGATTGGTTTTATCATCACCTCCTTGGTGAGCCTTTACTAATCTACTAGTATCTCAAACTAGATTCTTACATCAGCTATTGGAATGTAATGTCATATCTCTCCCTTCTATTTGAGAAGTTGATACAATAAAGCCTCTTCAACGTGGATATGATCAAAATGAATTTTTTGATTGTCATAGGGCACCAAGACACATAATGAATATATGCATTAGTTTATGACACAAGATACAATACTTGATAGATGACAACCTTATTGATATTGGCACTCTAGTTGAGCCTCTTTAGGTAAAACAAACACAAGACAAGGCTTTAAAAAAAATCAGATCCTTTCCCATAGCATTCTTAATAAGAGATAGGGGACACATTAGGTGTTAACCATGCATATCATACATACCCTCCACTAGCTACATACCAGGCACCTTTAGTTGAGTCACATCCTTTGAGCAACATGATTGGTGTGTATAATTCTAGAGTTCATAGCTAGACCTTTGATCTCCTTTTCAAAGAAAGAGATAGTTGAGGATGATTTGGATTACCATGCACTCTTTATCAAATCTTACATTAATAATCATCCCATTCATAGTGTTCTTATAGACAATAGATCCAATATGAACATGTGTACTATGACATTAATGCAAAATTTGGGATATTCAAAGTAGGATACTACCCTAATGAACATAGTTATTAATTGATTCAGTAGTCATATATAGAGTTCATTGGGTGATATTGTGATTACTCAATAGGTTAATCTAACACATGTGTCCACACCATTTACTATAGTTCCTAGTGTACGATTTTTTGATATGTTACTTGGTCAATTATGGATTTAGAAATTTCATGCAGTACCTTCTACAGTTCATATATGTATGAAATTCATTCACGTTAATCATGTTGTTATAGTTAGTGGAGTTCCATATGAGTTACCACTCCCCACTTTAGAGCCATATATTACTCTACAATTACCAGTTTTAGCTCCTCCACTAGTTATAGTTCTTCCTCTAGTTTAGATTCAACCACAATTGAGGCCTTCCTCACTAGCACAGAGAGTTTATACACTTCCATGAAGGTCTCTTTTAGAGAAACCATAGTTTCAAGACTCTAGATATTTTTTAGCTATAGTATTCACACCCAAGGTAGTATCATTGAGGTCTCATGCCTCTACACATAGAACACATGTTGAGAGATTTTATTCTACTATAAGAAGGGTCCCTAAGATCCCCATAGTTACATCTACTTCTCAGAGTTATATGGGGACCCCATAGTCAGTTATTATTACATAGATTTTAGATAACTTATAACATACACAAATTTTAAAGTCATAGTCTCAGTCCTTCCATCATGCTTCATGATCATGCATGACCCCTCTCCTTGATACATGACACCATGATAGGAAGTCTCTCATGAGACTCATCGATTAGTATTATTTCTTCTCAGCTTACTTGTACATAGCTTCTTTTCAATTTCTTGTAAATAGTTTCCCTATGCTTGATTGTACATAGTTTTTTTCAAAATACCAAAAACATTTCAATTATATGCATTATCCATGCTTTACATTTATACTACCCTACTAAACTTACATTTTTCTATTTTATGCTATTGTCTATAGATTTATCTACATTACCATGCTTCACTTGATCTTCTTTGAGTGTGTGCAGTGACACTGAGATCCTTGATTGCTTCACTTTACCCATTGAGGGGGCATCCTACTTCTACATTTGAGACATACATCGATATATCTACCCATTGGGGGTATCTTCTACATGACTACACCATCTAGGTTATGTCATTCTTACACCACACACTCTAGTTATCATGTTGATGCACATTAATTACTAGCTTACATAGATTATTATAATGACACTCACTAGTATATATAACTTGTGTATTCCTTACCATCCACCTAGTATTGTACTACATGTTTTGCATACTTTCATTTCTTTATTTGACTAGTTAGAAGTGATTGCATTTATATCATTTACATGACTTCCTTTCTTGCTTTACATAGCTAGATGTGATTTCATTTCTCAGTTCTTATTTTATTTCTTATATATGTATTAGGAGATTTGCCAATGTCCTTTGCTTCTATTCTTGTGTGTACCTTAAGACATTTTCCAATGTCCTTTTCTTGTACTCTTCTATATGCTTGTGGCCCTCGTGCCAACCTTTATTATTTTTAATTGTATGTGTATATGGGAATTTTAGCATGCCTTGTATGATTGATTTCTAGTTTGAGTAACATGTGTCCATGTCCCTTATTTTATTGGCCCCTTGGCCACTTTTATGTTCTTCTTGCTTCTTGCTTCTTGCTTCTTGCTTCTTGCTTCTTGCCTTGCGTGCTTATTACTTTTTTGCTTCTCATTGTTTGCAATGCCATGATTCACATCATGCATTATCTTTATTCCTTAGATGCCATGATCGACATCATGATCCATCCCTCCTTAACAAATAAAAACTAAAAAATAACATTTCTAGTTTAATTCAGTATACTACACATGTTATTACATTGTTACATCTATCTAGGCATACCCTTGTTGATCTAATAATCTCTAATAAAAACTATGTTATATCTTGATACATATTTTCAATTATCATTGCTATATCATATATTTAGTAGCATAACACACTTTTAAGCCTCTTTATTTTGAGGGAAGTCATTTTAGGGTCTTCATTTCTACCCTCATAAGAGGGGGAAACAAATAGGGGTTTTGTCATAGGGATTAGAGCCTTCTACTAGTCAAAAATCAATTTTTAGAACAATCAAAACCCAAACCAAGTAGAGCAGACTAGAAAAATAGTGATGAATTAAAAACAATGATAAAAAATAATAAAGGACAAGAGTTCCATACTTGGAATACATCATTAGACAATAAAGTGTCATGTTTTCAATGCTCCTATCCAAACAACAAAAAAACTCAGATTTTCTAGAAATAGATAGAAGGGTTAGTTTAGTTACAATTTTGTCAGCTATAGTATAGTTTAGAATCAATAGTTTTAGTAAAAAATTTCTTAGATAATATAGACATAAGGGGCATCATGCATGACATGATGGATCTCACTTCTAGTTTTAGATTGGGCAATTGGTATAACTTACAAATCAGAATCCATGTTATAGACACTAGTGATTGGGGGCAATGTGCATGGCACATTTGCCTTATTTTATTTTTTAATTTATTACATTACCTATGCATTCTAAATAGTTTTGTGCCTTTTTCCATCTATATGTGGTTAGCATCATTTTGGAGTGGCTTTCATATAAGTCTAGTTCTTAGTTTTAGAGTGGCTTTCATATAAGCCTAGTTCCTAGTTTCAGAGTGGCTTTCAATAAGCCTAATCTCCACCTTTTGGAGTGGCCAAGATTGGCCTAGTTCTTAGCACAAATTAAATTATCCATACTACATTATTAGACTAAAAATCATTCATGATCTTTAAGATCCATCTCATATGACACACATTCATACTTGTATCAGATCATAGATTCACTTAGTGGGCAATGATGGAGCCAAAGGACTATCTCACCTTTATATTTGTAATATACCTACTTATAGGGATGATACAAACATTCCAAACATCAATTAACACATGCATGATCACATAGCTTTACTTAGTGGGAAATGATAGAGCAAAAGGGCTATCCTTTGTATTCTTGAGCCACTCTCAAGGAATTGAGCACTCAACTCCATTCATAATATTAATTTTGTTACAAAACATCCTTAACATCTCTCAACATCACAATAGGTTTTGTATTAGGTCACGTACTTGGTGAGGTGTATTCATTCCTTTGTCTTCATCTCTCTTTTTACCTAGTTTTTGTACATTCTTATTTTAGACATAACATGTCTAGTAAGAACTGATATACTCCTTATTTTCCTTTATAGATTTATTCTTCATGATGTGATATCTCTATACACACTCCACATCACACATATTCATGGGATTCACCCTTATAGGTAAGTTCAGTTACACTTTCTACTTTTGTTTTATCCTAGTATTTTGCATTATTGCATCATTAGAATAAACAGGGGCAATTGTAGTCATATGAAATTTAAAAATTGGTAGTTTTGAGTGTGGATTATGACACCCTATCTATAGGTTCTTTTTACATGCTCTGATGACCCTTCTAGACACCTTTTTTCTCATTAATAGTCATCTATAAACTTCTAAACCTTGATTCTAGCTCAACCAGACTCTATTTCTCAGGCCAATACTAATCCCCCAAGTCTCGAGCCTATAGGATAGGAGTGCCATAACTGGACTATATCACTAGACCCTATGGTGTCCCAATTTTTATACTCATATCCATTTTAAATTTGAGCCCAAACAATCATTTTCATCTGATTCCTATCCTTCATTATGTTGGCCTAGCACAAATACATCTAACCCATGACTAATAATTCCATATAAAATCCCATCCAAAGCTCATTTATAAAAGAGGTGATAAATCTTATTAATCAAGAAATAATACAAACAAACCACTAAATAAAATTTCCCTATTCTTTGCATATAGTCACCCAACACAATTACAAACATATTCAAACCCTCATACCAGTCACTATCTATCGCAAATACTATCAAATTGGTATTTTTGCATCCACATCACATTATTTCACAAATCACATCAAGTGAGAGAACTACATATGGATTGATCCCTCTTTAGAGTATTGGTATTTAGGTAGTGTGTATACACAAGGGGTATGGATCACATGTTAAGTACATCTTACACACACTACCCCCCCCTTTTAAGTGATTAAAATCTATTAGTGTAGGTTTTTATTTTTCCCTATTATTTAATTAGGGAAATTATATATTTATGCATACCCTGAGTTTTCCTACATTAGTGGGATAGGCTAGTTTATGTGGAGATGTGTGTCATAGATGTGTCATAGGTGTCATAAGAATGTCATAAGTAACTCCTTTAACTAGCTATTCTGGGTATGGGAGTTGCTTCTCTATTCTTAGCACCTTGTCACCACCTTTCATGGAGGAGTTACAGTCTATTCTTGGGGTGCTTTGACCACCTTTTGTGGAGGAGTTAATTACGTGCTCTCCTATATGTATTCTTCATTTTTGGCCATCTCAAGTTAATTAAATATTGGGTTTTCTCCTATTTGTCTTGTGTAATTTATCTCCTTGTATAATTTCAAATTGCTTTATCATCTATGTGATGTGCACTAGCTTCATCTCATGTGATCACATCTCCATTGCATTCGCATTATCTAGATTCTAGAAATAACTCTGATATGGTATCAGAGCCAGGTTGGTAATCGTGTGTTTGGTTATGCTATTAGTTTATTTTGAAATCGTGAGGAGTGGAGTTCTCTTTATGTTTTTTTATTTCCAAATCTGATCTAAAATAATTAAAAAAAACTTTCAATATAATTTTAAATTATTTTAGCATCTATGTGATGTGCACTAGCTTCATCTCGTGTGATCACGTCTCCATTGCATTTGCATTATCCAGATTCTGGCAACAACTCCAATAAAATCTTGTTATTATCAAGCATGATGGAGAGTTAGGGTTTGGAGATTAAAATAGCTCTATAATGAGTTATATAAACATTCAACACTCAAGATTTCATACGTAGGCTCATACAAGAATAACACAAAGAAATTAGAAAATTCAAGTCTCCATGAGTAGTTTTGATAGCAGTGGCAAAAGAGGACAATAACATCAGACCCCAAAGTGTCTTATTATTAGTGGTCCTATCCTCTCACCAAAAAAAAGCTAGTTTCTAATTTGTGACATTGTCCCAATCTTGCACAGCCAGTTCTAGCCTCTATTTCATCTATCTTAATCTAGTTCCATGTTAAATTATATTTATCCTTATTTATTACTATTTTTAGAAAGGTAAAAAAGACATCTAAATTATACAAATTAGGATTGTAATTATTGAAATATTATTTATTGATTTATTAATCTAGACCCTTAACTAAAATAGGAATACAACTCCATTATTCCTAAATAAGTTAAATCAATAAGTCAAACATCATGATGTTGGCCTTAGTCTTCTTTAGGTCATCCATAATATTGTATCCATGTTTATTTGGCTCTATGGCTTATCGCCTTGTGGAAGCAAGGAGGTGTTCTTTGGTTGGTATGATGTGTTAGGTCCTATAGGTGGAGGCATATTATTAATCAAGTTATGATCAAGTGGAACTTGAGTGTTGTTCAAAGGAGTAGAGTAAGTCAATAGAGTTTGAGACTTGTTCCTCAACTGGTAGTTGTTTCCACATTGAAATTGCTTAAAAGCGTGGACCTCATCTAGGTTGTCCTATAGTTCATTTTCAATTTCAACTAGAAACTCATAAGTCTCCAAGAAAAGAGTTGTTCCAGGGTTTCCTTCACCTTGGTTAGAGTTATTTTTAGTTGCAAGGACGAGTTCTAAGTTGTCCATCTCCTTTGGGAAGATATTTGAGGCACAAATTAACTCTACATAATTAATTTCAGCATGGTATGATATATTATGTATCATAAACCATATAGTTAGTACTAAATCAACAAGGTTTACTATATTTGAAGCTTTGTTATTTTTATTCTAGTTATTGTTATCCAATGAGCTAGGTACACCTTCATTTTTGGTCTCATATTCCATTGTATTTTGGTGTGTTGGAAGCTGAAATTTATGCTTAGTGGTGGGTTGTTTATGTTTTGATTAGTATTTTGAGGCACTTGTATTTTCAAATTAACCATATAATTAGCTAACCTATAAACCATCTATTGTAAGTTAGCTACTTCTAAGTTAACACCAACATTTGTGGATTTCCCACTTGTGATTGTGGATTAGTCACAGGTACACTACCATTAGAAACATAAGGGTAGTGGGATTTGTTTATTTATGAGTGTTATTAATAGGTGTTTGGTTTTTCAATAATGAAGGGAAAACTTATTTATTACTAGTGGAATAACCTAACTAAGAGTGTTTGGTAGGGAAATAATGTTGTTATATGCTATGGGAATGAATTGTTGGTTGTTTGAGGCAAAACATGATTAGGGGGTGTATAGGGCAGCCCACTAGGCATATAGTTCATCAGTGTTGGATTATATACTAGGTTTGAGATTTCATATAAGACACTTGGAATTGGATTCATCAGTAGTGTATCATGTTAAATACCATGATTGATCATTAGTATCTAATTGTAAGCCCTTGGTTGACCTAGTGATGGTAAAGGACCCATTTCATAACCTTGTGGAACCATTTGCTGCTTGATGTTAACAACCTTATCTTATGCCAAGGATAATGATAAGAGGGATGCCAGGGTTATTATAAGGAATATGGATGTCATTGAGTCAAGATCCCTTAGGTATGTTTTAATGGCAACTAATTATGTTTGAGTATAAGGTCCTTTGAGTCTTTGGTATAACTTGTGTAAGTGTGCATTGAAAATGCTCATAGGTTCATTTGGTTCCCTATAATTAGTCACAAAGTGATGATATATGATGGTTAGATCAATAGGTAGCCTAAAATGATTGATAAAAATGGTTTTAAGAAGATTTCATGAAGTTATGGATCCATTTGGTAAGCCCAAATACTAGACGTAAGTAACCTTTCCCAAAGAGTAAGGGAAGAGGCATCAAAAAACATCCTCATGTTGCACTTGTATTTGGATAAAGGTAGCTTTAAATTCTTGAATGTTCTCTTATTATGATTGAATCTTGTTAGGTGTATATTTTGGACATAACTTATTTATATTCTTTGGTAAATCATGAGTAGGACCTAGAACATTCATAGGGCATCCACCACCACCAAGCCAAGTGGGATTAACTACCATTGGTGGGTTTTGAGGGGCATCAAATGGGTTAATTAAAGGTTTTATAGTATTAAGTGTTCTATTGAGTGAGTGAGTTTATTTTTTTCTTAACTTTATCTTATTCACCCTCGATTTTTGATATTTACTCTGCTCAAAAAGCTCAAAATTAGCCCATATGGATTTTGACCTTATTGATAGTATTCTTATCTCTAGATTATTTTTGAAGATGTGTGAGTGTGGGGAACACTAAAAAATGTTCAAGTTAAAAAATTTCCACTAAAATTTTTGTTTTATGTTTTTGCTTAAGTGGCATCCTCCTTCTAGTGCCAGTTTTGTTGACATGTGTTTTGACATGTTGCCAATGCTCTAGGCTTGCCTCATGAATTAATTATCTTGAAAGGAGATTATATGGAATATCCTTAATACTTTTTATACTAGGTCATGGCACACTGATCTTTGCTTAGTTGGGCATTGTGATGGTTCCAATTCAAGGGGGCTTGTGTTGGTGTGAAACTTTGTTTTAGTGGTATTCAAGGTACTTGAACAGTGTAAAATCTATGTTTTTTGTTTTCATTAAAATTTAGGTTTTGTGCATGGTTTTTGTGAGTATTCAAGTGTGTATTATTTCATTCACAACTTGCCAAAAACTAAAGGAAATAAACATGTTCTATGAACTACCTAATGGTAAAATCAGCCAAGTAGGTTTTGACAAAGTGTGTTTACAACTATTTTTAAAGTGTTCATTCCATGGTTTTAATATTTAACATTTTAATAACACATTGGTGAAATAGAATTCAATCACAAATATTCATTTTCATTACTAGTTACATTCAAACCCTAAATTTAACCATTGATTTAAAAAAATCAAAAGAGGGAAAAAGAGGAATAAAAACCCTGTGATAATGGCAGTGAATTCAAAATTGTAGATGAATGAGCTCCAAAAACAAGCTATTGGAATAATTAACAAGTGAATAATTGAATCCACAAGAAGTGAAATCTTTTAGGAGAAGTAGACAATGAAAAAACCATAGCATTCATCATCATATACATGCACAAATGAAAGCAAACAATCCAAAGTCTTATGTTGATCAATAATCCATCATTTTACAATCATAATCAAACTCCATTACATTCATTCTCCCAATATTTATCTATCATAATGATAGGGGAGGAGTTGAGAGAGAGAAAAACAATAATAATGTTGAAAAACAAAAGATTGATTGGCTCAAGTGTTTTGAAGTGATAAAAAGCCAACCCTTTAACAATAGGAGGAACTAAATTTATAACAAATGGAGAAAGCCATAGGGAAATTTTCCCTCCAAAACCATCACCAACTGCCATGAATTCTCCTAGCTACCTCCTCTCCCTTCCATACTCATCACTTTCTCTCTCCTACAATAAAAGACCAAAAAACAAGTCTAAAAAACACATTTAAAAGCTTAAAATAATGTTTAAGGTCAATCAAAACAAAACATCTCTCAAACCATATATAATTATAAAAAACTAAGGGTACCATTGCATCTATGTTGGACCAAATTTTTGACAACATAAATGATTTTGAAAATGGACCTTGGATGCAAATGTTATAACAAAAAGATGATCGATGGATCAAAAAAGGCCATAATAGACCTATTCAGACTTTAGGGTCACTTAGGGTTATAATTCATTTTTAAGGCTCACTTTATTGATATTCAACAAAAATATTAATTTTTTCTTAAAAAATTAATTTAAAAATATAACATTAATTATAATCTAAAATTTTTAATAAATTTTAATTAAATTCTGTTTAATAGTTAGTTTTAAATAATTTGATTAATTAAAATTAAAATTAAAACTAAATATTAAAAAAATAATAATTAAAATAAACTAAAGTTAACCTAACATAAGTAAAAAACTATATAATGGTTATGTGGGGATGCCCTTACTCCACCTAGACCTAATCAACATATGAAATCCTGATTATTATTATTATTATTATTATTGTTGTTGTTGTTGTTGTTGTCTTTAAATGGCTCAACATTTTGGTAGCAAAGCCAATTTTCAAGTTGGGAGGGGGTCGAAGACCCAATCAGGTCTTAGACTCTTGAAATACTCTATTAGACATGCCAAATGTCATGGGACCAACCTAGCCTACCACCCCATGTGACACTGGAACATCCCCATAGTCTATTTATAATGAAATGCTCTAGTTTTGAGGACTCCATGATTATGATTCACACCCAACACCGACCCAACTTGCCTAAACATATGAGTGTTAATTTTGTAGCATCAATGTGATTTTTTAACTTAGGCCAACATCACACATGCAAATCCAACTTTTCTCTAGTCCCATCCAGACTTGCATAACACAACTCAGCCTTTATCACATTCATGAACCCCAAATCTTGTATTAGACAAGGCTCTACCTTGGTCAGGGAGCTCCATGAGCTCCTTCAATAGTGCCTCATGTAACTATCCTACTTGAGGGAATCCCACCCCTCACATTCTTCCCCACTCAAATTAGAAACACCCTCAATACTGGTATGAATTCTCTTCAAAACATGCATGAGAATGACATCACATGACACAATAAAGTAGTTACTTAGACTCTTTAATCACCATTATTAAATAGGACAAGTTCACCTATCCATAGCTCCTAGGAAACTATCATACTAATAAATACATCACCATACTTATAGAGTATTTGAGCTCACATTCACAATGCCTCCTCTAGTACATGTTTCCAAACCAAATCTTATACCTCCAAAGCTACTCCATGCATCAATCTACCTGGATACTCACTTCAGCTACACTGTAACCCTCCTAGCTACTTACTTTTACTACACTACAACCCTCAACATCCACACCTCACTCAAGCACCTATCTAATTTATTTTTTTCAAAATCAACCTTTTCTATCCCAATAGGAACTTCAAGTCTCACTTGTTTTAACTTACTCACCTCAAGCACATTATGCCTTTTTTGCCTATTTTCAATCATGAGAATACTATCTCTAGTTATATAATTTCAATCTCACATTGTCATGCCTCTGAGTTCTACCAAATGTTCTACATCACACTCTTCATTCCACAGAGTTGAACCTACTTTGGTCTTCTTAGTTACTCACTTTTACTACACAACAACCCTCCTGGCTACTCAATTCATCTAGACTATAATCATCACTGCATACATTTCACTCCATGCCTAACTAAGTTGTGTTTTCTCCAACATCGGCCTCCAAATTCCATCAAACCTCAAGTTATCCCTTTTTTGACTTAAATTATGGCACAAGTGTTTCCATACTCATTTCACAAACATCAGATACTTACATCAGAGTATTCATACATTTGAACCCTCGTATTATGTAGGATCATAATTCCCACTTACTCACAAAATCTCATGATTGTTTCTCTTGAATGCACCAATTGGTGAAGTCCCATACCATCACCTTAAAATGGCCAAGATTCCCATTAAATTACATCATCTTTGATACCAACTATCACAAGCCCAACCTAGCTTTCCACCCCATGTGGCAATATAACATCCCCATAGCCTATTTACAATGAAATGATTTGATTCTAAGGACTCCCATAATATGCCTCACACCCAACACTGACCCAACTCACCTAAACATCTGATTGTTTATTTCACAACATCAATGCAAGTTCCTAACTTAGACCAACATCACACTATAAGTCAAACTCTACTTGAGTCCCATCTAGACTTGTATAGCTCACCTCAGCCTTTGTCACATTTGTGAACCCCAAATATTGCATTGGATATCCATTTGGCTCAACTAGGGAACTCCATGAGCTCCCTAGATAGTGCACTATATAACCTCCTAATTAAAGGAATCCCACCCCTCATACCAAATGCCTCATTAATGTTAGACTTAGGCTTTACGTTGAGTTCTTTACATTATGATTGGCTCTTAGATGGGAAAAATCCCATAGTTCATTGGCTGAGGGTTTCAAGGGGGGAAAATCCTATATAAACATTGAACAAAAGTTTTGAGGGGATAAACCTTGAAAAATAAAGGAGTTAGAGGGGAAGGGTAGTCCTTGACCTAGTTAAGGATGCCTTCCCTAATTACATCTACAATCTCATTCTAGGAAATTAATGAATGATACCCCACTTGAAAACCTAACAACCCCCCACATGACCTAAGTGGGACTTATAGTCCTATTATCACTCAATTTCAATAAAGGTCTACCCAAGACCATCTCAAGCTTGGAAATCTTGACTAGGTCTTGGGCCTTAACATTTTTGGCATTTAAAACATTGTACCATGTGAAGGCTTGATCAATGGTGAGATTTTAATAATGAACCCTTGAGACTATAACATATTATAATTAGGACCACTTTCATCCCAAGGATTTTTATCAAGACTAAATAATCAAATTTGAGCTTAAGAAGACCTAACCAAGGAATTAAGCAAGTTTTTCCCCTTTGGAAACGAGATTTTGCAAGTGTAATAAGTAAGGCCAAAATTAATTTTTGGACAAAGTACAAAACACAAAACCTAATCAATATATCCCAATGAACATGCTAGAGAATGTTTTGTGGGACAAAAGGGCACGTGACTCAAAATGGTTTATCAAAGAAATTCAAGGAGCCCAAAACTTTGGAAACACCTATTAATGAGATCTTACAAGTGGGATAAGTGGCTTAAATATGCATTTTCAACTCAAAGAGAAAAATATGAAACTTATCTGCATGAGAGAGATAGAGAGGATGGGATAGTTTTTGAAGTTATAATAGGCATGAAACTCAAAATGACCTCCTAAAGTAGGTATAGGGAGCTAAGAGAGTGAACAATAATGCCAAGCGAGTAGAAGTATAACACAACTCTACTTCGAGACCAAGTGTTACATATGAAACTTTACCATTTAGGCTTGGTAATCATAATGGGATAGGTTTTATGGGACCAAATGGAATGAAAATAAAGATGACCCCCTAGAATAGGCTAAGATATTTGAGAGATCTAAGAAAGTTAAGCTTCTAATGCAAATTGGGGGGTCATAACTCCTCTTGTACATGAAGTGTAAAATATAAATTTGACTCGCATGGACATGGTATTTTTAATAGTGATGGTTTCAAGTCTTATTTCAACATGAAAATATCTATAGAACACTAAGGTAAGTTTTAGTGTTGATATCAACGGACCATAAGTGCATATGAGAGTAGAGCAAAAGGCCAAAAAAGAGGTTACTTGATTCTTGAAAGAATTAGGTTGTGTTATGCAAACAACAACATAACTATAAAGATAAAACCTAAATAGGTTGAGTAACTAGTTATGGTGGGGGGGTATGGAGGAAGAAATGCCTCTAATTGAATTGGATACTCATGTGAAACACCTAAAACTATTATTAGACAATTTTCATATATATAATTGACATATCTATGTACTGAATATGGTATTGCATGAAACTTATGTATTTAATGGAATATTAAAAACATATCAAATATCCATGTACTCAATAAGACTATAAATAAATAAACCACTACTATGGTGACAACCTTGACTGGTAGCACAATCTGCACAATGAGATTCTATTTCTTTCCACTAAATCCTTTTATTATCATGGTTGTATCCATCAAATCATTATGTGTATATCCAAGTATATGAATATGTGTCATTGTATAAATGTTTTAAATTGAAAAATTATCCACCATGACACTATGTATAGGATATGAATCAATATATGCTAGAATAAATAATTATATACAAGTAAGATCATCATCCAAAATATCATTGTCATCAAATGAAATTATAGGTCACAATGAAGATGTGCTTATAAACATACCAATAATACCATTTAATGGGTGATCATATGTCAAATGAGGAAGATGTCATTTGTATGTCATATGCACCTCAATATTATCCTTAGTTTTTGTTGTTGTATAATTTAGAAATGGATCAAAAATAAGTTTCAACTTTGTGTTCCCATATGGTTGTATAATTTTTAGGTGTTCTAATCTCAATAATGTTGTCATCAATGAGATCCCTAATATTATGTTAAGATAAATCATATGAGGACGTTTAGGTAATTGTGAAAATTTCCTCCTTTATTGATTAAAAAAGACAAACTTATTAATATGTTGTGACATTACATTAATCATTGTTTTTGCCTCATTATTAGTATCATTTATTTTTCCTTGTAACCTAGTTTGATTTGAAATTTTTTAGCTTAATTAGTTTTAGAATAGTCATATAGTTTATCTTATTAAAAGATATGAACTTAACTTATCAATCCTTAACTGTATGGAATAATTCATCAAATGATTTAAATTAACTAAATATAATATACTCGTGGAAAGGGGAAAACAAACTTTGTTTGAAGATATCTTATAACTCATTTTTTCCATAATATTTTTTATCGTATAAATAATTATCTTATACAAAAGCATATACTCACTAATTGGTTCAATGGATCATTACTTGAGATTTTTTATTAGAGCATAAGATAATTTATCACTAATATTGATCGATAAATGTGCTAAAAAATGATCATCCAAAGGGTTGAATGCCTTAATTAATTAGAATGCGAGATCATAAAACCATTTAGAATCAAATTAATTAACACTTCACATAAAAACTTAGTAAAAACAAATTTATTTGAGGCATAATCTAAGCATGTTATGTGAAAGGATTTTAGGTCTTACTATGGATCACCTTTAAATTCATATAATGTAAGTGTTGACTAATTTTACCCTAGATCAAATTAAGTCAAACCCCCTAAATTTTGAAACTTTCTTATGTCCCCTAGGTTTAATATTGTTCACCATGGTCATTAATGAGGTTATTGTTGTGCTGTAGAGCCTATTTCTAAATTTGGGGGTTCAGAGGTGGTAGCCCCCCAAAAAAATTCTAGACCCCTTTTAATGGGAAACCATTTTGGGTTGATTCTACCCATGGTTTTGGTACCCATTATTTTGTAATATCAC
Source organism: Torreya grandis (assembly GCA_037957365.1). Lineage (NCBI taxonomy): Eukaryota > Viridiplantae > Streptophyta > Pinopsida > Cupressales > Taxaceae > Torreya > Torreya grandis. The sequence continues at coordinate 182,355 of JARHVA010002169.1, read as the reverse complement.
TTTGTTGATGTATTATGTATTGATGGATATTTTGTAGGTAATACATTATGAGAACTAGGGTTTGAGAAGGAAAAATAGTGTGTGTGAATTCAAGTGTGAATTCAAGAGGATTTTTTGAGCGCAACTACAAAAATATTTGTGCATTATAATTGTGAGAGGATTGATCTGAGAGTGGTTTGTACTCTCGTGGCTTGTAATAAAATCTGAGCAAGTGTTTCTTATTGTATGTAACCCACATTAAGTAAACCACATTAAATCTAGTCTTCTTGTTATGCATTTTATTTCTATTCTTTTTATATCTCTATTTATATCTATTATTATTACAATTATGTGAAATTATTTCACATCAATTTGTATATTTATTCCTATTAGTCATATAATGTGTTTTAATCTTTTATCATTTTATTTAATTTGTTTCAAGTCATTTTATGACACTTTTGGGTCATTTTTATGATATGTATAGTTTTCCACAAGAGGACAAGTGTGTCAAGAGGTTATCTAACATACCATGTGTTAGATGGTAGTTGTGAAACTAAAAAATGTAGGTTCAACATCAAAGAAAGGAGATCAACTACAATCAAAGTAGTTTTAGTTAGTTGTTAAAATTACATAACCCATATAGCATGTGTGAAGGCTTCTAGAGGGTCTGTTGAGATCACTATAGACCTTTTCCAAGATTAGGAGGCTTTGATAGATCCAAATTTGAGTAAAACAATTTTTCTCTCCTATCACTCTCTTGAGTAGGTCAACAAGTTCAAATGGTTTTCCTTCAGTATAGATTATAGAAGCAGAGTTGGAGTCAATGCATTTGATGGATGAAATTAGTCCTTATGACCTTCTATTTCATGGTCATCATCATAATATTGATTGTCTGCATGGTATGTGATGAGCCCCATAAATGTTCTATTATTGTCTCCATCTATTATACTCATCATGCTTGTTTACCATGCTTTTGAACACTTTTCAATATAGTTTCCTACTTTCATAAACCATGTAACATTATGTTTTCAAACTATTTTTAATAGTTAGAATTATGTATTGAAATTAAATATATGATGGTTTTCTATTTATTTATGATGCTTTTTCTATGAATGTGTTTTGAATATGTTTTGGAGAAATAGGTATATAACACATAGCATCCTACAGCCAATGCATAACCAAAATCATAGATGAATAGATTTTGATTCTCTTCTAATTAACTCATAGAAATGACTCTAACCTCCATTAAGCTTAGTAAGGAAGAGGTTGAAGAATGAACATCATTGTTTGTCCTATAACAAAGTCACAATATTCACATGAAGGACATATTTAATGAAAGGAACCAATTTTAGTTATCCTTATTTGAGTGTATATTAGAATAGAATGCATATATTTTTTTGCATAAAATATTCTCCTCTGTGGTATATAAATGTGTAGTATTAGAGTTGAGAGATATATATAGAAAATAGTATATGTTGAATAGATATTTGTCAAAAGTATATTGTGTTAAGCAATTATGATTATAAATTTTTGTAGTAATTTATTGTTGTAATTTTGATTAATATGAATGAGAAATTATGAGTTCAATTTAGTGTTTTAAAATGGACAATTGAATCTAGAGTTGGAAGGAGGAAGGGTCCCCTTTAGAAGGCTATAGAAACAATCCAACCTATTTGATTAGCTAAGCATGTTATTTGATTTCCTTAAGTATTGTGTGTTTCATTTATGAATTGTTTGAGTTATATTCTTGTTTAAGATTTGTTCAATTAAGCTTCCAAACATAAACATTTATTTTAATTTACTTTATTTTCATTTCAATCATTTCATTTACTACACTTCAACATCTTAGATACAATTAGCAGAATGTTAAATTAAATATAGAGTGTTCACATATAGTGACATCATCCCATCAAGTCTTCATCCCTAGGTTGACATTTAAATGAGATTAAAGGTATAGATCCATGGTTACTCTCCTTATTAATTTTGATCAATAAAAATATATCTGATTATGAATCAGTTGCTAGTCATTTTTGGCACTATTATTGGGGAAGGGTGTCACACACTTGTAATCTTCAATATTGAAAGCAATTATTTCTAGATGTTTATTGTTGTTTTTCCAAAGATTGCTATTTTTCTAGATTAAAGATTTCCTGATTTCATAGTTTAAATTTAATTTTTCCAAGTAGGATAGTGGAAATTTCAAAAAACCCATAGTACTAACCCTGTGTAGGTAGGGTGGGAAAAATGTTTTAAAAAAAGTGGTTGATGTATGCAAAGTGAAGGGGACTATATAGGAAGTTTTTTGCCTAAATCATCAAATGTTTCTAGAAGATCTGAAATACATCCTGAAACAATTAACATGAAGGAATTCCTAAAGATCACTCATAGTTGTTAATAAAAGAGGTTGAGAAAGAAGAATTTTTGGTTGGACTAATATCACAAGCTAGAGGTCTTGAAGAGATTTATAGCCCTGAAAGAGACCCACATGCACTACCTTTGATAATTCCTACCTTATCACCTCATACTTAAGAATATAAAGTTTACTTCCATTTTTTGCCTAAATTTATTTCTAAGGAGGCATTCAAATCTATTCTTTCCCCTAGAAAAAACACCAGGTTGATAAAATATTCCAATTTAGAGATACTCTTTGTCGAGACACTAGCAAAATCTTCTGAAATGTCTACACCGTCCCCATTATATAGGAAGCCATACATTCCCAAGGAAAAATATAAATTCACTATCTTCTACACCTTAAAAAATAAAACAATTGATAAGAATTTTGAGCATTAGGTAGAAACAACATCACATCTACCAACACAGAGCATTCATGGGGGATCACTAAGAAGAAAACACTACTAATGAGTCTGCTACTTTCAAATTTCTTATCCTTAATCTTGATGGAAATGTACCCATGAAGAATATACCTTACTCTACCCTCCCTACCTTTATAATAAAAGTGTCTGAGGATCTAGATACATTTATTTTTGAGTTTGAAATCTTATGTCATAGCTATGATTATAATCAAGATGCTCAAAAACTCAAACTATTTCTAGCAACACTCAAAGATACAACACTTAGATGGTTCATGGGACTTGGAAAGGATGCCATTTCTACTTGGGAAGAAATGAAGGAGAAGTTTTTGATGAAATATCAAGACTATTGTAGGAGAAAAAACTATAGAATATATGACATTTTCTAAAAGACACAAGCTGATGATGAGTCACTGGAAGAGTATATGGAATTTTTTTTGTTCAACTTGAAAAAATATAAGCAAACTATAATGAACAAGAAATAAATCAATCTAATATTCTTGAAAGGAATTAGACATGATTGTTTAGAGGTAATAGATCTAATTTTTGGTGGTGATGTTTCTACACTGCCATTTGATGAACTAAAAAGTCATGTACAAACTAATCCATATCAACCATGAATAAAAGTAGGGGAAAAACCATTCCTACATCATCTATTGTAGGACTATCTAAAGGTAAAGTTAGAAACCTATTCTAGGATATGAAGTAAGACATCATTAGTCACCTAGATACTCAGCTTGATACATTACATACACAGTAGAAGTAAGAAAAAATTGAGAAATCTTTAGCCACCTACTGCCCTGAATGCAGAAAGAAGAAGGTGGATTGCACATGCCATTCCATGAAAGCTTGAGTATCCAGTATCACCAAGTAAAATTCTAAGATAGTATAGCTACATGCCATAAGAGAAGATGAGAACCAAGTTTTTTTTTCATGGCTTAATAGAAACTATGGGTATAAAGACTAGGTATGCCATCAAACTCTATGTTTGCAAATTCTCAATTCTTAAATAATACTCAATACGGTTCTTGGATGAATATAACAAATCCAAATTGGTTCCAAAAAAATATAAGCTACCCTAAAATTAGTTATACATGTAATAGAATGGAAAATAACCTCAACAGGGACAATTCCAAAACCAACAATGGTTTTATCCCTCTAATCTGTGGCAATAACAATGGAGAGGAAATCAAGGCTTTCCTCAACAAATATAACAACCAAAACAACAATCCATAATTCAAAACACTTAACAACCTATTTGAACCACTCAAGTACCCATCCAATCCATCCCCAATGCTACCAATAAATTAGTCCAACTGACACAATCCATTGAAATAATGCAATATCCAACATACACCTTAGATATTAATCAAGTTCAACTTTACTCAGATCATGTTCTTCCACAACCCACCTCACCCATAATCATAGAACACTTTTAACCATATCTAATCTATACTAATCCACAACCACCTATATCCAATCCTAATCTAAGTCCATCAAAAAATCAAAGAGAAATTGGCAATCCTCCTTTTTTGGAGAGATTGAGCATATCACATCCTGAACAAGAGCCTAAATTTGGTATCTTAAGACAACTCAAGAATGTGTGCATCAAAATCCCACTCTTTCAAGTAAAAAAAGATGTTCCTATCTACAATAAAGTTATTCAAGAGCTATGTTTGAAAAAATTGGGAAGAAAGAAAAAGGATCCTAAAACAGTCTAGGTTATTAGCCAATTAACAAATATTATATTAAGAAATATAGTTCCCCCAAAATATTTTGATCTAGGAAGCCCTGTAGTTAATGTTAGCATCCATAACTAACCCATCTCCAATAATTTAATTAACATAGGTACAATCATTAACATGATGACCATGGAGATCATGTAGTAATTAAATCTTACAATTCTCTAACACCTACCATCCTCCAAATGGCTGACAGATCAACTGTTAAGCCTAGAGGAATTATTGAGGACCTTGTTATCACTATGGATTCTTGATAATATCTAGTAGAATTTATTATCCTACAACTAAAGATCAATTTGGGGGGGTTATCCTCTAATCTTTAGTCACCAATAGTTGGCTACCATCGATGACTTTAACGGTTACTGGTCATGAAAAATGCTAATTTTCAATGAAAATGACATCAATAAATTAGTGTTGTATCTACTAGCTCAACCTTCCCTAAATGATGTACCAATACCTTGGATTGATGACCTTAAAAAAGCTATCCCTTTTTAGAATTTCTACATAATTGACTAGAGTCTAGCTCTACAAGCCCAAGAAGAGGACACTATCCTTACTGGTATCCTATAAAATACCTATCGATAGGATCTTGTACCCACCAACCTATTGGAATGTACACCATACCCTCTTCAAAATACCTTTTATGGGTGTTATTTTGCTAAATTTGCAAAAAATATTTGGACATTCCATAAATTAATTCCCCATAAATGCAGTTATTCTCCTTTAATTTCTAATGTAAACACCATGTTTTCTTTAACAAAGAAAGTAGACATCTTCCCAAACAAACCTCTTAACATTAGCACTTCCTTAATACCCCAACAAGAAAGTCAGTTACTTACAATGTTGAGAAGGCACACAACACCATTTTTCTAGGATTACCATGACATGAGAGGAATACCCATAGATTTATGCATGCATCACATTTACATTAAATAAGAATGCAAACCTATTCACCAACCCCAATGATGAATGAATCTTGTAGTCAAAGACATTATCAAAAATTTTAGGTTGTGGAGCTAAAAACTTCACTGATACAAATAGGGGAGGAGGTTGCTGAGTGTCATAGTCACTGGCGTCAGTTAGGGGTCGACAGGAAGGCAACTGACATTAGTAGTATTCGACCGACGTTGGTCATCTCTAGGCAGACAGGGACCAATGTCGGTCGCCTGTGTGGTTCTAAAACTGTCAGTTGCATGAATAGTTTGTTAACGAACCAGTTGTTTGCATGTTGAAAGGCTAATTTTAGCCTTGGAGCTGTGGATCTAATTATTGTAATTAGGTGTCTAATTATTGTTTGCATGAGATCTATATAATAGACTCATGGGCTGTATTATAATTTGTTCTAGTTGAGTTGAGCAAGGTTAGCTCCTTCAGAGGCAAGAGAGCAAGGTGTGTTCCTCCTAGTTCCATAGGGGTGCCGAGTGTGTATGATCAGGTTGGTCTGCAAGTGTGCTAGATCAGGGAGAGGATCCACTGGGGTACTGGTTTGGAGAATCATAAGGACTTGGTGAGACAAGGACAAGGGTTCTTCAGGGTGTAGAGAGATCTACATGGGTAAGTAAGATCAGTTGATTTGCAGGTGTTTGTGTGTGCTTCCTCGGTCCAGATAGTTGGTATCAGAGCTAAGGTTACAGGGAGCAGGTTTGTGTTTGATTATAGGTCACTCTCAGGGGTTTCTGATTGAGTGGGATTATAGCAATGGCAGAATAAATTACACTAAGAATGGAGGAATTGAAAAGCATGAATGGTCAATTACGATGTTATGGAAAGAAAGCGCAGGTAAAGAAATATTGTTGGTTGGTAGAAGATCAACATGAAGGAACTAAAGAAGCAAATGTTGCAGGTGTTGTTGTACAAGATGCTCTGGGATGTTCCTTGGATAAAGTAGAATCTTGGTTTATATATTCTGTTGCCTCTTTCCATGCAGCCCCAAATAGAGGGGTTGGTGAGCCTTGTCAAAGTATTGGCAAAGGGGAAGTGTAGTTGAAATTGCAGGTGGCCAGCACATGGGTGTTGAAGAAGGTCATGTAGGTCCCAGTTTTGAAGATGCAGCTAATTACTTCAAGAAATTTGGGTGATGAGAGATGCACAAGAACTCTCATAGTGGATGCACTTGAATTAGCAGGTGGTAAGAAAGTAGGTACTCTTTATCTACTTGCTTGTATTACTGATTCTTCTTCTATTGCAAGGACGTGGCTTTGTAGGCTTGGTCACATGAGAAAGAAGGAGATGCATGTTCTTAAGAGGAAGTCAGATGTATTTGATAGACTTAAGAATTGGAAAGCCTTGGTGTTTATGGAGGAGATGATGGATAGAGATCAGTGGATGGGGCTGAGTAACTCTGAGCAGGGCAGTTTGGACAGGGTTTTGATCCAAAGAGAGCTCGCGGGTAAAAAGTCATCACTCACAGGTGAACATAGGTACCAACATCAGTTATGGTAAATTGGCATCAAATAGACAAGAACCAACATTGGTCATGTGTAGAAGGCAAAGTCAGTGGTGTCAGGCAGGTGGAGACTGGCGTCGATAGGATAACCGGCATCAGTGACCTAGACAGTCGCATAGAACTGACGTCAGTCAGATGCAGACTGTGCGGTGACCGAGGTCGGTCACTGGAATGGATTTTGGGTAGACAACAAGTTGTCAAGGAGTCTCAAATGCCCATGTAGAGGACTGAAAGGGTAAGTAAGCCTCAAATTTGTTATTCCTCTTCTTTATACTAGTTGCTCACTGTAGAGTAGGAAGGATCTAGGAAACAGTGGGAGCATAGCATGAATAGGATGCAAAACCAAATGGGAGATTTGGTAGGGTTGTCAGCTGGTATAAAAGCACTGAGAGATGAATGGATTCCTTGGTTAAATAATAGAGAGAATGGACACGTGAGATAGAAGGCTAGGTCATATGGTCTTGAGCAATCTGCGGGACAGTGGTACAGGTTTGATAGGTGGATGACAAAGCATGGCTTTAGTCAATGTCAGTGTAATCATTATGTTTGTCTTACCAAGTGGATGATGGTTGCAACATTATCCTATTATTGTATGTGGGTGATATGCTAGCTGAAGGTTCAAACATACAAGATTTTGCTGAGCTAAAGGTAAGGTTAGTTCAGTGGTTTGCCATGAAGGATTTGGGAGCAGTGAAATTCTTTGGCATGAGAGACATGGAAGATCACAGGTTGATTTTGTCTCCAATGGGAGCTGATGTGAATTAGGTGTTGGCAAGGTTCAATATGCAGGATGCAGAATCGGAGCACACCAAAGGCTGGACAGTTCAGTGTCCAAAATCACATGAGGTTTGGTATAAACTTGAGTTTTCCCCAGCAGTGGGAGCTGTCAGAGAGTTAGGAGCCAATTCGGGGAAGTGAGTTCTCAGGTATTTGAGAGGGACCAATAGTAGATATACATGCTATGCAGGGTCAGGACTTCACTACATGGGTTTGTAGGTTCAGATGTGGCAGGTTACTTAGATGACAGGAGGTGCACCACAGGTTGTGTGATGGTTGGTCTTTAGGATTGAGCTTGAAGAGGGATATAAGCTAGGAAACAAATTAGACAGTGTATAGGTATAGGTACAATGCAAATATTTATCTCCAAGTGGGAGATTGTTAGGTTGTGGAGCTAAAAGCTTCACTGATGCAAACAGGGGAAGAGGTTGCTGAGTGTCACAGTCACCAGTGTCAGTCAGGCCAACTGATGTCAGTCAAGGGTCGACAGGAAGGCAACTGACATCAGCAATATTCAGCTGATGTCAGTCATCTCTAGGTAGATAGGGACTGATGTCAGTTGCTTGTGCAGTTTTAGAACTGTCAGTTGCACGAACAGTTTGTTAACGAACTGGTTGTTTGCATGTTGAAAGGCTAATTTTAGCCTTGGAGCTACGGATCTAATTATTGTAATTAGGTGTCTAATTATTATTTGCATGAGATATATATAATAGACTCATGGGCTATATTGTAATTTGTTCTAGTTGAGTTGAGCAAGGTTAGCTCCTTCAGAGGGAAGAGAGCAAGGTGTGTTCCTCCTAGTTCCATAGGGGTGCCGAGTGTGTATGATCAGGTTGGTCTGCAGGTGTGATAGATCAGGTTGGTCTGCAGCTGTGCTAAATTAGGGAGAGGATCCACTGGGGTACTAGTTTGGATAATCATAAGGACTTGGTGAGGCAAGGACAAGGGTTCTTCAGGGTGTAGAGAGATCTACATGGGTAAGTAAGATCAGTTGATTTGTAGTTGTTTGTGTGTGCTTCCTCAATCTTGACAAAAATTGAGTTGCAAAAAATCTTGGATGTAAGATTTATTTATCCTATCTTAGATAGCCAATGGGTCTCTCCCCTAATCATTCTCCCTAAGAAAGGGGGGAAATGACATATTTATGTTGACTACCAAGAGTTGAATTCTAATACCAAGAAGGATCACTTTTCCCTTCCATTTATTGATCAAGTATTGGATATGTTAGTAAGGAAAAACTAATTTTCATTCCTAGATGGCTATAGTGGTTATAATAAAATATGAATTTCTCCATAATACAAAGACAAAAACACTTTTAATTACCCTTGGGGAACTTATGCCTATGTCATCTTGCCATTTTATCTTTGCAATTCCCTAGTTACCTTTCAACGAGCTATGTTGAACATATTTTTTGATCTCTCCCATGACTGTGTTGAAATCTACATGGATGATTTCACCATCTATGGGTATATATTTAAATAAATGCTAACCAACCTAGAGAAAGTTATTTAATGCTACTACGACCATCAATTATCTCTAAGCAATGAAAAATGTTACATACTTATGACTGAAGAGATTATGTTGGGACATCACATATCCCCTACTAGACTTCAAGTTAACCCAACAAAGATAAGTATCATCAAGGATCTACCCATACCAAATAAGCAAAAATATGTTAGTAGTTTTTTAGGACATACTGGTTATTATATTTAATTAATCAAATATTTTATTAAAATTGTCACCCCATTATTTGGATTGCTTATAAAAGATACTGAATTTACATGGACTTATGATTATTAAACTATCTTTTAGCAACTCAAATATCTACTCATAAAAACTCCTATTTTGAGAGGGCCTAACTAGAATAATCTTTTTCACATTCATATAGATGCATTTAACACCACTTTAGGATCTATCCTTGGCCAAAAAGATGAATCTCTAAATATGTAATCTATTTTATAGTAAGAATCTTCAAGGGGTTGAAATTAACTACACTATAATAGAGAAGGAATTTCTGACCATTATTTATGCCATCAACAAATTTTGGCAATACATTATAAGTTAGCAAGTATTCATCCACACTGATCATGCAATAATAAGGTATTTAATGAACAAACCTGTTGTAACATGCAGGATAATTCATTAGTTACTTTTGTTGTAGGTGTTTGATATCACCATTATGGATAGACCAAGTAAGGATAATGTAGTAATAGATATTCTATCTTGGTTAAAAAATGATGAGCACAGTCCTATTGTTGATAATCTTTTCTTAATGAACATTTATTTTCTATAACAATTCAATCTCCTTGGTTTGTAGATATTGCTAATTATCTTGTTGTAGGATCACTACCACAACATTTCTCACTTAGGGATAAATAACACTTGATCCAAAAGAGTAGACATTATTCTTGGATTTTAGGATATCTCTTTATCACTGGACAACACTTAGTTATGAGAAGATGTATCCGAGAAGATGAAGCTTATGACATTCTCATAGCCTACCATTATGAGCCCTATGGGGGTCATTTTGTTGCCAAATAGACTACCATGAAAGTACTCACTCATATATATTATTGGCCTTTTTCTCATAATGATGCCATGATGTACGTCCATAGATGTGATCAATGTTAATGTATGGGAAAGCCACTCACTCTGATGAAATGCCATTATAGCCATAACTAGTTTTGGAGCCATTTAACAAATGGGGACTATATTTTATAAGTCCCATTAATCCTAAATCCAACAAGGAATACATATTAGTGTGAATTTATTATGTCACTAAATGGGTAGAGGTCAAAGACTTAACCCATGTTCAAGATGAGAAGGCAGTTAAGTTTCTCTATGAATAAATCTTCACCTACTATGGAGTACCAAGAGAAATAGTCATAGACTAAGGCCCACAATTCACATCAATCCTCATAGCTACCTTGGTAAAATAATTTGAAATCAAACACAAGAAATCTACCCTTATCATCCTTATTTAAATGGGTAGGTAGAAGTGACAAACTGAGAATTGAAAAATATCCTCACTAAGACTATCAGCTTGCATAGAAAAGATTGGTCAACTCATCTTCTATAAGCAGTTTGGGCTTATAAAATCACTTAGAAAACTATAACTAGTTTCATTCTATATGAACTAGTTTATGGTAAAAAGATTATTCTACCCATTGAGTTTGAACATAAGACATTAAGGAAAACACTTGATTTGGGCTTGGATCTTTCCCAAGCTCAACAAGATAGGATCATGTAGCTGAATGCACTTGATGAACTAAGAAAGGAAGGATTTCATCAAACTGAAATAGTGAAAAGACATGGCATGATAGGAACATCAAGACTAGGAATTTCCAAATAGGAGATTGGGCACTTTTTTTTTTACTCTAAATATAAGGATCATAAAGGAAAGCTACAGTCCAAGTAGCTTGTGCCTTATGAGATCGAACAAGTTTTTGACAATAGAGATATAAAGATCATGACCATTGACTTTATTTAGTTCTAACTACTTTTTAATGGCCATAGGCTCAAACTGTACAAGAAAACATTTTCTAAGGAAACTCTCACTCACCAACTTCTTGAAGAACAACATCCATCTCTTCTTCATGAAGCTAATCAACTTGTTCTTGCAGTTGAAGGGTATTTCTATCAACCCTTCTCTAATATTTTCCAAGAGTAATAAAGCTTTTTGTAGCCAAAAACAAGTCATTTTTAATGGCTTGGTTTAGGTTGAATAAAATCCTACCCTCTATATTCTTATGATTTCAATTGAGTTTGGACAAAAAAAAATTAGAAAATTCAGTAATGAAAACCTTCGGGCATTGCTAACGGATGTTGTCTCAAAAAACTAAGTCACTGGTTGATCGTTATTCATTAAAAAAATGAAAAAGAGAAAAAGAAATAATTTTATAAAAATATTTTTTTTCCCTTATTTTATTTCAAATTTATTCCCTTAGAGTAGAAATATATTTACCTTCTTGCTACAAGATGGAGAACTTATCTCTACAATTGAAAAACTTATTGATGTAGGATAAAAACTTGCTACTGTAGGATAACACTTGTTGCTATAGGAAGCATATCTTACTACAAGATGTATTCCTACATTCAATCCTACATCAAGCATTTTATCCCACTCAAATTCTAGTTTATGCCATAATCGCCACTTCCAATCATCATTTGCATATTTATGAAAGGTATTTCTATAGGTGATACGGTAATTATTGTATATTTATTTCCTATCATATATTTTAAATTTTTATAGAAAATGATGAGACTTAATACTATTAATGTGCCACTATATACTATCATTATCATTCCCACTTACAATCTCCTTCATTGATATGACTATTGACATAACTATTGCTACCACCCCTTACTTTTACCATGAGTGTTTTGTGCATGTCAGCTTCATCCCTCAAGGATAAGTGACATATTAAGTTGGGGGGAGATTTTGCATTAATTCAAAAAGATTATTTTGCCTCCTAAATCCAAAGTCATAAATCATTCTGCCATTACCCAAAACTCTTGTTGCAAGTACCTAGACCTACATCTCACACAATATGGGAGGTGATTTGTTGAAACATGAACCACAAGATATCACCACCTTGACCAACAACCTAGAAATCTTGGACTTGTTCTAGCATATAAGATGGGCATATTATTTCAATAAAATATAGGCCTTGGATGAAGGAATTGTAGAGGAATTTATTGGTACATTACATAATAGCTTGGCCATGGTAAGAGGGATGGAAATCAAGTTGACAAAAACAAACATCAACAAAGTAATGGGGATACCAAGAATAAGGGAGGAATGGCAAGACAAATGTGATGTTGAAGCTGAGAGACAAAAGTTTAATAGAGTAAATAAATGCCTAAAACCCTCAAAGCAGGGCACCATAAGGTTGTCTCTACTAGGAAGATGAGATAAGGATACTGAGTTTATCTCCAAATATTTCATCTATGAAGGAAGGTACTCTATGCTACACAATTTACACTTCAATTTCTTGAATCATTTGTGACATAGAATGGATATAAATATTCACAAATTTTTTCTTCACATGATCACCAAAATGTTAGAGGATTTTCAAAAAGGTAATTCTAAATCTCTCTCCCACCATTGTCTCATCTAGTTACTTGTTCAAGATTGTTTGCAAAGAACTAGACTCAACATCAGTTGGGAGGAATTTATCCAAGTACTAATAAATGAAGAGAGTGATAGAAAAGGAAATGAAATAGAAGAAGAATTGGAGGTTTAAGAACAAATATTAGAAGAAGAAGCCCTCCATGTATAACTATAAGAACCTACAATAGAAAACATTCCTATAGCCACACAAGAACCTATGGAAGATGGTATTCCTATAGTAACATAAGAACCTATAACAAGGATTGAATAAGGAACTCCTAGAGGCAAATAATCTAGAAGGAAGATGAAGAAACTCATTCTCTGGCCTGATTTAGATGAATCTAAGGAGGAACTTCCACCTTCTTCCAAGATTAAGGTAGCCCCTACTCCTCATAGATCTCATAGATTGAGCAGAATTATGAGGACTAAACCTTTTTATATTATTCAAACAAATGAAGAATATGGGGAGTAATAGACTACTAGTAGTAATGAATATTTAGAGATTAAAATAGATAGGGAAAAATATTCTCCAACATTCCATCAGGAAAAAGTAGAAAAAATTGAGTAGAGTCTTGAAGAATTACATCAGGAAGAAAAATAAATTGAACATAGTTTTGAAGAATTAATTATATGAGGAACCATTAAAATAAGTAGAACAAGATTTGCATGAGGAACCCGTATAGGAAGAAGCTGAAAAATTAGAGTAACCTACTGCACAAATCAATTTTTCTACTCTTGAGCAAGCCCTATAAGAAATTAAGAAACTAAGGAAGTAGCTTCAAGATCAATCTGGTAGAGGTCTAGATGCACTTTCTACAGCAGTTTGTTAGTTGCAACCCTCAGTCGAAGATCATCCTACATCCAACATTCCATAACCTTCTGTAGAGGTCAATCAGCAAGAGGAACATAAAGCTACCCTTGAGGTCAGGTATCACTCTTATTTTGTAATATCTTCTAAAATATTAAATTGGATGGATAATCAATTTGAATCTATGAAGTAACTGAGAAAATAAAATATTAAATTGAAAGAGGAAAATAAGTTGAAGAGAGCATCACCAAAATAAAATAGAAAGTTAAGGACATGGCTGGTATAACATAAGAACTCCTTGATTTTAGGCCTCTTACAAAAATTTATTCAGTTTATCTTGAAGAACAATGGCACAAGTTTAGTTTTATGAGAATTTATTATGATATTCCCCATGAATTTATTGATCCCCTTTCCTTATATTCTATTTATAAAGTTCCCAAGAAGAATAAGCATAATTGTGCAAGTTCTACCTATATAATTATGTTATTCTATATGATAGAGAATGGAATCCCAATCTATATGTTAGAGATGTCCAATTTCAAGCATTTTCATCATACTTGTTGAATGAACAGAGAAGAAGAGAAATAGTAGAATACAAGAAAAAGGAAAATGAAATCCAATTAATTATCAAGAGTGAATCAATGGCACTTGACGTTGTATTAGTTGAATGGGATGATATCATGTTGAAAAATGAAGAACTTGGTTTGGTAAGAATTGTGATAAAATTCAATATTTTTATTTAGGATTGAGATCTTTTACTGGTCCTACTACATGAAAATCATGCATTGAATGATGGAATGAGCTCATCTCAGCACTGAGAAATAGATATCCCTTTTCCCCTTTTAATTTAAATGCAACATTTACTAGGACCACAAAATACATTCTTATTTTAGGTGACATAGGATCGCTATTGCTGAACCTAAAGTTCCAACCACCCCTATTCTGGTATCCTTTTCTAAATTAGTAAGACAAAACCCCAATGGATGAAGCTAAAGAAGACAAAATTTGGTAATTATTTGAACAAAGGAACCGATTCTATGCTCACCTTTCCAATGGTGCTATCAATCTTATGGATTTCAGATTTATTTATGAATTGGGAATGAATAAGTATGGTGCTCGAGGTTGAGCAAGATATTAAGTTGGGGGGTCTGATGAGCCCCATAAATATCCTGTTATTGTGTCCATATATTGTACTCATATTGCTTATTTACCATGCTTTTGAAAACTTTTTCTTATAGTTTCCTACTTTCATAAACCATATAACATTATGTTTTCAAACTCTTTTGAATAGTTAGAATTATGTACTAAAATTAAATATATGATGGTTATCTATTGCTTTAGGATGATTTTTATATGAATGTGTTTTGAAAATGTTTGGATAAATAGGTATATAGCATAGATCATCCTACAACAAAAGGAATCTCATTACACAAACCATTCTACAACCAATGCGCGACCAAAATAATGGATGAACATATTTTGATTCTCTGCTAACCAACTACTAGAAATGACTCTCACCTCCATGAAGATCAATAAGGAAGTGGTTGAAGAATTAAACAACCTTGTTTGTCCTATAACAAAGTCATGAGATTCACATGAAGGACGTCTTTAGCAAAAGGAACCAATTTTAATTATCCCAATTTGAGTGTATCTTAAAATAGAATGTATATATTATTTTGAATTAAAAAATATCCTCTACGGTATATAAATATATAGCAGTAGATTTGAGAGATAGATATAGAAAATATATATGTTTAATAGGGATTTTTCAAAATTATATTGTGTTAAACAATTATGATTGTAACGTCATGCAGTAATTCATTGTTGCACTTTTAATTAATATGAGTGAGCAATTTTGAGTTCAATTTATTGTTGTAAAAGGAAGGGTTGAAACTAGATTTGGAAGAAATAAGGGCTCCCTTTGGATGCTTGTAGCAACAATCCAACCTATTTGATTAGATAAACATGTTATTTGATTTCCTTAAGCATTGTGTGTTTCATTTTTGAATTGTGTGAGTTACATTCTTGTTTAAGATTTGTTCAAGGAAGATTCCATGCATAAGCATTTATTAAACTATACTTTATTTTCATTTCAAGCATTTCATTTACTACACTTTAACATATTAGATACAATTTATATAATTTAAAATTAAATATTGAGTGTGCATATACAGTGACATCATCCTATCAAGTCTACGTCCCTGGGATGAAATTTAAATGAGGTAGAAGGTACATATCCATGGTTACTCTCCTTGTTATTTTTTATCAAGATAAGTATATCTAATTGTGAATCAACTGCTACTCAGTATGAACAATCACTAAGACTATCAACACCTCTAAAATTCATGCATAACCCCAATGGCTTTGGTTTTCTCATCTAATTACCTTGGTATATATGAACCAAGTGGTGTGTGAGGACTTGCAGAGGATATCCAACCATTTCATTTGCAATTTAATAGGTGTGGCACATGTGAATATGAAGTAATAGGAAGAATCATCCTTGTACTAAGGGTAACCATCATTCAAGTCTAAAAAATAGTGTTTTTTAGTTATAGAACCTATTCTCATATGGATGGCTTCAGGTCAAAGCTAATATGTTTGTTTTTACAATCATAAAATGTGTTTGATAAATTAATTCATTGAATTTTTAGTCTCAAGAGGATCATTGATGGGATGCAAGGATTATTATACATGATAAATTTAAGTAGCCTTGAAGTAAGCATCTATAGATTTCATGCTCAAACTTGAAAGAGAGATTAAGACATGTCTAAAAGTATTTGAGCCTATCTTGGCATCTCAAACACGTTCATAGATCAAGATAAGATCAATGTGTGAGTGGTGAGATCATTACCAACATCCACACTCGAGTCCAAAGTCTCAGAGTTAAAAAAAAGTTACAAAAAGGAATTGTTACCTTAGCTTCTCTAAAAGGAGACTTTGTTTAATATAGTGCCATCTGTTAGTTAAAGTTGGTAAAGTATAATCAAGCCTAATAGTCCCATTCTTATAGCCTAGATTGAAAAGTAACATTTGAACATAAGAAGATTTGATAGTTTAAGAGAAATTGATGGCAGAATGGGTTTTAAAATCAGTCAGGTTACCATTTGAAACACTCAGTGAAATAAAGTATGAAGAATTCACATGAACCTGTAACATGCAATAGTGACCTATAGTGTGTTCATGAAGTTTGATGATGGCATGATCTCAAGCCAAAAGTAGGCCCATATAGGTGTGAGATGACCTTAGGGACCTCAAGAAGAATCAAAAGAGTTAAATCATACTAATAAAAAAATGAATCAACACCTATAAGAAGCCTTTTGGTTTCCCTATTATGCACATCTATAGTTTACCATAGTCACAGACTAGTCTAATATAATAGAAGATGCAAGTTGGATTATGATTAAAGTTATAAGGGGAAATAGACTGAGTGACTTGAAGATAGAACAAAAAGGAGAGAAGTACAATATGTAGACACATATTGGCACCTACAAGAACCTATTGGTTTCTCCTAAATACACATCTAGGGTTTACCATACTCACAGACCAGTCTAGGCCAATGAAAGGTGAAAGTTTATTTGGTATGCAGAGGTGCAGTATGGAATAAACATGTTGAAATAACTATAATAGTGATGATACCACATTCTCATGATAATATTAGAGGCAAGGAAATAGTACAAGGGTTAATCAAATAGGTTTCTAACTCCATACTCAGTCAAGAAAAAAACCCTACACATAGTCACACCTATAGAAGCTATTTTTGGGATTTTAAAGCTTTGAGACCTATAAAAACATGATAAATAATTAAAAATTGGTGCATAAGATAATTATAAACTAAAATAGGCTCCCATGGTCTTATTTTGGCTATAAAAATAGGGGAAGTTACCTTTATTTTGTCACAAACATGAGGCACTTCATAGTCAATATGTACCTATAGACCATGATTCATTTTATAATAAATGGATGATGGGAGAGCCTTGAAAAACTATGGGAAGATGTATTAGATTGGATATAATATTAATAAGTGATTAAAATTCCCTACAATCACTGTCACCACTTAGAAGTAACTAAATACACAAAAACATAGTTAGGCCTACTAGGCCTTGAACCAGGCATAAGCCCTCATGATTTCTAAATTCACTCTCATGATCATATGATATTTTAGAGTAGTTTTATAGCCTTCATGGGAGAGTTTAAAATCCATGAGAATCATTGGTTTATAAAGAACAACTCAAAAACTAGTCATTTTAGCTTAAATCTATCTCAGGGTACCTAAAATGATTAGAAGGAGCTTGAAAGCCAACTTATCTCACTCATATATATATAGATAATGTGCATGGGACATCAAGTAGATATGTATAGTTGAGGAGGATCTTGAAATTAATCTCAATGGAATTGGTTCTAGAGTTAAACATCTAACTTTTATGAATCATTGTTAACAAGCCAAATGACTTAAAACCCTCTTAATAACTCAATGGAGAAAACATGAATGGAAATTCATCTAGTATGGGTAATTTGACTTGGAAAATGTTTTTTACATGCTTATAAATCTCCCAGGATCCTCACCATCTAGTTATTACATACTCTCACTTGTACAGACATGCTTAATTTAGTGTTTCTTTTAGGATTTGAGGTGTTTTACATGTACAAAAGGAAATTGATGAATGAAGGCCATTTTTTATGGTGTATGGGGAATTTTTATAACTCATAATACATAATTATTATATTAGTTATACCTGTAAATCACTATGCTAGTTGGTCATTGTAGGCAGTCTTGGACAAGATAGTGAGAAGTGAAGTGATTGCCTAAGTTGAAGATGAGAAATGTGTTTTTGAGTTTCATGGATGTATATTTGATATATAAAAGGAAAAATAGGCCATAATTAGTTGTCTAAAAAATATTAATCAAACTTTATTGAACATCTATAGGTCACTTAAGTGACAAGTGTGAAGATCTAGGCCTAAAGGGCTAGTGAACAGTTGCACAGAAGTTAATAATAGGTGTAACAAAGAAGGCTACCATTTGAATGGGTATGATTATTTGAACCAATCATGTTTTCACCTCCTTAGGTTATATGATATGTCTTAATTGATCCTATGTAATTTTTTAATATTAAAGTGGACTCTTCATTGAGAAGGGTAGTTTCAAAGAAAGACATGAAGGGTCTCTATGCCAACTTGAGTAATATGTCATATTTGTGATGGAAACTTGTACAATACAATTTAATAGCCTATTTTCCACTTCATTATCTTGAATTTTAACTAAGTCACAAGTATTAACACTTATCCTTATGATATTTTAGCTCTATTCCTTCTCTCTCCTCTCATAAGCTCTATATATTCATGCCATTTTGGCATTGTAAAGGGATCTACACCTGGTATGGTGAAGCCCTGATGGTTTGAATACTATATTTACCTTTGAATGAATATTTATAATATATTTTTTATTTCATAACTTATTTTCTAATTTTTTGAAGTAGTTCATAGTGGAATGACAAGTGATGATTATCTATCCTTGTGTTTTCTTTACTCTTTCATATTTTGTGCAACTAGTCTTCTCTCTAACAGGTCACATGAAGTGTAGCTAGTGTTTTTATCTATATTTAAGTGTAATTAATAGAATTAGTGTCCATAATTATACCTTTTATTCATTCACCTTGATAATTATAATGCATATCACCTCCATGTTTGAAATACTTATGTTAGAGCAATCTAGGATGTTGAAGCTAATCTTGTGAGTCACATTTCATAGTGCATGTATATGGTATTCTAGTGGAGATAAATTTGGTGTATCACCTCATTATAATAGGTTAATTTTGTGTTCCTTATATCCCTTTTCATCTAAGCAATCAAGTATTATAAGTGATAGTCTATCAATGACATATCTAGGGAACTAGCCCTTTAAATCTAGAGGTTTACCTCTGCTATATGCAACCCAAAAGCCTAGAGGTAATCCAATGTTTCACTCAATTTGGATAAGGCTTGAACAACCACTCTAAGGGTTAAAAATTGAGTGACAATAGTAAGATAAATATCTATGAAACCCATATGTAAGGGATAATATAAAATACCTTGAGCTAATGGATTATGAAATAAAGCATTATAATTAGTCAAATGACTTGATTTAGAAGAACCTTTATCGAATTGTAACACCTTAGCCTGATGAGTTGTAATAGTCTACTCGAGGGATCTTGTAGTAGGTGAAGATGATTGTGCAACCAAAAAATGATAATAATATATATTATAAGGTTGCATGTTCATTTAATTTTGGGTTCACCAATATGGTTTACCTTATTTTGATTATGTGAACCTAAAAAAGTATAAAATGTTAGGACTATTCATATTGTATAAAGTATAAAAATAAACACTAATATCAATGCCAATGTAGAATATGATGGCACAATTATCCTTCTTATAAAAATAAATGACCAAAAGTATTTTCTATACTCAACACTTTAATTTTTGTATAGGTGTAAGATTGAATGCAGTTATAAAAGGGATAGAAGTAGATCACAAATTGCTCAAATTATGAATTGGGTATTTAAATACACCTACAAAAATCTATGAATTTATAGGCACCTAAACTATAAGTTAGTGTTTGTCCTCTACTAGATTCATCTGTGTAGATTAATCCTTTCTATTTTAGTGTATGTTTTTATGCCTACTTGTAAACTATCTATATGTGTGATATCAAGGTCTAGTTGTGTGCAATATTTAAAAACATGTATCCTTATATTTTAAACCCTAGGTACACTTTCAACACTAGGTTTATGATTTAAAATGGAAAGAATGGTGGGTGAGTTGACCTCAACCAATCCTTAATAAATATTTGAGTGTTTCCTGCACATATAATACTCCAAAGATAAAATGTAAATAACATGTAGTTCTCCATGTTAGGTGTATGTGTGAAATGGTGCTACTTTAATTAATGCAACCTATAATATAACTTTTTATACTTGAAAATGGTAACGTTGGCTTAGCTTAAATGCTTAAAAAATTTCTACGGCATGCTCCTTATGACTAATGGCTGAATTTTGAAGTATAAAGTAGTCCCTTTGAATGTGTCTAAGTGTATATATGTATCCTTGAGGAGTGATAGATCATGAAATAGGCTTAAAACTAAGTGTATTTATATGGGACTCTTTGAGTAATTTCTCATGCCACCAACATAAAATATTTATGGTCAAACACATAAATATGAATTTAATTTTAAAAATAACCATTGTTGGGCACATGGATGAGTCTAACAGAGTTAGACACCTACATAATTTTATAGGTGTCTGAGTTTTTAAACTTGTTTGAAAGTCAAGAATATTGATCTAATTATCTAGGGAAAGTTAATTAATATAATAAATAGGTTAAGCACAAACTAGGGAATTAGTGTCAGTAACTAATATCAAATCAGGAAGGTTAGACCCATAATTTTCATGTAGATGTTAGATAAGGGTGTGGAAGATCCATATATGTATGCATAAGTAATATGAGATGAAGGTAGTTTAATATTGACATTTCCAAGTGTCTAATACTATATTTTAATGTCTAAATCATATGCAAATAAGTGTCACTAATTCTTACCTAAACAAATCATCTGTCACAAGGCAAGCATCATTTTCTATTTTTTCATAGTCAAAATCTCAAATTTCACACCTAGGTTGATACAAATATACATAGTGCAAAACCACTTCCACAAGTCAAAATTGATCATCAAGTGTGAATGTTTTATTGATTTTTATTTTAATATTTTCCATTTCTTGTTTTAAATATTTTAATTATGATTGTTTTTTTAAGCCACTATGATAGATTTGAATTATTATTAGAAATTTTTAAATGGTATATATCATTAGTCATCTTATTTTATTAATTTTTCTTAATCAAATCATGTTAAATACACTAAAAAATAAAACAAAATAGTGAACCCTTGTGTTCTTTAATTTTTCATACCTTCTAGAGTTTCCTCCTTAAAGTTTTGTGGTTATTTTTTTATTTTTAGATCTGCATATTTATTTAAAAAAATTAATCAAACCTAGCTTATATTCACATGTTTTAACTTAAAAATTACATCCACCTTTAAAATTTTGTGCACACACCTTTGCTCCTTGAGAAAACATATATTTTGAGGTTTCCTAGGGATTGATCCTATTATTTCAAATCTTATTTTTAGAATTGTATTTTTCTTATGCTCATTACATTGACCATGACTACTATTAGTGGTGTTCATCCTTCTATGATTGATGTTGGCGCTAAGGGCCAATCTCTTACTAATATATTACCTGTTATTCATTCTTAAAAATTTTATAGTGACAATGATTCCTATGATTATCCAAATATTTATAAATAAGTTGATCAATATAAAGTTTCAACCATTGTTAGCTTTAGAGATGTGATTATGATAAACCATGGAAGTGCAGAATGTTTATTACATAAATTAAAAGTTTCACAACAAAAGGTTATAATTAAGGATGTTTTGGCTTATAAACCTACTATAGATCGATTGAATAGGTATAATATATCATCATAAGGCCGTGAGGCTAGTGTTTTTCATGATACTAATCTTCATATGCCTCCACCTAATGCTACCACACCTACTTAGGTTAATGATTATAATCCTATGCTAAATATTTTATGGTTCCTCCTAGTAATCTGATGACCAATGTCCTCTTAAAAACACATCCATATATTCAATATATTTGTCTTGGACTTATTTATAATACTAATCATGCCTCTTATGCACCTAATTCTAATCATAAAAGGGTGCCTATTACTAAACATACATATATCAATTATAGTCATACACTATGTTTTGCACTATTGATCTAGTAATAAAATAAAACAAAAATAACATGATTCAAATTCTAAATTCATATCAATTATAAATAAAACCTAGCCATGTGGTTTCCTCTTATGACATATTACATAACATTTTGTTCTAGAAGTGCTTGTTCACCCATTGCCTCCTTCATTTTAAATGCTTAATTTCAAATCATTTGATGGCAACAGGGATCCATCACAACACATCAAAATTTTATTTGAATTTCATATTGGTTCTCAAGATGATGAAATAATTATGACCAAGTTATTTGATACGAGTATTAATAGATCTACCAATGAATAGTTCTACTCCATTCTTGTTGGCTAGTGCATAGATTACATGATTTACTTTATCTCTAGTTAGCACATTTTTTGATAGATATTAGTCAAAAGGTCATATTATTTCAAATTTATCAAATAAAACAAGGACCTAATAAATGCATTTCTAACATTGAGATTATATTTTAGACCATGCTTACAAATAATGTCATATCAACTCTTCTATAAAAAGATCCAAAGTATACTCTCAAATAGTTTACTCAAACCACTCAAAGAAAACAAAAATATTTTTAATATCAAATATTCTTTTGATTCAATTTATCATGTGCTACCCAACATTGAGGTTAAATTTATGGATGAAAATATGTTAAAGTATAATTTATTCTAAATCTAATCCATCCATATATAAAAGAAATAAAAATTTCAAACCTAAGACTAATGACGTGCCTAATTTCCAAGATAAGAATGAGGAAAAGACAACTAACATAGTTTAAAATTAAAGAGACATGAAATTACCAGATATTATATTTATTGCCTAGGTCATAAAATAACATTGAGATATGTCACATCTTGTCCCACTCTACAAAAACTTCTTAAGTATTAATAGTGGATTATGAAACTAATGATTTGTAGTTATGATTTTTATGTCTTATTTGGGTATGTATGTTGCATTATTCACAGTCATATTATTTTTTCATGATTAGTTATTATGTTGGATAAAATTTGCATATGTTTACACTATGTTCCATGATCATGTTAACTATGATTTCATTTATAGATGATTTACATTACAATAATTTATTGATATATATATATACATATATATATATATATATATATTATTGTTATAACCTCAGACTAACTACCCATTTATTTGATTGAGGTGGTTAAAAGACTATATAGACTTCATAGCCAATATAGAGGGAGAGTATAATTAGAGAGGAGGGGTGAAAATACCAGCATTGTGGATTGAGATAAATTAGCCAAACCCACTCACACCACATTCTAATTTTCTTGAGTGAAATGCATGTTAATCATTATTATACTTAAATGATAAATATTACTTGCATTGTTTTCCCTTACAATATATCAAACATGTTTTCATTAGATGGGTACATCAATTGTCATGATTTGCATAGTATGTGAAGTTTATGATTTGATTGGTTGTGTTTCTTAAAATATTTATGGGAACTAAAACTATATTGTGTTAAATTTGAATGCATTCTAGTTGGTATAATCATGAGTGTCACTAATCTTATTTGATTGTTTATTTATTATCCCTTTTTGGTGACATAATAAGGATTCAAAAAGAGGGTAAGAGTACCCCAAATAAAATTAATTAAAAATTAAATTTGTGACTTCAGATTTTATTTGATCATTAATTATTGGAAAATAGCACAAAGTTTAAAGGAAAAATGAATTAGGGTTTTTTGTTTGTTATTATGATTTGTGGGTTGAATTCATCATTTGTGGATTTAAAGGGTTTAATGTTGCTTCCATGACCAATACAGAGATTTTGACTATAATTTAATGGCCAAATAATGTAAAAGGGAATGATGAATTTGAGTTATGTGATGGTGAACTCATAGAGTTATATGCGAGTTACTAGGTCATGCAAGAGCAAGCATAGATTTTAACAAAATAATAAGAAGATAAAAAGGTAAATAAAATGGGAAGGATGGTTGAAGAGAGATATGAGCTTGATATGAAGAAAAGAGGAGATTATATTTCACACATTTAGAAGGTACCCATTATAGAATCAAGTCAGTTAAACTTGAACTTGTAATTTTGTTTATTATCTACATACTTAGATTTACAAAATAAATAATATTCTTTGATATGGGTTTAGTATATTTCGTAAAAATGAGTGAAATGAAATAATGCTATTGTTTTGGAACTAGGGTATTAAGTTTATAGACCTATTCCATCCCTATGCCCATAAAATTAATGTTGAATTTGTTAATGATGAAAACTAATTTTTTTGTCAAAATTTTTTACTTTAAACCCTAGGTTTCATGTCTATAAGCATGGGGATGGAAATAGATTCCATCCATAGGCATTTAGAGGTGAGGCCAAGCATATTAGTATGAAAAATGGGTATTGTAGAATAAATAAACCTAAAATATTATTGGCTACATGATCATTGTTTAGTATAAGAGGAAAAACCATGTGTCTTTTTCATTGTTATAAACTTGTAGTATTTGGTGAACCCAATTATCAAATAAAACTTATATGTATGGATATTGAGCATATATGTGTCTCACTTTATAACTAAAATCATTTGAATTCTTGACAAACTTTACGTATAGATGAGCTAGAATATAAATAGATAACAATTGAGTCTTGTTTTAGGCAATGTTGGGGTGAGCTCCATTTTGGATTAAAAAATTGATATTACATAAGTTTGAGCATGAAAAATTTTACTTATATCATATACTTATTGATAAATCCACTCATAAGTTGGGCATTTATATTATAACTAGTCTATGTTCTTTTATTTGGAGATAATTTTTACACCTATCTGGGTTTTTGGGAGGTTTTAGAAGGGTGATAAAAATATATTATTTTTTTATGATATATGTTATGGTAAGACATATTTACTCAAATATATATGTATGTATTTAAAAAATACTAACCTATAACTATATCCTATTAGTTGACTGGACTTGAGTTGGGAAAATTGAGTTAAACACAAAATGTAATTAATAAAATTGATATATACAACTTTACTTACGCATGCATGCACGCGCACACACACACAAACACACACACACACACACACACACACACACACACACACACACACACACACACACACACACACACACACACACACACACACACACACACACACACACACACGATGAATTTTAGACATGTTTATAGATTTTTGGTTAAGTAAAATTGTGAAGGTATAATATATATAGATTTTTAGATGTTATAAATATTTAAAATGCTTTTTAGAAGCTAATAACTAGCTAGATTGAATAGTATTTAACATGGCTCGAAGTTATACTCATATGTGTTAGCTAAAATATGATATTTTTATCATGTAATAGAACTTGATGAAATTGTGTAAGGTATATAGGAGATTTTGGGGAACTATTTCATAAAATATTATGAAGAAATATAATCTATTTAGAATGGTCCCTATATATATTAATTACCAACATGATAGTTCTATTAAATAAACTTATATAGGCTATGCATGTTTATTAATTTATATATGAGACTTTCTTGTAAAAAGGAAATGAGGTAACAAGTTTGGAATAGATAAAGTGTCAATGAAGTATGAAATAAGCTTAGGACACATTATAAATGTTTTATGAGCTACTTTGAGGTTTTGATGGGCTTATATTATTGAATGGATTTCTATCAACTAATATAGAAATGACTTGTGCTTGAGAGATGTGATGAGAAGGGAATTAATATATTTGTATTCTTGTTCTAAGATCTTGTACTTTTTTTTTGAATATAGTTCATTTGACAAACTATACATAACACTTTTGTGATTAAGTGAATGAAAATAATGAGATTTTTAATTTATGATTGCATGTACCTTATATTATTATTTAAATCGAATGAATGATATAATTTTTATTTATTCTAATTGAATTTATATGTGAAAATTTACTAGACTTATTTGATGGATAACAACTGATAGATATATGAGGGTTCCATTATACAAATCATATAGTCCTTTGATATCATCTGATAGTTATGATTATGTAGCAAAGAGTTTTCATGTGAGTGGAATTGACTCAGATATTTAGATATTATTTCTATGACAAAAACTTTGGTCAAAGTAATGTTATAACTAAGACATTTTCATTACACTATACTTTCTAGTTTGTGTGTCTATGTTGATGTCATATGAGATATAGGATTAGTTTCTATGGTCTATGTGACTAATGTATGTATTAGTGGTTGTACACACATAGGTTTTAGTTTTTTTCTTGATATACACACTATTATTATCTACCCCTATATGAAGGGTAGGTCCACTCACATTGGGGAAGTGTTTGGGAGACCAACAATCTTTGGTTGGAGGTAAAAAATTCAGATGATGCTTTTCCTCTATTAAGTTGTTCAACCATTTATGATCATACTCAAGGATATATTTATAATTCATGGAGCTATTTTTAAAGCTCATGTGTACTATTTTACATACTATATTGTATATTTGACTTTGTAATGAAATGTAATATGTAGTACATTATTATTTAATGGATATTCAACACAATAACTACTGTGATATTTGTAATTAATTTTGAATATTATAGCAATAGTGGTTTTATGCTTATTTAAAGATGTATTTGTTGATTATATAAATGTTTTGATGTAAAAGTCTTTCAACTATTCATTTTATGATAAATATTCATCTTGTGATCTATCATAGGCTATTTGAAAACTAAATGGATCATTTTATTAACTATCAGGTTGATACTTCTCAACATTTATTGCTTTATATATATTTATTATTAAAATAGTGATCTTATAGATAGTTATAGATGATTTTATAAGTAAACCATTTAGAATTCAAAAAATGGTGTAGCTTTGAGTAACCCAGTAGGGGATCTAACAAGATAAATGAGCAAAATGAATTCAAAGAGAATAACATCACCTTGAAATAATCAAGCCTTAAGGTTGAGACAAAAGTGACAAGTGGGGAAAATATTAAATGAATAAAACCCCACATTCATATTAAAATATTTTCAATAATGAATATCTAAGTACATATCAAGAAGAAGCTAGAAGTGAAGGATAAGAATGGCCTTAAGCTAAGAGAGAATAATAAGAATGCAATAAGACAATAAGGTGCAAGATTATTATATTATAAGGAATGGGAGATAATATCTTTTTATATATATCTAGGAGATAAAATGAGTTACATGATCAAGTTTGATGTGTGTGCCAAGTTTCCTAATCCTCTTACAAGTGAACAGGATGTGTGTGACATGTGGGGGAGGAGTTAATTTTGAGAGTAACTCCCAAATCCAAAAAGTGGACTAGAGAGGTGAGTGAAACCTCATAAGGATAGAATAAAGTTCATTTATAAATACAATAAATGCACACATAAACAAGACTTTGGATAAGATTAAAAGACATAGGAAAGGACCCAAATAAAGTCAATTCTCCAATACTCCATCTTAATATTACTTTGGGGTTATAAAAGTGGATAAAACCTTTTACAAACAAACAAGGGAGTTAAAATTACACAATACTCCCCCTTAATATAAAATTCTTTCAAGAGGAATTATAATAGAGTGAGAAAGAAAGAAGAATAGAATGTGACACCAAAAGTCACAAGGATGAAGGTGTGATCATTAATAATATCTTAGAATGCTCTTTGGATAATTTTGTAAATATACAATGAAACAAAGACTAAAAAGAAGGAAAAATTATTGGATCAACCCTATAAAAGAATAAGTTAACACTAATATTTTAAGTTAAGTAACCAATATGTCAAAAATATGATCTACATACAAATTAATAAAATTAGATGTCCTACAAGGTAAATAGATCAAAGATAAATTCTATCATAAAGTGTAAAATACTAAACAAAAATAAGTTAGTGAAAATAATCAAAGCATATTTATTGTTTAATAAGAAATAAGGAATGCATAAAAGAGATTGAGTTAATCAAAATGGAGACAAGAAAGATGTGACACTTGTAAAATATATTTGACATGAAGTAATAGATGAATTATCACAATAAGACATATTAAAGTCTCTAAAAGACCTATTTTATTTAGGAATCCAAATACTTTGAACTTTAGAAGTAGGAGATTTAGTCATTTTACAAAATGCAAAGTGTTATGAGTGCATTTACTATAAGATTTGCATAGATGAAATTTCAAACATTTTGAGATGCAATGCATGTGTTTTCCATAATGCAAACAAGGTTTAAAAATTTTAACCATGGCATGATAATTAAAAGTATTATAATAAAAATAAGTTGTATTATAAGTCATGTGGTGAAGAGGACAATAAGATATCAAATTTACATGAGAATTAGTTGAATCATCAAAACCAAGACCTTTACAATTTGTATTCTATTTAGGTAAAATAGGTTCAATAATTCCATCTTCTCACATACCAAACCCACCACCCAAATAACCCATATATTTCACAATTTTTAAGTTGAGGTTGGTAGAATAAGTGTTCAAAGAATTTTTAGTGTGTTTATAAGCACAATGAGTTTCATCATTCAAACGAGTATCAAGTGGAAAATACAAATTTTTCATTTAGAGTGTCAAAAGAGAATTGCATATTTGTCATTTTGTTGTGAAAATAATTTTTGAAGTGCAATAACAAAGTTATGCAAGGTAGTACTAATGTTATTTTCACATTGAATTTCATGTTTGAGAGAAAAAATTCCTTCATTTTTAAGAAAAATATTATGTAAAGAATTTTGAAATTATAATAAAATGGCTAAGTTTAATGTCATAGAATCAAGATATAAGCTTAAAAAAATAATAATGCTTAAAAAATGAGCTTTCACAAGGATGATTTTTACATCAATAAACTAGTAAATGTAAGTCCATACCAAAACACCATGCTACTTAAGTGTTAAAAAAGAAATACTTAACAAATAGTTTAAATTTTGAGTGGAATAAAATATAAATTGTTTGAGAATGCAAGAAAAGATGGTAACCAACACATTATTTTATAAAACTATTTGTTTAAATAAGAAAATAGGGTGAATGCAAGTTCACACTAAAGCACCAAGTAGAATAATGAATACATAATCAATATATGATTAATATTTTAAAATAAGTGAAAGATGCCTTTTGGTTTATGGTTATTAAACAACTCAATGTAAACCATAGTTGAGTGCAAAGGAACCACTCTAAAGCATGAAGAGCTAGAAATGAAAAAAGAGAGGCACACTTTAATGAGTAGATATGTTATAATCAAATGATGAGTGCAAAACACACATCACACATATAAATATTTAATAAAAAAGGAACAAAACATTAACATCTCATACCAAAGAGGTGGAAAATACAAAACTATGCAAAGTGATAAGATAATAATTTAGGCATTACAAAAAAATGCATAGAGATAAGGAAAGTGCTAAAAGGTATGCAAGAAGGTTACCAACAACCAGGATTATTACTTATGTTACTCATGCAAAAGAAAAGATTGATATTTCATGAATAGATATAAAAAAGGATGATGACACACAAATCACCATGAAATATAACAAAGAAGGAAAAAGCCCAAACTACCAAAAATGAGTAAACATTTAATACCAAAAAACCTAAAAATAATAAAATATCAAGAGGAATGATGCGTAAAAATAATACAATTCCAATATCAATGACTATGCATCCACTAGAAATGAAATAATCTGGTAATGGGATACTACTAGTAAAACATTACAGTGACCAAACAATAAGAACATATAATAATTCAAAAAAATGATTAAGATGCCATTAGAGTAGACATTTACCAACATGAAATAATGTCAAGCTAGAAATAGTGGAATGTAACTCAAGCAAAAAGAGGAGCCAATAAAATTAAAGGAGGATTAATAAGACACCAAATATAAGAATGATGCTACCAATAAAAAACCACTACCTAGGGACAAGATAATATTGGAAACAAAAGAAACTAGATTTCACAATGAAACAAGGAGAATCCTATGCATAAAAAAACTTGAGTACATGAATAAGCAAGATAAAAAAACCTTATAAATTACAAATATAAATCTCTTCAATATTAAGCATAAGAAACCAAGGAATAAATTCTTAGAACTAGAATGAGTAAAAAAATAATCTAAAGGAACTAAATAAACAAAAAAAACTTTAAAACATCCTTTATAAACCTAAAAAAAGTGAGGTTAGAGGGGCAAAAATGGAGACATAAAAATATCTAAAATTCCTCCAAGAAAGGCCTACGCAACACTCACCAATAACATTAAAACAACCAATGCTATGATACCATATTAGATTTATTACCTAGGTCATGGAATAATGTTGAGATAAATGAGTAAAATGAATGAAAAGAGAAAAACATCACATTAAAATAATCAAGCCACAAGGTTGAGATGAAAGTGATAAGTGGGGAAATTGTTAAATGAAGAAAAATTGCACACTAGTATTAAAAACTTTATGATAATGATCTCCAAGTAAATAGAAAGAATAATCTAGGTGTTATGGATAATAATGGACTTAAGTCAAGAGAGAATAAAAATAATTCAAAAAGATAAGAAGGGACAAGATTGTTGTATTATAAATAATAGGAAAAGAAAACTCTTTATATAGAGTTAGGAGAGAAAAGGAGTTATATGAGCAAGCTTTATGTGTGTGCCAAGTGTCTTAATCCTTTTACAAGTGATAAGGATATTTGTGGAATGTGGGGGAGGAGTTACTTGTGAGATCAACTCTCAAATCCAATAAGTGTACTAGAGAGGTGAGTAACATCTCATAAGGCTAAGATAAAGTGCATTTATAAATACAATAAATGGACACATAAAAAAGACTTAAGATAAGCCAAAAATACATAGGAGATGACCCAAATAAGGTTAAATATCCAACACCAAAATATTAACTGGTTATTCTCTATTCAAATGGTTAAAATATTGTATGAATAAATGATCCGTTCCAATTTGAAGACTAAAATTTTAATCTTGTCGAAGAGTTTTGATTGATTCATATTCATGTCTTTACACTTGTGTTTATTTTTGTAGTTTTTCAAGTGGGTGTTATGAATATCTAAAAATTATATATATATATATACATATATATATATATATATACATATATATATATATATATACATATACATATATATATATATATATATACATATATATATATACATATATATATATATATACATATATATATATATATATATATACATATATATATATACATATATATACATATATACATATATATACATATATATATACATATATATATATATACATATATATACATATATATATATATATACATATATACATACATATATATACATATATATATATATATATATGTATATATATATATATATATATGCATATATATATATGTATGTATATATGTATATATGTATGTATATATATGTATGTATATATATGTATACATATATATACATATATATACATATGTATGTATGTATGTATGTCTATATATATATATATATATATATATATATATATATATATATATATATATATATATATATATATATATACATACATACATATATATACATATATATGGCTATATTATTCTCTACACTGTAGGGGATATTATCACATGGGTGGTATTCCTACTTTTGGGGAAGTTTTTATACAATGGATTTCATGGTGTTGTCTTTCCTTAATTTCCATTTGTCATATGAATATCTACATTGCAATTTTTACATTGGTTACATTGTGTGTTGTGTTATTTCTTATTTATGTGTGCATGTGTATGCATGTGAGTGTTTGTGTGCATTTTTTCATCTTTTTCCATAGAGTATCATCTTGCTATCATGTTTTATGATTTTTATCCTTTCATGTTGACTTAATAAATTGGGTTCAATTGATTGTGATATATTATGATTGTTGTCATGATATATATCTTGCATGTTACTATACTATGTTGGTTTCCATGATTTATATCATGCAAATATATTGTGTTATACTTTATTGGTTCTTAAATTTCCTTACTCCATATAATGAATTTATGTGGGCATTTTATTTCTATGTGTTTCTCATTACTATATCTATCCCTACTAAGGGAACATTTAATACATTATGCCCATGTTTTTTTCCCCTATACCTTGCTTTGCCATATGAAGGGTTTTTTAAGTGTCCATTCCTTTGAAAAAACAATATGCCTAATAAGGATTACACCAAGATATTCCATAAAACCTCAAGATAACTAGCCACACAACAATAAACCCTTAAAAAAATTGTACATTAACATCAAATTAGGACATGATATGGTTTAACGGGTACCCATAACCATCAAATCACTCAATAATATCTGAATATGTATCTTGCTAGTTCCTTTAATTTAGTGTTACTAGATACTCTATAACTCATCTAAACCATTCTCTTACATTTATATTTTATATGGGTCACTAAATTCCATTAATCATATAATTCTCCCCCCTTTTGGTTGTATTCTATCTCTATTTCTGATAACCCCTTTTGGCTTACTACTTATATATAGATCCCTCCCAAAAGTTGAGAACCCTCATCTTCATCTATCTCAGTGGTCAGCTTAGATTTTCAATTTTTTTCTCTAAACCAATAGTCTTACTCAATTACTATTTCACTTTATTATGATCTTAATGTTGAACTTATAAGACATCTCCATCCTCATGAACTATAGCTTCTTTCTCCTTCTTCATCAATGAAGTCTCTAGGACATTTACATTCTCCTCAAAATGATCTCGGTCCTAATCTTATAACTCATCACACTTACCATCCCCAAGAAATTTCTCCTTCACCATAATTGTATCCTCTTTGTTACCTCCATTTTAATCATGATGTATTAGGCTCTTGGTATTCCTAAATTGAGGTACTCTTATCTCCTCATTCATAATTCACATGCTTCTTGAGTGGACAAGAAATAGTTTCATGACCTAATTTATATGCTGAACAAAGTGAAGGTAACTTTTCATATTCTAACCTTTGAAACCTATCATAGTATTTATTCATTAGCTTGATAGAGTTATTAATATCCATATTCACAAAATATAAGACACAAAATCTAGTAAATAAAATTATTATCATGGATTTACTGATAGGATCTAGGGTGAGAAACTATCTAACAAAATATTCAATACCTTTCAAGACCTTTTCTTCTCAAAATTATAGTAAGATACCTATAATATTATTCTAAATTGTAAGTTGGTTGAAGTATTCCTTGTCTATATAAACTCATGTATTCCACTTTTTAATGGATAAGATGTATTTCCCTAAAAACCATAAGGATTCTAACAACAAAGCTAAATAGTTCTCTTGATTAGAAAAGGAAATAAGAAAAAATGATTTAATTAGGGTTGAAATGTCAACATGTCATTTGGGATTCCACTTCATATTTTACATATATTTGAATGTGTCAATATTGGGTTTTATTCCCTATAACTTTCCAATAAAGGCATTTGACAAGTGAAGCTAAGATTAGTCTATGATAGAATTAGTGATTCATAGACAAAAAAACCCCTTCCTTTATTATGGCATTCAACCCATATATATCAAAATTTCCACCCATTGGTTATTTCTTATCCACTCTATCTTCCCATGAAATATCATCCTTATTACTTTAGTTAGGATAATTTAGTTTTAATTTTATACTCTCCTTATTCATAACAATCTCAGGAAGACCTACCTCTTTTTGGGCATCATCAATCATTCCCTTTGGTTATTATTTGCCCTACTCATAAGTTGAAATGTATTCAAAAGTTTTGAAAATTGTGACAACTACATTTTCAATCACCCTAAGGTTTTCAAATGTTCTTCCAAAATATTTAATCATCCTAGTATTCAATTCCTAACCCATCTCTACCTATGATTTCTCTCCTTGCTCCCTAGCCATCACCCTTGGTTATTGTTATTTAGTTGGTATTTGTATTCAACATTTTCCTTCATCTACTATATTAAGGTCATTAGGATACCCATATTCCTGATCTTCTCCAAGTAAATCCCACCCAAAATTAATTTTCAAATTCCTTGTAGGTCACATTTGATCTATCTTCTCTTATCCACCCAAAAGTTGTTTAAAAAATCCTTGCATGGAGATTTGGGTTTTACTTTATTTTATTATTTTTTATAGGTTAATTACCATAAAAAAAAGGTTAAATGATTTCACAAGTAATATTTACCATTTAAAAATGTAAAATACTAATTCTAGATCTATCTTAGAGTCTAAAAATATTAAAATGCAAAGGCAAAATGTTGAATTGATAATTGAACTTGAAAGAGAAGAAAATACAAAGGAAAATTCACACATAATATGAATTTATAATTTATGAATGTGGATCTAGAATGTTTAGGTCTATATTTAATTGTGTGTCAAATTTGAAGTTTTTATTTCATATGAACTAGAATGTTGCCTTCATCATTTGTGTCCAGGGTGATAATGATGTTGACTATTTATGATAATCATTCATGTTCTTTTGAACCATTTATGTACTCTAATCCATTTTAGAATATAATTTTTATTTTTTTACTTCATTGTTAGATTCCATGCATGCCTACACTTTCACTTTATAGAATTGATGGGAATAAGTGATTGAATTTTCTATTCAATGCCCTTAACCTAGATTGCCACTATAAATCATGATATAAAAGGATAAGTGAATAAATAGTTAGGTTAAGAAACTATAAATTAGTTTCACTATGTATCCCCCATGCCAAATTTATACCCATCATAGTTCATGTGTAGATTGAATCAAGAAAGTGAGCAAGGTCTTCAACCCCCTCTACCCTAAGTGTGAGATGAAACTGCATGCATATTCATTTAGGCCTTATTAATCAAAACAAATTGAAATATGTCCTTCAGTAATGATAAATCAATGTCGAGTTTACCTAGACTTAAAAAATAAATTACTAGAAATATAATCTTCTTAAGAGCCTCAATGCCACCTCTTATTAAAATGCTTGTAGAGGATTTTTATATATAGGATTCTCACATTTTAATTAAATATCTATTGGCACATAAAAGATGAAAAATAAAAAGGAAAACAATTCAAAAACATATTCAAACATTGAAAGGAAATGAAAAGAGGCACAAAGGCCCACAAAAATAAAGAAAATAAAAATGGTAGGCCTGTTTTTTACACCTAAGATAAAATCAGAGGGATTGATGTTTCCATCTTAGAAAAAGAAACAAACACAAACATAGAGAGGACATAGAACAAATGCCCATGGGCACAAAAATTTAAATATACAAAAAAAATTGATGATATTACACAAATAAAGAGAGAGACAAAAATACCAATAAGTGAAAATAAGTTTTTGATTCAAGGTAGTGACCCATATGTAAAATAAAATATGAGAACATTATAATATAAAGGCTTGTACCAAAAATAGGCATCTACATAATGAACCTAATTTAATGTGTGAGTGTCTCATTTATGTGTAAAATTAAAATTATAAATAATTGAATCATTTACCTTGAATTACCATAATGAGATAAGGAAGAAGTTTATGTCATGCATCCATCCACATATTTTCCATTTTGGAAAAAATAGCATACCTATTAACAATGGCCATTTTCTAGTAAGTAATCAATATTGTATCTGTTAAATGCAAATATTTGAAATTTGAAATTAAAATGGGCATTGAAATAAAAACACCTAATATTTATGTGAACTAAATGTTTCCATAACTTGAAAAATAATTCCCAGTATTCCATTTATTCTAACTAAATTATTTTCTAACAAGTGGTAGATATAACAACTTATCTAGGAGTTTGTGAACTCAATCCATTACTTCATCAAGGAAATAGATAATTTTACTCCAAGTAGAGTGCCCAAAAACCTATACTCAATAATGTTTTGAAAGTTATTTGATACATGATCCATTTTTATTGAGGGATTAAATAACATGTTCCTAAAATCACTCATCTAAAAAAATAGAGTTACAAGCACCATGTGTAATAAAATTCTATATAGTCAATACCATTTGAAATATTTTATAAAAAATGTAACTATCATACAAATATTAAATGTAAATCCCTATAGTATAATATATAAGTGACTAATATACCTCAAGTATCATGTCACATAAGAAAGATAAAAACATGTAATGCTTAATTCCATATATGTAACTCTAAGGAGTATTAGTGTCATATTGCATAGAAAAGGTAACATTATGAAAATTTTAATGCCATATATGTCACTCTAGTGAGTGTAAGTGTATATAAATTTATCCTCACATAAGGCTCAATATATGTTGCATCCCCTAATGAGGATGAGGTGGTGAGGGCTAGGGGCATGTGGGGAAACAAGATAGCCCACTATAGACATAATAGGATAAATGGACCAGTGTCCATGTGATAGTCATGTAATATAGATAAAGTCATGGTAATTTCCATAGGTGTATTGCATCCTATTTTGAGGATCATGGTGCATGCAAAATTAACATGCCTCAATGTATGAAATTTGATATGAATGGGTCTATATATATGTAAGATAATGTCATATATGTATGAATAAGTAATGTAGGCACACTAGACATAAGTGTGCGATAGGGTTCCTATATAGGATTTATGTCAATATATAGCTCATAAATAATATATATGGGTATCATGCCCCCATAGGAAAATATAGCTATAGATGTGATTAATTAATCTCATTGGAGAGGTGAGAATAAGAATTTAAAGGATGTCCTTGTCTACAAATAATATATAAAATGAATAACCCATACATAACACACATGTGTAAATTCTTTGTTGGCAATGTATAATTTAGGTATACCAATGAGTAAGATATATTCATGTATGTAGCAAGTATGAAAATCATAATGTGCAAGGCACATAGGTAATGTGACTCCATAAAGTAATATAGTATCAAAAAATATCAAGGAGAGATAATGGGTGGCATCCAACAATATGTGATATACATATGTATGTATGTATGTATAATGCTCAATCTAAATCTAGTGTCATATGAAAAATTATCATGTTGCCCCCACATGAAAAGATATGACTAATAGGTTTGATGACAAGAGGGGAGAATAATGTGGACAAATAGATACTCTATATGCATAATATACATATAATAATCTCAAAGATATATGTGGGATTATATTTTCCTTAATAGTAAATAAATATGTGTACCATGTAGGCAAGGTTCCTTAAAAAAGGATAGATATAGCAATGAATCACAATATATAAATAAAATAATTGATGGCATGATACCATGGTGTAATATATATTCAAGTATAAATCACAAGGTATAAAAGATAAAAATCCATGTAATAATAACATGTAGGTATCCACGTAAACACACTAAATGTAGATGATAGTAAGATATGTATAATCCATGTAAAGTAGTTTTATATGGTAAATGTAAATCTATAAAAATGTCATCATATAGATATGTTTTTGTATAGATGCCCATAAATGTAAGGCATGTCATCCATGTAACCATGTGTCCCCAAAATTATACTGATAAATTATCCACGTAGCTTATTTGTGTCCATAACCATATATAACATGTAGAACATGCATATAATCCACTCAAAATTTACCATGACAAGTGTATTCACTTAATATTTTCACACTTTATCAATTACTTATGCTTTATCTCTTGTAGGAACCTATCAATTCTCAATCTCTCTAAGTGGATGCCTTAAAGGGTGCATTGGGAAAGGGGTGGGAAGATAAATGGTGTTTTGCATGATTATTGTCCCCTATACCACCACTTGCTATCTACATAACCTTATCCTATACACTTCCTTAAGCTTTGAAACCTCTCTTACACACTCCTCCAATAAATTTACCACCTTACTTATCCCCTTTCTAAGCCTAAAACCCTTTTTGACATTTACCATACATTGTCAACCTAGGTCGACCCTATATTTTTATTAATATTTACATGTTATGGGTCTAGGTCAGCCTTTGTTAACCTAGGATGTGCCCTAACTTATTTTTATCAATTAATGATATAGAGTCAAATTGGGTTGAACCTATCAACTAAAATTTAGGAAATGTTTAGGGTTAGATTCAAGTATATATATGTAACATCCCCACTGGGATTGACTTAGAATAATGTGATTTTATTCATATTTAATCAACATATTATTTCATTAGATTTCACCATGAGAATATACTTAGTGATCTAGAGAAAACACTCTAAGTATGTTAAATTTTAAAATAATCATGTAACGTCTATCTATCACTGATCACTATCATCAGATGAAATAAAACATAAATAAATATAGAAAATAATTATAGGTTTCCAACCATGGTTGGTACCAACATACAACCACTGGTGTTAATGTAAAAAGACTAAATAATTACATTTCATTAGGGTTAATGTTTCAATAGTAATAAATAAAATACAAGATATAAGATACAAGGCTCAATAGAGCATGATTTTTTGAACTCCAATATCTATGATAGTCTCAAGTGTAGTCTCCAAACAAGTACTGTTGTGGGGAGGGAGAGCATCATTTGAGCACTTTTACACACCAATCATGTACCATCAATCCACCATTATGGAATGGGAATGTCTTGATAGATGAGTATATAGTGATGGTGCGAGAATCCTAAGAGACAAGTTAGTATCCGTGTTTTATAAGATTTCTAATACATGATGTGTACCACAAAGAAAATATGATCTAACATGATATCACACAAACATGTAAATCATACATATGAAATGACAATATCTAACTAAACATTACTTTGGTCAAATATTTTAATAGTTATTGATCTCTAGGATCAGTCAAATTCATACACACCACTTGATTGGATTGCCTTCATTTGGCATTGTTAATACTAATAAGCTAGTGAATTCCATCTCACTATTTACTTAGTACCCAAAATATGAGATTTGATTAACATAAATATAACCAACATATTCATACATATTACTACCTACTAGTAGACATAAAATATGTTAAATACAAGAATAATCATATGCATACATTTAGTTTGTCAAATGTATGAATGAATCTCCATTATATCATTTACCATGTAATAATAAGCATAAAAAGTACAATTCATACCAACTAGGTATAATCTATACTAAGCTACATATTCTAATTTCTATAAGTAGATTCATATATAATACATTATTTGATGAACAATTATATCATAATCCATTATTCATATATATAACTACTTCATTATAAGTAACTATTCATGATAAAGTAAGCCATGAATCTCATGAAAACATATTCTTTTGTTTAAACAACTTATTACATTTCTAGGAGATTATATTCATATAGTTATAGTTTCATGTCCCTCAGAATCCTATGACTTATTTTTATCAATATATTAAACTATATATATAAGAATATGACCCAATACACCTATATATGTTATATTTTTATATGAATACTTAAGTTCATATATAGATATATTTCCTATATATACCCTTGTACTTATTAACTATATTCATACTATGTTTTGCATATAAGTACTCAACAACATATAAATACTATCTATAAAGGTCATCATTAATTTATAATTCTAATCAAAGGCTTCATATTATTTCAACATTCATTATAGCCTTCCTTTTCATAAAATACATTGATGATCTATTATAAGATATTAATATTCCTGAAATATTAATAGAGTGTTATAGTCAATAGACTATTTCTATACATATTGTACTCTTCTTAAGTCAAATCAAAATCTAATTTAACATACAAACACTCACATAGTTTGTACAAGTATTTAAACTTCATAATCTTAGTTCAATATAAATCATAAGTGTAAAACTAATTTCTCATCCCAATAGATAACTACAGGTCTATAGACATAGCATTCAACTAATACTCTTTTCACAAAGGCGGTATTCAAGCCATATGCTCCGTAAAAATAATTATTCTATTTCACTATAATTTACTATATGGATTTGTAATTATGATATTCCCCCTTCTTTTCACAAAATCCCATACAATATAAAACTTATAATTTACTATATATATTTAAATGAGTCAGAGTTAGAGTATCAGAGCTATTTTTACACTTAAGTCAAATTAATTATATATAAGCATGAGCCATATTTATTGATGTCGATATCAAGTCAAGCTTAAAAAACACTCCTAAACGTTAATGATGTCGATATTACACTTAATATATGTTGTTATATTAGGTTTAAACTTCCTGTAGACATTTTGGTAAATATGTATACCCAATAGTACTAGGGTTTGAAATGTCTAATATTATAATGTTATTTATTTGTATATGGAAAGTGCTAACACAATTCCATAAAATAGTATATGGATCAAACTTATAGATCCATTCGATCATCTAAGTTACTCAACCTTTTTACATAGTTTGTTATATATATATATATATATATAGTCTCAGTTTTGAAAAAAAAAATAGTATATTCAACATGGATTTATATAGCAGGTTTATATACTATCTATACACTCAGTCGTATGGTTTCATATAACCAATAATTAGTTAATCTTACATATATTCATTTATTTGATTTACAAAACAAAGGTGCCATATGTGTGTGTGTGTGTGTGTGTGTGTGTGTGTGTGTGTGTGTGTGTGTGTATATATATATATATATATATATATATATATAGATATATATATATATATATGTATATACACATATATATATACATATATATATGTATATATACATATATATACATATATATATATATATATGTATATATATATATATGGCACCTTTGGTTTCATTTATGTGATTTACAAAACAAAGGTGCCATACAAATGTGTGTGTGTGTGTGTGTGTGTGTGTGTGTGTGTGTGTGTGTGTGTGTGTGTGTGTGTGTGTGTGTGTGTGTGTGTGTTCATTATTTTGACTAACATTACACACAAATTTTTATTTTGGATTAACACAATCCATGCATATATTCCTCACCATGGTTTTATCTAAACAAAAGTGCACGATTTATACTTATGTTAAATTTAAATGAAATTTATTGTAACAATTCATTATCTTCCTAGTTCATTATGCATAGTTCACTATGCTTGTTATATATACATGGTTCTATAGTTTCCTATTAAGAATTAAAACATTTAAACTAGATTTAATATGACCATAAATCATATCTAAACTATGAAATAACATGCATCACAAAAAAATTCCTTAATTGACCATTATTATAAAAGCATAAATGAGAGAATAAGATAATAACATAGATAAAAAATATATAATGTAGTTCACCCAATGTGGGCTACATCCACCAAGAAATTTCTCAATATAAATTGTAATCAAAACACAAGACTACAATGAACTCTCATAGAGATAAAAAAAATCTCCCGTAGAAAATGTTGCACAAAATGTTGCACTTTCACCTGTACCTACACAATGTTGTATCTCACAAGTTGCTAAACCACACCCTATAATGAACACCTACACTTTGAAAAACACTTAAACTTTGAATCTGATCCTCAAAGCCACACCCTGTAAATAAACTATCAACCTCTAAAGGCCAATCACACCTAGTTTATATAGCAAATGAAGGTAAATCCACAAAAGGAGGAGAAATTTGCAATGCTTATATAGGATAATAATTATCTAACATGTGACAACCCTCGCCTACCTAAGCAAGCTCATCTATGAAGGAACACACCAAGATTGGGTCTCCACCTTTCAAGGGCACATTTATCAACACCATGTGATCACAAACAACTCTTTGTAACAAGAAAGGCAACACATTTTCTAAGGAATAACCAACTCCCTCATAACAGGGAAGTCAACATGGAATAAGGAATATTCCACTCACATGTGGAACAAGGTTACACAAAAGGTGGAGTGCGTAAAAATGTGCTCCCCACATTTGTGGAGCTCTCTAGGCCCCTAAAATGTATTCTTATGGTCATGTAATATCCCAAAAATGCTCCACACTCAATAATCTCCCACTTGGAGACCATTTTTCCTAAATAAAACTATCATTGCTCCATAACCATTAAGGCCAACCAAATCTGAACATTATCTCAACTTGTCTAATGTGACCACCTTAGTCATCATATCCACAAGATTTTGGCTAGTATGAATCTTCTCTATCTTCACCAAGTTCTCCTCCAAAGTTATCTTTATGAAGTGATACTGTAACTGAATATGTTTCATCCTTGAGTGGAAAATGGAGTTCTTTGCTAAATGAATAACACTCTGACTATCACTGTGTAGTCTCTCAACTTCTTTCTCATGCCCTAACTCTCAAAACAACTTTTGTAACCAAATCATCTTCTTTTTAGCCTCCATAGTAGTAACATACTTTGCCTCTATGGTTGATAAATCCATAACCTTCTATATCCTAGAAATCCAACTAACCATTGTATCTCCAATAGTAAATATATATCCTATCGTACTTCTCATGCTATCAATATCCCCTACCATAAATGAGTCCACATAACCATGCAAAGCGGTATCTAATCCACCATAACATAATGTAAAATCCATGGTTCCTCTCAAATACCGAAGAATCCATTTCACTTCCTACTAATGCTCATAACCTAGATCACTCATATACCTACTCACAAATCCCATTGCTTGGGAAATATCTGACTTAGTACAAACCATGGCATACATCAAACTACCAAATATTGATGAGGAAGGTACCTTGGACATTTTAATCTTTTTAGCTTCTATTTTGGGACACTACTCCTTTGATAATATAAATTGTCTTTCCAAATGATTACCAATAGATTTAGCATCCAACATGCTAAACATTTCCAAGACTTTTTTCATATACTCTAATTAGGATAAGATCAGCTTGCTCTCCTTCCTATCATGAGAAATCCTCATACCAAGAATTTTCTTTGTAACACCCAAATCCTTCATAGAAAAGGGGTCACTACGTTGTTTCTTAAGCATATGAATATGTTGTATGTTCTTTCTTGAAACTAATATGTCATTGACATACAAGCATAATATAATAAAGGAACCATCATCAAAATGTTTGATGCACATGCAATGGTCAGAATGACACCTTTGATATTACTATTCCAACATAAAACAATCAAATTTCTTTTATCATTATCATGGAGCTTGTTTCAGGCCATAAAATCTCTTCTTTAGTCTGCACACATAGTTCTCTTTCACTTTGACCTCATATCCCTGTGGATGATTCATATACAACTCTTCATCCAAATCACCATGAAGAAAACCAATTTTCACATCTAACTATTCTAAGTGCAAATCCTCAACTGTAACTAAACTAAGAATAGTCCTAATAGAAGTCATTTTTACAACAAGAGAGAAAATCTCATCAAAATCAATACCTAATTTTTATGTAAACCCCTTGACCACCATCCTGGC
The DNA here is from genome assembly GCA_037957365.1 of Torreya grandis. Lineage (NCBI taxonomy): Eukaryota > Viridiplantae > Streptophyta > Pinopsida > Cupressales > Taxaceae > Torreya > Torreya grandis. The sequence continues at coordinate 138,653 of JARHVA010002169.1, read as the reverse complement.
CTTATACATTTTTCTCCCTTCATCTTCTTCTTTTATCCTAAAGATCCACTTGTTTGGCAATTCACTCTTGCCCTTGGGTAGCCTTACCCAATCTCAAATTTAGTTCTTCATCCATGGATTTCTCCCACTCCAACTTGGAATCTACCTATATTACTTCCTCATAACACTCTGGTTCTCCATTGTCAATGAGTAATAAATAATTCAAATAAGGAGAAAAATGTTCAGGTGCTCTTCATCCATGGATTTCTCCCACTCCAACTTGGAATCTACCTATATTACTTCCTCATAATACTCTGGTTCTCCATTGTCAATGAGTAATAAATAATTCAAATAAGGAGAAAAATGTTCAGGTGCTTTTCTTACCCTAGAAGACCTTACCATAGGAATTTGGGGTCCTTGTGTAGAAGGTTCCTAAACTGAATCATTGGATACTCTACCATCTGTAATGTCATCCAAAATTGTGTACTCTTCCTATTCATGTTTATAGTCCTACAACTGATCCTTATACATGACTTTTTCATTAAAGACTACATCTTTGGATCAAAATATTTTCTTATCTTTAATGTTTCATAAACGGAAACCAAAGTCATCAACACCATAACCAATAAAGGTGTATTTCTCTGATGTAGCCTCTAACTTAGTCCTATCCTCTTTCTTAATGAGAGAAAAAGCCTTACATCCAAAGACTCTAAGAAAAGAATAATCAACACTCTTACTAGACCAAGCTTGTTTAGGAATGCCTCCATTCAAAATAATAGAAGGTCCTTTATTAATTAGATATATTGCCATGATAACTGCTTCTACCCAAAATTGTAAAGGCAACCCTGCATGTAACCTCATTCTCCTTGTAAATTCCATTATTGTTTTGTTCATCCTTTTAGATGCCCTATTCTATTATGGAGTTACTAGAACCATCCTTTTCCTATGGATTCCATTTTTAGAATAATAAACAAAGAAAGCATTACTATAATACTCACCTCCATTATCTAATCTAAGACATTTCAACTTAAGACCTATTTCATTCTCAACCAAGGCTTTTCACTTATTAAAAGTGTCAAATATATCATATTTCTTTTTAATTCAATAAACACAAACTTTCATAGTTACATCATCAATAAAAGTAAAATAATAATTGGATCCACAAATAGAAGATACCTAAGTTGGTCCCCATGCATCTGAGTATACCAGATCTAACTTGTGATCTTTCTTTATGGGTCTAACCTTCATGAACTTAACTTGTTTCTATTTATTGTACACAAAATTCTCACAAAAGTCTAGATCTATGTCTTTCAATCTAGGCAACTTATCTTTTAAGATTTTCATGCCTTTATGGCTCATATGACCGAGGATGTAGTGCCATATAGTTACATCTCCATTTGGAATAACTAAATAAATAGAATCAACACTACTAGTCAAATATAAAGTACCAAATTTCTTACCTCTTGAGATCGCAAGAGCACCTTTGGTAAATTTTCAAGAATCTACAGTAAATAATATTAAACATCCCTCACTACCCAATTTCCCCACTAAAACCAAATTCCATCTTAACATAAGCACATGTCTAACATCCTTAAGGATCCATGTGTTCCCATTTTACATTTTAACCTTAACATAACCTTTTCCTACTATTTCACATGGTTCATTATCACCAAGATAAACATGTCTTATATTCTCTTGAATATAATTAGTAAAATAATTCCTGTGGGGTGGCATGAAAAGAAGCCCCTAAATCTAATACCCAACACTCAAAAAAACTATTCATATAAATAATTAAGGTATCCTAACATGATTTACTTGATGTCACATTTACCTCATTCATTTCTTCCTTGTTGGCATTCTTATCTTGAAGTGACCAACAATCCTTCTTTGAGTGTCCACTCTTCCCACAATGCCAACATATCATCTTAGATCTAGATCTAGACTTACATCTACCTTTTGACTTAATTGTTTTTGTTCTTGTAATTTTTTCTCCCTCTATTATCAATACATAAAACATTACCTAAAGATGATTAACTAGTGTTTTTCCTTCACATTTCCTCACTAAGAATCACACCTACAACATCCTCAAAATTCAAGCTTGCCTTGGTAGAGACTGCATTACTCATAGCCATAACCAAACTATCCCAACTATTAGGTAAAAAACATAAAATTATAAAATATCTAAATGCATCATCAAACTTAATTCCAATTGAAGTGAGCATACTTACAACTGTATTAAAATCATTTAGATCATTAGTAATTGAACCATTCTCAGACATTTTCATGTTAAACAATCTTTTCATAAGAAAATTTTTATTAGAAGAAGAGGGTTTCTCATTTAAATTTCTAAGTTTATCCATGATATTTTTTGTGGTCTTATTATATAAAATTTCAAATGAAACAAAAGATGCAAGGAATAACCATATGGCTCCTAATTCCTTCCTATCAATTTATGACCAATCTGCATCACTCATACTTACAAGTTCTTCAACTTTTCCCTCCAAATAGAGATATAGCTCCTTATGATATAGGTAATCCTCTATATACATTTTCCAAAAACCAAAATGCTTACCATAAAACTTCTCAACTCTAAATCTAATCTCTTCTCCCATAGCTCACACTCAAGCTAATAGCCTTCATGTGATTTACCACTGCAACAAAACACAACCAATGGCTCTGATACTAGTTATTAGGAATTAAAACATTTAAACCAGATTTATTATGACCATAAATTAGATCTAAACTAAATAATAGCATGTATCATGGAAACATTTCTTAATTAACCATTATTATGAAAGCATAAATGAGAGAATAAGATAATAACACAGATCTAATGTGGTTCACCCAATGTGGGATACATCCACCAAGAAAGTTTTCAATATAAACTATAATCAAAACACAAGACTACAATAAACTCCCATAGAGATAGAAAAATCTCTTGTAGAAAATTCTACACAAAACATGCACCTGCACTATACTGTATCTCACAAGTTGTTAAACCACACCCTGTAATGAACACCTACACTTTGAAAAACACCTATACTTTGAATCTAATCCTCAAAGCCACACATTTAAAATAAACCATCAACCTCTAAAGGCCACACCACACCTAGTATATATAGCATATGAATAAAAATCTACAAGCGGAGGATAAATGTGCAATGCTTATCCAAGATAAGCATTATCCAACATGTGACAACCCTCCTCCACATAAGCAATCTCATCCATGAAGGAACATGCCAAGATTGGGTCTCCACCTTTCAAGGGCACATTTACCAACACCATGTGATCACAACCAACTCCTTGCAACAAGGAAGGTAACACATTTTCCAAGGAACAACCAACTCCCTCAGAACAGGGAAGTCAACATGGAAAATAGACATCTAACAACTAATTCTATAAAACATAAAAACATAAAAATTAGATAAAATAAGTAATATCCCACTCACATATGGAGCAAGGTTCCACGGAAGGTGGAGTGGGGAAAAATGCACTCCCCATATTTGTGGAGCTCTCTAGGCCCCAAAAATGTATTCTTATGGTCATGTGATAGCCCTAAAGGGCTCTGCACTTAAAATTTCCATGTATTGATTAATTAAAAATCCCCCACTTCATACTTATAATTGTACCATTGCATATACAACAATTTTTTATTTTTTTATTTACTTACACTTTGCCTTATTACCAGTCTATATATATAGTTCGTTGTATATTATATATAGTTCAAATAAAATTTTGCCAATTTCCACATAATATTTCCATAAATTCACCTACTTGACAATGATTGCAATGATAAAATGGTATGATCCATCAAAAAAATTCCCTTCACCCTCACTCTCTCTCTCCTCTCTTTGCTACTATACTCTTCTCCACTTCATTCCCATTTTCCTCTCCTCTTCTCCTCTTATCCTCTCCTATGTTGTGCCACTCTTCCTTTCTTCTTATTTTTTTTTTCAATTACATCAATTTTCCTTTTTTTCATTTTTCTAAAGACTTTTCTAAGTCACCAAGATTTCTATTTTATTTCCTTTTTCCTCCAAAATAAAAGCTCATTGTTTTTATTAGTGCTAAAATTTCTGCTTTACCCCTAACTCGACTCAGCAAGAAAAGCCAAAATCTTCAAACCTTCCCCAAAGTAAGTTATAATATTTTGTTTTATTCATTTTATTTCATTTTTGTGTTCTTTTTCACTTTTTCCATTGTTATTTTTATAACTTATAATAATATGAATTGATAATAAATAATCACTTAGTATAAATAGATAATCATAATTACTTGATAGCAATATGACTACTATAAAGTCCATTATATTCCTTTATAAAAAATTGTAAATCATACACTATTATACAAATCTAAATTATAACAATGTAATAATTATTTATTACTACGTTATACATATTATCTATGTCCTTTTGTTATCTTTATATATGTTAAGGCATATAAGCCATATAATGATATTCTCAAATATCATAAAGATAACTAACTAATGTTCTTAAACATTATAAAGACATGATGGTTAGTATACATACGATAGTAACCCAATACTATTCATGCAAATTTACATTCTTGAAAAGCATTGATAATCAGGAATCATGAGATAACCACATAGTAACATTATATATCCAAATCTACTTATAACAACCACAAAAATATTAATTTCACATAATCATTAAACTAAGCTAACATAAAACTATCATGCTTAAACAATTATCTAAATGCAGACAACATAAAAAATGTACTAATGCTAACCATCCAAACTATGCATATAGTGAGTGTCATTAACATGGTGTGTGCATGGGTTCTACTTGTTCCTTTATCATCCCCCAAAACCTCCATCTATGCCACCCTCTCTGATGATGTTCTCCCTCTTTCATGCTCTAAGGGATAAATCTCTCCTACATCAAACTCATGACAAGAAGGTAATTAGTCCATAACATCATGACATATATCATAAATTATTATTTTAATAACAAATCAACATGATCACAATGTAAATAATAAACAATATAACTAGCTCATATAAATGAAATCATGTAATCAAAATAACATACAACTATCCCATAACAACATATGACATATAGCTTAGTTAATAATAATCAAATCAAATTATCAACCATAAAAATCCATAAATAATCAAGTAAATTCACTTAGTGAGAAATCAGGATGCAACATCCTTCCCTCAAAATCTGATCATCATCATCATCATGAAACTTATTCAAACATTATTTTTTAATTAAAAATATTATTTAACATAAAAATAACATAGTATGAAACATCAAATCAAGCAAATAAATTTATAAATCACCTATAGAACTTGTCATAGTCCCCCCAAGTAGAATTACCCTCAAAGTATTTATCCCACAAGGCCTTGCACTATGGCATCTTTCTATTATGAAAATAAATTTTGTGAGTGTCATTTACTTTGATTGGTTCTACCATGACCACCCTAGGATCTAAAATCTGCAAAGCATTACAATCTAACATATGTGAAGGATCAAATATATAATTTTTAAGATAAAAAACATGGAAAAAATTATGAAATAGAGATAGGGATGGTGTTAATCTAAGACTATATAATATAGGATTGACCATTTATAAAAACTCTAAGGATCCCACATATAGTGGTGAAAGTTTCATTGACTTTCTAAATTTAATTGAGCTCTTCTGTAGTTTAACCCGCAAGAATACTTTAGCACATAATGAAAACTACCTATTTATTCTCTTCAAATCAACATAAATATTATACCTATTATTGTCCTTAGGCAATTTCTACCTAATTAATATGACTTGATATTCTATTTTTAAAAGCATCTCAGGTTTAAAGACTACCATGTCTTCCAACCTATCTTAACTGTTAGTGTCTTGCACCTTCTTCCACACAATGCTTCAAATGGTGCCATCTTTAAATATAATTAGTATGAGTTATTGTAAGCAAACTCAACCAATGAAAGATAATTTTCCCACTTGTATTATTCATCCATGAAATACATATAAAAAATATCCTCTAACACTTGATTAACTCACTTAGTTTGTTTATTAGTATACGAGTGATATACAGTGCTAAAGTTTAGTTATGTACCCAAAGCTAAATTTAGAATTACCCAAAATCTAGAAGTCATATTCAGATCATGATTTGAAATGATCTTCTTTGAAAATATATGCAATTGATGTACTTCCTTTACAAATCTTTTTGCAGGAGTAGGTGCATCATCTATCAAATTTCTTATTATATAAAATGAGCTACCTTGGTTAGCTTATCAAATACAACCAAGATCATGTCATGTATGTTTTATGACAATGGTAAACCTTAGACAAATTCCACACTAATCATCTTCCACTTTCATTTTGGTATGTCATGTGGTTATAACAATCCAATCATATGTACATATTCAGTTTTCACTCATTGATATTCTAAACAATGTGACAGAAAGTCCACTAATCTTTCTTGATTCCCTTCTAGACATAAAGTGGTCTAAGATTTGCCATGAGCTCAATTACTCATGATTGTTCTAAAAATGGGGAATTAGGCATTTTATTTAGCACTATGATACTCATATTCTCCATATCTAGCATATACATCCTTTTATTGTAATGTAAAAGACCATCATTTTTTAATTTGAATCCTTTATACTTGGGATTTTGAGCATTCTTAGTTAACACTTTCCTAACCTAATTGTAGAATTCATCTCCTACCAATAATTTTATCACTCGATCTCTACAATTACTCTTGATAGTATCCACAACTGTTATATACCTCCTATGAATTAGGGCATCAACTACTTTATTTTTTTTTGCCTTTGATATAGTTGATATCAAAATTATAATCAGATAAGAACTCTAGCTAGCATCACTGATAAGCATTCAGATTTGGTTGGGTGAAGATGTACTTGAGTCCCAAGTTGTTAGTCTTGAGGTCAAATTATTTTCCCAACAAATAATGCCTCTAAACTTGAAAGACATGCATAATTTCTATAAGTTCTAGGTCATGAGGGGCATAGTTAACCTCACAAGGCTTAAGTTTCCTTGATTCATAAGCTACCACTGCACATTCTTACATAATAAATCATCCTAATCCATCCCTAAATGCATCTATAATCACCAAAAAATGACCATTGGGATTAGGAACTCTTATCACTGGTGCTGAAGTAAGCCTTCTTTTTAACTCTTGAAAAGTTACTTCACACTTTGCTCCTCTTTATTTTTATATTATATCATAATATCATCATGAAAGACCAAAACAAATTGATCTAAATAATCTCTAAACATATTGTTCATGAGATTCATGAATGTTGTCATATCATTTGTCAATCTAAATGGTAACACTATGAACTTATAATGTCCATATCAATTTCTAAACACTATCTTTAGAATATCCTCATACCTTATCCTTAGTTGATGATATCCTGCTCTAAGGTCAATCTTAGAAAAGACCATTTCCCCTTGCATCTAATCAAAAAAATCATCTATATAAGGTAGTGGATACCTATTTTTAATATTTGTCTTATTCAACATTCTATAATATATGAAAAGTTGAAGAGTACCATCCTTCTTCTTAATGAAGATAACTATTTCACCCCATGGTGACACACTTGGTATGATCAACCCCTTTAACAATAATTCCTAGAGTTGAGCCTTCAAATCAACTAATTCAGTGGTTTTCATCTGATATGGTGCCTTAGAATATGGTTCTGATATAGGTAAGATATTGATAGAGAAATTAAACTCTCATTTAGGAGGTAATCTTGCCAATTCCTCGAGAAATACATCATGAAAATTACTAATGAATGGGTAATCTTTGAGGGATGGTTTCTTAAATTCCTCCATTTCATTTATCTTGATGAAAAATTCTTGGCATCATTTTCCTTAAGTATTCTTGAGTTTCATTACATAAATCTACCTGAGCCTCAACTCTCTTTTCTCACCTTGAATTTGTGTCTGATTTTCAACATCATCTAGACAATCAACCTTCTTTAGGTAGAAATCAACCTTGGCCTTATGATTTGAAATCTAGTTGAATCCTAGGATCACATCATATGACCCTAATGGTGATACATAAAGATACACTATTTTTGTGAATTTTGGCAACCTAATCTTAGGTTTAACTAAACACTTGTCAACTTTGACTTTTGAATCATTCCCATATTGAATTGACCATGCATTTTCTACTATTACAACTCTTATAGATAACTTATTTAGAATTTTAAGAGCTATAAAGCATTATGTAGCCCTTGTATCTATCAAAATGGAAGGTGGATGTTCAAATAAAATACCTAATATTCTATGGGTGAAGATTAGAATTTATCTTACCAATTATCAACTTCCACATTAATCCATTACTAAAAATTTCCTTGATGAGGAGTAGAACCTTTGTTATTAAACTTATCCTAGGTACACTCACAATCATAATGGTCACCTCCATAAATGAAGCAACCTCCAAGTGGTCCTTTTTTGTCAGACTATTAGTTTCCCATGAAACTACCTTTAAAACCATTGCTCATTTTCTTGTTTCCTAAACTATTATTGAATATATCATTCTAATTTTTTAACTGACTCCTAGAGTCTCCACGCTTCTATTTCTATCTCTTCTTTTTGAAATTTGGTTTAGAACTTCTAAACTTTTTCTTAAACTTGTCCATGTCTTGAGCAAGATATTTCAATTTTTACTCCTAATTGACTGCCTTATTGAAGACCTAGTCCATGGTAGATAGTCCATGAACATCCACCTCTCCAATCTGGGGTTTTAATCCTATGATAAACTTCTTAATTTTGAATATCTCATCTTCCTGGTATTGAGGTACATAATTTAGAAGTTTGGTGAATCATTCCCCATACCCATTCACTGATAGTTCTCCTTGCTTTAGATTTTATAAATTTGTAAACTTTTGGTCAAATTATAACTGTAGAAGCCATCATGATCTGAATAATATCACAAACTATTCCCATGTATTGGTGGTCAAGTTAAGATTCATTTCCAACTTATTGTTTCCCTACCATGTAGTTACTTCACTAACCAACTAATATGCTCCCCAAACTTATTTAGTGACCTCAAATTAGTTTCAAATCTTGAAATACTTATCCATCTTAGTCAATCATGAAATAGAACAATTCAAGGTGAGGAAAGAGATTTGAGGCTTAGGTAGATTTATGCAATGAAACTCAAAAAGACTCAAGGAAAATGATGCCAAGAATTTTTCATCAAGATAAATGAAATGGAAGAATTTAAGAAACCATCCCTAAGGATCATTTGATAAATTTTTCACACCAACAATAGATCATCAATACCCTATACAATCACCCATTAGATAATGGTCCTCCCTTCATGGATGAGTAGATAGTGATGGTGCAGGAATCTAGAGAGACAAGCTAGTATCTGTGTGTTACAAGATTTCTAATACATGATGTATACCATAAATAAAATGCATTCTAACATGATATCACATAAACATGTAAATCATACATATGAAATGACAATGTCTAAGTAAACATTACTTTTTCCAAAGTTTTTAATAGTTATTGGTCTTTAGGATTAGTCAAATTCATACACACTACTTGATCAGATTACCTTCATCTGGCATTGGTGATACTAGTAAGCTATTGAATTCCATCTCATTACTTACATAGTACCATCAATACAATATTTGGTTAACATAAATATAACTAATATATTCATAAATATTACTTCTTATTAGTAGGCATAAAACATGCTAAATATAAGAAAAATTAAATACATACATTTAATCCATCAAACATATGAATGAATCTCCACTATATCATTTAGCACATAATAATAAGTATAACAAGTAAAATTCATACCAACTAGATATAATATATTTTATACTATGTATTCTAATTTATATAATTAAATTCACATAGAGTGCATTTTGTATGCAATGGGAAATGCAACATATCTATAAATCAATCCTATCTCGGAGAAGGTAAATTTTACGTACACTTTTGATTAAAGATACATTAGATTATCAAGGTCATGAACAAGATGGATCTACTAATATATCTATCTAAGAGATTTCTTACCATAGTAATTTCACTAGGGAGGGTTCCAAATCCTTCAGTCAAGCAAAACTATGCAGTAACCCTAGGTCCTATGTTTTTATATTCACTAAACTAATAACAAGTAAAGCAAAATCAAATCTAGCATTCACCAAATATTGTGGACCAAAGTTTGGGGGGGGGGGGGGGTTATAAAACATTAAAATTAAACATGCATAAGAGAATCCTAATTAATCTATGTATAGGTAAGACCCTAATGCATAGAGAGAGAAATATATTCAAAATCTATTACTTATGTTACTTTTATCTACTAAAGAGAGGAGAAAAGTTAGCGATACTTACCTTGAAGATGAACCCATCAAGACTCAATATTTACCTTCACCAAAATTTCTTCGTAATAGTTTATTTTGGTTTATAAGGATCACTAAGAAAGGCCAAAGTATCTAAGACTTCTCCATAAGACAATATTCTTCTCCAAGTAGAAACCCTAAACTAAGACTCCTAAAATAGATTGGAAGAAGAAAAAATTGTAAAGAATCACAATGAATAATTAACTATTGTTATCTTTTCAAGAATTTTGAAATGGATGTTTTTATATAGGATGATCTAACCCCAAGCCTTTTCAAAATTTTACGTCGATAAGGTCAACCTAGTCGACCTAGTATCATAATTAATAAAAACAAACTAGGTCATGGACTAGGTTGACTAAAGGGATAACCTAGACATTAATAAGTTTTATTAATAAGATTATAAGTGATGCTGAGCAATATCAACTTATTTACAAACTCTAATTAAATCCTTCATTCAAGTTTCTCCTAGCTTCATTCACCTCACATTACCCATAGTCTCTGGGGAAAACATACAAAAATGGTTATAATAATCCTTCACAAATATTCATAAAATCATGCTTTATAATTTTTCAAATGAACTTTCCACAATAAACAAACCATTCGATAACCTTATAATAATTGGAACATTCTTTGTTCATATACTCTCTTGCACTTGCATGACACTCAACCAATACATTAAATCTTAAATGTACTTTGCCTGGACAATGAAAACAACATGATGGTTTAGATCATATCAAGACCTCACCCTTTCCTTTGATAATCTTTTCTACCTTGTTATTTAAACTAGTCACTCACATGTTTCATTCAAACTTCTTTCAAACCTTAACACCTACTAGCCATGTTTATGGGTATACATCTATGGTTTATCTTATTTATAGGATTAAAAATCTAAATTAGATCATTCATAGGATTAATTTCATGTATTTTACCTTCACCATTTCTCATTTTATCATTATACACTCTCATATTATTACCTTCCAAATCCCATCTCACATCTTACTACAACTCTACATGCTTTCCTCTCAGTCAAACTAGCCTTGTTTTGCTTAAATTCCCTTATGTATAGAAAGGTACAAATGTACATTGTTAGAATAATGACTATTTCAAATTCCATTTTCCACTATTATTCTATCCTCCCAATCTAAAAACTTAACTCTACATTGAAATCACTTTTCCTTGCTTATTTTATTCACTATTACCTTTGAATTAGGTCTCCTAGTTTCTTTTTTGCCCCTGTCTACATACAAGCTATTCCACATGTTACTAAACATAATGAAACACATATAAAACCTTAAAATCCTTTCATGCACATTATAATATATCTAATTACAAAATTTCAAGCAATTTCAGGGTTTCATCTCAAGGAATATGTGATTCAAGTTTGAAACCCTAATTTTAGGGTTGACTATCTCAAAAGGACCCAAGAGCAAAAAAAAATTAGTAATTTCTTAACATAGGGTTTTAAAATATCTTGATGGTTTCTTAATCTTGTTTTCCATTAAACTCACCTAATTCATTCCTTGGGTTTCTTTTAGAATGCTTCTTTCCATACTACAACAATGTGTTTTTACTAAATAAAACACACAATTACATTTCTTTAAGTTACAATGACCTCATTCATGGAATATGTAGAGTCATAATATATTACTCCACTCATTCAAGGGAATAAATAATTTACACATCACTCTTACAACTTCATATTTCTATGAACATGTTCTCTCATTCTATAGGATACTCACAAACACAACTTCTCAGTTCTTTCTTACTTATTTTGTGAACCAGAATAGGGGTAATCAAAGGTTTATAATCTTTCAATATCAATAGACCTTGTATCATTTACTAAGGATCTTACACACTTTATTATGATCACTTTAACCCTTCCCAAAGTTCATTTTGGAATCAACAACATGTTACTACACCAAAATAAATAAAGAGCTCAAAAATTTGACTTCATTAACTGTATTTTTATGAACAAGGATAGGGTATAGATAGGGTTAGTCTATGTTTCAACTTCAAATGATTTTAAAACTTCTAATAAGACTCTAAATACCTTCAGTGATCACATCAAACCATTTCCAATATCATTTTGAATCAAAAAAAGATACAATGTTATGTTCATAGTACATAGGATTCTCAATTAGAGGACTATATGTTTCAATAAGTAAGTTTATAACCAAAATTGAGTAAAATCAATATTTTTAAAACTAAATATTAGAAAAAAATGCATTAAATATATTAATATTATTATTTCATTACCAATTCTCCATAACACTTAGATAAACAAAAGGGACCAAATACTCAAGACCAATTACTTGAATAGGTTTGTAAGTGTGTAAACCCTTTTTCAGACCCGACTGTCTCTACCAAAAGTGATAACTAAAAATTAACCTTGGGATTCATTATTTTATTCAAGATAATTAAATTAGTTTTCAATCAAAATAAATAAACAAAATCATCATGCACTTACCATATTGATAAACCAAATAGATATTGCTTTGTTTCAGTCATGCATACAGAATTTTCTTACACCTTCCTTCATTATTCATTAACCTTCACTTTTTTACATATCCATTCATCAAATTTGAATGGATTGAGAGTTAATCATCTTTAAAAAATGATTTCAAACATTACCTAAACCCTTATTTATGTCAAAAGACTCTTAAAACAAACTACTAATTCTTGAACAAGATTTATTACGCAACCTCCTAAACCTACGTGGGGTGGTGGACTACCACCTCACCAAAACTTAAAAAATACATTTATTTTCATTATTAGACATTTATTATGACCATAAATGTCTATTAAAATGTTTATAAACAATTAAATATCTTCCATATCCACTTAGGTCCACCAAAATACTATGCAAATTTAAAATTCCCTTTTTAGAGGGAAAACCTATTTGAATTCAAATTCAAATTTGAAAATAATTAAGACACTTTTTAGACCTTTTATGGACATTAAAATATGACCCTAAATCATACTCCTAAGGAGATAAAAATATTTCTACCCATGATCTTCTTCTTCCTTCAAACACTCATAGACGTGTGTGTGCTCTTAACTGCCACACTTGTACTTTATCTTGCCTCTTGCCATATTCCTCCATGCTACACATAAAAAATATAACTTATTAATGAAAAAAAATTCTTTATTATTCCCCTAAGGCATCCTCCATATTCCCTTTTTACTTTATTTCTCCCAAGCACCTTAATGTGCTTTGCATACTTCACTCTTCCTCATTGAATAAACTCTTAGTGCTTCTTGCCTCTCTCCTTACATGAATTATCCTTCATATTCCACCTATAACTTAACCTCAACAACTACAACTACAACTTCATCTTGAGGAGTACCTTCATATGCTTGACTCCTCCTTAACTTCATTAATGCCTTTATCTTCGATAATATTTTTGCATTCCAAATGTCTATATTCTCCTTGGTAACCTCCTTTACCATTTCCTTATACATTTGTTGAGGACAATATACATAATCTTGCTTTAATTACTCATACAAGCTTTAATATACCTCATACATCTCCTTATGTTGTTTTCTTATTGCTCCTTTTGCTTCACTTTCATCCTCTTGAGTGAGGATGTCTTGCTTCTTCATGTTATCTTGCCTCCAACATGGTTGACCTGTTTGTTCTTATTCAATCAACATGCCTCTACATGGAGTCTCTTCTTCATCTTGACTTATTTTTATCACCACTTGGTCATATGCCTCTTACTCTTATTTCATGAGTCTATGAATAGGCTCAACTATCTCTTTCTTTTCTTCATCTCTCAAACCTACATTCACACATATCAAAATAATATTAGATTTTAAATCATGAGGATTGATTGCCTCCTTGTCCTTCCTCTTTTGTTTTCTCTTCTTTTCTACTTATTTATTTATTGGCCATTTTATTGGATTCCTTTTCATAACCCATATAAGATGTGGGTTCACAAACTCTTTCGCCTACTCAATCTTGATCAGCATCTCCTCCATTTGCTACCTCATCTCTACCATCTCTCTATTCATTTAAATATTTTCCTTGGTATATTCATGCACCATCTTATACTTGTGGCTTTCATGCTTAACCCTATCACTCACATGTTTAATTCAAACTTATTTCAAACCTTAACACCTACTAGCCCTATTTATAGGTATACATCCATGATTTGTCTTGTTTATAGACTTTAAAATGTAACTTAGATCATTAATAGGATTAATTTCATGTATTTTACCTTCACCATTTCTCATTTGATCATTCTCCACTCTCATATTATCACCTTCTAAATCCCATCTCACATCTTATTACAACTCTACTTGCTTTCCTCTCAATCAAACTATCCCTATTTTACTTAAATTCCCTTCTATAGGGAAAGATATAAATGTATCTTGATAAACTAATGATTGTTTCAAATGCCATTTTACACTATTATTCTATCCTCCCAATTTCAAAAATTAACTCTATATTGAAATCACATTTCCTTGCTTATTTTGTTCATTGTTACCTTTAAATTAGGTCTCCAAGGTTATTTTAAGCCCCTATCTACATACAGGCTATTACACACATGTGTAACCATAATAAAACACATATAAAACCTTCAAATACTTTCATTCACATGATGATATATCTAATTACAAAATTTCAAGCAATTTCATTAGTTCCATCTTCGAGAATATGTGATTCAAATTTGAAACCCTAGTTTTAGGGTTGACTATCTCAAAAGGACCCGAGAGTAAAAAAACATTATTAATTTCTTAAAAAATGGTTTTAAAATGTCTTAAGGGTTTCTTAATATTTTTTTCCATTAACCTCACCTAATTCATGCATTGCATTTCCTTTAAAATTCCTCTTTCCATACTACAATAATGTGTTTTTACTAAATGACACACACAGTAAATTTTATTTAAGTTAAAGTGACCTCATTCTTGGACTATGTAGATTCCCAATATATTAATCCACTCATTAAATTAAATAAATAATTTACACATCACTCTTAAAAATTCCTCTTTCTATGAACACGTTCTCTCATTCTACAGGATACTCACAAACACAACTTCTCAGTTCTTTCTTACTTATTTTGTGAACCAGAATAGGGGTAATCAGAGGTTTGTAATCTCTCAATATCAATAGAAAATTTATCCTATCCTAAGGCTCTCCATACTTTATTATTATCAATTTAACCCTTCCAAAATTTCCTTTTTGAATCAACAACATGTTACTACACCAAAACAAACATAGAGCTCAAAAATCTAACTTTATTGACTATATTTTTGTGAATAAGGACAAGGTATAGATAGGGTTAGTATATGTTTCAACTTAAAATGATTTTATAACTTAAAATAAGACTATAAATACCTTAATTTATCACATAAAACCCTTTACAATATCATTTTGAATCCAAACAAGATATAATGCAATGTTCACAATACACAGGATTCTCAATTAGAGGACTATATGTTTCAATTAAGTAAGTTTATAAACCAATATGGAGTAAAGTCAATATTTTTTCAACTAAATATTGTAAATAAGTTCATTAAATCTATTAATATTATTATTTAATTCACCATTCTCCATAGGACTCATATAAACAAAAAGGATCAAATACTCAAGACTAATTACTTGAATAGGTATATAAGTGTGTATACCCTATCTCAGACCTAACTTTATCTACCAAAAGTGACAACTCCCAACTCACCTTTATATTACATATTTAATTAAATAGAATAAAAATTATTTACATCAAAATAAATAAACAAAACCATCATGCACTTACCACATTGATCAACCAAATAGACCTTGCTTTGTTTCAATCATGCATACATAATTTTCTTACACCTTCCTTCATTATTCATCAACCTTCATTTGTTTACATATCCATTCATCAAATTAGAAAGGAGTGAGAGGTAATCCTCTCAAAAAATTTATTTCACACATTACCTAAACTCCTATATATGTTAAAATACTCCTAAAATAAACTATAACTTATTCTTGAGAAAGATTTTTTAAGCAACCTCCTAAACCTACATGGGGTGGTGGACTGTCACCTCACATAAACATGAAAAATACATTTATTTTCATTATTTTACCTTTTTTATGACCATTAATTTCTATTAAATTTTTTTTAAAGAATTACATATCTTCCATATCCACTTAGGTCCAACGAAACACTATGTAAATTTGAAGTTCCCTTTTTGGAGGGAAAACCTATTTGAATTCAAATTAAAATTTGAACA
The DNA here is from genome assembly GCA_037957365.1 of Torreya grandis. Lineage (NCBI taxonomy): Eukaryota > Viridiplantae > Streptophyta > Pinopsida > Cupressales > Taxaceae > Torreya > Torreya grandis. The sequence goes on along the minus strand of JARHVA010002169.1, from coordinate 122,097 downwards.
TACTTGAGACACTTTTTAGAAATTTTATGGGAATTAAAATATTCCCCTACATCATAATCCCAAGGGGATAAAAATATTTCTACCCATGTTCTTCTTCTTCCTTTAAACACTCATAGAGGTGTGTGTGCTCTTGACCACCACACTTGTACTTTGTTGTGCCTCTTGCCATCTTCCTCTACGATACACCTATAAAATACAAATTATTAATGAAAGGTTATTATTTATTATTCACTTGAGGCATAATCCATATTCCCTCTTTTCTTTCTTATTCCCAAGCACCTTCAAGTGATTCGTTCACTTCTCCTCTTTGCATCAGTTATTAATGCTTCTTGCTTCTCTCCTTGCATGACTTCTCCTTCATCTTCCACCTATAACATAACCTCAATATATAAAAATTCATATTGGGATTACTTTCATATGCTTTACTCCTCCTTAACTTCATTAATACCTTTAACTTGGATAATACTATTGCATTCCACACGTATATATTCTCCTTGGTAACCTATCTACCATTTCCCTATACATTTGATGAGGATCAAATTCATTTTCTTGCTTTAATGACTCATTGAAGCTTGAATATACCTCATACCTCTCCTTATGATGTTTTCCTATTGCTCCTTTGGCTTCACTTACATCCACTTGAGTGAGGATCTCTTCCTTCATAATATCTTACCTCCAACATGGCTGACTTATTTGTTCTTGTTCAATCAACATGACTCTACATGGAGTCTCTTATTCATCTTTAATTATTTTTATCACCACTTGTTCATATGCCTCTTCCTCTTATTTTATGAGCCTATGAATGTGCTCAACTATCTATTTCTTCTCTTCATTTCTCAAACCTTCATTCACACACATCTAAGTAACATTAGATTTCAAATCATGAGGCTTGATTGCCTCCTTGTCTTTCCTCTTTTATCTTATCCTTTTTTCTGCTAATTACTTGTTTGGCCATTTTATAAGATTCTTTCTCATGATCCATCTAAGATGTGGGTTTACAAACTCTTTCATCTACTCAATCTTGATCATTACCTCCTCTATTTGTTGACTCATATCTATCATCTCTCTATTCATTTCAATATTTTCCTTGGTGTCTTCATGTACAATATTATCCTTGTGGCTTTCATGCTTAACAATGTATTTATATTTCCTTATTACCTCTTCTCTCATTCTCATCTTAAGTACCTCACTTGGGCATATTCTTCTCCTTATCTTGGTATCACTTTGACCATTCCATTTTGTTCACACTTGAAACCTTCTATTTCTAACCACACTTGGGCCTTTCAATTTCTTTCTCCTCTCTCTCTCTCTCTCTCTCTCTCCTCTCTCTCTCCTCTCTCTCCTCTCTCTCTCTCTCTCTCTCTCTCTCTCTCTCTCTCTCTCTCTCTCTCTCTCTCTCTCTCTCTCTCTCTCCTCTCTCTCTCTCTCTCTCTCTCTCTCTCTCTCTCTCTCTCTCTAATAGCTCTTCTATTTTAGGGTTGTCACCACAATATATAATGTTTGAAATTATTCATACATTCAAATCAAATGAATTAACCATAAAATGTATTATACCTCCTCAAAATACCTTTTTACTTTGTCATCTAACAAGACTCCTTGCTTGCTTCATACAACTTCATACAAAATACATAATAACAATGTATTCAACCTATATATAACTTTCCTAGAGCATCTAGATGGATCAAATACCAAATGATGTAGAGCAATATCAATTTCTTTACAAACTCTACTTAAATCCTTCATTCAAGTTTCTCCTTACTTCATTCACCTCACATTTCCCATAGTCTCTTGGGAAAACATGCAAGAATGGTTATAATAATCCTTCACAAAGATTCATAAAATCATTATTTATAAGTTTTAAAATTAACTTTGCATAGTAAACAAACCACTAAATAACCTTCTAATAATTGGAACACTCTGTGTTCATATACTCTCTTGCACCTGCATGACACTCACCCAATACATTAATGCTAAAATATAATTTTCTTGGACAATCAAAACAACATGATGGTTTATATTATATCAATAAATCACCCTTTCCTTTGACACTCTATTTTACCTTGCTATTCAAACTGGTCACTCACATGTTTCATTCAAATTTCTTTTAAACCTTAACACCTACTAGCCCTGATTATGGGTATACATCCATGGTTTGTCTTGTTTATAGAATTTCAAATATAACTTAGATCATTCATAGGATTAATTTCATGTATTTTTACCTTCACCATTTCTCATTTTATCATTCTCCACTCTCATATTATCACCTTCCAAATCCCATCTCACATCTTATTACAATTCTATCTACTTTCCTCTCAATCAAACTAGCCCTATTTTGCTTAAATTACTTTTATATGAAAAGGTACAAAAGTATCTTGATAAATTGATGATTGTTTCAAATACCCTTTTCCTCTATTAGTCTATCCTCCCAATTTCAAAACTTAACTCTGCATTAAAATCACTTTTCCTTTCTTATTTTGTTTACTATTACCTTTGAATCAAGTTTCCTAGGTTATTTTAAGCCCCTATCTACATACAAGTTGTTCCACATGTGCCTAACTATAATAAAACACATATAAAACTTTAAAATACTTTCATTCACATGATAATATATCCAATTACAAATTTTCAAGAAATTTCATTGGCTCCATCTCTAGGAATATGTGATTCAAGTTTGAAACCCTTGTTTTAGGGTTGATTGTCTCAAAAGGACCTGAGAGTAAACAAAACATTAGTAATTTCATATTTTTGTGAATAAAGACATGGTATAGATAGGGTTAGTCTATGTTTTAACTTCCAATGATTTTATAACTTCCAATAAGAATATAAATACATTTATTGATCACATCAAACCATTTACAATATCATTTTGAATCCAAACAAGATACAATGCAATGTTCACAGTACATAAGATTCTCAATTAGAGGAATATATATTTCAATAACTAAGTTTATAACCAAAATGGAGTAAAATCAATATTTGTTAAAATAAATATTGGAAACAATTTAATTAAATATATTCATATTAGTATTCCATTCCCCATTCTCCATAAGACTTAGATAAACAAAATGGATCAAATACTCAAGAACAATTACTTTAATAGCTCTGTAAGTGTAAAACCCTATTTCAGACCTGACTGTCTCTACCAAAAGTGACAATTCCCAAGTCACCTTAGGCTTCCATATTTCAGTCAAGATAATAAAACTTGTTTACAATGAAAATAAATAAACAAAATAGTCATGCACTTACCATATTGATCAACCAAATAGACCTTGCCCTGATTCAATCATGTGTATAGAATTTTCTTACACCTTCCTTCATTATTCATCAACTTTCACTTGTTTACATATCCATTAATCAACTTCAAATGGAATGAGAGGTCATCCTCTCAAAAAGCTTCTTTCACACATTACCTAAACTCTTATTTATGTCAAAAGACTCCTAAAATAAACTATAATTGATTCTTGAAAAAGATTTGTTAATCAACCTCCTAAACCTATGTGGGGTGGTAGACTTGCACCTCACCCAAACTTGAAAAATATATTTATTTCAATTCTTGAAACATAGATCATGAGGTAGAAAAAGGAAGAGATGATGAGGTAGAAACTTAGATCATTAATAATATTACTTTAATGTATTTTAACTTCACCATTTCTCATTTTATCATTCTCCACTCTCATTATATTATCGCCTTCCAAATCCCATTTCGCATCTTATTACAATTTTGCCTGCTTTCCTCTCAGTCAAACTAGCCCTATTTTTATTAAATTCCCTTTTGTACAAAAAGGTAAATATGTACCTTGATAAATTGATGATTGTTTCAAATATAATTTTCCACTATTATTCTATCCTCCCAATTTTAAAACTTAACTCTACACTAAAATCACTTTTCCTTGCTTATTTTGTTCATTGTTACCTTTGAATTAGGTCTCCTAGTTTCTTGTAAGCCCTTATCTACATACAAGATATTTCACATATACCTAACTATAATGAAACACATATAAAACCTTCAAATGCTTTCATGCACATTATAATCTATCTAAATAAAAAAAAATCAAGCAATTTTTTTGGTTCCATCTCTAGGAATATGTGATTCAAATTTGAAACCCTAGTTTTAGGGTTGACTCTCTCAAAAGGACCCGAGAGCAAACAAAACATTAATAATTTATTAACATAGGGTTTCAAAAGGTCTTGATGGTTTATTAATATTTTTTTACAAGAACCTCACCTAATTCATGCCTTGGGTTTCCTTTAGAATGCCTCTTTCCATACTGCAACAATGTGTTTTTACTAAATGACACACACAGTCACCTTTCTTTAAGTTACAATGACCTCATTCTTGGACTATGTAGATTCCTAATCTATTATTCCAATCATTTAAGGGAATAAATAATTTACACATAAATACTACAACTTTATCTTTCTATGAACAAGTTCTATCATTCTACGGATACTCACAAACACAACTTCTTAGTTCTTTCTTACTTATTCTGTGAACCAAAATAGGGGGTAATCAAAGGTTTGTAATATTTAAATATCAATAGACATTGTATCATATACTAAGGATCTCACACTTTCCTATGATCACTTTAACCCTTCCCAAATTTATTTTTGGAATCAACAACATGTTACTACACCAAAATAAACAAGCTCAAAAATTTGACTTCATTGACTATATTTTTGTGAATAAGGATAGGGTATAGACAGGGTTAGTCTATGTCTAAACTTCCAATAATAATATAAATAAATTTATTGATGAAATCAAACCCTTTATAATATCATTTTGAATCTAAACATGATACAATACAATGTTCACAGTACACATGATTCTCAATTAGAGGACTGTATATTTCAATAACCAAGTTTATAACCAAAATGGAATAAAATCTATCTTTGTTCAACTAAATATTGGAAACAAGTTAATTCACTCTTTTCATATAATTATTCCATTCCCCATTCTCCATATGACTCAGATAAACAAAAAGGATCAAATACTCAAGACCAATTACTTGAATAAGTTTGTTAAGTGTGTAAACCCTATTTCAGACCTGACTGTCTCTACCAAAAGTGATAACTCCCAACTCACCTTGGGCTTCCCTATTTCAGTCAAGAGAATAAAATAATTTTATATTCAAAATAAATAAATGAAACCATCATGCACTTACCATATCGATCAACCAAATAGACATTGCTTTGTTTCAATCATGTATACAGAATTTTCTTACACCTTCCTTCATTATTCATCAATCTTCACTTGTTTACATATCCATTCATAAACTTTGATTGGAGTGAGAGGTCATCCTCTAAAAAACTTGACTTCACACATTACCTAAACTCCTATTTATTTCAAAATAATCATAAAACAAACTATAACTTACTCTTGAACAAGATTTGTTAAACAACCTCCTAAACCTATGTGGGGTGGTAGACTGCCACCTCACCCAAACTTGAAAAATAAATTTATTTTCATTCTTGGACCTTTATTATGACCTTAAAGGTCTATTACAAAAATTTTAAACAATTACATATCTTCCATATCCACTTAGGTCCACTAAAACACTATGCAAATTTGAAATTCCCTTTTTGGAGGGAAAACCTATTTGAATTCAAATTCAAATTTTAACATACTTAAGATAATTTTTAGACCTTATATGGACATTCCAATATGCCCCTGCATAAACAAAGTCTATGTGGCTAAATATGTAATTTAAACCATCAAAAAAGGGGTTTATGTTACAGAAAGACTAACGAAAGTGGTAAATGACTAGAGGAGGCAAAATAGGAGGCAAATCTTAGGGGAATGTTTATAAGAGATGGTTAGATTGATAATAAGTGTTAATAAGGGACAAAAATCATATGAATCACCAATGGTCTACCTACCCATTTCTCAATTCACCCCTTAAGGCATGCACTCAAATAGATTGAGACTCGATGGGTACCTATATTATAAAAAACATCAATAATTGATAAAGTTTGAAAATATTATGTGTATACACATTCTGTGATGAATAATTATATCATATTCCATTGTTTATATATACAACTAGTCATAATAAATAAATCCATGAATCTCATGAAAACATATTATTTCATTTGAATAACTTGTTACATTTCTAGGAGATTATATTCATATAGTTATAGTTTTGTATCCCTCAAAATCCTATGACTTATTTTTATCAATATATTAAACTATAGATATAGGAATATGACCTAATACACCTATATATGTTATATTTTTATATGAATATTTAAGTCCATATATAGATATATTTCCTATATATATACCCTTGTACATATTAACTGTATTCATACTATGTTTCACATATAAGTACTCACGAATATAAAAATATTATCTATAAAGGTCATCAGTCATTTATAATTATAATAAAAGGCTTCATATGATTTCAACACTCATTATGACCTTAATTTTAAAAAATATATTGATGATCTATTATAAGATATTAATATTCCTAGAATATTAATAAACAAAGTGTTATAGTCAATAGACTATTTATATCCATATTTTGCTCTTCTTAAGTCAAATCAACATCTAATTTAACATAAAAACACTCACATAGTTTGTAAAAGTATTTAATATTTCTAATATTAGTTTAATATAAATCATAAGTGTCAAACTAATTGATCAACCCAATATATAAATACAGGTCTACATACATAACTTACAACTAATACTCTTTTCCCATAAGCGGTATTCAAGCCATATGCTCTATAAAAAAAATTATTTTATTTCACTATATTTTAAATGAGTTAGATCTAGAGTATCATAGCTATTTTTACACTTAAGGCAATCAATTTATATAGAAACATGAGCTACATTTATTGATGTCGATATTAGGTCAAGCTTACAAAACACTCCTAAACTATGTCAATATCCATGTAGTTACTGATGTTGATATTACACTTAATATATGCTTCTATATTAGGCTCAAACTTCCTATAAAAATTTATAGTAAATATATATACATGCAGTCCTAGAGTTTGAAATGTCTAAAATTATAATGTTATTTATTTGTATATGGCAAGCACTCAACACACTTCTAAAAAGAAGTATATGAATTGACCTTATAGATCCATTCAATAATCTAAGTTGCTCATCATTTTTACACAGTTTATTGATTGATTGTGTGTGTGTGTGTGTGTGTGTGTGTGTGTGTGTGTGTGTGTTTGTGTGTGTGTGTGTGTGTGTGTGTGTGTGTGTGTGTGTGTGTGTGTGTGTGTGTGTGTGTGTGTGTGTGTGTGTGTGTGTGTGTGTGTGTGTGTGTGTGTGTGTGTGTGTGTGTGTGTGTGTGTGTGTGTGCGTGTGCGTGTGTGTTTATGTATATATACATACATATATATACACACATATATAAATATATACATGTATACATGAATACATATAGATATATATATATATATATATATATATATATATAGTCTCAGTTTTGAAAAAAAACCATAGTATACTCAACACAGAATTATATAGAAAGTTTATATACTATCCATACACTCATCCATGTAGTTTCATATAACCAATAAACCCTCAATATTATATATATTCATTTATACAATTTACATAACAAAGGCACCATACAAATAGATATATGTTTGTTATTTTAACTAAAATTACACACAAATTTTTATTTTGGGTTAACACACAATTCATGCATATATTATTCACCACAATTTTATCTAAACAAAATTACATAGTTTATACTTATATTAAATTTAAATAAACTTCACTACAATAGTTTGTTATCTTCTTAGTTCATTATGCATAGTTCACTATGCCTACTATATATACACAGTTGCATATTTTTCATGGATTGATTAATAAATATCCCCCACTTCATATTTATAACTATATCACTACATATATATCAATTTGTTTTTTTCCTATTTACTCAAACTTTGCCTTATTACTAGTCTACATATATAGTTTTTTGTACATTATATATAGTTCATATAGAATTTTGCTAATTTCCACATAATATTTCAATAACTTCACCTACCTAGCAATGCATCCAACACTGAAATGGTATGATCCATCAACCTTCCTCCCTTCACCCTCACTCTCTCTTCTTTGTGTTGATATCTTCTTCTCCACTTTGTGCCCATTCTTCTCTCCTCCTCTTTTCCTCTTATCCTCTCCTATGTCACATCACTCTTCCTTTCTTCTTTTTTTTTCCATTGCATGAATTTTTATTTTTTTCATTTTTATAAAAACTTTCCTAAGTTGCCAAGATTTTTACTTTCTTTCCTTTTTCCTCCAAAACAAAAGTTCATTGTTTTTATTAGTGATAATCTTTTTGATTTACCCCTATCTTGACTCAGCAAGAAAATCCAAAATCTTTGAGCTTCTCCAAATAAAGTTTTAATGTTTTGTTTTATTTATTTTATTTCATTTTTGTGTTCTTTTTCACTTTTCCCATTTTTATTTTTCTAACTTAATAATAATATTACTTTATAATAAATAATCACTTAGTATAAATAAATAATCATAATGACTTAATATCAATATGACTAATTTAAATTCAATTATATTCCTTTATCAAAAATGGTAAATCACACACTATTATACAAATTGGAATTATAACATAATCATTGTTTATTAATACCTTATACAGATTATCTATGTATTTTTGTTATCTTTATATATATGTTAAGGCATTTAAGCCATATAATGATATTCCTAAATATCATAAAGATAACTAGCTAATGTTCTTAAACATTATAAAGACATGATGGCTAGTCTACATATGGTAGTCACTGATATTATTCATGTAAATTTACATTCTTGAAAAACATTAATAATCAGGAATCATGACATAAACACAAAATAACATTATATATCCAAATATACTTATAACAACCATAATAATATTAATTTCACATAATCATTAAACTAAGATAACACACAACTATCATGCATAAACAATTATCTAAATGTAGATAACATCAAAAACATACTAATGATAACCATTCAAATTATATATATAGTGAGTGTCATTAACATGGTGTGTGCATGGGTTCTAGTTGTTCCTACATCATCCCCAAAACCTCCATATATGCCACCCTCTCTAATGATGCTCTCCCTCAATCATGCTCTGAGGGATGAATCTCTCCTGCATCAAACTCATGATACGAAGGTAATTAGTCTATAACATCATGACATATATCATAAATTATTGTTGTAATAATTGTTGATCAAATTTGACCCTATAGTCAAATTAAGACCCCTATAGGTAAAAAATTGAACTTTAAAGGTTTATATGGGGTTTAATATTATGTAATAGGGTGTATTATAGGTCATTTCATGTCACATTAGCCTTGTTCTTGGCCATTTTTAATATTTTTATCTTTTTGGGTCATTTTGGGGGTCAAAATAGAGCATTAAATGACTTGTACAACCTCCTTGGGAAATGTAAATGTGTTAATGGGTGATTTCACATGTCACATGTCTTATTATGCATTATTTAACTATTTCTAATTGAAAATTGGTAGATTCCTAAAAAAAGGTAGTTTTCTTGGAGAAAATAAGCATTTAATGAGGTGTACATAATTGTATGAAATATTATAGCTGAGGAAATTTTAGGAGTGTCCCTTGGTCTTCCATACACTCATTCTAGTGATTATTTTGATTATAATCTCAAATAAATGAAGAAATCCACTTCTCTCTTCTTCCAATAGGCTTGGCAAGCAAGAATGGCCTTCAAGTTTATACTTGGTATGATCAACAAGTGAGGTTTCAATAAAAATGATATTAGGGTTATCTTCTACTCTCAGTAAGCTTAATTTTTTTTTTGTAGAGGTATGGTGGCCTATATTTATGAACCATTCTTAAGAAGTTGACATATCCAATTTGCTTAATAATCTATGCACCCTATAAGTTTTGCCTTGGTTTGGATGAGTTCGTATAATTAACTTGATGATATTGTATATAGATAATGTTGAATCTCTACTCAAATGATCCTCATGATTGGTTTAGTGTTTCAAGGTGTTTGGATATGCAAATCATCTCATGTTTCAAGAGAAGGTACCATTCTGTGTTGTAAGCCTATTTCCACTATTTTTAGATCTTCATGCTTTGAAAATGGTTTCAAATGGTTGTGATAGGTCCTTTTCCATGTTTTAAATTTGATTTTTATTCCATTTAACTTCTTATTCTCATTCTCCAAATAATGTTTCATGGAATTACATTCATAAGCACTATGTAGTTAGTTGGTTCCATGTTGTCATGCACAATCAACTGAGCGAACTGTGTTGAGGATTTTAACATGTTCATGGAAATATGCCTATGGTATTGAAAAATGGAATACATTATCATAGTAATAATATTCAAATAAATCTTTTCACTTGTTAGAGAAGAGACTGTGACAGTCAACATAGTCATTCATAGTTTCTTGCCATTATACTTACCTACAGGTATATTATGAGGACCAGTCATGTTGGAAAGGACTGGTTTAGCTTAATAGGGTATTTTAAGTGTGAGGACTGTACTTGGAGTTATTTGGGTGAATCTAAAGTACATTAAAGGTAAAAATAATTCACACTACCCATCCTCATTTTCACTACCTACAGACATGAGAATAACCACCTACATGTGGCTTAATAGAGGACTGAGAGTACTTGTATGGAGTGTTGAATAACATGTTTAAGATCTTATTTAAGATCTTATTTAAGTAAACCATATCATACCTATTTTAAATTCTATTTTGGTGAGAAAACTAGGAATAACCTCTCAAAGATGATGACTATGGAATTCAGGGCGCTTGCCCCTAAAACATGAAAATAGAGTTCCTTGATGTTTTGTTGATTTTTCTAATATGGATACTAAAGGATTTGAGGCATATTAAAGATTAAACCTAGTAGTATCCATATATTAAAATAACCATGAAAAATATTAAGGGTATGTAATCAATATAAATTGGTTTTTTGGAGGCCCAAAGTTGTGCTTTTATGCACTAAATCTAAGCAGTAATATCTACAAGTTTTGAACCTTTGAGTGACCATTGATATCCTAAGAAGCAAATAAGGCATGTTTCCATGCTTAAAAGACATTGTGGAGTGAAAATAATACTATTGGTCATAGATACCATTATGAGGATTTGATTATTGATGTTTTAAGGTCTAGTAAACACCTACAAGTGTCCCCTCATTTGAAAATGTTCACCTACAGCCACAGTAGATGACTATGAAAGATAGTGAACAAGAAGGTAGTGATCTTAGTGAGGAAATAACATGAATGTGAGGTAAATTGACCTAAATATTTTTCAATTTGCCTTGAAACCTTTCAACTAATTCTTGGATCACCATGTTTAAGGTCCTACTGGGTAGGATCATCTACAAGAGTCCTTCTCAAGTAAGAACACAGTGTACAGTTCAAGATAATCAATTGAAGAAGTATGAAATGAGAAGTGTTTGAGGGGTATAAGATGATAATTTTTTTTGAATTACCTCAATAATTATGGAATAAATTTAAATAGGCTCTTTAATTTGTAAATTAATAGAGAGAGGGATCCGATATTGCAATGCATAGTCCATATGGTTAAACCTTGCACACAAGCTGCCTGTTCACAATTAGTCTTGGGTTTTTTAGGAGTTGTAAGGGTAACTAACCTAACCAAAGGATAAATTTATATGTATATTGTCTATATGGCTTGATTAATCCCATATAATAGTCACTTGGTATAAGGGAATAGGGTAAGTACCCTCTATTTTGTCTCAGACAAAGGGTACTTCCCTTTATGCATAAACTGGTAGGTTTGAGAAAGAGTGACAAAGGAATAAACCAAGAGTTGTTTGGAAATTTAAAATATGTTTTTAAAGTCTAATTAAACCTATTAAAACATGATAAATCTTTCATGTAAGGATGAATCCAAACAGGGTATCCCAGATCCTTAAGGTTGCAATCGGCTTATGTAGGTAGGGTTTAGGCCTAAAGCCAAATGGGGATTCATTTTCACTTCCACAATGAGAGGTGAATTATAATCCATTTTTTTATGTTCATATGGTCATAAAATATGTTTCTAATCTTTTGGAGTGAATGAGAAACCATAAGGAAATCCATTTTGTCTTAGAGCTACATCAAACCTATGCAAAGTGGAGAAACAAGCTTGATAAGAGAGATTTGATTGCTCATATCTACCTTGACACCTTGAATGGAGATTCAGGGACTTTGGAGAAGCTAAAAGGGGTCCTAATAATTAATCTTGTCAATTTTTTTTGTAACTTTAATGTCCCATCGTTATGAATGAAGCTTAAGAGGGTAAAATAGGCCTAGACCCACCAAACCCCTTGCTAATTACCAATTTGAGCAAATGAAAGAGATAATGCACAAAAATGGCATAGTTTTACTAGATAAAGTATTATATGTTGTATAAGACTCAGTCAAGCTCCCTACCATTAGTATGAGTTATACATAATCTATACAGACAGGGTATAAAACTTTTTTTCTTGACTATTTTTTGTATTGTGCCTATTATAAGAGGTTTCAAGAGATGAAATAAAAATTTTAAGGAATATTGAGACTTAATATAAATACCCATGTCTAATTCATGCCTTGTAAAAACTCCTAAGTGTGTTTACTAGCTACTTCATCTCAGCTAGTCAAAACTAGCATAGTGGACATGATGGTGAGAAGGTGAAAACTTCAAGTGGGAGTATTTTTAATGTGTGCCTAATGTCTATAAGTCCATGGAGGGTATTTAAAATTTTCACCCAATACATTTTATGTATTTTAATGGAAAACTAAATCCAAATTTGAGCCAAGTGTGCAAGGTTTGGGAAAGAGGAGTTTCATATACTGTAAGTAGTGATGGCTCACTTATAGAAGATTCTAGGTGATTAGGAATGAAAACAATGCATGGAGAATCATGTATGAAATCCTTAAATCTCATTAAAATCATTTGATATATCCCTAATTAGTTTTGGGATGTTCAAACAAGGCTAAATCATGAAGGCAATGTTTTAAGCCAGCAAAGGGAATACCACACCACTTTTCATGAGTTTCATGACTTGGAAATCCACTTGTCTCTTTTGAACTTGCATGGTATATTTCACACCCTCTTGTCATGCACAAGTAAATCATTCTCTTAGTATGACATGTGTGTTTATGACCTTTGGACTTCTTTCTTCTCTTTTCTCTCAAATTCTATAAGAACTAGCCATTTCGGCCTTTGTAAACTATGCTCCACCTAAGTATGGTGAAGCCCTGCTCATTTGTATACCATGTATCAATAAATAAAAATTATTTTTACCTCTTATATTAATATTAATAGTGTGTTTTACTTAGATGATTGATCTTTCTTAGTGATGACTCTTATTTCCTTAACATGTTGTCTCATCCTCTCACCTATTTTCAACATGAAAGCTTCTTCTTGCAAGTCATGTGAAGTTTTTTATGATGTGTCAAGGTTGAGTGGGTTAGTCTATTCAAATAGTACCATTTTATGCCTCTTGTCTAGTCCTCCTAGCTTAAACATTAATCACAACCTCATAATGAAATATTGATGTGAGAAGATTCAAATTAGAGAAGTGTATGTTTAGTTAGTCCCTTGTTCTCATGTATAATATGAAGCTAGTTGGTAGTCATAAACAAATTTGGTGTATCAACTCCTTTAGGATAGTTTACTTTCAATTTTCTCTCCCTTTTCCCTCACAATCATAGGTGTAGTAGTGATCTACAAATGGTACATCAAGAGAACTAGCCCTATCTAGAGATTCACCTCATTCTTAGGCTACCCACATTTTAGAGGTGTTTCAATTGTGCCACTTGGATGAGGAAAGATGAGACATCTCTTCAAAAGGTGTAAATCAAAGTGACAACAATAAAAAATCAATATGATCACAATGTAAAGAATATACAATACAACTAGTTCATAGAAATGAAATCATGTAATCAAAACATTCAACTATTCCATAACACCATATGACTTATATCTTAGTTAATACTAATAAAATAAAACTACCAAACATACAAATCTATGGGTAATCAAGTAAATTTTCTTAGTAAATAATCAATATGTAACAATATATACATTCATTTCACCATTTCTTAGAGAGAAAATAGAGTTAATTATTCATTTGCATTTTTTTACAATCTACTCTTCGACCATTCTACTTGAGGAGTTATTGATCAAAGTTCATACTTGGAGAAGAATCATGTCTTTTTGAAAAATATTGGATGCTTAGGCCTTTCTTAGTGATCCTTACAAACCAAAACAACCTCTTGTGAGGCAAATTTTACTCTAAATTTACTCCTCTATTTTAGAAGATAGAAGTAGCATAATTAATGTCTTTTGAATATATTTTTTCTCTCCATGCATTATAGTTTTATCTATACATAGCTTAATTAGAATCATTCTATGCATGTTTACTTTTTATTTTTATTACCCCCACTTTGTGCTACAAGCTTTGGTGATCACTAGATTACATTTTACTTTACTTGTCATTTACTTAGTGAATATGATAACAAAGGACATAGATAGGGTTATTGCATGGTGTTACTTGAATAGAGGATTTTTAACCCTCTCTAGCGATGTTATTGTGGTAAGAGATCCCTTGGTTAGGTCTAGCAGATCCCTCTTGGTCATGACCCTGAATATATTATGTATCCATAAATGAAAGTGTAAGTAAGATTTATTTTATTTGAGATATGATTGATTAATAGGTCAAATCTATTTTCATTTCTATACATTTTGGTGAACCCAACATGAATCAAACCCTTTTAGGTTTTATTTCACACACTCATTTTATCATCATATTATGTAATTTTATTTTTGCAGTACTATATCAAACCTATCATTTTAGTTCTAATAGTTTGTGCACAAGTTTAACAAATAGTCATCCAAAAATGACTATGTTCTATCTGTGTAGCTATTCTCCAAATATAGGTGACTAGATCAATTATCTTGATATAGTCTTCTTCTTCAGTTACAAATTTGCATACATAATTAATCTAGTTGAATTTTTTCATAGTTATTTTTTAGCATATAGGTTTGTAGACATAGTCAAGCTAGTCAGCTCTATTCACATTTTATTTTTAGCACATAGGTTCTACAAACTCTGTTGAGTTAGTCAACTCAATTCATAAAATATTTAAATTAACACTTGAGCAACACAACATAAAATTTTAAAAATTAAGCATCTTTAAAACCACTAAGGTTCATTATTACCCTCTTTATCATTTTAGTTTTTCATTTATAGTAATATTTTTTACAAGTTTGCAATCTATAAAATTGCATCCCTACAACAAACTGGGTTGACTAGCTCGACATAATTTTTTAGCTTGTCTTATATCTAGAAGACATAGCTGACTTATTTGATAGTGTTCTTCCATATCTTGTTTCTAGAAAATAGTAGTGACCTTGTTAGCTATAGTCTATATTGTTTACATATAGTTTTACCTAAACTGAATATGTACTCTTCAAAGTTAAGGAATTAACCTATTTTTAATGTAATTAGTGTAGACACCTAGTTTTGGCCACTTTTAGTCCTAAACTGGTATTCAATTCAATTTCTATAAAATGAAATATTTTAAGCCTATAAATCACATAAATCACTCAAATTTATTTGCATAATATATTTGATTTCCCAAAAATATGACAAGGCTAGCTTATTTGGTGTATTACCCTATATGCATCACTAACTTTGTTCATTTCTAACCCTAGTCAAATTATGACCTAGTAATCTGGCACCTTTGACATATCAAGCTATTAATTTATGACATTTAAAATAACTAAAATCTAAAAATCACTAAACAAGACTAATTATATTTTAAATCTTAATTAACTTGCCTAAACAAAAATTCCAAATCAAATTAGTGGATTTCATTTAATAAAAAAATATTTTTTAGCCAAATGAAGTCAAAAAGTCAAATGAGCTAATAAAGTGATTTATTATCTCTTAAATATTCAAAAATATGACTCACACCTCACAAATATCTAAAGTGAGTTGTTATGCCTCATAAATATAAGAAACTAAGGTGTCAATATTTCATGAGTTACTTAACCCCATCCAGAGTTAGATTGACTCAACCTAGGTTAATTTAGACTTAACCCAAGTTATAATCTAACCTAACCTAACTAAGATTAGATTTAGTTATTTTAAATATAAATACAAGTTCCCACACTATTAATAAATAATCTTTTGTGTGTAAGGTTTTTCTATTGGAATACCTTATTGAATCCCTTTGAGAGTAGTGTTATAATGCTTAATTTATGCCAATATTCACACAAGTCATATCTGATTATTGGAGATATGCTACCACCATAGAAGAGCATTTTTAGAATACTATAATTATCATATACTAAGCATGAACATCCTTATGCCAACAAGTAAGCATCATATGCAATAAAGAATGTATGAAAATTATATTATCTTCATCTCTATTTTATGCTCTTGCTTATTGTGTTATTATCCCCCTAGTTATTAGGCAAGAGTGTTTAGTATTAGTGAATTTTTATACTCGATGCTTTCTCATTTGGACTAACAAGAGACTAGTCTACATATTATTTATTCTCCAAACTCCTAAAGTACAATTAGTTCACTTTTCATTTCAGTTATTTTCACGATTAGAGTAACAAACATAGATCAATTAGGTGTTTTTTAATTTACTGATTTAGTCACACTATTTTTCTCTTTTGCACACACTTCCAAACCAATTTATAAAAAAAATATTAAACATTTTTATTTCCAAAGCCTACCTACTTGGATTTCATCACCAAGGGGGAAGTCAACTTGGTTTTTTGGCCAAGTATAAATATGTGGTTAATGGTATATATTGGCAAAGCACTTGACACCCTTATCACTATGAAATTATGAAGTGAGAGAGGATCTAATACCAAGCCATTACTATCACCAATACAGATCCCTTTCAACCTAAACTACCTAAAACTATCCATAGTTTGCTTTCTAGTTCCTTCTTACAACTGACTCCCCATTATATTAATTTCAAATTTTATTAAACTTAACAACATTTAGGAATGACCAATTAGTTAGAATTTACATTCAAGTTCTTTGATCATTATATTTTATATTTCAAAACTTGCATTAAAAACATTAGTGCAAGGTTTGTGTTATGTGTTCTAATTAGATCAATCACATTGATCTAATTGATTATAAGATTCATTACATTTGCTTAGATATTATCTTGAAAAAAAATTCACTATTTTCATAACACTATCATCCTTATCAACATAGTTTCTTATAGGCTATTCATTTATGTCCATTCAATACAAAATCAACCTATCTGATTGTATATCTTATCAGTATGTTTTGTTTCCTATCTTTCAGTACATAATTGATTTGTTCGATTATGTTCTCTTTTTCAATCTATTTCATTTATTCATCTATAGTGCATAGTCAACCCATATGATTGTGTATCCTTTTATCCTATTTTATTTTTATCCTTTACAAAACTCAGTCAACCAGTTTGACTGTCTTTTGCATCCTATTTTATGAACTTTTTTCATAGACTTTTTCAACCCATTCAAATATATACCTCTTAGCCAATATTATTTTGTGTGGGGTTAACTCTATCCCTATTTTCTATCCTTGCTTCTTGATCTCATATTCTTTCTTCAGGGATCATGAATTCCCCTATTAGAATGTTTTTGGATAACCTAAATCCATTTAGATGCTATATGAGACATGCATTTCTTCCTACCTTCACTACCCAAGAGGATCCTCAATCTTGGATCACCTCTTCTCCTCCCTCATATTTCAATTGTAACATGGTTTAAATCACTCCAATAGATGATATTAATGGATCTTATCATTTTCATACTTATCAAGATAATTCTCATGTTCAAACATCTTACCATAATGTGGGGGAAATTGATACAATCCTAACCAATAACCCTATAGGAAATATGCTACCTATCAACCCTCCCCCTAATACCACATTGGGAAATTCTCCTACCAACACCAACCCACCAATTGATACAACTCAAATTATTTCACATATATTGAAATAAATGAACATCATGTAAACATCCAATGCCTCTCAAATGATGCAACTACAACATCATTTGATCAACATGGCTAATCAACATCCCATTCTTCTTCCTTAAAATAATCAAAATTTTATCCCTCCACTTATTAAATATGTCACAAAAATGTTAATCCCAAACCTATAATGCACAATAAGATGCTTCAACACATTAAAAATGAGCCTTTAACCTATTTCATTATTTTTATTTGTATTGGTAATATATCTCCAACTATTGAACATGATGGGACTAAAGGCCCTGCATCTTTTCTTAAGGCATATAGTAATCTTTATAAAGAGTGGATCCAAACTAATTCCTTTTCCACGACTAAACATCTAGTTAAAACCTTCACTAGTGATGTATTATAATGGTATAAAATTAACTTCCCTAACATTCTACATGGCAAATTGAAGATTTAGTCAATCTTTTAGTTAAATAATTACAACATAATGATCTTCCTAAAAATTATTTTAGTCATTTCATTAATTCTAAGCATCTACTACTAAATTAGCTCATGATTTTATCAAATTCTGGAAATATTTGTCTCATAAGGCCAATCACAACATGATTGATGACAAATATTTTAAATTTTTCATAATGGCCTTAAAACCTTCACTTTAATACAAAGTTTTAACTTTCACTCCCTAAAATTTAAATGATGTTCTTGACCAAACTAAGCATCAAGACTTCCTAATGCAACATTTTTAACCTAACAATAAAAACATCAAGGAATCTTTCCAACATTCAACTAATATGATAACCAACAATATTCCTCAACCCAAACCAGAAGTATATAAATTAAAAAACCCCCAATATTCCCATACATAGTTAATCATGAAATAAATTAAACAACTTTTATCACCTTCTAAACCATTCATGCATCTTAATAATCCACCTAAACGGTATGATCCTAATATTTTTTATTAGTTTCATATTGATATAGGTCATTCCCATGAAACATTTATAGAGCTTACAAAAAGTTTCCATTTATTTTATGCTAGGTAATTCATTCAATCATGATTCCATTATCAAAATATGTCATCAATATTATGTTAATGCTTCTCAAAAGAAACAATCTTCCAAAGCTTCTTCCTCTATCAATCCAAAAACTTTCTCTACATCTACATTATGGTTAGAGCTTTGATGGGCAAAAGCTTATAGTTCATTGGCTAAATGTTTCAAGTGGCAAAAATCCTGTATAAGCATTAAATAGAAGTTTTGAGGGGATAAAACCAAAAAAAAAGGAGCTTGAGGGGAAAGATAGTCCCTAAACTAGTTGGGGATAACTTCCCTAATTACATCTAAGAATGAAACCCCACTTTAAAACTTGATAGCCCCCTACACAACCTAAGTGGGACTTATACTTTTATTATCACTAAATTTAAATAAAGGTATACCTAATACCAATTCAAGCATGGAAATATTTACTAGGTCTTGGCCCTTAACAATTTTGACATTTAAACTATTATACAATGTGAAGCCCTAATCAACACTAATATTTTACCAATGAACCCCTAAGACTTAGACATATTATAATAATGACCAATTTCATCTTGAGGAGTCTAATCAAGACTATATAATCAAATTTTAGATCAAGAAGACCTAACTAGGGAATTAAGTGAGTTTTTCCCCTTGGGAAGTGATATTTTGCAAGTACAATAAGTAGGGCCAAAAGTCATTTCTGGAGAATGTGAAAAACATGAAACATACTCAAAATAATTCAATGAACATGATGGATAAGCTTTTAAGGGATTAAATTGAATGAAACTTAAAATTATTTCTATAAGTAACTCAAGGGACCCAAGAAACTAGAAACACCTGTTAATGAGATCCCACAAGTGGGATAAGTGGCTTAAATATGTGCTTGAAATCAAAGAGAAAAATATGAAACTTATCTGAATGAGTGGTTGGAGAGGATGGGATAATTTTAAAAGGACAAACATGAACTAAACTCAAAATGTCTTCATAAATTAATTTTAGGGAGCTAAGAAAGCAAGCAACAATACAAAATGAGTAGAAGTGTATCACAACTCTACTTTGAAACCAAGTGTCATATATAAAACTTTACCATTAAAGCTTATTCATCACAATGGGATAGGTTTGGGTAGATTTAAGTTAATTAAAATAAATATAACCCCCTAAATTAGGCTAAGAGAGATGGGCTTCAAATGCAAATTAGAGGGTCATAACTCCACTTTTATGTGAAGTGTAAAATACAAATTTGACTCACATAGACATGGTATTTTTAATGATAATGGATTAAATTCCTATTTTATCATGAAAATTGATATAGAACACCAAGGAAAGTTGTAGTGTTGAGATTGGTAGATCATGAGAGCATGTAGGAGTAGATAAAAAGGCCAAAAATGAGGTTCCTTGATTCTTGAAAGAATTAATGCATGTTATGAAAGAAAAGACATAACTATAAAAACAAAACCGTTGAGTAAATGGTTATGATTGGGGGGTTTAGAGGAATAAATGTCTTTAATTGAATTAGTTTCTCATGTGGAACACCTAAAACTATGACTATAAAATTTTCATATATATAATTGACACATATATGTATTGAAGATGTTATTGCATGAAGCTTACATATCTAATGGAATATTAACATCTCAAATACCCATGTACTCAATAAGACTAAAAATAAATAAACCACTACTATGGTGTCGACCTTGAGTGGAAGCATAATGTGCTTAGGGGGTTATATTCCTTTCCACCAAATTCTTTTATTATCATGGTTGTATCCATTAAATCCTCATGCGTATATCCAAGTGTATGAAGAAGTGTCATTGTAAAAATGTTTTCACTTGAAAAATTATCCACTATGACACTATTTATAGGATACAAATCAATATATTCTCGAATAAATAATGATATAAAAGTAAGATCATTATCCAAAATATTATTGTCATCAAATGAAATTATCGGTCACTAAGAAGATGTGCTTGTAAGTGCACCAATAATACCATATAATGGGTGATCATATGTCAAAAGATGATGATGTGAATTGTATGTCATATGCACCTCAATATTATCCTTATTTTTTATTGTTGCATAATTTGGAAATAGATCAAAAATAATTTTCAACTTTGTGTTCCTATATGGTTGTGGTCCTAAATAATCTTTAGTGTTCTAATATCAATAATGTTGTCATCAATGAGATCCTTAATCTTATGTTAAGTTGAATCATATGAGGAGGTTGAGGTAATCATGAAAATGGCCTCCTTTATTAATTGAAAAAGACAAACCTATTAGTATGTTGTGACATTGCATTAATTGTTGTTTTGGCCTCATTATTAGTATCATTTATTTTGCCCTTGTAACCTACTTTGATTTGAAAATTTTTAGCTTAATTAGTTTTAGAATTAGGTATATGTTGATGCCTAAATATGTACCATAGGTGACCAAAGTGTTTAAGGAACACTTTTCATTTTTGAATTCCTAAGAATTCAATGCATGAATTACACGTGTGATATCTTTGTATCCTTGGTAGAATAGAAGCAAAGAAAGTGGTATATTTCACAATATTTATAATATTTGGTGGTTGGGAGCCACTATGGCCAAATAGCAGATCTATGTAAAATATGAAATAATTTATGCTAATAACTATGAATTATGATCAAGAACTAATCTAAATACTAATCTAAGATGGATATTTCTAATGATAGCTAAACTAGTGTGGATTGGTTAAAAAAGAAGAAAAAGGAAGGGTAAGGCAAAAAAGAGATATTATTGATCTTCATTCTAAACATCATGACAAATCTCAAATGTCTTCCAAGAATGCACTTAACCAATGTATAATAAAAAATAGAATGAGTTCAAATCTTACTGCACATCATGTAAACATCTAAGGAATAAGAAAATTATAGATAAGAACTAAGTTCACTTTAAAGATTTACCCTGCAAGCAAGTAACATTAGCCCAAATGCAAGAAGAGTAAAGGAAACAAAATGAACTTGAGAATTTTCAATCAACATAGCATTGACACAAGTTAAAAACTCTGAAATTAAAAGATGCACACCAATATTTACCAAGAACCATTCAAATCTGGAAAAGAGAATAAAAAATTGAAATAGAAACCTTAATAACAAATGACACAAATGAATATGGATAATATTTATAAAATTCCTCACTTGCATTAATTTCTCAAAATTTTACATAAGTTTTTGGCTCAAAAACTCACCCCCATTTTTACAAATAAAAATACTTATTTTATAGAACACAAGGGAGTATGTTGGTCAGTCATGTCCAATTACAAAAGTCCAAGTTAAGGAAAACTATCCTTTCTTCAAAAAATTTAAAATACACCAAAATTTTCCAAGTAGACTGACCTATAGGCAATGTGTTTTAAAAGATGCACATGCCTTTACAAAAGAATATTCTACTTTAAAAATATTATAAATCTCTACAAAAAGAATATTCCTAACTAACTTGAGGTCCCTGAGTCGATGCAACTCCCTATTTTTGCTGAAGAATATTCATCCTATAGTGTTGCTCATTAATGAACTAGAGGTTAAAAATAGGATTTAGGAAGAGCTCTTTTCCATGATCCTCTAGGTCCCCTAGGTTCTTCTCAATCTTCTTTATTTCTTGTTTGATGCCTTTGGAATCTCCCATTTTTTATTTAGATAATAGAAGTAGGCCCATGATCTTCTTGTTGTCATCTATTTTTTGGCCTTGCCCTTGGTTTATCACTTCTTGCATAAAATAAAATGTTTTATGCTTGAACTCTTCATTATTTATAAGACCAAATGAGTTAAATGAAGTGGGATCTTTGATCAAACTATCCAGGATGTGCAACATTCCATCTTCATGTTGTTTTAAGTCCTTAGATAGGTCTTCTACCTACTTGGAATAGTTGATTAGGGCTTAGATATTTTCTACCAATATGACCATGGCCATATTCAAGTGTGATAAGTTGATAGTCATAAAGTCATGGAATAGGCTCTTGTTTAAGGCCTTGATCAAGTATTTCACTTAATATCTTAAATCCTACCATTGGCCAACTTAGCCTGTAGCCTTAGTGATTTGTTTCTCCATTGTTCCCTACCTAGTTTTAACTACATTCAAAGAGCTAAAAAGGTCAGTCATGGTGTCCTCAAACTTTTTGAATCTATATTCATGGATTTATAAGAAAACATCTTCCTTTAAATTCTTATTTTATTACAAGAGGCCATTGATCAATGTTTACAATTACTCAGATTGGGCCTGGGCTACATCAAGGATCTTTTCTTCAAATATCATGTCTTCTCCTGGATTTTGGCCTTCAACAGGGGTTAAACCTATGAATGGATATATCTTTTGGAGGTTGAATTATTCCCCAATAACCATGGCTTTCTTCTCAATCACCCTTTCCAAACTAACAATCTTTGGATTGAATTGAACCCCTACAAATGATTATGTTAACTTTGGAGCTAGGGTTTCAATTTGTGTCCCACTTGACTCCCCTGGGGAAGATATTTTTATTTCTTCTTCCTTTTTCAAGGCCATAATCCATGGCTTAATCTCATCATGCATAGTTATATTAATATACTTTGTTATGGAAAAAGGGTGGTTCATGGTAGGTATCTTTTGGAATTTTCCATATATAAACCATTCAGGAATGGTTGGGCAATGAATTGGACTATCCTCACTAAAAAGGTTAACCTCACTCAAAGGATGATTAAAGGTCAAATTGGGATTCTTTCCACCTAATGGGACCAATTTTAACTCATATTTCCTCTTTAGGGTAGCTGTGGTAATAGGGACTAAATCCATTGTCACTTCATTCCCCTTCTCTTCTTTTGCTTCCTCAGTTTGAGCTTCCTCTACTTGGACATCTTCCTCATCTGATTGATAAGCATCGGATAACATTTATAGTGTATCTTATACTATTTCACCAAGATATAATTCTATTATGTCAATTAATTCAATTGGTGACCTTGGTTCTTTAGGTTGGGCTGAAGATGATGCAAGCTCACCAAGTCTCTTTTCTTCAAGGCTCTATTCAATTTGTGCCCCAAAATTTTGGATTTTTGTTTGTGAATATGTCTATGTGGGAAGAGGTCTACAAGATTGACCCCATAGTAAATTGTACTACCTTGGACCGATTTTCCATATATAATCATTCCCTTTATGATCTCTCATCAATCTAGCCTCTAGATTGATGTTGTGCTTTTTTAATCTTGCCAAGACTTTGGTGAAGGATGATGCTTTTATGTACATTGAGTCATAAACACCAGGCAGATGTTTATATGTCACACTTATCATTTTTAACTTTAAGTGCCCAACTACCTTTCCTTGGGGATCCCACTATCTTAGTTCATCATGTTATAGTTTGAAAGAGGTTGTGTGTCTAGAAGAAGCCTTAATATTGTCCCATTGCTGAAATACAATCCTACCAATGGTCATGGGTAGGGTATGCAACAATCCCTTTCTCTTAATTTTTCATGCACCATATATACCATTACATATCTAGTATGCTACCTCTTTCTCAATGAACTTGTTTGTCACATGGACTATTAACCTAAGTGGGGTGCATTGGATCCCCTCAATCTCGATGATTTTGCAATCTAGGTAAAACCATATGTCACCAATGGATTCAATTGAATTTTTGACCAAAAGGCTAACTCTTGCCATAGGGTTTTCAGTTATGGCCTTAGTCAATAATGGATTGAAATAGTGATAAATGAAATGAATATGGTCCCTATACTTGAATATGTGCAATTTTGAGTAAAATTGGGATATTGTTTATGTACCCTCAGGTGACCATCCTCTAAAGTTAGGGATATTGGTAATGGTAAGGAGGGCATCTAACAGGTTGTACATCATGTATAATCAGTTCCTAATCCTTTTCCTATCTACATAAATTTGCCTACACAAACATATGCTAACAACCTCACCAATAGGAGGGGTAAGTTCCCTCTCAACCATAAAATATACCAAGGGCACCTAGATTCTATTAACATAAGTGGTGGTGGGATTCTAACATAACATATTCATTAAATTAATAATTATTCTTATCCCAAGTTAGAATTAGCTAATAGGGATGTTGTTATTGAGATCAGAGAAGATTTGATTTCCAGAGTATAGCCATAGAGTGAGGATAACTTTTAGGTCATTATTCTTCTCCCATTCATTGATTATGGCTATATCTACTTGGGCTTGGGAAACTTATAGTAGTTCTAAAAATCAATGGGATAAATATAATCTATATTTTTTTGAGTATGTTCATTGACCAGCATGCCCTGTTTAATCTTGAAATCTTTGAAAATAAGGGAGAGAACATCTATGTAGTGAAGTACCTCTGGTTTTGCCATAACATAATGAAGGCTTGTCATTTGACTGACAACCAGGTCATAGTACCTCCTCTCTATTGATGTATTCTTCTCATCTTCCTTGGGTGATGGTAGGTAGCTCTTCAATAATCTATAAAATCTTAGACCAATTATTGTCACTCATGTTTAAATCTATTGCATCAAACTCCATTTCCTTAAATATTATCCCCTATATATTTGAGGTCAAATAGAGCTCTGCACCTTTTCTAGCTTGTTTTATACCTGCCATGGCTGTGAGTTTGTTAAAATTGCTCACTAGTGGTCTATAGTTTGATTTTAGACTCAATTGCACTTGATTAGATGATGATTTTACCTCTTAGACTCAATTGTGATTAATTTTGGCTCAAATTAGATATTTTATAGATGTTAGGGTTCTTTTATAAGTCCTTTCAGAGATTTAATAGTAGCAACTATTTGCACTTAAGTGAGATTGTGACTTAGATTTCATTTGGATCCTTGTATTTATACTTTTTCCTTTTTGAGCCCAAAAAATCTTCAAATTTGTCATTTTATGTCTATGTGGCATCACTGTGGCATCTATATGGCATTTTCATGACAAACTTGCTCATTAATGTTTAGAAACTAACTGTTGCCTTTTGAAAAAAATTCATTTATTTCATACCACCATATCATTCTGCATGGATCAACATGATCCATTGATCTCAATCCCAAGAATTGAACACCATTGGTTTCTATTTATAATGGGATTTGAGGTCATTCTACTTGGCAACCCTATGGGCCTCCTGAGCTCCATTGAAAATTCTGTGTTGATCTCACACCATTGGATCATGCAGGTACAAATTAACATAGATTTTTTCTTTTTAAAAGGTCCTCAATGTTTAAAATGGGGTCCATGGCTTGAATTTTCAACTTTGATCTCACTTCATTAGATTAACTTCATCTGATCAAACACAAGTCATTGATCATGATCTAGGTAGTCAAACATAATTGGTTCCTATATAAAAAAGGAGATTGAGTAAGCCCAAGAATATAGAATTTAGACCAAATTTTAGACTAATGTTTTTATTTGTATGAATAAATACTAATAAATTTTAGTTTAAAGTCTTTAAGCTAAGTTAGAAATATGATAAAAAGGAACATGTATTAGGTAAGAATAAATCCTAATCTTGAAACATGACAAAAGGACCCTTCGAATAATATAAATCATAACATAAGATTTTATCCTAATGTTTTATTATATTAATAAATATAATTAAAACCTTAGGGTAAAAAATTAGGTCAAGTCTATGTCATAAAAAGGTGGGGACCCTTTTTAATCTCATTTCATTATATCTTGGTGAGTCGAGTCAACGTGGATCATTGATCTCGATCCATGGGGTCGAACAAGATTGGTTTTGTGGATTAAATTCTTTGACTTATCAGGCTCATCTCACACCATCCATTTAAATTTGCTCAAGTAAACATGGGTCATTAATCCTGAAAAGGAACATAGTGTTTGAGTTAGGACTTAGAAACATATGGAAATTAGGATAAAGTCTTAGGACTAAAGTATTTTTTATGTTAATAAACACAACTAAGACTTTAAGACTAAGATTTTAGCCTAATTTTATGGCAAAAGGGGCCATGTGTTACTTTAGACCAAGATAGAAACATAATAAAAGGATCCTAGCAAAAAATAAAGTTATACCATGCTTAAGATAAAAGGTAATAAGGAGCTCGAGACATAAAGGGACCAAACATCTAATTTTTAGACTAAGGTTAGGTTATGCTTAATAACACAACCAAGCCTTAGTATAAAAATTATACTAATCTATAGAATTTTTAAAGTGTTCCTATGTAATTTGTTCCTACCAATTTTGAATTAGATTCAAAGGGATTAAGCTAGGATTTCTTAATCAAGGGTTTCATGATGCTTAGACATGAATTAGATTTTGATTTTATCATACCAAAGGCTAGTAAATGTCCAAATTTGAGATAAAACCATTAAAATTATGAAGCCAAGAAATTATCTATTCCAAATGGAACCCATTAGACCTATAAGATGAAACAAGAATATTCATTGTTATAAATATTAGGCAAGATTAAACTAGAGCCATGAATAAAATAAACCAACTACACCATGGTGTGGATGATCTTCAAATAAAAATAATGTGTAAACATGATAGTTATATTATGATCAAGTGAATTTTAAATTTTAAGGAAAAAATTTGTATAATTTAACACAAGGGTCCCCATTTTTTAGAAATGGAGGTATGTTGACCTCAAAAAATGACATATTCTAGGGGAAACATAGCAATATGTTAAAATTCAGAGACTCTAATTCAAACAAATAACTAGATTACTTGTTTCACTTGATCAGTGCCATTATTAAGTTTATTTCATGGTTAAATCAAGTCATGTACCTATAGAATTAGGATCAAACATCAAAACCTAGCCATGTTGTGTGTGTACTTTGATTTTACTTACTAGTTTTAATGGGATTTAATGAACAACTTCCATATTATATGACTTTAACCATTAACATTGACTTACATCATTTTTGGATGTCTATTAATAACAATGCTTTAGCTTAGGGAAGGTTTTGGCATTGCTCTACTACCAGCTAGGTGTCTATAGCCCTGATATAGATGCTTTTGGCTCCACTAAAGGTCTTACTCTACTACTAACTAGGCATACATAACCCTAATAGAGATTACCAGAATCACCTTTGCTTCAAAAGCTTTTGATTTTGTAATAAGCTCTTATTTTTGTATTTTTTAGATCATTTTTAGATTTCTAGAAAAGTTTGGGAACCAGGTTAGTTGTGTTTAAATATTTTGTCAAGTGTTTGATCTTTAAACAATCACCTATGGTTACATCCATTGTCCTAGGCAAGGATGTTTCCTAAGTGCAAACATGATTATGTCCTAATGATCCAAGATTTCATACCACGTGTAATCCTTCTTAAAACCAAGTTTAGATCAAAACAATATTAAAATAATTATAGAATATTTAACCTATCCATTAGTCCTTATCATTTTCTCCAAATTACAACACACAACTTGCATTTCAAATCCATGGTCAAGACTTGCTTAATGTTCATACCTGTATTCTTAAACTTGTGGATTTCTTAAGTAATCAAGTGAATCTTGAGCTAAGAATTGTCCAAAATGACTAATCTAAAAGAAAATAACAAATCAATATAAAACAAAAAAATATAAACATACACTATATACAAACAAGGGATAGGAAAAAAAGCAAGAAACAAAGAATAGGAAAGAAACTAAACTAAGCCCTATACTAACTACATAAATTACTTACCCCTAGGGTCAAATGGAAATTTATTTATCCTACCATATATCCTTGAAGAATGTTTTCTTCCATTTAGTGGCCTCATCTTGTGGATGGGAGCATTTACATGCTTGTGTCCTCTAGGTGATGTAGTTTGGTCTCTTATCAACATTCTCAGATGCATGGATCAAAGATATGAATCTAAGACCCAATCATCTTCTTCCCAAATTATTTTAATTTATAATATGAGTGCTATTTCTACTTCATACATAGATATATAGCGGCTTATATCATCTTCACCCAATAATGTTAGTTTAGCTAGTATCTTTAGACTTATATCTTTATTATGTTCTTTCTGAGGTGGAAATGGACTGTCAATTTTTACACAAAAATCTTCCAATTCATCCCAAAAGGATTCTTCATCCTGATGAATTAAATGGATTTCATCTAAAATCTCATCATTAGAAACATGATGGCCCCATACTCCTAACCTTTTGATGAATTTGTATGAAATTCTTGATATGTTTGACATACTTCATCTTCATCTTCGGTGAAGAAAGGTATCTCTTCTACCCAATTGATTTCTAGCTCATCTAGTTTTGGTATTTTTAAGACATCATTGCCTTCTTGGGACATCTTAATTTATTTCAAGAAATATTGGTGTAATTTTTGTCTATGGTCATCTTCTTCAACAATATCCTCTATTCCATTAGTGATTTCATATGAAGTGTCCTCATAGCTATCTTATGAATAGAAGTTTGCTTGCATCTGATCTTATTCATGGGGCTACTCATCTTAAAGAGTTATTCCTTCTTCTAGAGTATCTTTAGGTTCACTTTCTTCTTCAAATGGAAAATCAAAATCCTCTGTCATGAAACCTTGATATGTCTTTGCTAAACCAGATATCCTTGTAATATTGTCTTGGTTAGGCACAATTTTAGTGTATCCCTTTCACCTTGAGATGCTTCATAAACATTAAAATGATCAACCAAATCTATATCGCATATTCTCATTTGTATATTTTTAGATGATACATTATTGATGTTGTCATGAGACTTGTTTGGGGGCCTATTGAACCTTTGATAAGCATAGTTTCTATTAGAGCCTTCCTCTATATTTCCTACTTTTTTTTTGTAACTAAAGAAATTCAGTGCTCAGTTTTTGGACCATTTATAATAATAGGTCATTTGAATTTTTTGGTGTCTTAGGCTCATGAACTAGATTATTACTACTGGTTGTAGGCATTAGAGTTTCATGATTTTGTGGATGAAACCCACTAGCAGTGTTATTCAAGAAGCTTCAGTTTTGGCTAAGATATGGATGAATCAATAGAAATTGGTTCCAAATTGGAGGTTGGTTCAAAATAGGTATATTTTTATTTAAATTAGGGATGGATTATGCCATTTTACGTTGGGGTTAAATCTGGTTATTAATGATCATAGCTTTAACATAAGCTAATGTTAATGTATTGATGACATATGTAGATCTTTTTAAAATATAGAGGTTATGGGGTCTAAGGCATCCTTTTAAATATCCAAAGCCAAAGCCAAATCAGGTTTATATAGGGATATGGTCATGCTAAACATCTTTTGGAACCTAAAATTAAAGTGTCTTATAATCTCATTAAAATCCCTCTTAACTATGATGAACTGTTGATAAAGGGTGCATGAACTGATAATTTTACCAAATTGATCAATGAAAATATTATTAAAGTCATTCCAAATAGTAATCTAATTCTCAAGTAGGTTGAGAAACCAATCATATTTAGTATCTTTAAAAGTGAATGGGAACAATCTACATGCTACATCTTTATGAACTACATTTAACAATCTCAAAGCAGCCTCAAATGATTTAATATGCTCTTCAATAGTGACAACATTATTAGGACTAAAAGAAGGAAAATACCTTTTAGGTTTTCTTGGTAAGTCATGTACTTGATCAGGCACATTGATAGAGGATCCACCTAGCCAAGCCATACCTTGAACACATGATCACCCTATTTTGGTAAAGTTAAAAGAGACCTTGAAATTTTATGCTCACCTTGGTCTTGTTTTTTGAAATACTGGCTTGTGACCTTGAAACCTATTTAAAATATGATGCATCAAATTGATATTTACAAAGTAAAATGATTAATTTTTCATGTTAAGCTAATTTTTCATAAATACATGTAAAGCATGACTATATTTAACTAAATAAGCTCAAAGATATATCTAAAATGATGAATGAGAGGGATATTTACATCTCTAATCTTGAATAAACTCAAATTTGTAAAGAACCAGTCAATATTTGTACAAAATTATTATTACTAACCTTAAACATGGGGAATACACAAAGCATGAACTACCTTTACATGAATATCCATGGCTATTTGCACTTAAGTGAGTTTGTGCCTTATATTTCATTTAGATCCGTGTATTTATAATTTTACCTTTTTGAGCCCATAAAATCTTCAAATTTGTCATTTTATATCTATGTGGCATCATCATGGCATTTATATGGCCTTTTTGTGGCATTTTTTATGGAAAATTTTTTCATTAATGTTTAAAAACTGATAGTTACCTTTTGAAAAATCTACTTTTATTCACACCATCAAATAATTTTGCATAGATCAATGTGATCCATTGATCTTAATCCTAAGAGTTGAATTCCATTGGACACTATTCATATTGGGCTTTGAGGTCATGCCACTTGGCAACCTCATGGGCCTCCTGAGCTCTATTTAAAAGTATACATTGATTTTTCATCGTTAGCTCATGCAAATATGAATCAACATAGACCATTGATCTTTAAAATGTGCTTAATGTTTAAAATGGGTCCATGGATTGAATTTTCAACTTTGATTTCACTCCATTATATTAACTTTATCTGACCAAATATGAGTCATTGATCATGATCCAAGAAGGCCAATGTGATTGGTTCTTGTATAAAAAGGGAGATTGAGTAAGCCTAAGAATATAGAATTTAGAACAAAGTCTTAGACTAATGTTTTTATTTGTATGAATAAATATGAATAAATTTTAGTCTAATGTCTTTAAGCTAGGTTAGAAATATGATAAAAAGGACCCTACATTAGGTAAGCATAAATCCTAAGCTTGAAACATGACAAAAGGACCCTTTTAATAATAAAATTCATAACATAATATTTTAGCCTAAGGTTTTATTGTATTAATAAATATAATTAAAAACTTTAGGTTAAAACTTAGGTTAAGTCTATGTCATAAAAATGTGGGGAACCATTTTGATCGCATGTCATTAGATCTTAGTTATCTGACTAAATGTGGATCATCGATCTCAATTCATGGGGTCAAGAAAGATTGGTTTTATGGATTAAAGTCTTTGACTTATCAGGCTCATCTCACACCATTCGATTAACTTCACTCGAGTAAACATGGGTCATTAATCCTAAAAAGGAATACAATGTTTAAGTTAGGACTCAGAGACATATGGAACTTAGGATAAAGTCTTAGGACTAAGGTCTTTTTTATGTTAATAAACATGAATAATACTTTAGAACTAATATTTTAGCCTAAGTTTATAGCAAAATGGGCCATGTGTTACTTTATACCAAGCTAGGAACATAATAAAAAGATCTTGCAAACAATAAAGTTAGACCATGCTTTAAATAAAAGAGAATAAGGGGCTTGAGACATAAAGGGACCAAAAATATAATTTTTAGACTAAGGTTAGGTGTGTTTAAATACATGACCAAGCCTTAGTATAAAAATTATTCTAAGTCCATAGCATTTTTAAAGTGTTCTTGTGTAATTTGTTCTCACTAATTTTGAATTTGATTAAAAGGGCTTAAGCTAAGATTTCCTAATCAAGGGTTTCATGATGCTTAGACATGAATTTGATTTGGATTTTATCAAACCAAAGGCTAGTAAAAGGCCAAAAATGAGGTAAATCCATTAAATTTTTGAAGCCCAAAAATTATATCTTCTAAATGGACCCCATTAGACCTATAAGTTAAAATAAGAAGATCCATTGTTAGCAATATTAGGAAATATTAAACTAGAACCATGAACAAAATTAACCAACTAAACCATCATGTGGATGATATTCAGATACAAATAATATGAAAACATGTTATTGATATTATGATTAAGTGAATTATATTTTTTAAGGCATAAATTTGCATAATTTGACACAAGGGTCCCTATTTTTTAGAAATGGGGGTATGTTGACCTCAATAGTATATAGTTTAGCTTATTGAAAGATATGAGCTTAACTTATCGATCTCTAACTATATGGCACAACTCATCAAATAATTTAAATTTATTCTATATAATAGACTCATGGAGAGGGGAAAGCAAAATCTGCTTGAAGATATATTGTAACTCATTTTTGGCCATAGTACTTTTCATCTTATAAATAATTATCTTATACAAAAGCATATACTCACTAATTGGTTCATTGGATCCTTACTTGAGATTTTCTATTAGAGCATAAGATAATTTGTCACTGATATTGATTGATAAATGTGTTAAAAATGACCATACAAAAGGCTAAATTCCTTAACTGATTAGAATGGGAGATCATAGAACCATTACAAATCATATTACTTAACACTTCACATAAAAACTTGCTCAAAAAAAATTTATTTGAGGCATAATCTAAGCATGTTGTGTGAAATGATCTTAGGTCTTGCTATGGATTACCTTTACAATCATATAATGTATGCTTAAGAACTATGAAACCAATATGTAAGGGATAATATAAAACACCTTGAGCTAATGGATTATGAAATAAATCATTACAATTAGTCAAATAACTTGATTTAAAATAATCTTTCTCTAATTGTAACACCTTAGCCTAATGAGTTGTAATAGTCTATTCAAGGGATCATGCAGTAGGTGAAGATGATTATGCAACCAAAAAATGATACTAATGTATATTATAAGGTATAAAACTTTAGGACTATTCATATTGTATAAAGTATAAAAATAAACACTAATATGAATGCCAATATAGAATATGATTTCACAATTGTACTTATTATAAAAATAAATGGCCAAAAGTATTTTCTATACTTAACATTTTATTTTTTGTATAAGTATAAGATTGAATATAGTTACAAAAGGGATAAAATTATATTGTGATTTGCTTAGATTATGAACTGGGTGTTTAAATGTACTTAGACAATCTATCAATTTATAGGCACCTACACTAGACATTAATGTTTATCCTCTAGTAGATTCATCTATGTAGATTATTCCTTTCTATTTCAGCATGTGTTGTTATGCCTACTTGTAATTTGTCTCTATATGTGATATCAAGGTCTAGTTGTGTGCAATATTTTAAAACATGTCTCCTTCTATTTTAAACCCTACATACACTTTCAACATTGGGTTTAGGCTCTAAAATGGTAATAATGGTGGGTTGATCTAACCTCAACCACTCCTTAATAAATATTTGAGTGTTTCCTACACATATAATACTCCAAAGATAAAATATAAATAACATGTAGTTCTCCATCTTAGGTGTATGTGTGAAATGGTGCTTCTTTAATTAATACAACCTATAATATAACTTTCAACACTTGAAAAATGGTAACTTTGGCTTAGCTTAGGTGCTTAAAAAATCTCTAGGGCATGCTCCTTGTGACTAATGGCTGAATTTTGACTAATAAGGTAGTCCCTTTGAATGTGTCTAAGTGTATATATGTATCCTTAAGGAGTGATAGATCATGAAATTGGCTTAGAAATAAGTGTAATTATATGGTATTCTTTGAGTAATTTCTCATGCCACCAATATGAAAAATATATGGTCCAACACATAAATATGAATTGAATTTTAAAAATAACCATCATTGGGCACATGGATGAGTATAAAAAACTTAGACACCTACATCATTTAAAAGGTGTCTGATATTTTTAAACTTGTCTTAAAGTCAAGAATATCAATCTAATTATCTAGGGAAATTTTAAGTAAGATAATGAATATTTTAGACATAAACTAGGGAATTCGTGTAGGTAACTAATATAAAATCAAGAAGGTTAGACCCATAATTTTCATGTAGATGTTAGATAAGGGTGTGTAATAGATATATATATATATATATATATATATATATTTATGCAAAAGTCATGTAAGATGAAATTAGGTTAATATTTACATTTACAAGTGTCTAATACTATATTTTAATGTCTAAATCATATGTAGATAAGTATCACTAATTCTTCCTTTAGCAAAATCATCTGTCACAAAGCAAGCATCATTTTCTATTTTTGCATAGTCATAATCTCAAATTTCACACCTAGGTTGATACAAATATACTAGTGTAAAACCACTTCCATAATTCAAAATTGATCATTAGGTGTGAATGTTTTATTAATTTTTCTCTTCATATTTTGCATTTCTTGTTTTAAATATTTTAATCATGATTATTTTTTTAAGCCACTATGATAGATTTGAATTATTGTTAGAAATGTTTAAATGGTATATCTCCTTATTCATCTTATTTTATTAATTTTTCTTAATAAAATCAAGTTAAATCCACTAAAAATAAAAAATATTGAACCCTTATGTTCTTTAATTGTTCATACCTTTTATAGTTTCCTCCTTAAATTTTCATGGTTATTTTTTTATTTTCAGATCTGCATATTTATTACAATTTTTTTAATCAAACCCTAGCTTATATTCACATATTTTAACTTAAAAATTACATCCACCTTTGAAATTTGGTGCACATACCTTTGTTCCTTGAGAAAACATATATTTTGAGGTTTCCTAGGGATTGATCCTATTATTTCAAATCTGATTTTTAGATTTGCATTTTTCTTATGCCCATTATATCAACCATGAATACTAGTAGTGATGTTCATCCTTCTATGATTGATGTTGGTACTAAGGGACAATCTCTTGCTAATATATTCCTTGTTATTCATTCTTCAAATTTTGATAGTGAGAATGATTCCTATGATGATCTAAATATTTATAAATAAGTTGATCAATATAAAGTTTCAACCATTGCTAGTTTTAGAGATGTGATTGTGATAAACCATGGAAGTGTAGAATATTTATTACATAAACTATAATTTTCACAACAAAAGGTTATAATTAAGTATGTGTTACCTTATAAACCTATTATAGATCAATTTAATAGTTCTAATCTATCAACATCAGGTGGTGAGACTAGTGATCTTCATGATACTAATCTTCATATGCCTCCACCTAGTGCTACCACACCTACTTAGGTTAATGATTATAATCCTATGCTAAATATTTTATAGCTCCTCATAGTAATTTTATGACCAATTTCCTCTTAAAAACACATCCATATATTCCATCTCTTGGTCTTAGACTTATTTAGAATACTAATCATAAAAGTGTGTCTATTATTAAACATACATATATTAATGTTAGTCATACACCTAGTTGTGCACTACTGATCTAGTAATAAAATAAAACATAAATAACATGATTCAAATTATAAATTTATCTAAATTATCAAGCAAACCTAGCCACATGGTTTCCTCTTATGATATATTACATAACCTTTTGTTCTAGAAGTGCTTGTCCACCCCTTTCATCCTTCATTTTAAATTCTTAATTTCAAATCATTTAGTGGTAAAGGGGATCCATCATAACACATAAATATTCTATTTGAATTTCATATTGGTTCTCAATATGATGAAATAATTATGACCAAGTTATTTGATACAAGTATTACTAGATCTACCAATGAATAGTTCTAATCCATTCTTATTGGCTATGTGCATAGATTACATGATTTAATTTATGTCTTATTTGCACATTTTTTGATAAATATTAGTCAAAATGTCCCATTATTTCAAATTTATCAAATGAAACAAGGACCTAATAAATGCATTTCTAACATTGAGATTATATTTTAGACCATGCTTACAAATAATTTCATATCAACTCTTTGATAGAAAGATCCAAAGTATACTCTCAAATAGTTTAATCAAACCACTCAAATAAAAAAAAACTATTTTTAATATTAAATATTCTTTTGATTCAATTTATCATGCACTACCCAACATTGAGGTTAAATTTATGGATGAAAATATGTTAAAGTATAATTCATTCTATATATATATATATATATATATATATATATATATATATATATATATATATATATATATATATCAACTCTCAGATAGAAAGATCCAAAGTATGCTCTCAAATAGTTTAATCAAACCACTCAAATTAAAAAAAAAACTATTTTTAATATTAAATATTCTTTTGATTCAATTTATCATGCACTACCCAACATTGAGGTTAAATTTATGGATGAAAATATGTTGAAGTATAATTTATTATATATATATATATATATATATATATATATATATATAATAAATGAAAATTTCAAACTTAAGACTAATGACGTGCCTAATTTCCAAGATAAGAATGAGGAAAATACAACTAACACATTTTAAAATTAAAGAGACATGATTGTCATTCCTACTTCTAGGCCCAAGTGATAATTTATGACATTACCAAATATTATATTTATTGCCTAGGTCATAAAATAACATTGAGATATGTCACATCCTATCCCACCCTACAAAAACTTCTTAAGTATTAGTAGTGGATTATGAAACTAATGATTTTTATGTCTTATTTGGGTATATATGTTGATTCATGATTATTAATTATGTTGTATAACATTTTCATATGTTTACACTATGTTCCATGATTATGTTGACTGTGATTTCATTTACAAATGATTTACATTATAGTAATTTATTGATGTGTGTGTGTGTGTACATACATACATACATATATACATACATACATACATATATGTGTATATATATATATATATGTATGTATGTA
This sequence comes from Torreya grandis, assembly GCA_037957365.1. Lineage (NCBI taxonomy): Eukaryota > Viridiplantae > Streptophyta > Pinopsida > Cupressales > Taxaceae > Torreya > Torreya grandis. The sequence goes on along the minus strand of JARHVA010002169.1, from coordinate 84,749 downwards.
TATATATGTATATATACATATACATATACATACATACATACATACATATATATATATATAGACACACACACACACACACACACACACACACACACACACACACACACACACACACACACACACACACACACACACACACACACACACACACACACACACACACACACACACACACATCCTCAAACTAACTACCCATTTGTTTGATTGAGGTGGTTACAAAACTGTCTCGCCTTCATAAACAATACAGAGGGTGAGTATAATTAGAGAGGGGAGTGAAGATACCAACATTGTGGATTGAAATGAATCATTCAAACCCACACACACCACATTTTAGTTTTCTTGATCGAAATGAATGTTAATCATTATTCTACTTAAATTATAAATATTGCTTGCATTGTTTTCCTTTATAGTGAATCAAACATGTTTGTATTGAATGGGTACATCAATTTTCATGATTTTCATAGTATGTGAAGTCTATGATTTAAGTGGTTATGTTTCTTAAAATATTTATGGGAACTAAAACTATATTGTGTTAACATTGAATGCATTTTAGTTAGTAGAAGCATGAGTGTCACTAGTCTTATTTGATTGTTTATTTATTGTCCCTTTTTGGTAACATAGTAAGGAGTCAAAAAGAGGGTAAGAGTACAACAAATTAAATTAATTAAAAAGGAAATTTGTGACCTTGGATTTTATTTAATCATTAATTATTGGTAAATGCCACAAAGTTTAAATGAAAAATGAATTAGGGTTGTTTTTATTTGTTGTTATGATTTTTGGATTGACTTCACCATTTTTGAAGTTCGAGGGTTTAATGTTGCTTTCATGTCCACTAAAAATATTTTGACCATAAGTTAATGGCCAAATAATGTAATAGGGATTCATTAATTTGAGTTTCATGATGGTGAACTCATAGAGTTTTAGGAGAGTTCTTAGGTCATGTAAAAGCAAGCATAAATTTTAGAAAAGTAATAATAAGATAAAAAGGGAAGTAAAATGGGAGGGATAGTAGAAGAGAGATCTAAGCTCAGTAGGAAGAAAAGAAAAGATTCTATTTTGTATATTTAAAAGGCACCCATTACAAAATCAATCAATTTAACTGAAACTCATAATTTTGTTTATTATCTACATACTTAGATTTGCAAAAGAATTATGATTCTTTGATATGAGTTTAGTATGGAAGAGTTTTATTATTTTGGAAACATGGTATTAAGTTTATAGACCTGGGGATGGAATGGATTTCCATCCCTAAGCCTATAAACATAATGTCAAGTTTGTGAATGATTAAAATTGATTTCTTTGTCAAAAAAAATTAATTTAAACCCTAGGATTCATGTCTATAAACATGGGTATGGAACTCTATTCCATCCACTAGATTATAGAGGTGAGGTCAAGCATATTATAATGAAAACTCTGTATTGTAGAATAGATAAACCTAAAATAGTTATTAGTTACATGAACAATGTTTAGTACAAGAGGAAAAATCATGTGCCTTGTTCATTATATTAAACTTGTAGTTTTTGGTGAGCCTCATTATAAAATAAAAATTATATGTATGGATATTGAGGATATATATGTCTCACTTGATAACTTAAAGAGCTTGCATTCTTGACAAACTTTACATATAGATGAGCTGGAATATAAATAGATAACAATTGTGTCTTGTTTTAGGCATTATTGGGGTGAGCTCTATTTTGGATTAAAAATTTGAGATTACATAAGTTTGAGCATGCAAAAGTTTACTTATATCATATAATTCTTTATAAATCCACTCATAAGTTGCGCATGATATATTATAACTAGTCTATGTTATTTAATTTAGAGATATTTTTTACACCTATATGGGTTGTTGTGAGGTTTTATAAGGGTGATAAAAAGAATATTGTTTTTTTTTTTATATATGTTATGGTAAGGTAGGTTTACTTAAATATATGTGTTTGTATTTGAAAAATATAGACATGTAGCTATATCTTATTAGTTATAGGGGCTCAAGTTGGGAAAATTGAGCTAAACACAAAATGTAATTAATAAAATTGATATATACAAATGTACTTACACACACACAAGGAATTGTATGCATGTTAATAGATTTGTGGTTAAGTAAAATTATTAAAGGATATATATATATATATATATATATATATATATATATATATATATATATATATAAATGTTTCTTGGAAGCTAACAAATAGCTAGATTGAATGAGTATTTAACATGGCTCTAGGTTGTACTCATATATGTTAGATAAAATATGAGTTTTTTATCATGTAATTTAAATTGATGAAATTATATAAGGTATATAAGAGAGTTTTGGGGACTATTCCATAATATATTTTAAGGAAATCTAAGCTATTTAGAATGGTCCCTATATATATTGATTACCAACATGGAAGTTCTGGTAAATAAACCTATATAGGTTGTGCATGTATATTAATTTAGATATGAGACTTTCTTCTAAAAAGGAAATGAGGTAACAAGTTTGGAATAGATATAGTGTCAATGAAGTATAAAATAAGCTTAGGACACATTATATATGTTGTATGAGCTATTTTGAGACTTTGATGGGCTTATATTATTGACTAGGTTTCTATCATCTGATATATAATTAATTATTATTGAGAGATGTGATGATAAGGGAATTTATATAATTGGATTATTTTTCTAGTATCTTATTAAAAAAAATTAATACAATTTATTTTACAAACTATACATAATTTTTTTGTGATTAAGTGAATGGAAACAATGAGATTCTTGATTTATGATTGCATATGCCTTATATTATTGTTTGGACTAAATGTATCCTGCAATATATATTTATTCTGCTTGAATCTATATGTGAAAATTTACTAGACTTATTTCATGGATAAAATTTGATAGATATACGAGGGTTCTAGTATACAACTCATATACCTATCCCTTGATATCATCTGATAGTTTTGATTTAGTAGCAAAGATTTTTCATGTGATTGGAATTGACTCAGATCCTTAGATTTGATTTATATAATGAAAACTTTGGCCAAAGTAATGTTATATCTAGGACATTGTCATTCCACTATACTTTCTAGTTTATGTGTTTATGTTTATGTCATATTAAATATAGGATTGGTTTCCATAGTCTATGTACTGATGTATGTATTATTGGTTACACACACATAGGTTTTAGTTGATTTATCTATATCCACATTGTTCTTATATTCCCCTCCATGAAGTGTAGGTCCACTCCCATTGAGGAGGTGTGTGGGAGATTGTCAGTTTTTGGTTGGAGGTAAAACATTCAGATGATGCTCTCCCTTTGTTTAGTTTTTTAACCATTTGGGATCATACTCATGGCTATATTTATAGGTCATGAAGCTATTTTTAAATCTCATATGTACTATTGTATACTATATTATACATTTAACTTTGTAATGAAATGTAATATGCAGTATATTATTATTTGATGGATACTCAACATAGCAGTGTTTATGAGGTTTGTAATTAATTTTGAATATTATAGAAATAGTGGTTGTATGCTTATTTAAAGCTATATTTTTGGATTATATTAGTGATTTGATGTTAAAGGCTTTCCACTATTCATTTTATGATAAATATTCATCTCGTTATCTATCATAGGCTATTTAAAAATAAACTGGATCATTTTATTAACTATTAAGTTGATACTTTTCAACATTTATTGCTTTATATGTATTTATTAGTAAAATAGTGATCATATAGATAGTTATAGATGATTTTATAAGTAAACGATTTAGAATTTAAAAAATGGTGTATATTTGAGTAACCTAGTAGGGGTTCTAACAAGATAAATGAGAAAAATGAATGCAAATAGAATAACACCACCTTGAAAGAATCAAGCCACAAGGTTAAGATAAAAGTGACAAGGGGGGAAATATTTAATGAAGAAAACCCCACACTAGTATTGAAATATTTTCAAAAATGAATCTCCAAGTACATATCAATAAGAAGCTAGGAGTGAAGGAGAAGAATGACCTTGAGCCAAGAGAAAATAACAAAAATGCAAGAAGCCAAGAAGGGGAAATATTCTTGTGTTTTAAGGAATGGGAGATGATATCTTTTATATGTATATCTAAGAGATAAAATTAGTTACATGAGAAATTTTCATGTGTGTGTCAAGTGTCATAATCATCTTATAAGTAAGGAGGATGTGTGTGACATGTGGAGGAGGATTTACTTGTGAGAGTAACTCCCAAATATAAAAAGTGGATTAGAGAGGTGAGTGACACCTCAAAGGATAGGATAAAGTGAATTTATAAATACAATAAATTCACACATAAACAAGACTTTGGATAAGCTTAAAAGACATAGAAAAGGACCTAAATAAGGTTACTTGACTTTAGATAAACTTAAAAGACATAGAAAAGGACCTAAATAAGGTTACTTCTCTAACACACCATCTTATCTTACTATAGGGTTAAAAAGTGTATAAAACCTTTTAAAAACAAATAAGGGAGTTTAAATTACATATTACTCCCCCTTAATATAAAATTCTTGCAAGAGGAATTACAATAGAGTAAGAAAGAAATAAGAAGAGAATGTGACACCAAAAGTCACAAAGATGAAGGTGCGATGATAAATAATATCTAAGAATCATATTTGGATAATGTGGTCAATCTATAGTGGAACAAATACTACTAATAAGGAGAAATGATCCAATCAACCCAATAAAATAACAATCTAACACTAGTATTTCAAGTTAAGTAACCAATATGCAAAAAATATGATCTACATACAAATTAATAAAATTAGATGTACCTCAAGCTAAATAAATAAAATATAACTTCCATCACAAAATTTTAAATCCTAAACAAAAATAAGTTAGTCAAAATAATCAAAGCATATTTCTTGTTCAATAAGAAACAAGGAATGCATAGAAGAGATTGAGTTAGTCAAAATGGAGACAAGAAAGATGTGTCACTTGTAAATGATATTTGAGATGAAGTAATAGATGAATTATCATAATAAGACATTTAAAGTCTCTAAAATATTTATTTTATTTACGAATCCAAATACTTTGAATGTTAAATATAGGATATTTAGTCATTTTTGAATAATACAAAGTGTCATGAGTGCATTTACTATAATATTTTAATAGATGAAATTTCCAACATTTAGAGATGCAATGCCTGTGTTTTCCATAATGTGAACTAGGTTTAAAATCTTTAACCATAGCATGAACATTACAAGTATTATAATCAAAATAAGTTGTATTATAAGTCATATGGTGAGGAGGATAATAATATATCAAATTTACATGAGAAGTAGTTAAAACCAAGACCTTTACAATTTGTATTATATTTAGGCAAAAAAAATTCAAGAATACCATCTTCATACTTACCAAACCCACCACCCAAATAGCCCATAGATTTCATAATTTTTCAAATATTTTTTAGTGTGTTTAGAAGCACAATGAGTTTCATCATTCAAATGAGTATCAAGTGCAAAAGACACAAATTTTGCATTTAGAGTGTCAAAGGAGAATTGCATATTTATCATTTTGTTATGAAAATCATTTTTGAAGTGAAATAACATAATCATGCAAGGTAGTCATAATGTTATTTTGACATTGAATTTCATGTTTGAGAACAAAAATATCTTAATTTTAAATAAAAATATTATGCAAAGCATTTTTAAATTATAAGAAAATGGATAATTTGAATGTCATAGAAGCAAGATCTAAGCTAAAAAAATAATAATGCTTAAAAAGTGAACTTGAAAAAAGATGATTTTTACATCAATTAACTTGTAAATGTAATTCCACACCAAAACACCATGCTACTTAAGTGTAAAAAGAGAAATACTTAACAAATAGTTTTAAGTTTTGAGTGGAATCAAATATAAATTGTTTGAGAATGCAAGGTGGTAACCAACACATTCCTTTATAAAATTCTTTGTTTAAATAAGAAAAAAATGGGTGAAGCACTAAGTATAATAATGAATACATAATCAATATATGATAAATATTTTTAAAAAAGTGAAAGATGCCTTTTGGTTTATGGTTATCAAACAACTCAATGCAAACTATAGTTGAGTGCAAAAGAACCACTCTAAAGCATGAAGAGCTAGAAATGAAAGAAGAGAGGCATAATTTAATGAACATATATGTTATAATCCAAGGATTAATTCAAAACACACATCACATATATAAATATTTAATAAAAAAAAGTAACAAAACACTAACATCTTAGACCAAAGAGGTAGAAAATACAAAACTATGTAAAGCGCTAAGAGAAGAATCTAGGCATTACAAAAAAATGCATAGAGATAAGGAAAGTGATAGAAGGTACACAAGAGGGTTTAAAATAACCAAGATTAGTACTTAAATTACTCATACAAAGCAAAGGATTGACATTACATGAATAGATATGAAAAAAAGATGGCTTTGCATAAACCACCATGAAAGCCAATGAAGAAGGAAAGAGCCCAGACTACCAACAATGAATAAAATAGTAATTCCAAATAAACTTAAAAAATCATAAAATATCAAGATGAATGATTTATAAAAATAATATTATTCCAAGATCAATGACTATGCATCTATTAGAAATGGAAGAATTTAAGAATGTGATACTACTGGTAAAAAATTACAGTGACTAAAAAATAAGAACATATAATAACTCCAAAAAATGATTAAGATTCCATTAGAGCAGATGTTTACCAACATGACATAATGTCAATCTATAAATAATGGAATGTTACTTGAGTATAAAGAGGATTAAAAAAAATTAAAAGAGGCTTAGTAAAACACTATATGTAAGAATGGTGCTACCAATAAAAACCCACTACATGAGGACAAGACAATATTAGAAACAATAAAAACTAGATTGCACAATGAAACAAGAAAAATCATGTGCATAAAAGAAAATTGAGTATACAAATAAGCAAGATAAAAAAAGAAACCTTAGAAATTAAAAATATAAATCTCTTTAATATTAAGCATAAGAACCAAGGAATAAATTCTTAGAACTAGAATGAGTTATAAAATAGTCTAAAGGAACCAAAGGAACCAAAAAAAGATTTAAAACATATTTTATAAACCTACAAAAAAGGAGGTTAGAGGGGAAAAAATGGAGGCATAAAAATATCTAAAATTCCTCCAAGAAAGCCCTGCACAAATCTAACCAATAACATTAAAACAACCAATGCTATGATACCATGTTAGATTTATTACCTAGGTCATGAAATAATGTTGAGATAAATGAGCAAAATGAATGCAAAGATAAAAACATCACCTTAAAATAATCAAGCCACAAGGTTGAGATGAAAGTGACAAGTGAGGAAACTGTCAAACAAAGAAAAACCTAACACTAGTATTAAAAACTTCACAATAATGAATCTCCAAGTACATAGCAATAATAAGCTAGGATTTATGGAGAACAATAGCCTTAAGTCAAGATATCATCACAAGAATTCAAGATGCCAAAAAGGGACAAGATTACTATGTTATAAAGAATAGGAGAGGAAATATTTTTATATAGAGTTAGGAGATAAAAATATTTACATGTGCAAGCTTCATGTGTGTGCCAAGTGTCCTAATCCTTTTACAAGTGAGGTGAGATGTTTGCTAATATAAATTGAATTTATAAATTAAAAAATGCACACATAAATGAGACTTAAGATAATCCTTAAATACATAAGAAATGACCCAATAAAGTTAATTACCCAACACCAAAATAATAATTGGTTATTCTCTATCAAAATGGTAAAAATATTATATGAATAAATGATCCCTTCCAACATGAAGACTAAAAGTTTAATCTTGTTGAAGAGTTTTTATTGATTCATATTCATGTCTTTACACGTGTTTATTTTTGTATTTATTCAAATGGGTGTTATGAATATATACAAATTATATATGTTAATTGTCTTAAATATGTTACATGGTTATATTATTCTCTACACTATAGGGGATATTATCATATGGATGACATTCCTACTTTTGGGGGAGTCATTATACAATGGATTTACATGGTGTTGTCTTTCCTTACTTTTCATTTATCATATTGAGATAATTACATTGATTACAACATATTTTTGTAGTACCTATATCTTTCATGTCATAGGGATATCTATATTGTGATTGTTACATTGGTTATATTGTGTGTTATGTGATTTCTTGTTTATGTGTGCATGTGTATGCATGTGAATGTCTGTGTGCATTTTTGCGTCTTTGTCCATAGAGTATCTTATTTCTATCATGTTTTATGATTCTTGTCCTTTCATGTTAACTCAATAAGTTGGGTGTGATTGATTATGATATAATATGATTGTTGTCACAATATGTATCTTGCATATTACTATATTATGTTGGTTTCCATGATTTATATCATTCACATATATTATGGTATACTTTCTTGGTTCCTAAATTTCCTTAGTCCATAGCACACATCTATGTGGGCATGTTATTTGTGTCATTACTATATCTATCCCTACTAAGGGAACACTTATTACATTATGTCCATGTTTGTTGTCCCTATTCCTTGTTTTACAATATGGGGACTTTTTTATAAAGGTAAAATTAGGGGGTTTAAAGGGTCCATTCCCTTGAACAAAGAATAGGCATAAGAAGGACAAAACCAAGCTAATACCTAAAACCTTAGGTAACTATCCACACAAAAACAACCCTTAAAAAAATTTACATCAACATGAAATCAAGACATGACATGGTTTAACTAGTACCCATAACCATAAAATTACTCATTAATATCTGAATATGTATCTTACTAATTCCTTCAATTTAGTTTTCCTAGCTACTCTATCACTCATCTAAACCATTATCTTATATTTATATTTTCTATGGGTCACTAAATTACATTTATCATATAATTACCGCCCTCATGGTTGGATTCTATCTCTATTTATGATAATCCCTTTTAACATACTAATTATACATAAATCCCTCCCAAAAGGTGAGAACCCTCATCTTCCTCTATCTAAGTGGTTATCTTTGAGTTTTAATTTTTTCCTCTAAACCAATAGACTCACTAAATTGATATTCTAGTTTTTTTATCTTAGTGTTGAAATTATAAGACATCTCCATACTTAAGAACTGTAGCTTCTTGCTCCTTCATCAATGGAGTCTCTAGGCCATTTATAGTATCCTCAAAATGATCTTGGTCCTAATATTATAATTCATCACACTTAACATCCCCATGAAATTTATCCTTCACCATAATTATGTCCTATTTGATACCTCCATTTTCATCATGATGCATTAGTCTCTTAGTATTCATAGGCTCAATTTCAGCCTTGCCCTCAGTTTCTTATTCCTAGTTATTAGCTGGTAAAAATGCCTTTTTCTCTTTGCCTTAGTATTTGGCTAGTTTCCCCTCTTATTCTTATTTGTGGTTTATATACACCCATGTATCCTTAGATCTTATGTGAATCTTGAGGTACTCCTATCTCCTCCATTCATAATTTACATGCTTCTTGAGCAGACAAGAAATAGTTGCATAACTTAATCTATATGTTGAACAAAGTGAAGGCAAATTTTCATATTTTAACCTTTGAAACCTATCATAATATTTCAACATTAGATTTATAGAGGTATAAATATCTATATTCACAAAATCCAAGACAAAATATATTAAATAAAATTATTATCATGTATTTATTGATAGGATCTAGGGTGAGAAACTGGCCAACAAAATTTTTAATACCTTTCAAGACCTCTTCTTTTCAAAATTCCAGTAGGAAACCTGAAGTCTAAACCTAAATTATAAGTTGGTTGAAGTATTAATTATCTATATCATCTCATGGATTCCACTTTTTAATGGATAAGCTAGATTTCACTAAGAACCACGGGCCTTATAACAACAAAGCTAAATAATCCTCTTGATTAGAAAAGGAAATAAGAAAAAAGGCTTTAATTAGGGTTGAAATGTCAACCTATAATTTGGGATTACACTTCCTATTTTACTAATATTTGAATGTGTCTATATTATTTTTTATTCCCTATAATTTTCCAATCAAGGCATTTGACAGGCGATGTTGAGATCAATATACAATAAAATCAGTGATTCATAAACAAACAACCCCTACCTTTATTGTGGCATTCAACCCATATATCTCATAATTTACACCCATTGGTTCTTTCCTATCCACTCTATCATCCCATGAAATATCAACCTTATTACTGATTCAAGAGGATCCAATCTTGATTTTCTACCCTCCTTATTCATAATAATCTCAGGATGACTACCACTTTTTGGGCATCATCAATCATTCTATTTAGCTATTATTTACCATACCCATAAGTTGAAAGGTATTAAAAAGTTGTGTACCTTGTGAAAACTACCTTTTCATCCACCCAAGGTTTTTAAATTTTCTCCTAGAATACATAATCAATCTAGCATTCAGTTCCTAACCCATTTCTATTTCTGATTTCTCTCCTTGTTCCCTAGCCATCACCCTTGGTTATTATTTTTCATATGGTATTTGTATTCACCATTTTACTTAATCTACTATATCAGGATCATTAGAACCCCATGTTCCTAATCTCTTCTAGGTAAATCCCACCCAAACTTTATTTTTAAATTCCTATTGGGTCACATTTGATCCATCTTTTCTTATCCACCCAAAAGTTGTTTTAAAAATCCTTTCACGAAGATTGGGGTTTTACTTTATTTTATTATTTTTATAGGTTAATTATCATAACAAAAAGGTTAAATGATTTCATAAGTATTATTTACCATTTAACAATGTAATATACTAATTTTAAATCTATCCTAGAGTCTAAAAATATTAAAATGTGAAGGCAAAATGTTCAATTGACAATTGAACTTGAAAGAGAATAAAATACAAAGGAAAATTCACACATAATATAAATTTATAATTTTTGAATGTGGATCTAGAATGTGCAGGTCTATATCTAATTGTGTGCCAAATTTGAAGTTTTTATTTCATATGAAATAGAATGATGCCTTCATCATTTATGTCCAGGGTGATAATGATGTTGACTATTTATGACAATCATTCATGTTCTTCTAAACCATTTATGTACTCTAATCCCTATCAGAATCTAAATTTTATTGTGTTACTTTATAGTTAGATGACATGCATGTCTATTATTTTAATTTATAGAATTAATGGGAATAAGTGTTTTAATTTTTTATTTAATGCTCTTAACCTAGTCTGCCACTATAAATCATGATATAAAAGGATAAGTGAATAAATAGTTAGGTCGGGAAACTATAAATTAGTTTCACTATCTATCCCCCATGCTCAATTTATACCCATCATAGTTAATGTGTAGCATGAATCGAGAAAGCGAGTAAGGTATTCAACCCCCTCTTCCCTAATTATGAGATGCAAATACATGCATATTCATTTAGGCCTTATTAATCAAAATAAATTGAAATACGTCCATGATAAATGATAAATCAATGTCCCTAGACTTAAAAAACAAATTAATAGAAATAGAATATTTTTATGAGCCTCAATGTCACCTCTTATTAAAATGCTCTTAGAGGATTTATATATATAGGATTCTCACATTTGAATTAAAGATCTATTTACAAACAAATGATGAAAAATAAAAAGGAAAACAATTCAAAAACATATTCAAACATTGAAAGGAAATGAAAAGAGGCACAAAGGCCCACAAAAACAAAGAAGATAGAAATGATAGGCCTGTTGTTTCCACCTATGATAAAATCAGAGGGATTGATGTTTCCATCATAGAAGAAGAAATAAAAATAAACATAAAGAGGACATAGAATAGATGCCCATGGACACAAAATGTCAAATATGCAATAAACAAACCATGAGATTACACAAATAAGGAGAGAGATAGAAATAACAAGTGCTAATAAGTGTTTGATTCAAGGCGGTGACCCATATGTAAAATAAAATATGAGAAAATTATAATATAAAGGATTGTACCAAAAATAGGCATCTACTTAATGACCCTAATTTGATGTGTATATGTGTATCTCATTTGTGCGTAAAATTAAAATTATAAATAATTGAAACATTTACCTTGAATTACCATAATGAGAGAAGGAATAAGTTTATGTCATGCATCCATCCACATATTTTCCATTTTGAAAAAAATAGCATACCTATTAACAATGGCCATTTTCTAGTAAGTAATCAATATTATATTTTTTAAATACAAATATTTGAAATTTGAAATTAAAATGGGCATTGAAACAAAAATACCTAATATGTATGTAAACTAAATGTTTCCATAACTTGAAAAATAATTCTCATTATTCCATTTGTTATAATTAAATTATTTTCTAATAAATGTTAGATATAACAACTTCTCTAGGAGTTTGTTAACTCAAACCACTTCTTCATCAAAGAAATTGATAATTTAACTCTAAGTAGAGTGCCCAAACTTTAATCAATAGCCTTTGCTCAATAATGTTTTGAAATCATTTGACATATTATCCCTTTTTATTGAGGGATTAAATAACCTATTCCTACAATCACTCATCTCAAAAAATAGAGTTACAAACACCATGTGTAATAATGTTGTATATAGACAATACCATTTGAACTATTTTATAAAACATGTAACTATCATAAAAATATTAAATATAAATCCCTATAGTATAATATATAGGTGACTAGTATAACTAAAGTATCATGTCACATAGGAGAGATAACAACATGTAAAACTCAATGGCATATATGTAACTCTAAGGAGTACTAGTGTCATATTGCATAAGAAAGATAACATTGCCATAAATGTCACTTTAGTGAGTGTAAGTGAATATAAATTTATCCTCATGTAAGGCTCAATATATGTTGCATCCTCCAATGAGGATGAGGTGGTGAGGGATAGGGGCATGTGGGGAAACAAGATACCCCACTTTAGACATAGTAGGAGAAATGGACCAGTGTCCATATGATAGTCATTTAATATAGATAAATTCATGGTAATTTTCATAGGTGTATGCATCCTATTGTGAGGATGATGGTGCATGCAAAAATAACATGCCTCAATGTAGGAAATTTGATATGAATGGGTCTATATAAATGTAATAATGTCTATGTATGAATAAGTAATATAGGCACAATAGACATAAGTGTGTGATAGGGTCCATATATATGATTTATATCAATATATAACTCATAGATAATAAATGTGGGTATCATGCCCCCATAAGAAAATATAGGTATAAATGTGATCAATTAATCTCATAGTATGGGTGAGTATAATAATTGAAAGGATGTCCTTGTCTACAAATAATATAGAAAATGAATAATCCATAACATAACATGCATGTGTAATACCTTTGTTGGCAATGTATAAGCTAGGTACACCAACGAGTAATATATAATCATGTATGTAACAAGTATGAAAATCATAATGTGCTAAGATGTAAAATATGTATGGGGCATATATACCCACTAGTGTATTAATGCAAGGCACATAGGTAATGTGGCTCCATAAAGTAATATAGTATAATCAAGGCTCAATAAGAGATAATGTGTGGCATCCCACAATATTTTATATATGTATGTATGTGTGTGTGTATGTATGTATGTATGTATGCATGTATGTATGTATGTATTCATGCATGTATAATACTCAATATAAATCTAGTGTCATATGAAAAACTATCATGTTAACCCCACATGAAAAGATATTACTAATAGGTTTGATGATGAGAGGGGAAAATAATGTGTCCAAATAGATACTCCATCTTCATAAGATGTATATAATAATCTCAAAGATATATGTGGGATTATATTGTCCTAAATATCAAAAACATATATGTATCATGTAGGCAAGGTTCATAAAAAAAGGATAAATATAAAAATGAATCACAATATAAAAATAAAATAATGGATGCCATGATGCCATGGTGTAATATATATATGAAAGTATAAATAACATGGTATAAGATAAAAAAACCATGTAATAATAACATGTAGATATCCACATAAACACACTAAATGTAGATGATATCAAGATATGTATAATCCATGTAAAGTAGCTCTATATAGTAAATATAAACCTAGACAAATGTAATCATATAAATATGATTTTGTAGAAATTCCCCTAAATGTAAGGCATGTCACCTATGTAACCATGTATCCCCAAAATTATACTGGTAAATTATTTAAATAGCTTATTTGTGTCCATAATCATATATAACATTACAACATGCATCTCGTCCACTCAAAATTTACCATGACAAGTGTATCCACATAATATTTTCACACTTTATCAATTACTAGTGTTTTCTCTCTTGTAGGAACCTATCAATTCATAATCTCTATGTGTGCATGCCTTAAAGGGTGCAACAAGAAAAGGGTGGGAAGAGCATTGGTGTTTTATAAGATTGTTTTCCCTTATACCACCACTTGATATCTACATAACCTTCTCCTGCACACTTAATTAATTTTTGACACCTCTCTTACACACTCCTCTAAGAAATTCACCACCTTACTTAGCCCCTTTATAAGCCTAAAACCCGTTTTGATAGTTATTGTACATTGTCAACCTAGGCTGAACCTGTATTTTTATTCATATTTGCACGTTATGGGTTTAGGTTAGCCTTGGTTGATATAGACTAGGACCTAACTTTTTTTTATCAATTAATGATACATATTTGAATTGGGCTGACCCTATCGACTAAACTTTTAGAAATTTTTAGGGTTATATTCAACTATATATACACATTCATTTCACCATTTCTTAGAGAGACAACATAGTTAATTATTCATTTGTACTTATTTACAATCTACTCTTTGACCATTCTACTTGAGTATTTATTTCTTAGGTTTCATGCTTGGATAATAATCTTGTCTTGTGTAAAAGTCTTGGATTCTTAGGCCTTTTTTAGTGATCTTTACAAACCAAAACAACCTCTTGTGAATCAACTTTTTCCAAGGGAGAGATTGATTCTTGATGGGTTCATATTTAAAGTATCTCTAACTTTACTCCTCTATTTTAGTAGATAGAAGTAGCATAAGTAATGGTTTTTTAATATATTAATTTCTTTATGGATTAGTGTTTTATCTATACATGGCTTAATTAGCATCATTCTATGCATGTTTACTTTTTATGTTTATTGCTCCCACTTTATGCCACAAGATTTGGTGAGCACTCGATTAGATTTTACTTTACTTGTCATTAAATTAGTGAATATGAAAACATAGGACTTAGATAGGGTTATTACATGGTGTTACTTGACTAGAGGATTTGGAACCCTCTCTAGTGATGTTATTATGGTAAGAGATCCCTTGGTTAGGTCTAGCGGATCCATCTTGGTCATGACCCCAAATATCTAATGTATCAATAAATAGAAGCATAATTAAGATTTATCTTCTCTGAGCTAGGATTGATTAATAGGTTAGATGCACTTTCATTTTTATACATTTTGGTGAATCAAAACCTTGTAGGTTTTATCTCACACTCATTTTACTATCATTTTATATACTTTTATTTTTGAAATACTATGTCAAACCTATTGGTGTAGTTCTAACAGTCTATGC
The DNA here is from genome assembly GCA_037957365.1 of Torreya grandis. Classification (NCBI taxonomy): domain Eukaryota; kingdom Viridiplantae; phylum Streptophyta; class Pinopsida; order Cupressales; family Taxaceae; genus Torreya; species Torreya grandis. The sequence continues at coordinate 69,275 of JARHVA010002169.1, read as the reverse complement.
ATGAGTCTAACACATAGTCACCCCAACATGACTATGTTTTATCCATACAAGTCTTATCAAAATATAGGTTAATGTATTTATCAACTCGACATAGTATTCTTCTTTAGTTATAGGGTTACACACATAGTCGAGCTAGTCAACTCTATTCACAATTATTTTTTAGCATACAGGTTTATAGACATAGTCAATCTAGTCAACTCTATTCACACATTAGTTTTTAGCACATAGGATTTGAAAACTCCATAGAGTTAGTCAACTTTATTCATAGAATATTTAAATCAAAACTTGAGCAACACAACATAAAATTTTAAAAACTAAGCATCTTCAAAACCACCAAGATTCATTCTTACCTTCTCTGTCATTTCACTTTTTCATTTAAAATAATATTTTTTACAAGATGGTAGTCTATAAAATTTCATCCCTACAACAAGCTAGGTCGATTAGCTTGACATATTTCTAGATCTTATCTTCTATCTATAAGACATAATTGACTTGTTTGACTATGTTCTTCTAGATCTTGTTTCTACAAAATAGTAGCAACCCTGTCGACTCTATTCTATATTATTTTCATTCAATGTCACTTAAACTGAATATGTACTCTTCAAAGCTAAGTAATTAACCTATTTTTTATATTAATTAGTGTAGACACTTGGTTTTGGCCACTTTTAAGCCTAAACTAGAATTTAGTTTAATTTCTAAAAAATTGACATATTTTAAGCCTATAAATCACGTAAATTTTCCAAATTCATTTACATAAATGATTTAATTTCCAAAAAATGTGACAAATCTAGCTTATTTGGTGCATTACCCTAGATGCATCACTAACGTGGTTCAGTTCTAACCCTACTCAAACTATGACCTAGTAATTTGGCACCTTTGACATGTCAAGCTATTAATTCATGACATTTAAATTAATTGTCAAAAGCCAAAAATCACTAAATACAGATAATTATATTATAAATCTTAATTAAATTACCTAAACAAAAATTCTAAATCAAATTAGTGGATTTTATTTAATAATAAAATAATTTTTAGCCAAAAATGAAGTCAAATGAGCTAATAAAGTGATTTATTATCTCATAAATATTCAAAAATATGACTCACACCTCACAAATATCTAAAGTGAGTTGTCATTTCTCACAAATATCAGAGATTAAGGTGTCAATATTTCATGAGTGCCTCAACCCCACCCAAATTTAAACTAACTCAACTTAGGTTAATTTAGACTCAACCCAAGTTAGAATTTAACATAACCTACCTAAGGTTAGAGTTAGTTCTTTGAGCTATAAATACAAGTGCCCACACCATTAATTAAAAAAAAATTATGTGTAAGGTTGTTCTAGTGGAATACCTTATCGAATCCATGGGAGAGTATTTTTATAATGTCCAATTTATTCCAAGATCCACACCATGCCACATTTGACTATTGGAGATATGATACCACCATGAAAGAGCATTGCTAGAATACTACAATCATTATAGGCCAAACATAAACATCTTTATGCTAATAATTAAGCATCATATATGAAAAAGGGGTTAAGAAAATTGTATTATCTTCATCCTATTTTTTTCTCTTTCTTATTGTGTTATGCTCTCCCTAGTTCTTAGGAAAGAGTGTTTACTCTTAGTGAATTTTTATTATTGATTTTTTCTCATTTTGGACTAATAAGAGACTAGTCTACATATTATTTACTCTTCGAACTCCTAAGTTACAATTACTTCACTTTTCATTTCAGTTGCTTGCATGATTAGAGTAATGAACATATATAAATTAGGTGGTTTTTAAATTTACCAATTTAGTCACACTATTTTTCTCTTTTGCACACACTTCCAAACCACTTTACAAAAAAACATTAAACATTTTTCTTCTCAAGGCCTACCTACTTGGATTTCATCACCAAGGGGGAAGTCAACTTGGTTTTATGGACAAGTATAAACACATGGTTAATGGTATATATTAGCAAATCACCTAAAACCCTTATCACTATAGGATTGTGAATTGAGGGGGTAGGCTCCAATACCAAGCTAGTACTATCACCAATATGAATCCCTTTCAGCTTAAACTATCTAAAACTATCCATAGATTGCTTTTTAGTTCCTTATTATAGCCAACTCCCCATCACATTAATTTTAAATTTTATTATAACTTAACAAAAATTAGGAATAACCAATTAGTTATAATTTACATTCAAGAAGTTGTTTGCTCTTTGATCATTATATTTTGTATTTCAAAACTTTCATTAACCAAGATTAGTACAAGGTTTATGTTGTGTGTTGTAATTGGATCAATAACATTGATCTAATTGCTTATGTGATTCATTTCCTTTGCTTAGATATTATCTTGAAATTTTATTTATTTATTTTTAGAACACTATTGTCCCTGTTGACATAGTCTCTTACAAACTATTCATATTATCTTCCTTTTGTACATAGTCAACTTATCTGACTGTGTATCTTATCAAGATGTTTTGTTTCCTATCTTGTAGTACATAATTGATTTGTTTGATTATGTTCTCTTTTTCAATCTATTTCATTTATTCATCTAGAGTGAACAGTCAACCCATATGACTATGTATCCTTTTATCCTATTTTGGATTTATCCTTTGTAAATCACAGTCAACTAGTTCAACTTTGTCTTTTGCATCCTATTTTGTGAAGTTTTTTTATAGACTCTATCAACCTAGTTGAATCTGTACCCATTGGTTGATACTATTCTATGTTTGGCCTACTTTGTACCTATTTTCATCCTTGCTTTTTAATCTCATATTCTTTCTTCAAGCATCATGAAATCCCCTATCAGAATCTGTTTGGACAACGTGAATCCATTTAGATGTTATATGGGACATTTGTTTCTTCCTACCTTCACTACCCAAGAGGATCCTCACTCTTGGATCACCTCTTCTTTTTCCTCATCTTTTGATTGCAACATGGTTCAAATCACTCCAATAGATGATATTAATGGATCAGATATTTTTCATACTTATCAAGATAATTCTCATATTCAAACATATTACCATAATGTAGGGGCAATTGATACAAACCTACCCAATAACCCCATAAAAAATAAACCACCTAACAACCATCCCCCTAATACCACTTTGGGGATCCTCTTACCAACACCAACCCACCATTTTATATAACTTGAATTATTACACATATACTGAAATAAATGAACTTCTTGCAAACATCTAACACCTCTCAATTGATGCAACTACAACATCATTTGATCAACATAGTTAATCAGCCTCCTATTCTTCTTCCCCAAAATAATCAAAATTTTATCCCTCCACCTATTAAAGATTCTATGGGAAATGTTATTCTCCAACCTACCATGCATAATAAGATGCTTCAACACATTCAAAACAAGCCTTTAACCTCTTTCATTCTTTATATTGATATTGCTAATATATCTCTAACTATTAAATATGATGGGACTAAAGAACCTATATTTTTTAATTAAGGTATCTAATAATCTTTATAAAGAGTGGATCCAAACTAATATCTTCACCATGACTAAAATTCTAGTTAAAACCTTCACTAGTCCATTCTTCCCTAACATTATATAAAGAAACTTATAGATTTAGTCAATCCTTTAGTTAAATAATTCCAACATAATGATCTTCCAAAAAAAAATTTAGTCATTTCATTAATTATAATCAATCTCCTACCAAATTATCTCATGATTTTATCAAACAATAGAACTGTTTGGCTTATAAGTATGCTCACAACATGATTGATGATAACTTGTTTAAATTTTCATAATGGCCTTAACACCTTCACTCTAATACAATGTTTGAACTTTCACTCCCCAAAATTTAAATGATACTCTTGACAAAACTAAGCATAAAGACTTCCTAATGTAATAGTTTGAACCTAACACTAAAATCATTAAGGTATCTTTCCAACATTCTACCAATGTCATAATCGATAATCCTCCTCAACCCAAACCAGGAGTATCCAAAGTAGAAAATCTCCAATATTCCCATACACCATTAACTATGCAATAAATGAAACAACTTTTAACACCTTCTAAACCATTCATGTATCCTAATAATCTACTTAAATGGTATGATCATAATAAATTTTGTTGGTTTCACGTTGATATAGGTCATTTCCATGAAATATGTCCATATATTACAAAATTTTTCCATTCCTTTTATGCTAGCTAATTCATTCAATCATGATTCCATGATCAAAATCTATCATCAAGATTATGTTAATGCTTCTCAAAAGAAACAAGCTTTCAAATCTTCTTCCTATAAAAATCCAAAAACTTTCTCTACATCTAACCCTCAATAATCAAACAAGGATATTTGTTTGATTGATGTTGATTATGATCAATACTATAACAATTCCTAATACTTGAATGTGGCTAAGGTTAATTATTGAAGAAAATATGCTCACAAAGATCTTATTACCAAACCAAAGAAACCATTGATATAAGATAAAATTCACAAAGATACTACTACCACTAACTTATCTTCAGAAACCAATGAAGAACCACTTCCTCAATCTAAACCTCCAACCACTTATCTTCCTCCTAAACATATTTTACCTTTCAAGCCTTGTGTTGGTTCTTATTCTTCAAAAATTCATTAGAATTTATTAAAGGAACTCAAATTTATGAATTGTAAAGTTCCTCTCATGAAGTTATTTTGCACTTATCCCTATCATTGTAAATTACTAATGAAACAACTCCAAAAATTTGAAGAACCATCTTCCCTAGAAGAAGACCAACCTCCTCATGAGACTCAACCCATAGAAGTTCATACCATTGAAACTATTTGTCCATATTTAAAACCTTTCATATATTTCCTTAAATAAGATATGATCAATGATGAAATTATCTTTTAAGGTGATGATCCACCTCTATTTATCAAAATAGCCATTAATACCATCCTCATTCATAAAGTATTAGTAGATGAAGGGTTAAGAATTAATGTGACATCTCTTTGGCTCATTCAAAAACTCAGATATAACAAATATTATCTCAAACAAACTCATTTAACATGTCATTGATTCTTCAAGACTAATAAAAAACCACTTGGTTGTATTTGGATTTATCTTACTATTGAACCCAAAACTATACATACCAAACTTATGGTTCTTGATTTACCATTATCCTATAATATGTTCCTAGGATGCCTATGGACTCATTGCATGAGGGCTATTGCCTCTTATGGAATCCAATGTATCAATTTTATTTATAATGGAAAATGGTATAAACATTAGGCTGATCCTAACCTATGGAGTATTCATCTTCCTAATTCTAAATCTCAGTATCAGATTCCCACTATTCCAAAAATTAATAGTGCACCATTTCCCAAATTTGTCAATATGAATCTAGACTTACAATTCACTCTTATAGATTATGAGAGTGCTGAGCCAAATGATTTGTAAAACACATGCAATACTACCAAGATACCTCCTTATATTTTGGAGTGGCTTCCTCCCTCCTTGTTACCTCATGATCATACCATCCCTCTTATCAATGATATCACCGATTTCCCTCCTCCATGTAATGCACATGAAGCATCTTATACCAAAGATGATTTTGATTAAAATTATTATGGCATGGATAAGTTATTTCAATACCCTTTAGCCATTTCACCATGTAAATTCAGTGATCTAGGTGTCTCTCCCTTAGAAGTTCCTTTAGGGAACCAAATATGTATTATCTCTCTAACCTATGATGATAACTACATTATGGCCCAAGCTCAAACAAGATACTTAGATGTTCAACACTATCATAAAACCTTGAGTAAATAAATGCTTTTAAACATGATTATAATACCATTTCCATGGATATTAAGTTAGCACATGAAGGTTATGTACCTTCAATCAAATCTGCACTTCTTGATACTCCTTGGGTGGTTGAACAAATCTTACCTCTCATAACTTTATAACTATAAGAACCTGATATACCCCCTATCACATTAAATACTCTACCAGATCCTCTCCCCATCAATTATTCCAAATATACACCTATTTTCCAACCAATCAAATCCAATCAACCTTCCTCCATAATTCCACCTACTCCCAAGATCAATCTCGATGCCAAGGCCACAGATGTATGCCAGATACATTTTGAATATGATCACCGTGGTAAAAAAACATTGATATTAAAATAGCTGTGTAATATTATAGACCTCTACCTACATTACCTATTGATGAATACATCCTTGAATTTATCCATGCCTGAGAACCTCAACTTCATTCATAACATCACAAACTTAGGAATTTCAAGAAAAAGGCCCCTCATTTTAACAACTTCATTGCTATCATAGATCTAAAAACCAATCCCATTTCTTTTCTTCCCAATACACCATATCATTCTCAAGATATAAATGTTATGATTATTGAGGAAACCATGAGAATATAATATCACACACCTTCATGTCCTTGACCTATAATAGTCTCTAGAGAACTCACATCAACCAAGCATGATAAATTTAGTCTATTTTTTGATAAATATCATGAGACTTTCACTTGGTCATATGAAGACATGCCTAACATCAATATTAGTAGCATGGTGCATAACATAATCGCATGCCTTGATGCCAAACCTGTTTAGAAAAAGTAATGGAAATTTCCACCTAAAGATTCCACCCTATGCCATAAAGAAATTACCAAACTATTAGATGCCAAGTTTATTAAACCTGTAGACTATTCTGAATAGATGTCAAATATTATTTCCATTCATAAAAAGGTTACCATGGTTATTTGCATATTCATTGACTTACACAATCTCAACCTCACTTATTGCAAATATAATTTTCCATTACCTTTGATAGATGCCATCGTATATTCTACTATTGGATATGAAAATTTATCCCTCATATATGGTTTTTTGGGTTACAATAAAATTCATATTGCCCCTAAAGACCAATAGAAGACAACATTAACCACAAAATGGGGCACATGTTACTATGGTAAGATGCCCTTCAACTTAAAAAATGTAAGAGCTACCTTTTATCAGTCTATGACCAACATTTTTCATGATATTATCCATAATATTGTTGAAACCTATGTGGATGATCTCATTTCCAAATACAAAATTCATAAAACCCATCTTTCAGATCTAGCCATCATCTTTGATCGACTCATCAAATACAAATTTAGACTCAACCCTTATAAATGTGTTTTTGTAATTACATCTAGTAAATTTCTAGGTTTATTAATCTCTCTTCATGGTATTAATGTTGATCCCACTAAAATCAATGTTATATTCAACATGCCTATTCCTCCATCCATTCTTGACATTCATACTTACCTCAGCAATCTTAGGGCAATTCAAATGATTTGTCCCCAAAATGGGTTATCACATTTATTTTTTTAATTCCCTTATTAAGAAAGGTAATTACTTAAAATGGACCAATCCTTGTCAAAATGCATTTGATAACATGAAATAATCATTTCTCCATCCACCTACCCTTCATCCACATTCTAATGATCATCATTTAATTTTTTACACTTCTTCTACACCCATATTAACTGGGGTAATGTTTAACCAATAAGATGATACTAAAAGAGAGTATGTTATTTACTATATTAGTTTAAGCCTCATTGATTACAAAAAAAATTATACCAAAGTATAATTTGATTGGCTCAATGTATATTTTTTAGCTAAAAAACTTCGTCATTACATGCTCTACCAAACAACTTATGTCATCATTCATTCTAACCCACTTCATCACTTTTTCTCTAAATATTTTCTACCCAGATATAAATTTTCAAGTGGATGGTTCTCTTAATGGAATTTAACCTTCACATCATCATGTAAAAATATGTTAAAGGGTAAGTCATTTTTGACCAACTCATAATGACACCCATACCCACTACCAATCATCTTCAAGATAGTCTCCCTAATGATAACATTCTCTATATTGAAGGTCTCAATATGGTTATCTCTCTTAAAGATTACTTTCATAAATTTACTACTAATTTATAATAAAGTAATCAAGAAGATACTAATGTCATTTACAATACTACTAAATCTAAAGTAGTTATCAAATAACTTCCTGAAATCAACATCGATTTGCATGAAGATACCTGGACCCTATATTTTGATGGCACCAAGTGTCTCCAAGGAGTTGCATGTTGTATTCTCACTAGTCCTCATGGTAACATACTCTATTTGGCATTCTATATCACTTTTGATGTCACTAATAACATGGCATAATATGGAGCATTAATTTTAGGTATGAGAGTGGTACTTGACTTAGATATTCTATATTTGCATGCTTTAGGTGACTTCCAACTCATCTATCATCATGTTAATGGTAATTATCAATGTAAAAGTGAAAATAATATACTTATAATCAAATGGCCACAACCCTCATCAAAGAGTTTGCCTCTTTTACCATCAAGCCCATTCGAAGAGATCAAAACTCTATTGTTGATTATATTACTTCTTTAACATCCTTATTTCATTTACATCAAGTTCTAAGTGATTTTCTATTTTTTACTCAAATAATAAAGTCCCCATATTCTATTTAACCATAGGATTCACTTATTTTTCACATTGAGGTTGTCAATATTTGACAGATCCCATGATATAAAGACATTATCCAATTCATCAAACATCAAACTTATCTTCCAAACATAGAATATCACAAAAGGACTATAATTCATAATCAATCTTTTAAATATGTCTTTTGATATAACACCCTTTATTATCATAATGTTGAAAATAACCTTCTCCATTATGTAATGAAAGAAGAGGTCCCTCCTCTCTTTGAACAAACACATGGAATAATTTATGATGGTCAACATGATACATCACACAAATGCCTATGTATGGGATACTTTTGGTTTACTCTTGAAAAATATGCTATTGATTTCATTAGAAAGTGTATTCCTTGAAAACTCCATGATAAACTAATCCATTCACCACCAGCTGAGCTCTAAATTATAGAATATCCATGGCTATTTTCCATGTGGGGATTAGATCTCATTATAAAACTACCTAAGTCACAAGATGGGCATGTTTTTATCATCATGATTACTAAATATTTTACCAAATGGGTATCAGTTATGCCTCTTGTCAATGTCACAAAAACTACTATTTCCAAGTTTATCCTTAACTAAATAATTTTTCATTTTAAAGTTTCCTATACTATCATTTATGATATTGGAGGCAATTTCAAAAATAAGGATGTGAAGTAATTTTGTACTAAATTCAAAATATCCCACAAATTTTCCACACCCTATCATCCACATTTCAATGGCCAAGCTAAGGCCACAAATAAAATTCTCAAAAAAATCCTTCAAAAAACCATCCATGAAACCTACCTAGATTGGCATCTTCATTTATATCCCACACCTTGGACCTATCATACTAGCATTCGTACTGCCACTAAGTCAACACTGTTTTCACTAATCTACGATTTTGAGTCTTTTTTACCTTTAAAATTTGAGCTTCCATCCTTATGTATATTTATTCATGGTATCATTTCTAATGAGTAATTATGTGAAGCTCTCCCTCATGCTCTTGATCTTCTCGATGAATACCATCTGGCCATTCTACAACATAATCACCAATACAAGACTCGTATCACCAAACAACATAATAAAAAGGTTAAAGTCTGCACCTTCAATCTTAGTGATCTAATATTTAAGTTAGACTATACCCATGATAAAGAAGGCAAATATGCCCAAAAATTATGGGGTCCTTATTTATTTAAATATATTCTTGGTCTCAACACCTATCACTTCCAAATTAATGAAGGCCATGTTTTCAAGGAGCCCACCAATGTGTAATTATTAAAGAAATACTTTGCTTAGATATTTTCCTTCTTATCATACTTTTATATGTTATCATAATAACTTTATTTGCAAGATTTCTTCATGGGTTTCACCCTCTGTAGTATTTTTATCTTTCCACAAACCTTAGTTCCTTCTCTTAGTTCTCTAGTTTCTTTTTTCTAATGAGTTGCATTGTAATACCATGGATATGACACAATCTTCCTCATTAATTCCTTTCACTTTTTATTGATTTTTTATTTCCTAATTTTTTTCACCCTCTTGGGTTTCTCTTTTGTGAGTTTCAATGTAAGACCATGGATATAATTAGGCCCTCCTCATAATTACCATTTATACATTTTTATTTTCACATACTTTGTTCATTCTCTTAAATTTATCTTTTATTATTTGAAATGTAAGACCATGAATGAGACCAATCCCTCCTCAAAAATATGATTTTTTCCTTTATTTCACCCTCTTGGTATTTATATTTTATGAGTTGTAGTGTAATTCTATGGATAGGATCAAGCTCTCCTCGTAAAATCACCATTTTATTCCACAAACACCCTTTGTTAAACTGAGTGTTCCTTTTTTAGAATGTTAATAAATGGTTACAAGTCTATGATCCCATATTATTATCTTTGTTTTTTATCTCTTTTGAGGATAAAATTTTCACAATAAACTATGTTAGCCTATTTTCATACACCTACTACATTCTTATGATAAGGAAGCATACTTACTTATCATTGTATCCCTTTTCACCTTTATCACTTTTTTTTACAATTTAAAGTAATTCAAACTATTTCATGTTCAATCCCCTTAATTTCATTTTCTTCCACTCCAATTTGGATAAAACAAGGTTGAAGTCAAGATAACATTTTTATTTGATATTAAGTAACAAGACTCTTAGACACCATGATATCTAAGTTCTCCTTATTAGTGACTAAACCCCAAATTTTTAAATGATAGTCATTTTTAGCACCCATGTTTGGTTCTTTGAATCTATATGGAGGAGGAATAGAAAAATCCATCAAAAGTTAAAATCCAAATCATTTGAAACAAAATACAATGATAAATAATAATCATACAAAGTCAAAATTCAAAATCACACCAAAAGACATGATTCATAGCACATCTCCTCTCTCTAATTGAAGCTCAAACTCCATATTTGGCTTCACAATAGAGCCAAGGTACATTAGGGTATGGTAGGCTAGTAGATTAGGATAGGAGAATTCAAAAAAAGCTATAGTGCTACCTTCTTTCTCATGTAAGTACCCAATATTCATAGTAAAACAATGGCTCTATAAGGGGTCTTGAGGAATGAGAAACATGTTGTGGGAAGGTAGTTCCATTTTAATTTTCATGCATATATTCTTCATGAGATGATATTCATACTTCATTTGATTATCTACTATTTGTGTGGTTAGGAAAAGTTTTTCAAAGTCCTAAATGTCAACAATCCTCTTATTTTGACAAACCTAATTTAAGTGTCTTGACTTCAATAAAGATTTTTTCTAACTTGATTTTTCCTTCATTCCACCACCACCCATTTCAATTCCCCTTTTCATAGGATATTTTGATTTTAAATATGGTTTCCCACTTTTATATTCCCTTTTCTTCATATCTTAAAAACATGCTAAAACTACTTTGTTTCAGTTTTATATATCCTTAGAACACAATAGTATGCTTGAGTAACTATGGATTACTTTTTTTACACCACTGATTTACACTTATAGAATTACCTTGGTTCATTTTTAAAAATTTAATTAATGTACCTCTTTTTTTTGAGAAAACTACATCTATTTTTATTTGTCAATACTTTTTCCATTGTTCAGTGATGTTGGATTGTTACTTTCCACTCACCAATGTTGTTTTCCATTTCATGCACTTTTTCCATTGATGATTGAGTAAGGATTATTTTTGCTTGCTCATCAATGTTGTTTTAAAATTTATTTCCCATTTTTATTTAAATATTATTAGTGCTTTCACATTAATGTTTGATTACTATTTTGACTTGTATCCTTAGTTTTAATTGGTATGTTTACCTTTCTTACTTAAAGTATACTTGTTTGAATTTTTAGATTATTTAGTAGCCTTGGCTTTTCAACTACCCAATTTACTATAAAAGTTTGACTTGGTCATTTAGTCCTAACTTAGCATTTTTCACCTCAGGTCACCAAATTTCCAAGTATGTCATGCCTACATTATTTTAGTTATCTTGGATTTCCTACATTTATTTATTTTTGTTATTTAGTTCTATATCTTTGAGTTTATTCAAAGTAGTCTATATGCTCTCCACAATCAAAACTATGAACACAACAAATAACCATTTAGAAATAAAGGTAAGTAAAGGTACATATACATTAATTTTATTTTAGTCATTTCCTTTTAGTCATTTATTTTCAATTATTTATGCTTTAAAATACTATAATTTATTTAGCTTTATCATTGTGTGTTACTATTTTATTTTCCTAAAGCACCATCCCATGTTGCACTTAAGTGATATGTGATGAGCTTCAAGTGGGGAATATTTATACACATTATATTTTCACACTTTATCAATTATTGATGTTTTATCTCTTAAAGGAACCTGTCGAGTCTCAATATCTCTGAGTACATATCTTAAACGGTGCACTAGAAAAGGGGTGGACAAACCATTGGTGCTTCACATAATTATTGTCCCCTATACCAACATTTTTTATCTACATAAAATTTTTATATACAAGCAATTCATCATCTTAATTATCCCCTTTTTAAGCCTAAAACCCTTTTTTGGCATTTATCATACACTTTTGACCTAGGCCAACCCTGTGTTCTTATTGATATTTGCACATTATGGGTCTAGGTCAACCTTCGCCAACCTGAATTCAGACCTAAATTATTTTTATAAATTAATAATTTAGAGTTGAATTGGGCTAACAATAAAATTTGAAAAGGTTTAGTAATAGATTCAACTATATATACACATTCATTTCATCATTTTTTAGAGAGACAATAGAGTTAATTATGAATTTGATCTTTGACCAATATAATTGAGAATTTATTGCTTAGGGTTCATACTTGGATAAAAATATTTTATTATGTAAAAGTATTGGATGTTTAGGCCTTTCTTAGTGATTATTAAAAACCACAACAACCTCTTATGAATCACCTTTGGCCAAGGGAGAGGTTGAGTCTCAACGGGTTCATCTTCAAGGTAAGTATCTCTAAATTTACTCCTCTATTTTAATAGATAAAAGTAGTATGAGTAATAGATTTTAAATTTATTTATCTCTCTATGCATTAAGGTTTTATCTATACATAGCTTAATTATAATCATTCTATGATTTTTTATTTGTTATTTTTATTACCCCCATTGTGTGCCACAAGATTTAGTGAGCACTAGATTAGATTTTATTTTACTTGTCATTTTCTTAAAGAATATGCAAACATAAAAACTAGCAAAGATTATTGCATGGTTGTGCTTGACTAGAGGCTTTGTATCCCTCTCTAGTGTTTTTATTGTGGTAAGAGATCCCTTGGTTAGGTTTAGAAGACCCATCTTGATCATAACCCCAAATATCTAATGTATCAACAAATAAAAGTGTAAGTAAGATTTATTCTCCGAACTAAGATTGATTAATAGGTCATCTACATTTTTCTTTATATACAATAAGCATATGTGGTAAACATGAATATATAAACCTCTAGCATAAGTAGATAAGTTTTTTTAATTTTTTTCTTTTATAAATATTATCTGTTAGTATTACCTTTATTTAGGATAATTTATTTTATCTTAAGTTTATTTTTATTTGTGAGTGAAATTTTTAATTATATGAATTATAAATTCACATAAATCTATATTCTATGAGGTTTCACTCACCTCTTTGTTCTACTTTAATATTTTGGAGTTGCTTGCATGAGTAACCACTTCCCCCATTTGATACAGACTGCCCTTCACTTTCTAAGAGACTAGGACACAAGTGGCACACACAAAGGAGGCTTATAAGATAATCATGGGATTCCTTGTGACCCCCATTATTTTCCTCTAGATCTATAAAAGAGCCCTTCCTTTCCTCATTTCCTTAGTAAAAATTCACATGTCTTTCTCTTCTTCTCATTATGATCTTGATTCAATCTTGTACTTGTGAATGTTTTGGTGGCAAGCCTTCTAATAAGATCATGTGTTTTTTCCTCTGATACATTTAGTTTTCCACTTTAAAATTCTTGTCTCATTTGTGGTTTGAACCTTGAGAAGTAACTTTGTCTTGTGATTTTCTTATTTTTGCACTTTCATATTTTATCATTGATGAATATTCTTGAGATAATTCTTTCATGGTATCAAAGTTAAGTTCATCTTATTGACAATTTTTTCTTTAAATGTACAAAAAAAATTGGAATATATTACACTTTTTTTTGTAAGAGCTTCACCCTTGCTCTCCATTTAAATCCATTTTCCTCTCAGTTTTTTGCTTAACTTTTTTTATCTCTTTAACAAGTTATTACAGGTTGCTCCCAAGGAGTTTTTTTCAACTTTTCTCCTAGTTTTGAGAGGCTTTCCATGTAGGTATTTTTTTTTAAAAGCTACTAGAAGAAAAAAAGAATAATATTTTTTTTTAATTTATGTTCTGGTTTTTTTTAGTATTTATTTTATCATTATTATTATTTAAGTTTTTATAACTATAGCTCAAATTTCTATTTATTTCTGAGCATCTTTTTTCTATTTTCTCCTTCTAGAACATAACATATATATATATATATATATATATATATATATATATATATATATATATATATCAAAAAAAGTATAGCTACAAACTAGGCATTGAGGAAGAATAGCCCAATTAGCAGAGATGAGCATACAGGGGAAAACCAATGCCAAGCAAGAGGAGAATAAAAGGATGCCAAAGGAAAACTATAATGTTGTATGAACCAGTAGGGAACTGTGCCATATAAATAAATAAATTATTGTGAGTAGTTAGGAACATACTAATCAAAAAAATGACTTAGAGAGACTACAAGAAAAGAAAGAGGATAGAAATTTAATATCTATGAAAACATATATATATATATATATATATATATATATATATATATATATATGTTTTCATAGATATTAAATTTATATCCTCTTTCTTTTCTTGTAGTCTCTCTAAGTCATTTTTTTGATTAGTATGTTCCTAACTACTCACAATAATTTATTTATTTATATGGCACAGTTCCCTACTGGTTCATACAACATTATAGTTTTCCTTTGGCATCCTTTTATTCTCCTCTTGCTTGGCATTGGTTTTCCCCTATATGCTCATCTCTGCCAATTGGGCTATTCTTCCTCAATGGCTAGTTTGTAGCTATACTTTTTTTGAGTTTTTTTCTTATCTCACCTTTTGACTGGTTCCATATCGCTCTTTATTTTTGTGTTGTTACTCCACCTCTTTTGGCCACATTATTTCCTTTTCCTTTTCTTCTTGATCTCTATGCAGATGCATTACATATCAATTCATGGATTGATGTTTGTTTTTTTAAAATTTCTTTGGCATTTTACATGTTTTAAAAAAAAACTAACTTTAGTTTTCATTTGTGAATTTTTTTTAAAGTTTTTTAAATTTTTTCTTTTAAATTTTTTTAAAAAATCAAAATAACTAAAAAAAGGAGCCACATTTATTTTGGTTTTAAATTCATAAAAAATAACTACACCAAAAAAAAAAACTCAAGTGATATTTATATACATCTATATTTTTTTATCACTTTAAACATAACTCCACAAATTAATTCTTTCTACTAATATTAAAATAAGTGATTTCATTGGAGTTTATCACTTTTATCCTATTTTTTGGTATAATAAAAACTATTTTCTAAATCCATTAAAAAATTTGTAATTGAAGATTACTATATCTTGTAATTGCTATTTTTTTACAATTGTTTATCCTTATTTCAGCTCTCTTTTATTCCTTGATGTCTCTTTTGCACTTCAGTTAAGTCTTTTTTTGGATTCTTTATCTCTCCTTCATGCTTCCTTCATTTATGTGATTTTTTCTTACCTATTTTTTTCTAAGGATTGGATGAGATTTTATGGCATAATGATTCAATTATTGCCCAACTTTAAACTCACATCCACTAATTACAATTTATAGAAATAATATATGCAATACATATTCACTTTTAAATACTTAGTGTGCATAGTAGATGGCACAAACCCCAAACCTGATACAAAGACTACAACTGCTAATGTTTAAGAGAAATGGAAACTAAAAAATGATAAGACCTTAGGATTGATTGGTATGGCCATGACCCATAAATTTTAATTATATATTAATGGTTGTATCCTTGTATCCATTGTTTGTTCTAAGCTTAAATTTATTTATGACATTGTGAATGAATCTCATAAAATTCAAATTTAAAATCAATTATCTAAGTTAAAGTATAATGACTTCAAAACTATGGATGATTTCTTGATTAAAATTCATTATTTACATTCTTAGTTAATTGGTCTAGGAGTTAACTTTTCAAATTTGAATTTGATTCATATTATCATGAAAAACATTTATCTCGACCTTTTCAGTAGTTTATTACTAATAGTTATTTGTTACTAGTTTTTTCTACTTTATTTACTCAGTTGACATTTAAATTATTTTGTACTTTTTTGAATCAATAAGAATAAAATTTGATTCAATTTAGTATTCTAAAGACTAATAAACATGATTTTATTTTTAAACACCAAAATAAGAATGACAAAGAACATGCCAAGTCCAATAATACACATGGCAAAAAAGATCAAAAATCTAACTCAAAACCTAAGAAAAAGTTAGAGTGTAATTATTGTAACAAAAACACTCATGATGAATATCACTACTTTAAGAATAAACATGATATCAAAAGTGGAAAGCTTAATGTCAAAGATAAAGTTAGCACTAATAATACTAAGACTCAAGCTAAACAGAAGTCTAATATTAAAGTTGTTTTTACTTGTGTCTTGTGTGCTTCTCCTATTGAATAGATTGTTGATTCTAATGTTAATCAACATATTATATTAATAATAAGTTGTTTAATTATTTAGTATTTTTAATAATCATTTAAGTCTTGAAAATTATTATTATTGCAATGTTGAAGCCATAGGAACTTTTAAAATCCCTAATGGTAAATTACATAATGTCTTGCTTGTTCTTGATTTGAAATTGAATTTGATTTTTGTTCCTAAATTATGCAAATATGACTATAAAATATAATTTTCTAATGACACTTATTAAGTTAAATCTACTAAAAAATATTTTCAAGCTATTGTTAATGCTTTCTTGGATAATGATAACTTGTTCAAATTTACTAGATTCTCTTCTTCCTCCTCTACTCATGTTTTGATTGATTGTATTGAAGCTAACTTGTGGCATTAAATATTAGGACATATGAATTAACAAAGTATTACACTTATGAACAAACTTAATATGGTTCAAGGTTTTCATGAAATTCTTCCCACTAATTCTAGTTGTAGTGGTTGTATGGCTGGTAAAATTCATAGAGAATGTTTTCATAAGAATCAATCTTGGTATGCTAATAAAAATCTTAATTTAGTTCATAGTGATATTTTAGGCCCTATTTAAACTCCTTATATTAATGGTGTCAAGTATGCTTTATTTTTTTTTGATGATTTCACTAAGCGAGTTTGTATTTACTTCTTGAAAACTAAAGATCAAGTTTTAGACACTTTTATTGAGTTTCATACCTTTGTTGAAAAATAATCTCAATGTTATTTATTCATATTACATACTGATAATGGTACTAAATATGTTAACAATGATTTTATTGCATATTATAATCAATATGATATTAAACATGGGAATTTTTTTTTCCTTCACCCCTGAGCAAAATAGTGTTGTTGAACATAAACATAAAACTATCACTAAAATGGCTAGGTGTATGTTACACACTAAAAATATGCATTAAAAATTTTGGACTGAAGCTATGTATTATGTTTTTTATCTCATCAAGAGGAATCTCATTAAATTTGTTTTAAATATTATCTCTAAATAAGTTTTTAGTGGTAAAAAAACCTAATTTGAAGCATTCACATCTTTTTGATTGTGATGTATTTATTCATATTCCAATAGAAAAATGTAATAAGTTAGATTATAAAGCAAAAAAATTTATCTTTGTTGGTTATGATGAATCATCTAAATATTATATGGTGTATGATCCTCAAACTAGTAAAATCAAAATTAAAAGGGATGTTTGAATGGCTGAAAATATTGTACTTGATTATGCTTCTAATTCAAATTCTCTTGATGCAGTTTTTGATTCTTTTATTTTTGAATCAAATAATGATCATAATAATGATGTTGTTCTTAAGGTTACTTCTCCTTGTTCTAGTCTTGATCCACTTAAATCTATACCTAAGTGGTATTATATAAGCTTTTGGAATTGATGTATATCTTAATGATACTTATAAAACTAGGCAACAATTTTTTAATTATGATTTAATGTCTAAACTTATGAATAATAATGATCCTACAACTCTAAAAAAAGCTCAAGGTCACCTTCATTGGGAAAAATAAATGCATGAGGAATACAACTCTTTAATTTCTAATAACACTTGGGACTTAGTCCCTCTCCCTAAAGGACATAATTTGGGGAGTTGTAAATGGTTGTTTAATACTAAGTTCAATTTTGATAATCAAGTTGAAAAATATAAAGTTAGACTAGTTGCTAGAGGTTTTCTTCAAATTGAAGGAATTGATTATAATGAAACTTTATCACCTATAGTTAAAATGCCTAAAATTAAGGTTATTTTAATTTTAGTTGCTCACATGTATTTCCCTATTTATCAAATGGATGTTAAGAGTACTTTCTTAAATGATGACTTGCATGAAGAAATTTACATGTCTCAACCCCCTAGTTTTATTAATAAATTCAATGAACATCTTGTTGGAAAATTAAATAAATCTATTTATTGTTTGAAACAATCTCTAGAGAATGGTACTCTAAAATATATCACTTTTTTATAGCTCAAGGCTTTAATCATAGTTTTAATGATCCTAATATTTTTGTCAAAAACACTCCAAATGGTATAGTTATCATTTTTTTGTATGTTGATGACTTAATCATAACTTGTAGTAATAGTTCAATGGTTTATTACACTAAAAATGCTTTGAACAATACCTTTAAATAATTGATTTGGTCTCTTACATTACTTTTTAGGCATTTAAGTTTGGCAAGAAAAAGATATCATTTTTATTTCTCAATCTAAATATGCATGTCTTGTTATCTAAGTTTAATATTTTAGATTGCAAACATGTGGCTACCCCTTATGAAATTGGTGTCAAATTACTTAATGACATAAAAATTAAAACTATTGATCCGACTCTCTATAGATAATTAGTTGGAAGTTTGAATTATCTTACTCATACTCATCTTGATATTAATTTTTATGTTGGATTGCTTTTTTATTTTATGTCTAAACCTCAAGCTACTAATTTTAAATCTTCTAAAATAATTCTTTGTTATATTAAAGTTACTCTAAATTTTTTCATTAAGTATACCTTGAATAATAACTTCACTTTAATAGGTTATTCAAATTTTGCTTGGGCTAGTGATCATAAGGATCATAGATCTACCAGTGATTTTTTTTTGGATTATGACACAATTTCATGGAATAGTAGAAAATAGACTATTGTATCCCTATCCTCCATAGAAGATGAGTATAAATCTTGTAATCATGATTTAAAGGAAGTTATTTGGATTATAAGAATTTTTGAATATTTGGGCCACCCTTAACATTTAGCTACTCTAAATTTTTTTGATAATCAAAGTGTCATTATCTTATCAAAGAATCTAGTTTTCTATGTAAAGTATAAGTAAATTAAGATTCAACATCACTTTTAGTGAGAAATTCTTGAAGACAATCAAATTATTCTCTCTTTTTTTTGTACTAAAGAATAATTGGCCAATATCTTTACTAAACTATTATGTAAAGAAACATTTATATTCTTTTATAATTTGTTAGGATTGAAGGAAGTTCTCATCAAGGGGGAGAGTTAGTAATGTTTCTTAATTTATTGTTTGTTTCTTTGTAAACCCATAAATAAAGTTTAAGGGGTAGTGTTAGTATTACCCTTTATTTAGGATAATATATTTTATCCTAATTTTTTTTCTCTGTGTGGAATTTTTATTTATGTGAATTATAAATTCACATAAATCTAGATTTCATGAGGTTTTACTCACCTCTCTATTCTCCTTTAGGATTTTGATGTTACTTGCATGAGTAACCCCTTCTCCCACGTAGCACACACCTCCCTTCACTTTTTAAAGGACTAGAACACAAGTGTCACACATATAGGAAGCTTGTAAGGTAATCATGCAATTTTTTATAACTCTTATTATTTTACTCTAGCTCTATAAGAGAGTCCTTCCTCTCCTCATTTCCTCACTACAAACTCATATCTCTCCCTCTCTTCTTATCATTGTGCTATTGATTCAATCTTGTATTTATATATATTTTAGTGGCAAGCCTTATAATAAGATTACGTGGATTTTTATTTGATACATTTGGTTTTTTACTTTAAAATTCTTGTCTCGTTTGTAGTTTTAATCTTGAGAGGTAACTTTGTCTTGTGATTTATTTATTTACACACTTTCATATTTTATCATTGATGAATATTATTGGGATAATTATTTCATTTTATACTTTAAATTTTATATTGAAAGCACACAAGAAGCTACATATAATATACTACAATAATGATGTATCGATGAAGCCCTAGATGTAGGTGAACATGACTAGTGTATAAGTTTACCCAAGGCATAACATATTAGTCATGAATATTCAAATTCAACACATTACATATTAAAATTAGCATACAATACAATAGGATAACCTAAATAATCAATTGAGATAGTTACCATGGAGAGTGAGCTAAAAATATGCTAGTACTTATAAATAAGTGAGGGTGATAATCCAAATATATCATATGTAGTGGAACTATAAAGATGTAGTAACAATTTAAAGTTTCAAATGATCAAGTATAATAATTCATAAATATGTGTTGAAATAAAAATAATAAAGTGTTATGTTATGAAATAAAGAAACATTTACTATAAAAAAGGCAAGGAACCACAAAAAAGGAAATGTTAAAAGATATATGCATTTAGTCCCATGTTATGTTGTGTGAGGTACTATTTCATGTGTTTGGGGTTGTAAGGACACCTAAAGTATATATCACCATGCATTATATCATCGTTGTCACCATAAAAAAAAATTAATGCATTGGTATTATTCATTAGTCTCAAATGTTGTTGATTTTGAAACATCATTAGGAGCTTGATTGATGCCCTTTCCTAGGTAAGTTTGGTAGTTAAGAATGATCTTGTATTGATTGATGAGCTATTTAATTTTGTCTCTCAAAGAAATGAATGTATTTTTTGAATTCCTCTAATGATATGTTAGAATAAAATAATCTTGGATGGCAATATTTTGGTCTATACTTTAGATTCATTTCTTGGTATATCAATCAAATTAGTATACAATAAGTTCTTTAGTTTATGTCATTACTTTCTTAAACCAAGAATTAGATGTGCCCATGGTATATTCATGGTTATTATAAATGTTTGAATCCATAAGAGGTGAGATATGGACCTTAAACAAAGTTAATCCTTATTTTGTAAGGTTTGTACCTATTGCATAAAGATAATTGAATGATTTACAAAATGTGAAAAGTAGTTTATCCTTGATAGTGTTATAATACTATTGAAAAATCTATGTTGTATTTAAATTTCACATGGTTGATAAATCAAAGAGCATGAAAATAAAATATATATGTGTAATCAAACATATTCTCATTTTGACCTTGTTTAAGATATTGTATGCTCTAATGTGTGTTTCCAAGTCCATTATTTCAAATGTATCTATCTAGTAAGGCCTCTTGTAAGCATTGTAATCAATTTTGGGACCCAATAGTTAAATATAAGAATTAAATTAATGCCTCACCAATCAATATTCTAGGAAACAATTTAGGTAATATTGACCCATGATCCTCATAATTTACTATAGATAAAAACATTGCATGAAGGTGCACTTTAGAGTGCCTATGACCATCAAATAATTATAAATTTGGAACAATCAATTCATGTGAAGAAATTATAAATATGGAATTTGTAATAGGATTGGATTCTACAATATTATCCATATGCCTAGTCTTGGAAGTCTCTATATGAAATGAAATATTATGCACATTTATTTTTAAGTTTCCTATAACATGCCTCATATCCATTATCTCATGTGTAGGAATGTTGGTACTTGACAAACACATAATAAAACCATTAGTTACATGTTGAATAAATATCATTATGCCTAAGGGGTGAACTCAAATATACAATAATATGATTTATTGATCATGTGACCTTAAAATTATTTTCAACCTAGAAATGTATATTTTTGCAAAGAGTTAACATTATATGTGTAATAGTAGACTTCTTGATTAGTTGAGTGACTAATTTACAATCTAATTGTTATATATGGAATTAAATATTAAAATATAAAATTTGAATACCCATACCTTTAATTAAAAAGGAAACACACTCAATTGGAAATAAAAACTCTTAATTTAAATCAAATGACTAAATTAAATTTCTTGGAAAGGTAAAGCTAAAAATCTTCTTGCACCGTTTTAAATTGATCATGTATAAACCAATCTCAATAGTCACTCATGTTGAAATTAAAATATGTAAATAAGAAAGCATAAGATTAACTATGGAATGAATACACAGACAACAACTATCATTTGAAATTAATATTTACATTAGGTAACTGAGAATTAAATACTCGTAACAAAAGTGACTAGCTAATAGATGGGAGTCTTCACTACTAAACCTCAAAAGTGGGCCAGGATTTGGTTAGATAAAAGTTCAAATCTCAAATTTGAACTAAATTTAATTTAATTTATATCACTGTTATTAAAAAATCATGTAGAAATAAAAATTTGTTACAAATTGATTACAACTTTATTTTGATTACAAATTTAAAATATGATTTACACCCCTGCTACGTATTTTCTCTAACTAACTACAGCCATCAATTTATCTCTTAAATATATAAGTTAGATATTTACATGGAGATTATAATATATAATGGTTAAAATAAATAAACTTACATATATGATTATAATAAAATATGTTACATCAACTAGTTTGTAGTTGTAATTGAAATAAAAGATATGACAATAATAGGCTATAGTTGGAAAATATATATAGGCATATCTAAATAATTTTCATGCTAATCATGGTCCAAATATAAATGAATTATGATGTAATAAATATTTAGGAACATTTTCCAGCTAGAAATTTACTTGACATTTAGTCAAACACAACAATAAATATATTTGTCGCATTTAGGCATGTGTGGACCACACTTCGTAACAAGCTACAATGGTTTCTAATTGTCAAGCCCTTCATATACCCATATTATATTTATGGTAACTAAATATTCTTCCATTACCTATATATAATATATATGGCTATTTGGGTTCTCCCCCACCCCTTTTGTAATTACCTTGACTTAATTTTTAGCAATGTTTAAAAAAATCACATGTTATAGATGTTTTTATCAATAAGTTACAAAAATGGCTATGGGAATTACATATTAGTGGCTACAAGGATCAAGTAAAAATTGCTATAGGATGGCATATAACACTTATTAGAGTGAACCATTATTAATACCAAATTATCAACATCAAAAATCATACTATTTTTTATATAAACCATAAGTTTTAAACCATAACTATAAACAAATGCATGCATACACATCTTAGTATGGACAAATATAGATAAAAGGCTATGGTGGGTTCATGAAGTAGTAAAATAGTGATGGATTTTAGAGATATATAAGAGTCAGATGAGGGATTTTTCTTATAGTCATTAGTGATCTCAATATTTTCAATCAAAGGTTGAATTTTACCACTTATAATAGTAATACAGGAGCATCCAAAGTGTTCAAAAATTATTGCATTACTAGAAAATATGTAGATAGTTTTTGAATTTCAATAAGGAGTCTCAAGGATAATTTATATCTATAGTTATCACTATGGTTAAGTTACAATAATGGCTATGGGTGTCAGACAATATTGGTTACAAGGATCACATAATAATAACTATAGGATGGCATATAACACTTAGTAGAGTGAACCTTTAGTAATACCAAATGATCAACACCAAAATTCATATTAATTTTTATAGAACCCATAAGATTTAAACCATAATAATAAACATATGCATGTATACATACATACACACACATATACATATACATATAATATGTGCTAGTATGGACAAATATGGATAAAAAGCTATGATGGATTCATGAAGCAATAAAATAGTAAAGGGTTTAGGGATATATAAGAGTCAAATGAGGGACATTTATTGTACTGATTATTACTCTCAATAGGTTAAATCAAAGGTTTATTCCTACCACTAGTAATAGTTATATAAGATCATCTAATGTATTCAATAAAACTTACTTTGCCAAAAAATAGGTAGATAGTTTTTCAAATTCAATGAGGACTGTCAAAGATAATTTCTAGTTCACATAGTTATAGTAGTCTTAGAGGTCACATGGCCACATTTATATTCAAAAATCTAAGTTTAATTTTAATGGTCACATATACTTCTTCACAACCTAAGTTACAATGGCTACAAAGGCTATGTAAGTCCCAGTCTAATAGGACCACCAATAGTATCCATGTTCCTTGGATACCTTTCATACACTTAATTGATCATGATGACCTTAGTTTAAATATTTTGTACTAAGTGATCACCCTAAGTATTAGTTTTAGATATGACAAATTATATGGTGAACTAAAAATTTTCATAAGTGTAAGGGACTCTTGGGATTCATGCATGGGATCATATACGTTCATAGATTCTATGAAGGATAGTAGTCATGTTTTAGTTATGCATGGGGATCACAAATTCAAAAAAAAAATTATGACAATAACAAGGCCATGAAGAATATTTTTGTACGGGGACCATCAGACCTAATGTGTAGATTAAGTAAATCCTAAAGTATCACAAGCCCATGAAATTAGAAGTCAATGCTATCAAATTTATTTGAGTTTTCATAGGGTCCACAACCTCAGTTTATTAAAATTGAAGGCAAATATGATCATATGAGTCTAAGAGTTTGGGTTTACAACATGTGTCATAATCATAAGGGGTCAGAAGTTATAAAGTGATCATAGTGAAAATAGACATTGAAAATTATAAACGACTTTGAATGTTTCTATGGGTCCATGGAAATCATGGGTAATATTTAGATATAATTAAATAAAGACACTAAGACAATTCCATGTGGCACAATCATAGGCCACCTATGGTTAAAATTCACAAATGTTCATTTTTAGAGAAAATGATATAGTGATATTTGTATGACCATAGATTTCATGTTAAAGCACAAAATCAGGCATTTAAGGTCTCATTGGAAAGATCTTGAAGTGAGATTTCAATTAGTGGTCACCATGCATCAGTTAACTTGATCATGTAGTTTTTGTCTTAAAAATATCTTCCAAAAAATCACTAGTAGTTAGGGAAAAGATAATAATTTAAGAAGGCCAAAAAAGTAGGGATCTCATGAATTCACTAAAGGGGATTTCTAAGGAATGATAAAAGGATATCTAGAGATTGAAATTGGTAGGGATAAAATATCAATGAAAAGAATCAACATTGAATAATAGAGAGGGTCAAGTTGTGTCATAAAGAGCCACAAAATCAAGTGATCAAAATAGATAGGTCTCAAAGAGGAGTTTCAAACTCTATAACATAAAGTGAATTCAATGCATGTAGAGGCTTCAAGTCATAATAAGTAGAGATTGAGTAGTAAGTATAGAATCATAATGATTGTACATGTGTTTAAGGTTTTATTCAATTGCATATATAATAATGTTTATTGTGTTATATTGTGTGAATGTGGTTACATTATGAAGGACACCCCTTCATTGGGAACTCCAACCATGAATGCACCAAGTGGTATCAAAGAAAGGTTTAAATCCTCCTAAGATTTTTTTGGTCAATGTTTTAGCATAGAGTTAAGTTATTAATGGGTTTAATTAAAAATCCACATGTTTTATATTTTTTATAAGAAAACCATCATACAAATTACCTTACCCCTAAAAGAGAAAAACATAAATTTTGGTTAGTAAATCCTATAATATAGTCAGTAAGCTACTCTTAATATTTAAAACTTAATTTACGATTTCAAAATAAAATATTAAAAAAAGGAAAGGAAATTATTATCATTAGTTTTCATACCAAAAAATATCAATTTTTTATATTCACCATAAGCAAATATTCTCATATTTATATCCTATAAATAAGACAACTGATCTTCACAAGTCATATTTTATTTTGACACTTGTATATCTCTTTAAAAAAATAAACCAAATTCTCATAATCCTAGAAACAACCAAGGATTATGAAAATTAGTGCCACTTTAAATTATGAATATTATCAAGTTAAATACAAAAGGCAAAGATAACAACTATAATATCCAAAAGTTTGAAAAGCTTTACTAACTAATGACCAAATAAAATTAGTTCAAAATTACACAAGTTAATAGGATGAGATCCACTTTTTAACATTTGTTCATCTCTTAGTCAAAAATAATTTGTGCTTAAATTTTATATAAAACAAAGAAACAAATATCAAAATAAAATCCAACAACAAAGATATATCAAATTCAAAATATAAATATCATTAGATAAAAACTAGAATTCCTCTATTTATTTCTCCCTAACATTGTATTTATGGGAACATAAAAATAAGGTAAATCTTAATGAGATGTTACTAACTAAAATTGTATTGACATAGTAAGTAATGAAATATAAAAACTGTTTCTTTCTAGATTATCTATCAATTATGTTTTTTCTTCCTATTTATCCTTTTAAATTCAATTTTATTTTACAATACTGAGAGACCTTGCTCAACATTTGGACATATTTAGGGGCAATAACAGATAGTGTAAATTACGGAGATGAACTTGATGGATTATAAAAACATTAGGAATCAAAACAAGTAGGGTGGATGAAACACAAATAACTCAACTAATTGAATCAATTATTTTACTTTAAAAATATGGGTTTGAATCATTATTTAATATAATAAGGGTATAAATTTCATTATCTACATCAATGAATTCCTATGGAAGACCTTGTGACACTAGAATTTTGCTCAAAATTTTACCCATTGGAACACTATCAAACACAGACCCAAGGGCATGAGACACTTGAGGAATAATAATGGGTTTTGATTTTACCTTTAAATCCAATATAAACTTGGATATTTCTACCTATAGACACTCAAAATTGATCATTAAGTTCTTGAAAATGTTTAATCTTGACATCCTGACCTTGTTTAGTCTATTCTCCATTCCCTTAAATTGTAAAATCTATGAGAGCATTAACTATTTTACTTATTTCTTTAAAAATAATGGAAACAACATTTAGGCATCCCTATTTTTATTACAAGATCTTTTTATCTATATTTCATTAGTCTTTGGACTTATAGGATAGGATTGCACTAGGTAGATAAGGCTAGAATGTGGACTTGTCCACTAGTGTGGCCATTTCCCCTATAATCCAATAATAAATTTTCAAAATTGAGATATTTTATATTATCCCTCTCATTCTTCTATCAAGGTTATTTAATTTAAATATTCTATTATATAATCACATCAAGGCCTCTCAAAACACACATGACAATCACTTGGTAAAGTCTTCTACACATTTCAAGAAAAAGAGAACTAATCTTTCCAATTCTAGATCTGAGTTATTCTAATAGTAATAGGCCAAGTCTAAATCTATTTTAGTGTAGTTCAATGGAATTAATTATCAAACATTCAAATAAATTTATCTAGTTACATCCATATAATAAATAAGAATATTCACACACTCACTCTAGAAGGGAGAAATACATCTCCAAAGACCAATTTTGTCTAAGTAGGGAACACTCAAATTATGTGGGGTTTTCTAAGGATGTCTCAATTATTTTTCTTTCTCGATTATCCTATTTGTATTTAATATGCATTTGGTTTATTATGTAGGAATTAGGGTTTGGAATTTTTAGGTCTTTCACATGTCAAATCTACATCCACAAACAATCAAATTAGTGCATCTCTATTAGCCACAAGCACTTAGACTAAAAATTCAATCACATAGTCAACCTAGATGTAGTCGTAGTCAATAGACAGACCCTACCCACCTAACATAGTCCTATTCCATAGAATCATATACTTTTATGTTTGGTTGTGACATAGTTCACAAATCATTACAGGCTATTTTCATCAACATTCAACCAACATAATAAAATATAAAATGTATCCAATCTAGGTTTGCATATTTCATTGTTTATTACTATTTATACCTCATTTCCAATTTTGTAAATTATTATATTTTACATTTAGGTCATGTATGCTTTTTAATATAAATAAATATTCAATACTTTATTATTTATAACATTTAAATGTTAAATAAAAATAAACATATTAAGCATTTTAGTGAACCCTTAATTTTATTTGAACACTGATGGTTGCTCGCTTGATTTTTGTCCTAGGATTTCATACAAAATTTTGTATATTATTGACAATGAATAAAATAATCTTCAACATTGGCTATAAATCCAACACCATGAGTCAATATTATTTGACCTTATAATTAATCCAACAATGAATAAATTATCTTGTCACTATGGATAAATTTGACACCAAATCATTTTATTTTGACCTTGGGTTAAAATTATTGATCACTGTACAAAAACTATTTTGATTTTTTTCTCATTTGCTTGATGCTTATTTTTAGTAAATATGTTCTAGAAATTGTAAAACTATGTAGTGACTATCATTACAAGATAAATGGTTATTCTTTTTGTAAACACCATGGTATGAGGGGTAATTTTCCAATACTCAAGCCATTGTACATCACTAAACACAATGTTTAGTTTCCCCATACCTCATGATATATTGGAAATGCCTAGGGTCCCTTGTTTATACTATAAGAAGCTTTGTCTTCATTGTTTGATTTGCGGTGCATCTGAGTGGAGCATATCATACAAGGAAGTTACTATTATTATACTTTTGGAGATGGGATAATGGGCTACTAGGAAAGGTTTAGCCTTTATAGTTAGTGATCTAAAATATTGGGCCAACATTAGTTTGTGAACAAGCAAGTATAACTTATAACCCACACAATCATTTAAACCTTTTCCTAGATCACCTATTATACCTTGATTTTTACTTTTATTATATCCATAATAGGTTCAAATTAAATTTTCTCTCATCTATTGAATAGGATTATGAAATTTATTGTTGCATATTGTATTCCCTTTCAGCATGGTATTCATTTTTTATGGCATGGATAAAATATAAATTAAATCAAGAGGATAAAATGTATAATATATACCCTTAATAATTTTCAATTTGTATTTTTGTAATGTTACATCCTATAATAATTCTCCCAAAATATTACCATCATCAAAAGAGATTTTTTTCACCATTTGAGGGCAATAATGCATGAACATTTCATAAATAATTGAAATAATACATCATGGGTATAGAGAAGAGTCTATTTCTTTTGGATAAATTCAAGTCAAGCCATCCTCTAAGATAATTCCTATTATTAATAAGTATTGTTATAATATCCAATCTGAATTGCCTCCTACCAAAAATAGATGCCAACATGCATGTGCAAAAAATTAAGATTCTTCATCCTCACCCTCAACCTACTCTTATTCATCAATCTATTCTAATTATTCACCCAAGGCTCATATTTTATTCTCATGTCCATGTTGTTCAAACTATTAGAGGTCACCCCGCATACCTATCCAACCCAATCCTACTAATCACAATGTTCCTCTTTCACCCCATCCATCTTCGCCTAGGCAATTTTATCAACCTAATGGATATGATCTCAGTGACCAATTATATAATATCTGGATAAATATCTCTATATTAGAGATATTAAATAAATCACAAACTTACAAAGATATCTTATATGTAATGTTAAGAGATACCATTCTTCCTATGGACACACCCAACTTAATTTACTTCTATCATTAATACCTTAAAGGATCTTGATAATACTATTAATTTTGATAAATAAGATATACCTCTCAATCATATAATTGAGCAAAAAAATTAATTATTCATCCAAATTAAAATACATGGAAAGCTACACAAGTATGCATTGTTTGATATTGGTTCTAGGATAAATTTTTGTAGATATGACTTCATACATAAACTAGGATTCAATAAGGATAATCTTCAAAAATCCAAGTAACCTATACATTGATTTGATATCACTCTAAAATAAATATTGGGAACTATCATATTGTATTTGCTAGTGGGCCCTAAAATGATATCTATTATTTTCAGGTCATACCCAATCAATTATAATATAATTTATTCTTGGGTTGGCCTTGGAATCATATGATGGAATATATACCTTATGCATTTCATAGATGCATCAAATTTTTACATGATTATAGTCAAATAAAATATGAAATTTGGTAACTTGAGTGTGGCTAATGACACCCAATCCATAGGTCTATCTTGCTTGCTCACATGACCCTTATAGGCATGTTTTCATTGATTCTTAATCATCTGTAGCCTCCCAAACTGAACCCTTACCGACCTAGATTACTCTTTCCATGCTTAATCCATCCCATTAGGTCTCATCAAGTATGGAAAATAGTGCCCAAACTTGGACTACAACACTAAAACCCAAGGTGTCTTATTTTTGGCATTGTTGTCCAAATGCATTTTGGCTTCTAATGATCATATTATTTTGAAACCTTATCCTAATTCATGTCAGCCTAACTCAAATTAATTTAACCCATGATCATTAAATCCCCTATAAAATTCCATTCAAATTCCATTTATAAGGGTTGACACTCATTCACAATAGAGAAGCAAGAATACAAGTAAGACCACTCAAGCAATTTTCCCTATTCTCTGCATATAGCCATCTAATAACATTTCAATCTTATTCAAACCTTTACGCCAATCTTTAGTCATTCCATGTACACCTATTTTTGCATTTACTTGCATTTTAATCACACTATTGCACTAAGCACTTCAATGGAATAAATACATATAGCTTGATCCCTCCTCAAAGTATTGGTATGTAGGTAGCATGCCCACACATGGGGTGTGAAGTGCATCCAGTGTATCCTTTACACACTAATCCCTCCTCTCTTTTCTCCAAATTTTACATTCAAGTTCAATCACAAAGAGGACCTAGAGTATTTAAAACTAAATTAGGTATACAATAAGCTCCATGAACTTTTAGACTTTGATATTTCATAGGTAGGGTCACACAAACCTGACACAAAAAACCTAAAAAGATTAGATCACCAGGATAGTAATGTTGAGATAAGACTATAATGCTATAACCCAAGGTGTCCCACTTTTGATGCTCCTATCCAATTAAGAAATGAACTCCAAATTCATATTTGTGATAGTCACCCAAGCCTATAAATAGATTTTTAGACCTTGTCTCAATTAGAACAACACAGATATAGATAAGTTTAATTTTCTCTCACTACTATTTTTAGAAAATCCATAACTACAGTCTAAATTCACAAATCAATAGCCTAATTATTGTACATTATTTATTTATTTTATCTACTCAAACCTATTTATTATTTAGGAATTAAACATCTAATTTTCTAAAAATAATAAACTATTTGGTGAAATCGGCTTACTTCAAATTTTGCATAAAAACCCTAGAAACCCTTGGGTAAATTCTTAGCTAATTTTTCACATTAATTTTTGAAATTTTTCTTAAATATTAAAATCAAAAATTCCTCTCAAATTTTAAATATTTTTAGTAAATTTTAAAATAAATTTATTTCAAACCCTAGTTGCATCAACTAACTCCTAGTAATTTTCCAATCATTTTCTAAATTTTTAGTTGCCTATTAAAATCAGAAAATCAATTTCAAATTCAAAAATTTATAGTAAAAAATTTACTTTTTCCAAAACCCTAGTTGCATCTACTAGGTCCCATTAAATCACTAATTTTCCATTAAATTTTTTATTTTTGAATTGCATATTTAACTCAAAAATTCAAAATTAAATTTCAAAAATTCATAGCAAAATTTCCATATAATCATTATTCAAACCCAATTTTCATTTACTAGATCCCATTGCTTCTTGAGGTGTCACCTTATATGTTTGCATACTTCGTATCCTTTTCATGCAATTTCTAGTTAACTATTTTTAGGATTTTATACTTCATATATTCAGTATTTTCCTTTTCTAGCACTTAGCCTATAGCAAATTATTGAAAAAAGTTCAAACACTTCTCAAATTATTTTCCTACTTTAATAATGACCCAATATATTTTTTTTGATGAAACTGATATGAGATAACTTCAAGAACTCTTAACCAAACACCCTGACATGCAAGATGACATGCTTAAAATCACTACAAGAGGAACAACAAAGAACAAATAATGGTTAATATTCTTAAACCATAGAGTAACCAATTGAAAATGACACTACGAGGGCAACTATATCTCAGCAACCCCCTATAATATCCTAACCTACCTCTATGGCACTAGTTACAGCTAGTACATCCCTATCTTTTGATGTGGAAACCCTTATGCAAGAGATAAGATCTCTTCAATCCAAGGTGATACATCTTGAGCAAGGTACTACTAGACTTACATAGGATTTAGACTCTTTTGCCCTTCTGCATACACCATTGGCACATCACATTGCTTCTACACTCTTGCCACAAGGTTTTGTTGAACCTAAGCTTACTCTTTATGATGGCAAGGGTGATCTAGAGACACATTTGAGATCTTTTCACATATCATGCTTGGATTATGTGCCAAATGATTGATTACTTACCAATCTATTTCTATAGATTCAAAGATTATGCTTTATAATGGTTCTATAATCTACCAAATCAGTTGATCAATACATTTAATCCTTTAGCTGACATGTTCCTTGCACATTTCAATATCAACATTGGTCATAAGGTCTGTTATACACAAATTGCACAACAAAAACATAAATCAAATGAGCATCTCATAAACTATGTGCTTCGATATAAGACCATCTTGGATAAGATGACTAGCCCCATGGTAGATTAGGAATTATAGGATATCTTCAAATAGAGCCTTCTACCAGCATTTCATGAATCTATTATGTTCAAAAGATTCTTTTCCTTCATTGAATTGTGTCATACACTAAAGGATTGAAGTATACAAGCATCCCAAACACAATAAAAAAAAGTAATAGAAAAGTCCCATACAAGGTCAAAGTTAATGATAACAATAATCAAAATCAACCAATAGTCAATGCAACATCAAAGTCCCCTCAACATGTGGTTTTATCAGCACTTCCTCGATGTGCATTTACCAATCTACCAATTTCTCCAGTTAGAGTTTTATAATAGTTATTAGAATGTAACATCATCACTCTCCCTCCTATTTGGGAAGTTGACCTAGCAAAGCCTCTTCCATGAGGATATGATTAGCATGCATTTTGTGATTTTCATAGGGCATTAGGCCACACTACAAATAGATACATCAGTTTAAGACATAAGATACAAGACTTGATAGATGATAACCTACTCAATCTTGACACTTCAGTTGAGCCTCCACAAGTTAAGCCAATATAGGATAAAGATTTAAAAATATTTTTAGATCCATTTACACAACATTCTAAGAAAGATAAATGGGGCACATAAGGTGTTCACCACACATACCATGCACATCCTCCACCAGTTACAAACCAAGCACCTTCAGTTGAGTCACATCCTTTGAGCGGTATGATAGGTGTGTATGATTTTAGGGTTATAACTAGACCTTAAATATCCTTCTTATATTAGGATACTATTGAGGATAATTTATATTATAATGCACTCTTTATCAGAGCACATATTCATGATCGGCCCATTCATAGTGTTCTCATCAATAATGGTTCTAGTGTCAACATGTGCACCATTAAATTATTACAACATTTGGGATATTCAAATTAGGATATCACTCTGATAGATAAAATTATTATTGGATATAGTGGGAACATATAGAGTTCATTGGGTGAGATTTTACTTCCTTTATAGACTGGTCCAACACATGTGACCACACATTTCACCATAGTTCCCAATGCAAGAGTTTTTGATATGTTACTTGGTCATCTATAGATTCAAAAACTTTAAGCAGTACCATCTAAAGTTCATAGATGCATGAAATTCAATCACATTAAATAGGTTATTATAGTTGATATATTTCCATATGAATTACCACTACCCACTTCAGAGCCATCTCCTTTGCAATCACTAGTTCTAGCTTTTCCACCAATTTTAGTTTCCCCACCAACTACAATTCTTCCTCTAGTATATATTTAGACATAGTTGAGGAATACATCACCAATATAGAGGGTTCATACACCTCAACACCTTAAATATTCTAGACATCTTCTAGCTATAGTATTCACACCCAGAGCAGTTTCATTGAGATCTCATGTGTCTACACATAGAGCACATGTTTAGAGAGCTTCTCCTACTTCTAGATGGGTCCCTAAGATCCCTATAGTTGCATCCACTTCTTAGAGTTATATAGGGACCCCATAATTATTTTCTACTTTATAAATTTCAAAATATTTATAACACACATAGCTTTCAAAGTCACAGTGTTAGCCTTTTTATCGTGCTTCACGATCATGCACGATACATTTATTTGATACTACACACCATGACAGGGAGTCTCATCTAAGACTCATCAGTTAGTATCATTTATTCTTAGTCTTTCCTATACATAACTTATTTCAAAAATACAAAGACAATATAAAATATAAAAAATACCAAAAACATTCAAATATATTCAAAACACAACAACATTTCAATTGTATGCATCATTCATGATTTACATTACTAATACTATGCTAGAATTACATTTTCTATTCTATGTTATTATGTGTCAATTTATCTACATTACCATGCTTTACTTAATCTTTTTTGAGTGTGTGCAGTGGCATCCAGATGCTTGATTGCTTCACTCTACCCATTGAGGGGACATCCTACTTCTACATTCAAGACACACATCAATAAATATACCCACTGGGGGCATCTTCTAGATGACTACACCATCTAGGTTATGTCATTCTTACACCACACACTCTAGTTATCATACTGATGTACATTACTTACTAGATTACACATATTACTATACTGACTTTCACTAGTATCTAGCACTTGTGTATCTCTTAGCAAATACCTAGGCTTATACTAAACATGTCTTGCATACTTTCACTCTTACTTTGATTAGTTAGATGTGATTATATATTTCCAATTATTACATGCTTTCTCTTCTTACTTAACATAGCTTTTTGGATTGCATTTTTAGTTCTTACTTGTCTTTTGTATGTGTTTTAGGACATTTGCCAATGTCCTTTGATTCTATTCATGTGTTTGCCTTAGGAAATTTACCAATGTCCTTTGCTTGTACTATTTTATGTGTATGTGGCCCTTATGCCAAATTTATTTGTTTCAATTATATGTGTATGTGGCATTTGAACATGCCTTGTATGTTTTCTTTCTAGTTTGAGTGACATGTGCCCATGTCCCTTGATGGCTTGGCCCCTTTGCCACTTTTGTATGCTTCTTGCATCATATGCTTGTTGCCTAATTACTTTTCCTATTTGTAATTCCATGATCCATATCATGCATTAATTTTATTTCTTTGATGCCATGATGGACATCACGCTCCATCCCTCCTTGATAACAACTAACACTTTCGATTCAAGTTCAATACTTTGCACATGCTATTACTTTGTTATATCTATCTAGGCATACCCCTATTTATCTAACAATATCTCAATACAAACCTTGCTATATCTCAAGATATTTTGTTAATTTTCATTGTTATATCATATATCTATGCAGCATAACACACTTGTAGGGCTCTTTCTTTTGAGCGTAGTCATTGTAACATCTTCATTCCTAACCTCAAAAGAGGGGGAAATAAATAGGGGTTTTGTAGCAAAGATCAAATCTCCTAACAATCAAAAAATTAGTTTTTAGAACACTCAAAATAGAATCCAAACATTAGACTAAGTAGAATAGACCAATCAGATAGTAGAGAATCTAAAATAATTACCAAATTTAGCCCTAGAAAATAGAACCAAAGTTGGACTATAGCATTGGATAGTAGGGTGTCTTGTTTTTGGCATTCCTATCTAGATAATAAAGAAAATAGTTTTTCTAGAAATAGATAGAAATTTGAGTTCAAACATAGGTTTGTCAGCTCAATATAGTCTAGATTCAACATGTTTTAGTATAGTTTTTGCTTAGAGAATCTAGATATAGGGGGAATCATGTGTGGCATGATGGCTTTCACTTCTAGTTTTAGATTAGGTAGTTGATTTAACTTCTAGATTAGAATCCATGTTCTAGATACTAGTGATTGGGTTCAATGTGCATGGCACATTGATCCTCCCCTTTTTCTAGGTTCAATTCATTTTTTAAGGATTTCTCAATAGTTGTTTGCCTTACTCCATCTGTAGGTAGTTGGCATCCTTTTTCAAGTTTGGCTTTCATACAAACTTAACTTCCTGAGTACCTAAGCCCCTGAGTTAGCATCCACATAAGCTTATTTCACTAATTTTAGAGTGGATTTCATATAAACCTAATCTCCATCTTTTGAAATGGCCAAGAGTGGCCTAGTTTCTAGCATACATTTAGCTATCCATGCCAACATTGTCAAATCATAGTACATTTATGGGATTCGAGATCCATCTCATGTGACATCTATTCCATACCAGTATTACTTCATAGCTTTACTTCACAAGGAAATGATGGAGCTAAAGGACTAGCTAGCCTTTGTAATCTTGAGCCACTTATTCAAAGGGATTGGATACATAGTCCAAACATCAATTGACACATGCATGATTCATTATCTTCATTTAGTAGGTGATGATGGAGCTAAAGGACCTACTTTTGCATTCTTGAGCCACTTCTAAGGAATTGAGCACTCAGCTTGATTCATGATATTAATCTTAGTAGAACACACATCTAGTATCACGTAGCATCACTCATCATCATAATAATTTTTGTATTGGTTCATGTACTCGATGAGGTGTATTTATTCCTTTCTCTTGCTCTTTCTCTTACCCATCTTTTGTATGTTCTTATTTTAGATATAATGTATCTAGTAAGGACTGATCTACTCTATGTTTTTCATTGTAGATTCACACTTCACACCATGCTCTATCTATGTACATCTAGCACACATAGCTTCATGATCTATACCTGTACAGATAAGTTCAGGTATGCTTTCTATTTGTCATTTATCCTAGTATTTTGCTTTACTACATCACTAGAATAAAGGGGGGGAAATGTAGTCATATAAAATACAAAATTTGGTAACTTGAGTGTGGCTAATGACACCCAATCCATGGGTCTATCTTGCTTACTCTCATGACCCTCATAGGCATGTTTTCACCGATTCCTAGTCATCCATAGCCTCCTAGACTGAACCTTTGCTGACCTAGATTTATCTTTCCATGTTTAATCCATCCCCCCAAGTCTTATCAACCATGGACAATAGTGCCCAAACTTGGACTATAGCACTGAAACCTAGGGTGTCTTATTTCTAGCGATGTTGTCCAAGTGCATTTTGGCCTCTAACAGTCATACTCTTCCAAATCCTTATCCTAATTCATGTCGGTCTAACATGAATTCATTTAACCCATGATCATTAAATCCCCTATAAAATTCCATTTAGAAGGGTTGACACTCATTTACAAGAGAGAATCAAGAATACAAGCAAGACCACTCAAACACTTCCTTATTCTCTATATACAACCATCCAATAGCATTTCAAGCTTATTCAAACCTTTACACCAGTCCTTAGTCATTCCAAGTAATCCCAATTTCACATATACTTGTGTTTTCATCACACTATTACACCAAGCACTTCAATGGGAAAACTACATATAGCTTGATCCCTCCTTAGAATATTGGTATGTAAGCAGCGTGCTGACACACGAAGTGTGAAGTGCATCTAGCGTATCTTTTACACACTAACCCCTACTCTCTTTTATCTAAATTTTACATTCAATTTCAATCACAAAGAGGACATAGAGTATTTAAGACTAAATTAGGTACATAATGAGCTCTATAGACTTTCAAGATTTGATATTTCATAGGTAGGGTCACACAGACCTAACACAAAAGCCAAAAAGCTTAGATCACTAGGACAACAGTGCTGAGATAAGACTACAATGTTAGAACCCAAGGTATCCCACTTTTGATACTCCTATCCAATCAAGAAATGAACTATAGATTCTTATTTATGATAGTCTCCTAAGCCTACACATAAATTTCCTATCCTTGTCTCAGTTGGAACAACATAAAATTAGATAAGTTTAATTTTTTCTCTCTCACTACTATTTTTAGAAAAGCCCTTACTATAGTCAAAATTCATAAATAAATAGCCTAATTATTATACATTATTTACTAATTTTATCTACTCAGACCTGTTTATTATTTAGGAATTAAACATATAATCTCCAACAAATAATAAACCAATGATACACATGAGTATACAATTATAGTTGATGATTCATATATTTGATATTATAAAATGACATAATCCCACAATGATAAGGTTACCATAATACCATTTGAGCAACCAATTCTAATGTTAAAAATGCATGTTTATGAAGTGAGTGAGTCAAATAATGTAAATTATATCCCATGGGTTACTCAAATTCTTGAGCAAATAGAGGAAGTTACGTAAAAAAAGCAATTATGTTACACAAATAAAAGAACCTATTAAAGAATAAAATCAACAAGTGTTAATTCCTACAAAAGTAGAAGAGCCTCTTCAATAACTACCATTATTGGTAAATTAAAATAATTCTTTTATAATTGAAGAATTTTATAGCAATGATAATGAGGATACATAAGAACTTATAGATGATCAACTTTGCAATTTAAATTTTAATCCCATTGATGAAGTTGACTACTTATGTCTTTCTTTATTTACATATGTTAGAGTGGGTGAATATAGAGACATTTATTATATACAAAATAAGGGAAAATCACCCATTTATAATCAAGTGGATATAAAAAATACTTAAAATGATAGAATTTGAATCACATCAACCAATAAAATTCACCATAGGGTAAATCTTATGTCTACAGTAGGTAGACCACAAGCATTTTATTAATAACCAAAATTGGTACATAAAAAAAGGTGTCAATATGTTGTTAACCCTTTTACACACTCAAATATTAATATATAATTTTTCACCTCGTGATTGGTAAAAACCAACTACCTAAATAACCACCTATCTACGAGCATTCAACTCGTAAGGTAGTTTTATTTTTAACATAAAACATAAAATATAACTAAGTAAATATGACTATGCTTATTTAAGGCGGTGTCTTTATAATAAATATGCATGCCCCTTTTATAATTGATTATTACCTAATAAACCTAAACTATAGTCAAGACTTTGGAACAAGACCTAACTAACCCATTATGATCCAAAGCCAATTCTTCGTACACATGCCAAGCATTTTTTTTATTTTTTCAATTTTAATTCTATCAAGGGGTTTTGTGAAAATATCATTTATATACTTAGTGATTGGGAAATATATTAGATCAATTAATTTATTGGATGCCATCATTCATATATAATCATATTTGACCTCCATATGGTTTATTTTGGCACTAAATACTATATTTTTAGATATCTTTATTGCACTTTGATTATTAATATATAACTATGTAGGAGCAACATGAGAAATCTTAAAATCTTCAAGAATGAATCATAAATAAATAATTTATCTAGAATCATCCCATGTTGTGATGTATTCTAATTCTATTGATGAATTTTTCATTATATGTTGATTATTATAGCACCAAGCAATGGCAGTTGAACCCATATACATAGTGTACCCTATTGTGGACACTCTATCATCCACACATCCACCAAAATCTGCATTACAATACCCAATAAATTTGAAATTATTTTTTTGGTGGTACTCAAGGCCATATGTTTTCATTCCCTAAAATTAATGAATTACTCTTTTTATTGCATGCCAATGAATTTATCTAGGTTCATACATAAACCTAGACAAAATTCCAACTACAAAGGATATATCGGGCCTAGTAGTCATTTTTTAGATATCTTTATTACACTTTGATTATCAATATATAACTATGTAGGAGCAATGTAAGAAATCTTAAAATCTTCAATAATGAATCATAAATAAACAATTTCTCTAGAAGCATCCCATATTGTGATGTATTCTAATTCTATTGATGAATTTTTCATTGTATCCTAATTATTATAGCACGAAGTAGTGGAAGTTGAACCCATATGCATAGTGTACCCTATTGTGGATACTCTATCATCCACACATCTACCAAAATCTGCATTACAATACCCAATAAATTTCAAGTTATTATTGTGGTGGTACTCAAGGCCATATGTTTTCATTCCCTAAAGGTAATGAAGTACTCTTTTTGTTAAATGCCAATGAATTTATCTAGGTCCATGCATAAACCTAGAGAAAATTCCAACTACAAAGGATATATCAGGCCTAGTAGTCATCAAGTATATCAAACCTCTCACTAACTATCAGTTTTTAGTGCGTTCAAAAAAGGCACTACCATCATCCTTAGATAATTTCAAGTTTATTTCCATTAGAGTGAGTGTAGGCTTGCAATTATTCATGCCAAACTTGTTTAATAATGCATAAATATATATAGTTTATGAAATGAAAACACTTTGATCTTTTTAAGTAACTTCTATGTAAGATAATAGTGAATAAATCTCAGATCTATCATCTCAAACCCATCTTTTATTTCTTTCTTCACAGACTTGTGGTTTTCATCATTTCTTGTGATAAACAATTCATTGACATAAAAAATAAAAATTACCAATTTCTTTCCCTATAATCGAATACAGAGAGTATCATCATATTCATTATGTGTAAAGACAATTTTCTACAAGTAGGAATCCAATTTTTCATACCAAGAACTAGGTGCTTGTTTGATCCCATAAAGAGCTTTGATTAATTTACACACTTTGTGTTCTACATCCACTGTCTCAAAACCTTGGGGTTGTTTCATATATACTTCTTCATATAAATCACCACATGAAAAATCACTTTTGGCATCCATCTAATGTACTTTCTAACTATTTTGTGCTGATAAGGCAAAAATCATACAAATAGTGTGTAATTTGTTAGTTGGTGCAAATTTTTACTCATAATCAATGCCTTCTTATTGCACATAACCTTTCACAACAAGCCTTTCCTTATGTTTATCAATGGATCCATTTGATTTATGTTTTACCCAGTAAACCCATTTGTATCTGATGGATTGAACATGTGGAGGAGGATCAACCAAAACCCAAGTACTTTTTTTAATAATGGAATCATACTCATTTTGCATTGCATTTTACCAAACCTATTTAGTAAAAGTTTCCTCAAAATTGGATGGCTCAATGGAAGTAGTTACAACCATTGCATAATTTACCCATTTATGAGAACTCATGGGACCTATTACACTTTCAAGTTAGAAAAAGTACTTTGATCCCATTTTGGATATTTATCTAAATTATTAAGATCAAGAATAACATAGTTCTCTTCATGTGAACTATTTGAAGGAAGACATATAGAATTTTCAACATTTTTTAAGTCATTATTTTGTGAAATACTCAAGGAAGTAGAATAAATGGAAGGGATACTTGTCTCATACAATAATCTATGAGATTTGGCCTCATTATTCAATCCCTTAGCACATTTTTAAATCTTCCTCTCTAACCTGTCAAATTGTGAGTCAATATTTATAGTTTTCATATTACCAAATTCATCAAATATCGCATGCATGCAAACTATAAATTTTCATGTATCTAGTGCAAGTAAATGATACCCCTTATTATTTTTTGAATACCCAAGAAAGATGTATTGTCTACTTATGAGTTGTAACTTGGTTTGGTGTTTAGCAAGAACTAAAGCAAAGCAAAGACATCCAAAAATTTTCAAGTTTTTTAATTATGGTTTAAACCCATGCCAAGCCTCATATGGAGTTTTACCCAAAATTGAAGTTTTAGGGAACCTATTTCTCAAATACATTGTAATACCAATGGCTTCAGCCCAAAATTTATCATCAAGTTATTTACAGTGCAACATAACTCAAGTTGTGACCTCTAAAGTTTTATTCATTCATTAAAAAATTACAATTTGTTGTGGAGTATAAAAATTATTATATTGTCATTGGATTCCATGTTCTCAATAATAATCCAAAAATTCATTTGAAGTATACTCACCACCATTATTTGAATGAACAGTAGTTACGTGTGAACTTGTTTTATTTTCAACTAAGTGTAACTATTCAAAAATTAGTGAAAACCTCTTATTTATTTTTCATAAAAACACCCAAGTCATCCTAGAAGAATCATTAATAAACAACACAAAATATTTTCACCATCTGATAGATGACTTATTCATATCAAAAACATCGCTATGAACTAACTAGAAATATCTGTTAGCTCACTAAGAAGTATGCTTAGGAAAATTTTCCCTATTTTATTTTCCTAAAACACATGATTCACAAAAAAATACTATCTTTGTGAAAACTAGGCAAACAATTCACCATGCCATATCATTATAAGTTCACCAAAGAGTGAACATTCAAATGTCTATAGTGAAGATGACATAAACACTATGTAGACATTGTACTTGTACTTGTATCAATAACTGTTACTAGTTCCACTATGGGAGGAAGCACTTTGTAATACAAATGAACCAAATTCCCATCCTCATACCCTATATACATTATTTTGTATCTATATTTGACTGTGTTAATATAAATGAGCCCATTTTCAAGCATAATTCGATAACCCTTCTTATGAATAGTTACCAAGGAAAGAAGATGTTATTGCAATGTGAGAACATACCAAACATTCTCTAAGTATTTGATTGAACCATTAAGAATAAGAATATAAATAGACCCAAGTCCTTGTGGAGTATGCATAGACTTATTTACCAAGGATATTGAAGTGAGAGATGCTTCTTTAAAAGTCCAAAAGAAGTCTCACCTAAATTTCATGTGTTTGGTTGCACCTGTATCTAAAACCCACACATATATGAACTCATCTCTATCCTCATATTTTGTATAAGCAATGTTCCCTAAAGCAGTGAATATAGATTCATGAACAACATTGCTTGATTAATAATACTCATGGTTTGCATATTAAGTAGAGTTAGACTTAGTTATTTGTTTTGGCCTCTAAATTTTTTCAAAAGGAATCCTAAACTAAGAAGAATTGTGACCACAATTTCCACATCTATGACATTAAATGTCTAATCTACCTTGACCTCTACCTCTATAAGATTTATTACCATGTCCTCTATCACTCATATCATTTGAATGAGAATGGATATATTATTGATTAGAATAGTTATCATGATTATATCCTCTACCTTTATTTTGAAATATTCCTCATCTATAACCTCTACCCCTTCTATAACTTTTCCCTCTATAGTTGTGTTGACCAAAATAAGAACTAGGCTTGGACTCTGTAACATGGGCTTCCTCTATTTACTAGCATTTATTAGGTAGAAAAAGGTCATGTTGAATAAGAAACTCAACTAGTTTATCAAAATTTATGAATATGATCTTGTTAGAGACATGAATCATTTCCATAAAGTTTATATAGGACACAGGTAGTCCTTTCAATGCCATAGTTAAAATGAGATCATCATCAAGTTTACCAAACCCAGCCTTAGTGTATTCAGTATCAATTTTCTTCAACTTAGACATTTATTATTTTATATCCCCATCTTCTTCTAATGACAAAGTGAACAACTACATATGTATATATATATTCTTATGCTTGGACTTTTTATCATACAAATCAAATAAAGTCTTACATGTAGTGTAACTATGGGGAGATTTTTCAATATGAATGTAATTATCTCTGTTACAACAACACTTGATTAAATCTAGGGATTTAGAATCACACATATTGAAAATATCAAGTTTAGATTGTTTTGTAAGTAACATAGGATTTTAATTTTTCACAACATCCCATAATTCATTGAAAACTAATGATGCTTCCATTAAACATTTCCAATTTATGTAATTGGAAATCATTATATAAAAGAAAATTTTGAATTTTCAACATTATGAAATGAAATTAAATACAAAAGAGAAAAAACAACACACTCACAATAACACTTGGCACAAAAAAATGCTTCTACAGAGTTTTTCATTTAACCTCAACATAGAGAAAATGAAATATTTTTGATGGGTTTTGCACTTAACCTTAGCAAAGAATAAAACATTTACACCCTTATTTCACCAAATAAATACATAATTATTCATTTTCTCTCACTATATTTCACTCTTTTACATGATTTATGCCCTTTACAATATGAAAAACATGTAAAAGATTATAAAAAATGGAATATTCCTCCAAAAAAAAATGGACCAAATATAAAGTTGACCAAAAAGAAGATTTGAACCCTGGACCCCCATATTCCAAGGGTTTATAAAAAATAATCCTTTCCAATTTCTCTAAGAGCCTTTACAAGACATATAAAGAGAAATTTATATTTAAACCTATTTTTTGTCTCTATGTAAATTAAAAAAATTACTTTTCCAAGTAAAAATTATTCCATCCATGAATTTTTTTGAAAAAGGTTAAAAATCTTTTTGTCTTTGGTGGACTCCCCAAATACTAAAATATGATCAAACTATACCATAAACTTTTAAAAATGAAAACTTTATTTTTTTTTGTCATTCCAACACCAAGCTTCAACCTAGACACCATGGTTGCTGCAAAAAAAAATTGAAACTCTTCCCATGCCATACAGGGCCATACTAGTCTGTACAAGGTCATACTATGTAAGTTTTAAGCTATTTTAGGTGGCTAGTTGAGAATTTTATACAAAAATGATGATGGATGGAATATGTGGGATGCTATGGAAATCGTACAAGTGAGACTATAGGCCATAAAAATTCAAAAAAAAAGCTTCCCAGAGTGTTTTAGATCTAATTTTTGGTCGATAGAGACTCAAAATGATAGCAATACTCAACATATTCATTTCATATTTATCCCACACACTTATGGAGGTTATACCACATTGTTACATGGGTTTTCAATCTTAAAAAAGTTGTACAAATGGTTGATTTGGTTTGTTTGGACACAATTTTAAGATTTGAATTGACCAACAAGATTTTGATGGCTTAACATGGAGGATCAG
The DNA here is from genome assembly GCA_037957365.1 of Torreya grandis. Lineage (NCBI taxonomy): Eukaryota > Viridiplantae > Streptophyta > Pinopsida > Cupressales > Taxaceae > Torreya > Torreya grandis. Next base: position 24,286 of record JARHVA010002169.1, on the reverse strand, counting down.
GATTCTACATGCATATATCCATAAAAAATAAATTCTCAGTGTATTTAATTCATATATCATCCAATCACATACTTGATATAAGTAATTAAAATGTTTTTAAAGAAATAAATATTTGAATAATTTTTCAAATTTGACACCAATGTTTAATATGGGGCATCCCTTAGCTTTTTCACTACAAAATTGATTTCACGTGAGCCTTCTTTATCCAATCACATTAATTTATCTTTCACCTCCTTTTTTACTTGAGATCACCATTTGAATCACATCAACCAATAAAATTCACCATAGGTTAAAGCTTATGGCTATAGTAGGTAGACCACAAGAATTTTATTCATAATCAAAATTGGTACATAGAAAAAGGTGTCAATATGTCATTAACCTTTTTACACACTCAAACATTGATATATAGGTTTTCACCTCATGATCGGTAAAAACTAACTACCTAAATAACCAAGTATCTATGGGAATTCAATCTGTAAGGTAGTTTTACTTTTAACATAAAATATAAATAAGTAAATATGACTACGTTTATTTAAGGGGACATCTTTATAATAAATATGCATGCCATTTTTATAGTTTATTATTACCTAACAAACCTAAACTATAGTTAAGACTTTGGAACAAGTTCTAATATCAAAAATCTAAAATACTATATCACAATTGGTTGGCTCTAATACTTATAATACAATGATCACATATCCCAAGGAAAAGGTAAAAAAGGAACAATTAAATACATACTGATCAAAATTAATAGGTATAGTTACCAAAGAATTTTCAAAAAATGATTTCTTAATAAAAACATGTCAAAACAAAAGTCAATATCTAAGGTTACTCCTAAAAATATGGTTATGAAATAGGTAACAAAGAAAATTTATTCTAATATGGAGCATGTAATTATTAAACCACTTATGAATGGAAAATAATGCACTAATGTTGTGGTTTCATGCTTATAATAACCTAATATATGCAACTTATCTCTTCTCAGATATCTTGGGTATGATACACAACATATTAGTAAAGCTATGGAACCAAAGCATTACATAATATATCTCACATTACCAATCACTTTTGGTCTTAAATCATGTTTGAGATTATTTCACATTGATCCTGCTTTAAATAAATACAATGCAATCCTTGGGAAATCATGGCAAAGATTAATGGGAGCTACATTGAGTACTAATTATGATTTTCTTACATTTTTAATAAGATAGTGCAATGATCACCATTTCAAAAGATAACATAATCAAAACACAAGATCACAAAGAAGGGCATACTCCAACAAGGACATTTAATATAGTTATGACTAATATGCATCATAAAACACCTATGATATAGTATAATGGATCAAATATCTCTACACCATGACATCCTATTCAAATTTTAGGATTATCACAAAATAAATCAAGTGGATATACCCTTATGTAGGAACTCCATGGGATATTTCCTCTAATCAATTCATTTGTTAGCTTCGTTTACTCTCCTTTATACCTAGATGATTTACTTTTACTTCATTTCTAATTCTTTTATCCCACATTTTTTAGCTTTCTTCTATCCCTTAGCTTTATTTTTAAATTGGGCACTTTCCCTTTTACATTATCAAACTAATTTAAATAATCAAAACACATATCTTACATTGCTTTTGAGGTAAATTATTTATGAAAATCAACATGCTTATTGTTGGATATTTATCATGGCATGCCTTTCATTACACTTACTTGATCAAATATTTATACTCCTACGTTATCTAAGAGCAAACATAGTCTCTTTCCCATTGAGAGCATGCACATTCTTATCTATATCTTTCATTTGTGTTAGATTGTTATGAATATTTTACACATATAATGGGGGCATATAGCTTGTCTTTTTGCCACACTATGTTTTAGCACCTTATTGTAGATTATTCAAGTCCCTCCCACTTATTCTATTTTTATAAGCCTTGCTTATTACTAATTTTCAAATCTTCTAAGATTTCAAATATTTCAAAAAAAAAAAAAAATTTATATATGTCAAAAATTTAATTTAATTTTTTTTTTAAATAAAAATTAGGTCCTACAAGCATTTTAAACTATTATTAACTTAATTTTTTATCTATGTCATTTATTTCATGTTAATTATATTTCATACATCATTTATCTTTCAATACACAATGCTTTTCATGAGGTATATAGTACATACTATTTTTTATGCCGGGTTTCCTTTTTATCCAACAAGCTTGCTAAACTAAGGACATCTCTTTGTTCCCTGTAAGCATTTCAACAAGTTATATATATCCATAACCTCTCTACCATGTTTATTTATATATCATATAAATATGTTTCTAATCACTCATACTTGAAATTTTGTTACATGAATATGTTATATTCTAACAATGATAATGATACATATGGTTCATGTTTCTTAATCTCATTTGTTTTGTGTTTCTTGTGACATTCCCACTTTACTACATGATAAGTTAGGACTTGTGTTCTTATTATGTAGATACCATGGCCTTTTGTGTGAAACATATACATTTTCTTGCTTATATGGCATCATCATGTCATTTGAGTGTGGCCCTTGGCCTTGTTTATTTGTGCAACATTCACATGTCCCATGTATGTAGCCTTTAAGACTTATGTGTGACATTATATATAAGTTGTGTGACATTACATGTACATTTATTTATTTTAACTATGGTTCCATGATTAATATCATGCATCTTTTCTAATTTTTACTCTTGTGCCATGATACATAGCATACACATGATGCTTATATGTTTCAATGTTATATCTATCTAACACATATTTCATATACAATTCAATGAAATATTCAATAATATGATGCAATATAATTTAAATATTCATATTATACTACATGACTACATATTTCACATATTATAAAATTATATTTGATAGTAGTGACTTTCAAGCTACGTCTTTTATCTCAAAAGGGATTCATCACAATGGGCTTGTCTTGATAATTTAAGTCCATGTGAGCAATAAATTTCAGATTTATGACATTATGCAGTCTTTAGAATTAAAACATGAATCATAATTTATCTTATGGGGGCATTCTAAATTCATATTCTCTCATTCCTATAGTCACTTAAGTACAATTTTTCATATATTTGATGCATATACATGGGCATGTGCAAAACAGTTACAAGTTACAGGGTTTAAATAACTACAAGTTCAATTGGCATTCTATATCAATATAATATAGATACATGGGGCATGATATTTATTCATGTTCATCTTTCTACATGGAAATTTAAAATTTTATTTGATTAAATTTTAAGTTTCAAATAGAATCTATATCCATCTACACTAGTGTGATTTAATTTATTTTGAAAGTGGGCCATGTTAAAGTCTAGTTACATTCAACATCTATGGTTATACTTTTTCCATTATAGTGAGCCACATTTGGTTGTTCCACCCTTAAATTATTTTAAAAAATACTTTGCATATTCATGTGAGAGTTAGATCATACAATCTTTCCAACTCAAAGGCATTTACTAGTTTTCAAATTTAGACTTGATCACTCTCAATTCACAACAAGTTTAACATTTCTCCAAATGCATCAACAAGAGGACACACATACTTATTAACTTTTAATTTATAGGGAAATAATATTTCATACTCCTTTAGGTGTATCATTTCATTATTATCTTTTAAAATTTTAAAATTTCAATTTTCATCTATTTAATTTTCAAATAAATAGAAACTACTTTCAATGACATTATTGCAGGTTTTGTATTGAGGCATATTGCATAGTCAAGCTTCACATCAAAATACAAAGTGTGTATACACACTTAGGTTTTCATGTCCTTTACTCTAATAATTTATATTCATTACATCACTAAGATAAAGGGGTTCTAAGGGGATTTTAGGCACACAAAATTAATCATTAAGTCCTTGACAATGTTTAATCTTGGCATCCTTACCTTGCTTGGTCTATTCATCATTGCCTTAACTTCTCTAAAACTAAGAGACTTTGTATACATATAATATTTTTAACTTTTATAAAATACTAACACTTTAAATCTTATAGGAACCCATTGAGACTTAATCTATCTGAGTGTATGCCTTAGGGGTGCATTAAGAAAGGGTTGGGCAGACCTTTGGTTCTTCACAAGATTGTTGTCCCTTATTTCCACATTATCTCCAATCCATTCATATCTTAAAACCTTTCCCTATGTTGTTTCTCCTCCCTTGCATATTATTCTATTATTTTTCCTCTTTCTAACCTTCATTTCCTTACTTGGCACCTTTTTTACCTCTTCAACATACTAGGTCAACCTAGTCGACCTAGTATAGTTTAGGATCACTTTAGCTCTTTAGGTTTGTTAACCTTCTAACTGACCTAGCATAGACTTTAGGCATTAACCCAAAAATGTGCTAGGTCGACCGAGTCGATCTATTAAAACTGACATATTTGAATGGTTTTTGGGTGAGACACTCCTATATATACAAGGTCATTTTAGTCATTATTAAAGATATAAAATAAAGATTTATTATTTGCTCACGCTTCTTCATAATCTGTTCTTCGACCATTCTACTTGAAGAGTCTTAGCTTGGGTTGCTTATTTTGAGAATCTAGTCTTGTGGATATGTCTTAGATGCTTTGACCTAACAAATTGATCCTTATAAACCACAACAACCTCTTATGAATCCCCATTGGCCAAGTGAGAGATTGAATCATTATAGGTTCACATTCAAGTAAGTATATTCTAACTTTGTTCTCCTCTCTTTTAGTAGATATAAGTAGCATAAGTATTGGCTTGAAAAATATTACTCTTCATATCTTATGTATTAAGGTTTCACTCAAACTTAATTTATTTGAAGTTCCCTATACATATTTAATTTTTTTGCATCTAACCCCTCATATTGTGCTACAGGCTTTTGTGCACACTAGATTAGTTTACTTTTCTTATTATTAGAATAGTTTACTCTTTGGTTTACTAGTATAAGTGAAATATCAAATAATATGACTCTTTGAGGGTTGTGTGATTGTGTTAGACTGTAAGCTTTGAAACCCTTCCTAGCATGATATGTTCTGACAATTGATACAAGTGATCCCATAATCAAGTCTAGTGAATCCCCATGTTGGTCATGCTCCCACTTAATAAGTGTATACCCAATCAAAAGTGTAAGTGTGCTCTATCTTATCTAATCTGGGATTAATTCATGTACATCAAGCAATTTTGATTGCATACAAACTTTATTATTTTACATTCTACCTTGAATATTATAAAAACATCATTTAGGCATCTCTATTTTTCCTAAAAAGTCCTATCATCTTGATTCCATCAATTTATGTCCTTCTGGAATAAGATTGCACTAGGTAGATGAGGTCATAGTGCAACCTTGACCTCACACTCCAACTATACATTTTTAAATTTAAGACATTTCATATTAGCCCTTTCATGATTTTGGCATTGTAGGTTAATATAAATATTCAAAATATTCCTCTATATAAGTGTATAAAGGCCTTTCAAAACTCACTTGATAATCACTTGGCAAATTCTATTGTACATTAAACAAAATACCACTAATATTTCCAACTCTAATTTTGAGTTATTCTAACAATCATAGGCCAAGTTTGAAGTTATCTTATTTTAAGTCATGAAAATTCATTGTCAATCATTCAAGGTAATTTATCTAGTTACATCTATATAGAAAATATTAATATTCACACACTCATTCTAGGAGGAAGAACTACATTCTCTTGAAGATGTTTTGGGATATTTAGGCTTTACTTAGATTACACAGGGTTTTTTTAGGATAGCATAGTTATTCCACTTACCTAGTTTCCCCCTTTGTATTATATTTCCATTTGGTTTATTTTCAATAACTAAGTTTGGCTTTTATAGGTCTTTCACTCATCAAATCAACATCCACAAATAGTCAACATTGCATTTCTAATAGTCACAATCACTCAGACCAAAAATTCAATCTCATAGTCATTTCAAACAAGACTGTAGTCAAAAAAATAAGGTCTCAATATGCCCTTGTCTACCTAGTGTAGTCTTATCTTAGAGTATCACATACTTTTATTTTTAGCTGCAACATAGTTTACAGATCTTTAGATTCAATTTTTATCAACAGTCATCAATAAAATAGATCCAAGATAAGTTTGTATATTTCATTCTTTATTAATATTTATAGCTTATTTCCAATTTTTTAAATTACTTTATTTTTAATTTATGTCTTATATATTTTGTAATCTAAATTAGTATTCAATAGTTTACTATTATAGCATTTAATTGTTAAATGAAAAATAAATAAAATAAACATTGCCCTATTTTCAACCTTAGTGGTCAAACTTTTATGGGTTTCCTTCTACTTTAACTTATTGATTCCCTTTATTTTTGTTTCACGATTTATATTATCAACATCAACTAATTTAATTATGGATTCTTGAATATCATAAACATCCATGAAAGTATCATGCTATGGATGGGGCTACTGTTTATATTTGATGTTGTTATTGTGTTGTACTAAACTCAAATAATTATCTACTCTTTTAAATGGATCCTATAGCTAATACTAAACTTCATTAAAACCAAATGGATATTCTCCTCCCCTATTATGTTCCACATGATGAAATTTTGAAATCTATTTTCACCCAACATCATTGGAAATTTGGGAGTTGTGGCTAGTTTTTGTAATTTAACAGTAAGGTAAATCCTTTGGATAACTAGAAAGAAATTTCCATGACAAAAAAATGGTATATCATATAGACTAAAATTATATGGGGTGGATTCAAATCTCCTTAAACTCTTATGATAGTATAATCTTAGAAACAAAACCAATTTCCATGTTCATAAATGGTTTCCCTCATAGAATCATGAATGGCCTCATGTACTACATGGAGAAACTCATTATAAAATATGGGATAGTGGGGAAAATTAAAAAAATTATACAAAATACTAAGATCTACATGGATATAATTATTTTACAATTGAGACCAATGATTGAATAAACTAGGACTAATAGATAATGTGTAATAGAGATAATCAATCAATACAAAGCCATATGAAAATCCTTGCTTTATTTTACTCATAAAATGACTCAATGAGATAGAACAAGATCAAATCACCCCAGTAGGTGGGGTTTCATTATTTTAACAAATTATATGATAGGTTCACCCATGTAACATCAACATGATCAACTTGAGATTTCCTAAATAGCCTATTGAGTAAAACCATGGCTTCATGAATAAACACTCTAAAAACTCTCTCAAAGAAGGATATATCTTAATTTTTCCTCCAATAATTTGGGTTCTCACTCCATTTATTTAGTATCTTATAAAATATGTGTTTTCCTTTCTAATTCACTTTCCACTCCTTCGAATAAATCCATTTAGGTGTAGGAAGTCTCAACATTTGCCTAACAAAAAATGCAATTATATCTAGATCAATTTTCCCTTTTGGGGAATAAATTATTCCATCCCCAACTTCACATAAGTGGCACACATATTTATTAATTTCCTAATACTTAAAAACCTCTAAATTTCCTTCCATGCTAAGAAATTAAATGCTTTAAATTTTCTAAATTTCTTCTTCTCTTTAAAACTAGGATCTTCAATTTATTTGTAGTTCTTGAAGAATGAATATAAGCCATTATAATTGTTCCCTATGCACACTTATAGTATGAATATTTTATCTCTAATACATCTCTTTTAAATAGAGTTTATTATCCACCATTATTTAATTTGAGCTTCTAGCCAAAAATGGAATGTTAAAATCTTAGCATCAATCTTCACTTGTGTTTTCCTTTAGTTGTCACTTGAAGTTTAAAACTTAGAGCAATTTTTTCAATGTGTATCACCTTTTAAGTTTTAAAATAATTACATCATGTTTATTATAATTTAATTACCTTTTATTACTTATTATTAAAATAATCCATCAATATTACAATAAATTAGCAATCACCAACAATTAGGTAGTAACAAATAAGAAAAAAAGGCAAATAAGTAGTGTAACATTTAATATGTATAAGGTGGGATGCATGTTGGAGTCAATGAAGTTTCTAAATATGATATGCAATGACATCATTGGTGGCACACATCACCAATCCACGAAAGGTGCATTATCTTACCATGTGGTTGTATTTATCATGAAACTGCACCCTATAAGAAATGAGATGGGAAGAAGCCACATGGCTCCTTCCTATTTCATTAAGGAAATTAAATGGTACTCAGAACACTTATTTGAATATGATAAACTATCAAGGGTCTAAGATGTGGGGATGATAAAATTAAAACATAAAATACAAGTACTTAATGACTTACAAAATAAGTTTTAAAATTAATAAAAAATCCACGATTTACTTATATAACCCTCCCCATTTCTTATTTCCCTTGTTCTTTTGATATTTTTAATTCTAAATTAATCAAAAAAGGGAATACAAAATTTGTAAAATTAATTAAAATCATATTTTAAGAACACTTTAAATATTTACAAAAGATGAATTAATGTTTGGATTCCATATTTAACATTTTTTCTATTTTTTTAGCTCAAAATTAGTGGCCCCAAGTTCTTTATAAGATCCTAGGTTAGTTGATGGGAAAAAATATTTTTTCCACATTGTTTTGAATAGAAAACAAGAGAGTGCATCTTCCAATATAAATGAGGTGTTGGGTAGAAGGTGTCAGAAGATACGGTGTAGTAAAATTGAGTTTTGTAGGTTTGAGAAAGACTTGTAAGTGAAAAATAGATGTGTGATAAGTTGTGAGACCATTTTTGAGTTAGCTACAAGTTGTGAAAAATAATTTTGCACTTGTTAAAACTAAAATAAAGTCTTTAAAGGCTTAAAAAATTTGTGAATGAGACAAATATTTTTTGTTTTGAGTCTTGTGTATGTTGTGAACAATAATCTTGATCGTATTAGTTTCCAGTTGTGAAACATATTTTATGTGAGAGAGAATAATTTTATTGCAGTTGAGTAATAAGTCCTTAAATTGTGGTGAAAATTATGAAATAAAGGTCATTTTTAAATCCAACCATAGGTTTTGAAAGGGGATAATAAATTGAGAATAGGAGAAAGTAACACAAAAAAAATGGTAAAATATGTGTTTTAGAGTCCAACATAAGATTGGACTAGCTATGATCAAAGTCATTTGGGATTTTGGTGGAGGTGGATGGATTATAGTGGGTTAAAATCCACAAAATTAAATATTATTCAAGATAGATTATCTTTTTTGATGACGTATGATAAAGGTAGGTTTTAACCAATAAGAAGATGGAAGAAGAAGAAAATAAGCATCTGACAGAGGTGGTCAAACTATGGTGGGTCGAATCTCACAAAATAGGAAAGATTAAGTAGATATAATTAAGAGAGAGTGGATTTGAAACGTACAAGAAGTTGTAAGTGGAAAAAAATGTGATAACCAATTGAGGTATTTAGTATGCTAGAAGGGAACGACATGGTCATCAATATTTATGGCTTAAAGAGTGGGTTTTCCACTTATTTTTCCATGTCAATAGGATGTCACATTTTTTAGTTAACTTGAGTGTCTAATGAAAGAGAATCCAAAGTGTAAAAAAAATATTGCATCACCCAAAAACAAGTAGATAGTATTTTAGTTTCAATAAAGAGTCTCACAATGAATCTCTAGTTCAAGATTTGTAATAGTCTCATAGGTCACATGGGATCACATGGTCAAATTTATTTTCATATCTCTAACTACTTTTAAATTTTCACACATATTAATTCTAAAATATAATTTTAAATGGGCATGAAGTTTATGAAAGTTCCAAGTCTAATGGGACCACCCATAGTCTCCATGTTCCTTAGAGACCCCTCACACACTTTCAAGTTAATCACTATGACTTCAATTCTAATATTAAATGATAAGTGATCACCATTTCAATTTTTAATTTTGTGTTTTCAAAATCGGCTCTCAAGATACTCCTTTGAGGGGTTTTTATATGTGTATGAATTCTATATAATTTTTGAAGAGAATAATAATTTATTCATCGAGTTACAAAGTGATTTTCCAAGTGTGTCCACATAATTTATAAGTCACACCAAGTGAGTATAACCTTAATAATGATTTGTATTTATAGTTAAATATGTCATTTATTTTTATGACCAACCCATGAAACATGTCCAAGCCAAACTAATGGAGTTTTTTTAATTTTAAAACAAGCCATTGAATGCACTTAGACACTACCAATAGAGGTAGACCCTTTCAGTAACTTCCATTGTCTTGGTGATACCAATAGTGTCTTGGAAGTGTAAATAAATGATCTAAGATATAGATAAGGTCTTATATTATTATGATGTGTTCTTATATAGAATAGGCTTATATTAAATATGTGTATATAGATATTAGAGTTGGCCAATATAATATATGGGTAGATGGATAGAGGGAAAGTGTGATCAAGAGTCAAACATGTGCATAATGTCCAAGTATGTTAATGTTAATGTTAATGTTAATGTTAATGTTAATGTTAATGTTAATGTTAATGTTAATGTTAATGTTAATGTTAATGTTAATGTTAATGTTAATGTTAATGTTAATGTTAATGTTAATGTTAATGTTAAGAAATTTTATAATACCAAATGTATGTGTCTATAATAACATGCCCACTAGTGAGGTGGACTCACATGAGAATCATGTTGGGATGAGTCAATGTCCTCCTCTATTACTACAGAGATATATACACCTAATTTTTACACGATGTAACATTTTAAAAATATGATGATGATGCAAGGGCCTCCAAATAAAAATAAAATTCTCACACCCATTTTCATTTTCCACTTTATGATTTTTAGACCTTCACTAAGTGTCAAACTAGTAAAATATAGGATTCAACCTTTCTAAACCAAGAGTTTTAAGGTGCATAGAAAAATTATTGCAGTGATTGTGTAACTTCAATCCTATTTAAATTAATGGTCCCATCACCTTTATTTGAACTATCAAAATAACTTTTGGGACACATGTTTTTAATAATTTTGGATGTTCACCACTCTAGTTTGATTGTAATTCTTTGGTTGGCTCTCCATCACCCTGATTAGTTCCCCATCGATCTTATCTAAATTCAAATCAATTTTGATGAACTCTAAAATAATTATTATTAACTCTTAATTGCCACAATTATTCTATTATTTATAGATAATATTTTTTGTGATGAAATTAGGATTGGAATTTTTTTGCATTAATAAACTTGCATTAGAAATTTTTGCTAAAATATAATCTACACTCTACTATTTTCTTAAAAACCAATCACATACTTGTGATAATTTCATTTCACCATTATTTGAAAATCAAAGTGTAAAATCTATGAATGAAGAATCAGCACTCTATCATTTGTGAGATTCACCCACAACACTATTGTGTTTTCCATTCATTCATTGATTTTAGTTTTGTTGTCCTACATCTTTGGTCATATTGAGAAAATCTAAGGTAGTAACTCAAACATTTTAGATCTATATCTAGAAACACACTCTTAATCTGTACTCACTCAAATTTGGTCATGAATAGCTGATAGTATCATTTTTGTCCCACTTTCACTTGATTAAATTGAGTACTTAATATAGACATATTTTGCGAATTTGATCTATTCTAAGTACCTATATGAATGTATCCATTTTTTATTTTTTATATTACACCTAAATAAATGTTATTAATTACTAGAAACATCTTTGAGAATTTTTAAATACATCCCATATCCTAAAATTCACATGTTACCCTTCAAGGCAATATCAACTATTATGGGTCAATAGTGGTAGTTAATATTGACCCCTAAGGGTCAATTTTATCCTTCATCTTATCAACAATTGGTTTTCAAATTTAAACCTTACTTTATATGTTAATCTAGATTTTTATGATAAGTATTGTGAGGTTTTCCCCTTTTAGATTGTTATAAATACACATCTAAGTCACATATTCTATCACTTGGAAATTTCAATATTGAGGCACACTTACACTATTTCACATTGAGTAAACCTTCCCTATTCATCCCAAATCTGGTTTTAATCATTTTAATTAGTCCTTACCCAAGTCAAGATTTTTTTTTTTTTCAATTTAAAGGGAATAAATATTAAGTATTCAATACATCTCTATATGCATACATGTATCAAAAGCAACAAAATTACACAAAGCACTCTAAATAAGAGAACTACATGGGATTAATTTCCCTCTTTAGAGTATTGGATACATAAGTAGTAATAAATAATCATAAGGGTGATTGAGGTTAAATAATCAAGTGAAAGTGGGCCAAAAATGATATTATCAATTATTCATGACCAAATTTGAGTTAAAAAGTTGCAATAGTTAAGAGGTTTTTAGCCCATCATAATCCCCATTTTATCTTTACAACTTTTTAACTATTGCAAGCCCTATTAGGTTTTCAACCTTGAAGAAGAAATTTGCATAGATATTTGTATAATATAAAGGTTAATTTTCTAACATAAGTATGTTTTAAGCTATCATAGATGATTTTGCCCTGATTTCCCTAATTTTTTGTAGAGGAAAAAATTAACCAACAAAGAATAGTAGTGTTATTTGATTATGTCCCCTTCATGAGGTTCCTCACCCTGAGCATTTATGGTAATATTCCATGTGGCACTTTTAGAATCATTTTAAGTTAATATTTTCCATCCATTTTTTATTCACACATAGTCATCATATAGATAGAATACAACTAAGTATTTTGTGTTGTTCATATTTAACCTTCTTTCATTTCTTTATGCTTTATCAATTTAAGTACTTTTCCTTTCATTATAGTTACAAGTTGTCTTATATCTTTCCCTTTCTTTATATTCATTTTATATTAATTAGAGTTAATCATCTTCTAAATTCTGATAAAATAAATTGGTGAGCCCACATTTTATTTGATCATTGCTTTAAAAGAATTGTCCTATGGTTTATGTAAATTATTTATATCTGACACTAAAATAACTTTCTTTTGACCTTGGATTTAATATTTGACACTAAAATAACTTTCTTTCAACCTTAGATTAAATATTTTACAATAAAATTAATTTATTTTGACCTCAAATATGATATCTGGCACTAAAATCACTTTATTTTAACCTTTGATTTCATGCAAATTTACTAATATCCTTAAAAAAATCATTTTCTTTTAGGATTTAAATTCTAGGTTTATGTCTTTTTATCATTTGCAAAGAATCCATGTCTATATTGGATGAGTAGTTTTTGTTTCAAGATTTTATAATTTATATTTCATGTTGTATTCCATTAATAAGGAAAATTGTTAACACTCATTAAATAAAATGAATCAAATCACATGTTAATAAATCAAAAACATTAATACAAAAAAATTAAAGTCAAGTATGACATGGGAACAAGAGTGGTTATACATTAAAAATGCTATAATATTTACTCATGAGTAATCATAAGTGCTACTTAATTTTTATTAATTCAAATTTTAATCATAACTTTTACCAATTACTACCAGACAAAAAAGGGCATGTATGATTCCTTTCACTTCTCCTCCTAGACATTAAGGTTCTAGTAGTGATCATTTTAATCCCATTATTCACCCATGGATTATATTATATTTCATCATCCATTTTGGTAAATAATTTATGAAAAGGCTACCACAACATGGAGGAAGTTAACATGTTCATCCTCAACCCCCTTCAATCCCATGGAATAACTAAAAAATACACAACTTGTTCATCAGTTTATAGGGATATTTTATATGTTGTGTTGTGAGATAATATTATTTATAGTGATACACAACTTTTTGCTTTTGCATCCATCGTGAGCACCTTTAAGGATACTAAAAATATTAACACTTTTTAAGAATAACTACCAATATAACATGTAATCATACAAAATATTCCACTCTTTATTCAAGTTATAATTCAAAATAAAATAACTAAACAAGTATTAATTGGTTTTGGGTCTATTGTGAACATTTTTAGTACTCATTTATTATGACAATTAAGTATAAACATTATAATTCTATAACAAATAGAATAAACTATCAAAGGATTTGATGATTCTTTAAGACAAGGACTTAGAACGATATCTCTATATGTAACATTGGGACCTAAACAATGTCTAATGTATTCCATGTTATGCTCAATCATCTAACTGGGCCAACCTTGGATACAAATGATGTCAACAATACCATCTACATTTCACAAGTGTCTTAAATTCATGCATGAAGATTATTCATATGTTTTTCTTTCAAATGATAACCCTTTTAAAAACTGCAAAATCACATCTCAATCAAACTCAAATGATCCATCTATCATCCCTCCTTCTCAAGTCATCCCTTGGGTTAATAAATATACACAAAATCAAAGATTCAAGTACTAATAATAAGCATTCAAAATTGATATTTCCCATGATTTCATTATGGCTTAGAATCCCTCACGGAGTTCATGGAGTGAGTCATGAAACACAATGTTGAGATTGCCCATGATTTCATTATGGCTTAGAATAATCAAAAAGTGACCATCCATGGCATCACAATCAACATTTTATAGGAGTTCATCGGTAAAGAAACTAGTATGTCATGTGTAGGCACTAAGGCATTCAAATATCAATCAAAAAAACAAGAGTTGCTACAATATTTTTTCAAGATGAGTGATTTTATGTAGATGTATAAAAAAGTCTTTCTACGGACCAATCTCCCACACTACTGACCTAACATTTACCTTCAAATCATGCATTACATGATGCTCAAAGGTAATATACTCTTATATTTTCTCATCACTTTTTATTTCTTAATCATTTTATTGGATACAACATTAGTCTAACTTAGTTTCTACTAAAGTCCCTCAAGAACACTATCTTGTTGCATCAAGTGAATGACACCAATCCCATTCTCCACCAAAATTTTATTCTGCTTATAATAAATCATGGCCAAGCCCTTTATATCTAGGAGGTTCTCCCTAGGGGTTCCTTCTTGAGGGAGGACTCCTAAGAGGGCTCCCTGATGGAAAAACCCATCAAGGGATCCCACCAACCCTTTGATCACACCCCCTAATATATCTTGTCAAAGTCCCCCTTGATGACCTCCCCTTTAAACTATTTATCCCTAAATTGAAACCTATCTTAATCAAAGTTGGTACTCCAGCAAAGATAGTCTGGAAAGGGAAAGCCATTATGATTGTTAATGGAAAGAAACAAATTATAGATGGAAAACTTTAATTTCAGGGTTCAACAAGCAAGGATGGGTCTTGCCAAACACATTTAGAACTAGAAATCTTTGCACAGATAGGTTGAAGCCATAGTTCAAGATTTTATTCAATCTGCCCAGCCCACTCAGTCCCCTACCATTAAATAACCTAAGGTTTTAATATCCCCCTCTCAAGGGTCCCCCATATATAGTCCCTCATGTAGGTTAAAGATAAAAAGCATCCCTATATGATCTTCCTTGGTGAAGCTGTTGAATTCCTTGGGAACCACACTTAGGCAAAGATTTCTAATGAAAACCAGATCATTCTAGTGAAGGACCCTAAAGATGTTGAAGACCCACAAGAGGGACTTTCCTCCTAAATATTTTCTAGTATCCTATTTTTTACTCTCATTTTAGTACTATAGTTTTTTTCTTTTTGGATCCATGTCCTTGTTTATGGCCTATTAATACCTTTGTACTACACTCTAGTGGTTATAGGTCCCTATAAATCCTAGATTTTACCTCATTAAATATAAAAAAATAAGAATTCAATACAAAAAAAGTTACAAATAGACCAATAAGATTTACATCAAGTAGAAAAGGAATTGGAAAAATTTAAAATAGCATAAGTAAAGGCATAAATATAAATATAAAAATTATAAAAGGAACAAAAAATATTGTATAAAGAATAATTACAAAATAAATAATTATAAAGTCAAAATTTATAAATGGAACAAATTGAGAAAGATAATTTACAAAAAAACAAAAAAGGCTTCAAATGGAATAATAAAATTTACATAAGGCACAAGTGAAACAAGAAAGTATTAAGCATAAAAGGAACTAGAATAATTGAAAATAGCATAAGCGAAGGCACAAATAGAAATGTAAAAATTACAAGAGGAACAAGCAAGATTGTATAAAGAACAACTACAAAATAAATAATTAGAAAGTCAAAATTTAAAAATGGAACAACTTGAAAAGGACAATTTACAAAAATAAAAAAAGATTCAAATGGAATAATAAAATTTACATAATGCAAAAGTAGAACAAGAAAGTATATAAACAAAGCATCAAGATAATTTGGATCAACAAAACACTATTATTTCTCTCTCTTTAACGATCAATTCAAAAGTACAAGATGGAAATGTTTTAGATTGTTATGATAGTGATGATGATGAATCTAATATGGTTAATATGATATATTATCAACTATGCAATATAAATTTCAACCTCTTAAATGAAAATTTATCTCATACTTTTTTCACACCCATTGGTCTAGGGATATATCATGGTGATTCAAAATTTATCACTAAAACTTAGTTAAATTCAAATGACATGCATCTTTTAGGTATGCCTAAATATTATAAAATGAATAATTTTTGAAATAGTATATCGCATATGGCATTCATGAAAAATTTAGTGAATAACATATAAATATTGGGTACAAAGGTTTCACAACTTTTACAAATAACATAACATCAAGATACACCCACAATAATTTTGTAAATTTTGTTAGGATAGCATGATTATTACATTACCTAATACTATACATTGATAAGTGTCATGTATTTTACATACAACAAGCAAACCATATTGTGCTTATCATAGAATTATAGGACATAATATAGAACATTGTGAATCACTACAAAAGAAACTTTAGAAATACAAACATGAATGTATTATCAGATTAATATAGAATCAACATATGTATTTTATTATATGGGTTTAAAATAAATGATCTAAAAATATGACATGCATAATGTGTCCTTGACAAGGATATTTAACCATTGTATTATATATGGAAGGAGGTTATTACAAACATAATCTCATTGATACTACTAAAAGGGAAAATATTTGTAGTTTTAGAGGATTAAAATAATTTGGGCATAATATAAATGAGTTATATCATAATTTTTAATGGGAATAATATTTTAGATATATCATATACCCAATAATTTTTGGACCAAAAAAAATCAATACAAAGGTATGGGTTATGCCTCATGCACATTGGGTACCATTCACATTAGGACGATCATGGTTACAAAAAATTCAAGACACATTGGATACTACTCAATAGTTCATTACTTTTTCACATGATGGATGAATAATTCACATATCACATGATGTTAGCATTGAATATAATTATGCAATATATTCAAAAATAATAAATAGTATTAAATGTATAATTTTAGAAGGTGAAGTATAATATGTCATGTATTTACATAATTCTAATTACTTCAATATTTGATGAGGTTACTAGATGGTTAGTGATTAAAATTATAAATATTTTGAAAAAAATAAAAAAACTAAATAATTGATTGTACATAGTTTCTTGGTTGTTTCATCATGTTATTCTTCTACTTATTACACATACGATCAATTTCATCAAATTAGTATAGCTTTTTCACTTTTTGGCCTATTGACTCTTCTTTTTCACTTTACAAATCTGAAAATTCTAACCCAATTATCTTTACTACCATCATTTTCCATTTCCCTTTTTGTTTTCATAGTCTGAACTGAGAAAATCATATTTTCTATCAAAGACAATATCATCTAATAGCAAATAGTACTAACTGCCAATATTGTCTTAAGCTGGTGGATCTTGTCATGTACCATTTTCATATCCAAATCATAATTGGAGAAATAAAATATGTAATACATATAATTTTATATATTTCACTCAGTTCTAGTATATAAAACCATACTTATTCATGTACAATATTTTTTTTAGTTATATTGATCATACATGTGCATTATAAACTTTGACAAGTGTACATTTGATGAGATGAGGATGGAAAATCATTCCTCTACATATCCATTATATTTTTCATGAAATTTGTAGTTACATTCACATAAATAATGTTCTTATGAAATCAACTACATAATAAATGTAGTTTAGTACATTTAAAATCTCACTACTAGAACCATCTTCAAGGAAGAGAAGATTGAATCCAATGATTGAATAATAAAAAGATACATCAAGATCCTAAAAATTACTTGAGATATACACCAAAACTAAAAAGGATGGGGGGTTAATTCAGCCAACATATAAAGAGGAGAAGAAAAATAGAAAACATATATAAAATAAAAGTAAAGTAAAATAAATTAAAATGAAATAAAATATAATATAATATAGAATAATAATAAATATAAATATAAATTAATCAATATTATAAAATGATATAATAAAATAGGTTTAAATTAACTTCTCTATAACTATCTATTGAATTATACATTCATAAATACAGTAGGGGTATCTTGTTCATACATGGCCATAAAATCAATTTTAGTGCATCCTTTACCTTAACATATATCATGTAGCATTCAAATACCTATCCTTTATTCTAAATTCAAATTCATGGTTATCACTATTTTTTTTTATTCTAGTATTCAAATTTAAAAATTTACAAAAAGGTAAATTTCAAATAGCTCAAAAATATAAAAACCTTCAAAGTATTTTAAAACTCCAAAAAGTAGGCCCTGAGTATGACTAGACATCTAGTCTACATCATTATCATATGTTATTTATCTCATGATTAGTAGATAACATACTCATTTTATATAGCACATGTATTTCACTTGTATTTATGAGTGTTATGTAAGACATGCAAATTTTACATGGACTAAGATGTTCAACTTGCCTCTACCCATTGGCCATGCTAAACTAGGGATATAATATTCAAAGGTTATAATATTTATAAGTGTTACCATTCTACAAATCATATACTATTTGATCTATATAACTTATACAAATGTATTTCTAACATCTATATCTTACATTGTGTACATGGGTATGTTATTTGGTAGGATATGATCACATTACATATATATGATGATTCTAGTTTTATCCTCCACTGATGTTATCACTTATATATAATATATTAAATTTTGATTATCTATTTTTTGTGGCCCTTATCCCTTATTTTTTATTACTTGAGCATATCTATGAATACATTGTTTGTATGTGAAACATTTGATCACATCCATTACTTGTGTCCTTTGGCCCTTTATTTTGGGCAAGATTTGAACATGTCCTTCTTTGTTAAGTTATTAATGTCATTTTCATGTGGCCCTTGGCTTTGTGTGTGAAAATTTTTCTTATGAGCTTGTTAATTTTGATGAGAGTGATGATCCATATCATCCACTAGTTACTACATATGTTTTTATTACAATTTACTACTAAAAGCTTTATTCATACATTTATATAGGTCTTGACTCATATGTTACATGCATGATTTGAATGATACATATCTTACTATGTTTATATAATTTTCACACATGCTACAATATATAATGATTACATATTGATATGCATGATATAATTAACTTTTATTTTGAGATAGTGACTTTTAGGGTACACATTCCCTCACTTCAAAGGGGGAGATTTCAGTGGGATTTTTATACATGAGATAAGATTTCATTATCAAAAAATAATTTTGGGGTACAGAATATAGTTTTAAATAATTTATAATGGTCAAAATTTAATCATTGGTACAGATTATGGGGGCATATGCCATGCATATGCACTCACATTAAAAGAACATGTTAAAAATTAATACAATTTTAGGTGCATGATACAAATTCATGCACAAGATTCAAATAAAATTTATAAAATTACATCTACATGTAGTTAAAAATTTTAAATTTATCAATGGAGGCATGATACAAATTTATGGGATGTTTTCGATACTATTTTCTATCTATGGTCATGGTATGAACATGGATGTAATCCATTCTCTTTTGATCATTCATATAGGAACTAAGGAACAAAATGAGAATTGGATATAAAATCCATCTATAGTGGTTGATTCAGATAAACTCCATAATACATAACTTAGAGGTTTAGTTCCCTCTAGCATTATTGCCTATGAATCCATTATGGATTCTAACCCATTTCTATCTTGAGGTTACAAATACCAATAACATAAATTGAGGTTTATGTGTCCCTCAATGTGTTCTATTTTCTATACATGTTCAGTTAAAATTGGGGCTTGATCACCCTCAATTATCCCTTGATTCAACAAAGGAACCAAAAATCTCTCTAAGTGTTTCATGGGAACCACCAATTCTTTAATGCTTCAAGGAAGCAACATCTTCAAAAAAATTCCAAAGAACAACATTGGTTTCACATATACAAGTGTACTCTTTCCCTATTATTTTCAATCTTTTCATATTTAAGTTGAATTTATATTTTCAATTTCACATATGGACATTAAATACTTTATGTCATCGCAATATTTTCCATGAAACACCTTGCATGATTGGAGCTTTCTCCCAAAGACAAATTGTGTTATATACACTAGGTGTATGTTTCATTTTACTCTAGTAATTTCTTTCCTAGACTAACGGGTGGAAAATTGTGGTCACTCAATTTTTTCATTAATACCTTATAATGTCAATTTTTGTCCACTTTCACTTTAATTAACTTAAGTATTAAATTTGGACCTATTTCATCAATTCACTATATCTTAAGTACCTATTGACCAAATTTGACCTTTAGGTCAAATTTGGGCACCCCTAGTAAAAACTTGATTGTTAGGCCTATAAGGGGGTATAATGTATTTTCATAAGGTGTTTCATAGTTCATTTTATGCCTTTAAATTTTATATTAACCTTGGTCACTCTTTTCATTAGTCTATCATGTCATTTGGGGTCATTTCAAGGGTCAAAATAGTGCATTTAATGCTTTATACAGGTTTATTAGAAAATGTGCAAGTTTAAAATATTTATATCACATTACATGTGTCCTATGAGGTTTTTATTAATTGTCACTAACTAAAAACTGTTAGCATGCTCAGAAAAAGGTAGTTTTCTTAAAGGAAAGAGTAAATTTGACACTTTTATAGCCTCATTGGGAAGTGTACCACTTGGAAAATGTGTAAGTATGACTATAAATATCCCCCATGCTCAAACACATGTTTATTTTGATCTTAAACTGAAATTTATTTCTCAAAACCATTCTGTCTCTTTTTCATCTTTCTTGGCATAAAGAAGTGACTTGCAGGTTTCCACTTGGTACGGACAGTAGGAAGGGTTTCAAAAAAAATTATTTTGAAAAATTATTATAAAATTAGATACCTTAAAATCCATATAATAATTTTTAGTAATGGCCAACTATGCTTCATGAACCATCTATTTGAAGTGGATTGTGCAAATTTGCTAGTTGTTTGGTGCACCCTTTAGGTTTTTATCTTATTTGAGAAAATCCATATGATTTAGATATTGAGATTGATTATAGATATTTTTTAATTCCTCCTCTAATTATTCACACACTTGGTTTAATGTTTCAATTTTTTTTCTATTCTAACCAACTCAATTTGTAGGAGGATACACCATTTTGAAATGTGAAGAGTTTTCACCAATTTGTAGGAGTTTTGTGCTTTGTTATGGCTTTATGGGTTTGTGTTAGTGTATTCAACATGTTTTTATATTTCTCTTTCTCTCCTCTTTACTTTTTAATTTTAGACTCCAATGCATTCTCATGAATTGCAAGATCGTATGCCACATCAACAGTCACTTTTAACCCTTGTTTGCTTTATATCAGGTGTTTGAAAGAATATTTTCACTATGATTAGATGGTTTTAATTTGGTTAAATATACTTATGATTTTATACACACATTTTAAGAATTTTCATAAGGTCTGGGTATGCCAATTGGGTTAAAATATGTATCATTATTCATTTCTTCTCTCTTGTTGTCTATATGCACAAAATCCTTGCCTTCAGATAGCTTGATAGAGAGCTAGACACCCATTTCAAGTGTTAGAACTAGTTTTATAGCTGGTGTTTGAGATCTTTATATGAGGAAGTAATAGGATAAAATTGTTTAAGATGTCTAGGTATCAAGAGAAAGTTTGAAGTAGTTTGAAGAATGTTGACTGAGGTTTAGACCTATTGTCCCTAAAAACACTAAACAGAGGCTCATGAGCCTTTTGGAGACCGTATATAATATGGTTAATAGGGATTTAATGTAATATAAGTGAGTGAAATGATATCCATGTCATAAGACAAGACCTATACCAAGTTTGAGGTCAAGAGAATGAGAAGAAAATAGTTAGTGAAAGGGCTTAAATTGCCATTTTATGACTGAGAACAACTAGTATCCTCTACAAGCCTGAGTCAATAATGACCTTCTTTTTTCATTCAAGTTATAACTTGACCTTCTTTCCATGGTTATAAGGTTTTAAATGATTGGATGGGTTGTTGTGATCTAATAGTGATCAAATAAGGTTCACACATCATGTTTTTGATTCTCAAGGCATTTTGTTAATACAAACACAGGTATAATGTGTACCTATAACCAGTCAACAGGTAGTAGCTTTAATGAGTGTTATTTGAGAATTGGAAATGAACTAAAAGTGGATCAAATGATTTAAATAATTCCCTAAGTGACCCTAAAGATTTTTTAAGGTATATTTGAATATTATTTTAGGTTTGAAGGAGTGAAAATAAGCTATAGGTAGGGAAGAAAAGGACACAATTGATTGTGTTGACTGTGGCCTTTTAGGGTGATGTCTCTAAGTATTTATGTGGCTCAAACATTAAAGAATGGACTAAATCATTGCTGAAAGACTATGGATTTTTTAATAATAAATATAATTAGACATAAAAGGCCTTATTACTAGAATCCAAGACACCTTTATGGCTTGATAAGCATCAAAATTCACCTACAACCAAATTTAAGGCAAAAGACATAGTTTCATAGGTCACAATGAAAGAAGGAAAGTTTAGGCATAGGGTTTTAATTTGAGTTGATATAGGATGATATAAATTTTAGCTATAATAAAAGTGACATGAAATATTTCCCATTAGGAATCATCATACATAATGTCTACCTCAGAAAAGGACATAGTTGACTATGTATGATTGTATGAGGGCAAAGAGCAAGAAAGTCAAGGTCATTGATGTGGATTAGTCCAAAAATGGGTGTATGAGTCTAATATAATTTATAAATTAACTTATTTATTTATATATGATGTCTACATACCATTTTTAGAGTCTAAATGTGCTCATACGCCTATAGGTAGGGGTCCTTCAAAAGAGCAACATAGTTAAACAAGATAACACCATCTTGGAATTTCAAGAGTATAAAAGGGTCAAAGTGTTATGATATTATTGAAAAAAACTCTATTGTGTTTATCAAAAATATATTTATACCTCTTAAAATTGACATAAATAGAGGAAAAATATATATCATTTTTAAACAAGCAAGACATAGTCTACTTGGAAAGGGTTTGCACACAATCTCTACCTGGCAGGAGCAGTCTTGGAATTTGTGATTTTAAAGGGTCAAATAATCAAACAAATATATAATTTTTTGAAAAAAATAATCCTTGAAACTATAATATACATCTAAAATATCTATTTTTGGTGATAAAATAGGGGAAGTTCCCCCTATTTTATCTTAGCCAGGGGGGGCAGTTTCCCCTTACACAAACTTATAGATTTGGGAAGATGGGTAGTAAGATGGAGTAAGGAAGAACATGTAAAATTTTATAAGGGGTTTATAAAGTTTTATATCACTTATAAAATCATTTTAAACTTATCAAATAGGTAAATATACTAGTATAATACTCTATACACAAAAGTTTATAGTCAGGCCTAGGAGCAAAGAATAGGCCTAATGGTCCAAACAAAAAGCTTTGTCATTCACATTTTAAAGAGATATTTCATGTATATTGAAACATGTATTTGTAGAATTTAATTATGTATTTTATATATATGAGGATAGATAAAGTCATCAAAGGTCAATTTAAGTCCTAAAGTACAATCAAGTCTGTTAGACAAGAGTATGCCTAAAGCCCAAATAAAGAGTAATTTTCATTTTCAACATGAAACAAACACTAAAATTCACTTTAACATGTTTTCTGGTCACTATCAGAGGTGTATAATATTTTTGAGGTAGAAAAAACATCAAGGAATCCCTTTTTGAACTCAAAACCAACTCAGCATGTAAGGAAACAAGAAGACAAACTCAAGTGGCCATTTTCATTTGTTTATATCTTTCATGAAGATATGAATGGGAGCCAAAGGAGTTAGGGGGTGTTACCAGGGGTCCTCATAGGCAATATTTATGAAAAAAATTTATCAATTTG
Source organism: Torreya grandis (assembly GCA_037957365.1). Taxonomy (NCBI): domain Eukaryota; kingdom Viridiplantae; phylum Streptophyta; class Pinopsida; order Cupressales; family Taxaceae; genus Torreya; species Torreya grandis. Next base: position 107 of record JARHVA010002169.1, on the reverse strand, counting down.
GACATCCCAACTTTATGAACAATAGTTAAGACCAAAAATGAACCTAAAACCCTCATAAACCCTTATTAAGGACCAATTTGTGAAAATGGAGTTGGATAGCTGATAAA